>CM054127.1:26041276-26691276 GCA_028751855.1 Ambrosia trifida
TTCTTTAGATGATTACTGATTAGGTTTTAGGTTAGGGAATATGAGTTATTACTGATTAAAATACTATGGACATGCAATGATTGAGAGATTTTTGTGGTTAGTTAACTTGAGCCATTTGCAATAGGTTATCACGTCAAATTAGATTTTTAACCCCGGGATAATCAGCTAGTGGTTGTAATAGATACAGTGTTGGTTGCAAAAAAAAAAAATTCGTAAAATTGATTATATATTCCTTATTATTCGCATAATGTCTCAAGAATTGAACTAAAAAATTAAAATTCAAAATAGTTACCGTCGAAACAATCGCAACATAAATAAAGAAAAAAAGGTTAAACCAAAGAATTAGTATTCGGCTTTAGGCTGTTGAACAAATTGGAATAAAATAGACTAAAATAAGTAATTATTAGTCGCAAAAGGGATTACACGGTGTTTGGGATTGATTACTCAAAACAAATTATGCGTTTTGGAAAAGCAGGGGTGGAGCTGCTTATAGATTATTGCGTTTTGATAGCCTAAAAAACTGATTATCTGTGTTTTCAAAACTCAATCCCAAACACTAAAAACTGATTATAGGCGAATGGTAATGCGTTATGCGCACACCTGAAAACCATTAATCCTAAGCACTCTTGAAGTACACACTGCACAAATGTTTTTATACGACTCACCTATGCTTATAGATCAAGGCCTTCTAAATGCTTTTTATAACTACTAGATCAAGTGGTAATGCGTTATGCGCACACCTGAAAACCAATAAGATGTGGGTACAATACGACTCGCCTATGCTAAGGGCATTTCCAATAAATAAACGGTAAAGCCACCCATGATTCTAAATAATCTCAGCCTCCTCTCCATAGAGGGTGTCACACCCTCAAAATCCACTTGCGGAGTTTTACCGCGAGGCGTATGACAAACCAGGATCCAAACCAACGATCACAATAAACAAGTCTAAATGAACATATGCAATTTAAGAAAACATAGTTTAAAATTCCCAATTACAGCGGAAGCTTATTCAAAACATAATCCAAAATAAACCAAGTGTTCAACGTTTGAAAAACCATGCAACTCTAACTAGACGCCGTGCAGACGCGTGCGCCCTAGTTCCATTGTGCTACCTTAGCGACCTGAGAAAACATGTAAAAGTTTACGTCAGCACAAAAATGCTGGTGAGTTTACAGGTTTTGTAATCCAAGTACCAAGCTCAACCTGTCCATACTATAACAAATCGAAAACCAAAGTACGCTAGCTAGGCGTATGTTTTGTTACTACTACGATTGGAAAACCATTACTAACTCGCAAACCAGATGTTGTGCCCGATGTAGTAACCTGTTGTTCCTGTTTGAGACAATATGCACCCGCCGACCCTCCAAGTCGACGAGCGGGGTTGGTCACTCCCAATAGCGCTATTCACATTTCCCCGTTGTGCAAACCCGCACATTCATGGTTCCCCCCAGGACTTCCAAAGATCGTATAATACACAATAGAAACCCATAGTATGACAGTAGTTACCAATAATAAGTTTTAACACATGTTTTCTCCCCCGAAAAGTGAAACCAGTTAAAAGAGGGGCCGTAAACTCACCTTAAGTTGCGTTACTCCGTAACACGAATAAACTCAGCAGCTATGCTAGTCCCGTAAAGCGGCGACCTAACATATGACAGTTACAAGTACGTAGACTAATAACCCGCAGGTTAGTTAGTCCCTAGATGTCCAGACCATAACCAAGTTCGTTTGAAAACACCGTGACTGTTTAACTGACCCAATGTACAAGACTCGACATCCCATTGGTGACCTGAGACTCCCCGTGTTATGTTTACGCTCCCAAACAAACAATCATGCAATCACACTTAACATACGTTAACGTCCAACAACTTATAGCACGTAGTTCACGTATCACATAATTACATCCAAACATATGTTACCAAGTTATTAGATATGTCACGGGGTTCCTAGCATGTTCCTAGATGTCAAATCGGGTCTCGGAATGCTAATTTACACTTACAGCAGCAGTACACGCGATTAGGAAAAGTCAACTAGCATTTAGGTTGGTCAACTGGCATTTAGGAAGGCTAATTGCATGTAATATAGGCATTTAGGGTCATAAGACATGTAAATCTTGAGCTTATATGCGATTAGGGCTATAAGACATGTATTTCAGGACTTAACTAGCATTTAGGATCACAATTGCATGTAATAGAGGCATTTAGCCCCCAATTGCATGGTATATAGGCGATTAGGGCCTCTTTATAGGCGATTGGCCTCCTAATCGCCTATAACATAGGCGATTAGGGTTGCTAATCGCCAATAACCCAGCTGTTCCGGTTTTTCGCGCGTTTAACACTCCAAATCAGATCCAGAACGCGTGTAATCATCCAATATCAATCCAACAACTATACTAAACATGTTTAAACCAAAATCCTTCGTTTAACCTTGTATTATCAGCCCTAAATGTAACCATGCATCTCAAACAATACATACAACATGAACATCACATTATCATGCAAGAACCTTAACCCTAATGAACAATAAATCAGATTCTATCATCATGCCTTTATTATTAATCTGAAACTAATCTAATAACATGAAACCATCCATCTTTAGATCATAAAAACCCTAGCTTTTTATCATAAACACACATAACACATGTATGATAGTTAGAATCCGATTAATAACACTTATTAACGATTTTCAGAAAGCTTAAACGTTTTAGAACAGGTCTGGACCATTAGGGATTTAATAAAAACGATAATAAGATTGCATGGATGGAAACCACACCTTAGATTTGTGAAAGATTGATGAAACAAGCTTGAAACCTTGTGTTTTGATCAAAAATCGCGTTCCACAGGTTGTGTGTGTGTTGGGGCGGGTTATGGGACGACTAGGGTTTGTATTATGAAGTTTAGGAGGTCAAGCATTGTATTTATAGTCGTTTTTAGTCGTCCAGCACGTAACACGCGATTGTGCAGCATTTACACGCGATTAGCATTGCTAATCGCATGACTGTGCATGCATTTAGGGCTAATCGCCCACTGTAGCATGCATTTAGCATGCTACTCGCCCCATATGATGCCCAATCGCATACCCTATAGGCGATTGGGCTCCCCTAATCGCCTATAGGGGTTGGTTCCCTGTATTTTGCGCGTTAAACCCCGTTTTAACATATGTTAACACATTTTCACATACCGACAAGTCACATATTGATTTCAAACACATAACACTTCCAAACAAACATATTCACACTCGTTCACCAATTCCCGGGACTCGAGACTTGTATGTTCCGTATGACCTGACGATTCTACGAATCGTCACCATTTGTACACTTGGTTAGGGACTGACATCTAATGAACCTCTAGACTAACATCCGATGATCTTCTATACTAAACCGATAGTTCCCGAACCATAACACGACTTAACTAACCCAGTTAAGTACAATATACGCGTGACTCGCTAAGGTAGACTTTCATCTAGACAACGTTGTTAACCAGAATTTGCCGGGTGTCACAGAGGGGCATAAAGAACGGGGATCTATACCTGTTTTCTCATGAAGTTCCACCGTTATTCTTACCACAAGTGTGATTTAAACTTAGTATTTCTCTTTGGCCACAAATTTAACTTAGCTAGGATTTGCCAACTGAGCCAATAATCATCGGCAAACCCTTGTAAATTTTATGGCTTGTCATGAGAGAAAAATGATAAAGAGACAGTGACACATTGATGTGCCCCTTGTGTAAATCACATGTTTATTCTTTTTCTCAAGAGGTTTCATCAAAGATGAAGATGCTCGTGATCACGTAGGTAGATTAGGGCTGGCAATTTAGACACTGTTGGATCAGTTTGCTCTTGTTTGCTAAGTAAGAACTTGCTATCTTGACACTTAAGTGTTTAGCAAGTCCTTGTAAATCAGATTATAAGCACAGCGGAATGTTATAAGTTAAAGCAACACTTTTTATGCAAAGGCAGAGTTGTAACTCCCCCTTGATGTTTGAAACAAGATAAATGACAAAGTATTTATTATGAATCTAAGTTGTAAATGAGAATTAGATACTTAGAGAGATTCACAATAAATACAGAAATGGAATATAACAATGAGAGTGTTTGAAGGATTTTTCTGTTAAAAATCAATGTCTAAAATAGAAGGTTGAAGCCTCCTATTTATAGACGATTACATGCATGCATCTTGCCTATAAAGCAAGCACAGAAAGTCCAGTGACAAGTTGCACAAGTTGCAACATTGAAAGAAACAAATAAAGCTAAAAGTAATATTAAACAATAAACTACTGATGCAAAAGGGCGGTGGGAAATATCTTCTGCTAAGTGCTGATGAAGGACAACTACTGAAGAGTAGTTTTGTCTTCAGTACTTCTGAAGTGAACTTGTCTGGTTTGGACTTCAGAACTTCTGCAACTTCAGCACTTCTTCATATCTTCTAATCAGCAGTCTCTTGTCTTCTATTCAGTACTTCTATACTTAGCCAAAAATGACAGAAGTGAATTAGACTAAGGTTTACAAAAGTGGTTTCACCAATCCTCTTTGTCCTAACAATCTCCCCCTGGATTGATGAAGCCAAAACCTTACTAATTCCTTATGTGTTTCTTCTGTCTTGAACAATCTTCCATATCTCTTTGTACATGGTGTTCTTGAGCTGGTTGTACAGATCATCAGACAGAGATCCTCTCTGTGGTTCTAGATGTTGAATTGTGAGCAGGTCTTGTGTTGACAGTTTCTTCAGATCACTGATCTTCTTGTAAGCCCTGCTTGAGAAGTCTCTTCTTGTCAACAGTACTGAGTTGTTATCAGTAAGTGACCATCTGATGATAGGGATCTTTGACTTGTTAAAGTCAGAAGAATAGGGAACCAGACTTGTCCCTTGGGTTGATGGTCCTGAGTGCTGGATGTCTTCAGTTTCAGATAGCCTCAGGTGGGATTCTCTTCCTTGTTGATGTTGTTGCATACCAGGCATCTGAACAGTTGGGAGATGGTGTTCAGTCACTACTTTGGTATGCAGCTTATCTGTGATTGTCTTTTGTATTTGATAAGCAAAAGTGGAAGGATCCCTGAACTGTGTTAACAGAGGTTTCTCCTCAATGTCAAAATCTGAATGGACTATTGAGCTTCCCTCAAGTAGTACCATTTTGAAATCAGTTTTGACATTGTCCTCTGTCTTCTTCTTCTGAGCAGCAGATCTTCTAGATACACCAGAAGTTCTAACTACTGATCTTGAAGGATCAGCAGTTTGAAACTTCTCAGGATTTGCAGCCTTGGCAGCCAAGTATTTTCTATATGTATCCATTAGTCTTTCTTCTTTCCATCTGGATACAGAGGCTTTTGAACCATATCCTTCTGCTACTAGCTCTTCTATTATCTGGGCTCTCTTGGCCTTTCCATCTTTGCTTGTGGCCATTTTCTCTGCAAGCAGTTGTGCTCTTCTTGTCAGCTCTTGCATAGAGAGTCCTTTGAGTGTAAAGGCTTTAGTCTTGCTGTTCTTGGTAATATAAGACACCAGTTGTTGTCTTTTATCCTGTTCAGCAATCTCATCAAGGCTAGCCTGCCTTTGTAGTTCAGCTGCATAAGCCTGAAGTTTTTCTTCATGGCTTAAGTCCAAATCATCCCTTTCTTCCAGAGATTTCCAAATCTGATCTTCTCTGGCCTTCTTGTTGGCTGCAATTAAACTCTTCTCTAATAGTTCAGCTGAATGAGAGATGGGAGAAGGGTTTAATACAGTCATTGTTGTGACAGATGTAGGCCTGATGGGGTCAGATGTTGGTTGAATGGGAGCAGTGGTTCTGGAAGGTTCAGTTGTTTGAGGTTGGGAAGTGTTAACTTCTGATGTGCTGACAACTGCTGATGGTTTGTCAGCTACTGAAGGATTGTCTTCAGTACTTTCTGATTCTTCATCAGAAGTTTGGTCATCAGAAGTTTCTTCATTACACCTTAGGGAATCATCAGAACTTTGGGTCTCATCTTCTTTCTCAGCAGCTTCAATTTCTTCAATAGAGACACCAAACTGTTTGGCCAATCTTTCTTTCCTGGCCTGATCTTTCTGATCTCTTTCAAGGAGTGCCACTCGTGCCTTTACTCTGGCTTGGAATGACTCCTTAGGTTCCCTGATCTTCTCCCCCTTTTTGGATTCATCAATTATAACCCTTGAAGCAGAGGGTTGGGAGAAGTGTCCTTGAAGATGAGCAATCTGTTGGCTGTTGAAGTCTATTTTGTTTGACAGATCGTTCATCTTGGTCTTGATCACTCCAAATTGGTTCTTGATTGACAGCTCCAAGTCAGCTGTATATGTCTGGAAGTGATTTCTGATGAGTGTATTCATCATGTGGTACAGGGGACCCTCTGGGCTGCATAGCTGGTTCAGGTCTATGCTTGTTTGCCCAGGGAATTGGGTAGGCATTTGCTGTGAAGGGGGTGTTTTTGGGAGATCCTCATGTTGTACAGAGGATGCCACTCTAGGGGTTTTAGGGATTGAGTGGGCTTTAACCTGTGCAGAGGTGACTGGCTTCTTGAGCCTGGATACCTTTGAAGCAGGACCTTCAGAAAGTGCCGTCAATTCAGTAGTTGGAGTTTTTGAAACATCATCCAAATTAATGGAATCATCTGTATCCCTGATGTTGCCCTCAGTGAGGACTGTCTCAGTTAAATCATGAGCTGAGCCCAACTCAGTTCTCTCATGAACCTCTGTTTCTTGGTACTGAGGATTTCCTACCTCAGGCATTAAGCCTTCATCAGTAGTTGCCACATCTGAGGTCTTAGCTATGTTACTTCTGTCCTCAGATCCACCACTGGGTGGTAACTGAGTAGTAGCAGCCTCAGATGCCCCAAGAGTCTCTAAAATTGGGCTTAAAGACTCTGGTCCACCCTCATCTCTTGGGATAGGGCTAGTAATGTCCACATCCATGTCTGATGTAGTAGTTATGTCCCCTGTTTGTTGTGGTTGATGGGGACTGACATGATCAGATGGGACATTCTCTTTTAGCCCAGAGAGAAGTTTGGCAATTTCTATTGCCTCTTGTTCAAAAATTTGTGGGGAGGGTTCAGTAGTTTGGGCAATAGGTTGTTGTTCAGCAGTTTCAAAAGAAGAGTGTGTTTGATATGTTTTTCTAAGTCTTTTTCTTTTGAAATGAACAGATATGGGTGCTCTTGGTGGGGTTTGAGATGGATGAGACTGAGAGGGTGTTTCAGTCTCAACAATTTGAAGAGCAGAATGCTCAAGAGCATGTTCAGGCATCTCAACTTCCTGAACAGCTTTTCTTTTGGGTTGGTGGGTTGCAGTTTTTGTTGGCTTGGGCTTTTTGGCTTTTGGTGGTGTGGGTGTGGAAGATGTGGGCTTCAGGGGGACTTGTTGTTGTTCTCCCTGATCATCTTCTGGCCAGGCAGCCGGTTTGTTCAGTCTTGAGTATGCTTGTGATGTTAAAGGGTTTAAAGTTGAAATTTTTCCCACAAGCACCTCATTACCCAGTTCCCCTATTATGCATTGCATAATGAACCTTGGGTACAACAAAAACTTTTTCTTGGTATTATTGTGATGTAACACCAACTCATGGAAAAACAGTTTTGATGCCCTGAATTTAGTTTCATTCACAATGGAATGAAATATTGGTTGAAAAGTGGAGGGCATCTGGTCATATGACCCTGTTTTTGGACTCAAACACATAATTATATAATGAAACAAAAGTTTGTATTTTGGTTCAAAATATTTTTTGAATATTGTTGCATGGGAGAGAGTACCTTGATAACCACACTCAGTCATGGTTAGATGAATATCTTTGTTAGCAACATGGTCAGGGGCAGCTACATCATCCAGACCCAGTCTTGTTGCTAGTGTGGCCGGTGTGATGGTCAGTTGTTTCCCTTTTATCTTTGAGTTGAGGGAAATGACCTCACCACCCATTGTAACCGTCTCAGCATTTGCCCAGAACTCATTCAGAGTTTCAGTGTGAATTGGTGGGTTAATTGTGAGAGCAGTAAAGTATTGGGATTTGACGACAAGATCAATGATCTCATCGTATTGGGACCAGCCTTCTTGTTTTTCAAGAAAGGCTCTTTGATTGTGTCCCTGTTTTAGAACTAGATCCATTGTGGTTTGGGTGTTTGATCGAACAGTGAATTTTCAGGTATAGGTTTTGAGAGAGTTTTGAGAGAGAAGGAGGGATATTTTGTGAGTTTAAAAGGATAAGTGTGTGAAAAAGGTATTTATTAGAAGTTTTAACCGCTTGAATCTTCTTTATTAGAAGTTTTAAAACCGCCTTTGGTTAAAAATCTCTTTATCAGAGGTTTTAAACTTATTAGGTCAAACCTCTGATGATGGGAAAAGTCAGATTTGCCCTTTTGACTTAAACTGCTGATGAAGGATTACTTCATCAGTAGTTCCCATTTTCTCTTCAGTAGTTTTAACATCTGATGAGAAATGTTTTTATAAATACTTTATTCATAACTTCTGAAGTTTATTTTATCAGAAGTTACACACTTTTTCAGAAAGTTATCCCTATACTGATGATTTTTGTTCATCAGTAGTTTCTCTCAAACTGTTTTTGTTTTTCAGAAGTTTTGTTTCAGACTTTTGACATTTGTAAGTGAAAACCAGAAAAAAGATGGAAAAGGTTAATTTGAAAACCACCAAGGTAAACAGGATGGAATCAGGGGTGGAAAAAGGAAAAATAAAATTTTTATTTTGATTCCACCATGATAAACAGGATGGAATCAAGGATGGAAAAAGGAAAAAGAAATTTTTGATGCATAACAGTAGTGATTGATGTAGAAGTTTGATGTAGAGTTGGGTAGAATCAAGTGTTAACTTGGATTCTAACTGATATGCAGAAAAAGAAAATAAAATAAACACTTACAAATTTAGCATTCCAAGCATGGAAACTAACTTCTGAAATGTTGATGTGTCAAGGGGTTTAGTGAAGATGTCAGCTATCTGATTAGCTGTTGCTACATGCTTCACCTCAATCTTGCCTTTTTCATAGCAATCTCTTATGAAATGGTACCTGATCTCAATATGTTTAGTTTTTGAGAACTGTACCGGATTTTGAATGATGCTAATGGCAGATTTGCTGTCTACAAACAAAGGTGTCTTGGTCTCTTTGATTCCATAATCAAGAAGTTGATATTGGAGCCATTGTATCTGTGATGTACAACTTGCAGCTGCAATGTATTCAGCTTCAGCAGTTGAAGTTGCAACAGATGTTTGCTTCTTTGATTGCCATGACACTAGACAGTTCCCCAGGAATTGACAACCACCAGATGTTGACTTTCTTGTCATCTTACACCCTGCATAGTCACTATCTGAAAATGCTGATAACTTGGTATTGCTTGAAGCAGGATACCAGATTCCCAGCGTTGGAGTTCCTTTCAGATATCTAAAAATTCTTTTGACTGCAATAAGGTGTGATTCCCTTGGTGCTGATTGATATCTAGCACAGACACATGTTGAGAACATAATATCTGGTCTAGAAGCAGTTAAGTATAAAAGGGAACCTATCATGCATCTGTACATGGTTTGATCAACCTGTTTTCCTTGATCATCTGGTTCAACTTGTGTGATAGGTGTCATGGGAGTGGAACATGATTTACAGTCATTTAAAGAAAATTTGTTCAATAATTCTTTAACATATTTTGATTGATGTATAAAAGTTCCATTTGTTTGTTGTTTGATCTGCAGTCCTAGAAAGTACTGCAGTTCTCCCATGGTACTCATCTCAAATTTTGATTGCATGAGTTTCTTAAAATCATCACACAATTTTGTGTTTGTTGAACCAAAGATGATATCATCAACATAAATTTGAACAAGTAAGACATGATTTCCAACATGTTTAATGAAAAGTGTTTTATCAATGGCACCTCTTGTAAAGTTATTTTTGAGTAAAAAGGTGGAGAGTGTATCATACCAGGCTCTTGGAGCCTGTTTGAGCCCATAAAGAGCTTTGTCCAGTCTGTACACCCACTCAGGATGAGAAGGAACCTCAAACCCAGGTGGCTGACAGACATACACCTCCTCCTTGATTTTTCCATACAAAAATGCACTTTTCACATCCATTTGATAAACTTTTATTTTGTTGGAAATGGCATAGGCCAGAAATAACCTGATGGCCTCAAGCCTTGCAACTGGAGCAAAGGTTTCATCATAGTCAATTCCCTCTTCTTGAGAGTACCCTTGAACTACCAGTCTTGCCTTGTTCTTGATTATCATACCAGCTTCATCTTGTTTGTTCCTGAAAACCCATCTTGTACCAATTGGTTGCTTGTTTTGAGGTAAGGGACAGATTTCCCAGACCTGTTGCTTGTTGAACTGTAGTAGTTCATCTTGAATAGCCTGCACCCAATTGTTGTCTTTGAGGGCTTCCTGGTACTTCTTTGGTTCCAACTGTGAAATAAAGGCTGAGAATAGGCAAAAGTTGGAGAGCTGGTTTCTGGTCAGAACACCTGTTGCTATATCACCCATGATTTGATCAAGTGGATGATCTCTGTGTTCAATCAGTTGTTGTAAACCACTGACAGGTGTAGGTGGCTCTGGTTCTTCAAACAAACTACTGAGGTCTATGATATCTGGTTCAGCAGTTGCAGCTTCTTCAGTAGTTGCAGGTGCTGAAGCAGATGTTTGAGTTTGGCCTTCAGTATTTGTTTGATCAGAAGTTTGAAAAACTTCTGATGGTGTTGTAGTTGACTTAATGACTGTTTGAGGAGTCCATGGTGCAGGATCCTCATCTTCAAACCTTTGATCACCATAATAAGTAGGTTTGGAAGAAGTAACAGCCTTTTCAGGTCCAAAGTGAAAGTTGTCAAGGTCAAAGAGTTCAGCAGGATGTGCTGGAATAAGAGTGTGTTTTGACTCATTGAACTTGACATTCAATGTTTCTTCTACTATCCTGGTGTGAGAATTAAAAACCTTGTAGGCTTTTCTAGTTGAAGAGTAACCAAGAAAGTAACCTGAGTCAACTTTGGCAGCAAACTTTGAGATAGATTCCTTGATGTTCAAGATGAAACATTGACATCCAAAAGCCCTGAAAAAGGAGATAAGGGGCTTCATGCCATGAAGAACTTCATAGGCAGTCTTGGAATGTCTCTTGACCACAAGAACTCTATTCTGAACATAACATGCTGTGTTAACTGCTTCTGCCCAAAAGTACAATGGCAGTCCAGAATCAGCTAACATTGTTCTTGCTCCTTCTATCAGTGTTCTGTTCTTCCTTTCTACTACACCATTTTGTTCAGGAGTTCTGGGAACACTGTATTGTCTAAGAATCCCTTTAGACAAACAGAATTCATCCAGAGTTTTGTTCCTGAACTCTGTCCCATTGTCACTTCTAATGGTTTTGACAGATAGAGAATATTGTTTCTCTACTTGTAGAATGAAGAACTTGATGATTTCAGCAGCCTCATCCTTGGAAAATAAGAAGAATACCCATGTGAATCTTGAGTAGTCATCAATGATGACTAAGCAGTACTTCTTTTTACCAAGGCTCATAATCTTGACAGGCCCAAATAAGTCCATATGGAGTAGTTGAAGACATGCAGTTGTTTTTGATTCTTCAATAGACTTATAGGAGGACTTATGCTGTTTTCCCTTTAAACAGGATACACAGTGTTCTTGACACTGGTATACTTTCAAAGGTAGACCTCTGACCAAGCCCATTTTTGTGACTTTATTTATGGTTTTAAAGTTCACATGGCCAAGTCTCCTGTGCCAGAGATCTGTTTCTGAAGTTGATGCCCTTGAGAAGAAACAGGCAGTGTTGTTCAATACTTTGTCTTTCTCAATGTCCACTGCATAGACATTGCCACATCTTTTGGCAATCAGCAAAGTATGATCTTCTATAATCTTCTCAATCAACTTCTGGCCTTCTGGTGAGATTATCTTGCAAGCTGTCTTTGTGAAAAAGGAAGAATATCCTTTATCACACATTTGTGACACGCTCAGCAAGTTGTATTCAAGATTTTCCACCAGATTGACCTTATCAAACTGTATTTTGCCAGAGGAGACATTGCCATGTCCTAGCACATATCCCTTGGCATTGTTCCCAAAGGACACAGATCCTTCTCTTTGGCTGATAAAGTTGTTTATCAGGTATCTGCATCCAGTCATGTGCATAGAGCCTCCACTATCAACATACCATATGCTGTTTAAGCCCCTGGAAACTCTCTGCACATAAAAGCAAATTAGTTAGATTTGGAAACCCAAGCCTGTTTGGCTTTGGGTTTGCTCTTGAGAACAGTTACAGTTTGTTCTTGACCAGGTTGAGAAATCCATGTCTTTTTGGCAATGGATTTTTCATGAAGAACTATGGTGGTATCCTTTTTAGGACCACCATCAACCTTGGTCATCAGTAGTTCTACCATGTTCTTTAGATTTTGAATCTCAGCAGTTTGTGAAACTGCTGATGATTCTGGTCTAACTACTGACAAGGAATTTTGAGAAAAAGATTTTGGTTGAGATTTTATCTTTTTCTGAGAAAAGGTGTTTTCAGGTTGTTGTTTCTTGGGTTTAAAGACTTTTTCATAATCATTTCTGATTTGATTTCCCACAACCTGTTGTTTAAATTTTTGATTGAACTGAATTCCTTTTCTATATCTACAAAATTCAGTTTTGTGGTTGAACAGGCCACAAATTTCACATTCTTTTGCCTTAAGTTTTTGATCAGAAGGCAAATTTCTGACAATTGTGATAAGATTTTGCTCATCAGTAGTTTTCAGGGTCTCAACTCCTAAAGTAGATGAAACTACTGATGGCTTGTTGTCAGTTTTTGTAAATACTTCTGAAGTACTTTCTTTAAAAATGCCAGGATTTCTGTTTAGAAAGTTTTCATGGAAAGATGTGCAATCTTTCCCTTCAGAAGTTTCATTTGAAACAATTCTTCTCCCATCTTCAGTAGTTTTGGGAGAAAAATCTGTTGGTGTTTCAACATGATGGTATCCTATGCCAAACTTAACATTTGAGGCACTTTGTTTGTTTAGCAGTAGTTGATACCCCCTACAAGATTCAACCCATTTTTCACAAGTGATCCTGGTGTCAGCAAGCTCTTGTCTGACATCTCCCAGGTCATTTAGCATCATTTTGATTTGTGCTTGGGTCTCAATAGCAGAGTCAGTTAATTTAGAAACCTCTTTTGTTTTAGCACACAGTTTTCTTTCTAAATCACATTTTATCTGTGTGTATTTTCTTTCTAAATCATTGGCTTTGCCTTGTAGGTGCACGTTTGTCTCTCTTATGAGAGCAAAAGTTTCTTTGCAAGAGTTTGAACAAAGTTTTGTCAAAGATTCTTTTGATACCTGAGACAATGCAGATTTTGAGGTACAGCCTTCAAATGCCATTAAGGCAAAGTTCTTTCTGCCATTGTCTGGTTCTCCCCAGTTGATGTCAAACACTTTGTTGTCTGCATCAGGATTACACTCTGTGGTGTCATAAGGGAGACTGCTCCAGTCAACATACCCCGAGGTAAAGAGGCTTTGTTGAGGGGGTTGTTGAGGCTGTGGAGGAAGTTGAGCAGCTGGAAAGGGAGGGATTGATTGTTGGCTCTGCATCTGTTGAGCAGGCACTTGAACATATTGTACTTGAGGCATATATTGCTGTTGAGGAGCTTGTGCCTGTACAAAATGAGCACTCCCTTGAGTTCCATTGTTCCTATTATAATTGGGGTTATAGTTATTTCCAGATTGTGATTGGTTAAAGCTAGAGCTTCTACACTCTCTAGCAAAGTGTCCCAACTTCTGACACTTGTGACATCTCAGTTTAGATTTGTCAAAACCAATTTTTGTATTACTGGTCAATCCTGGAAATTTCCTTCCTGACCTTTTATAAAACTTGTTAGTTTTAATGCTTAGCATGGCCAGTTGGTGTAGTATGTCCATTTCTTCCAAGTCATCACTGCTAAAATTTTTCAAATCATCCATGATAAAACATAGATTATCAGCAGTTTGACTTTGGTCATCATTGTCATAACCTGGGAAAGATCTTTCTGATGAGATCCCAGTGGTTATGTCAATATTGTCATAAGATCCATAGGAACAAGTTGGTGAATCTTGTCCCAAAAGTGCTGTACTACCTGGTAGGTAGTCATCAGCAGTTTTACCAGAAGTTTGTAATTTCTTCTTTTGATCGATTTCTCTTTCAAAAGTGAGTAATCTCCCATGGAGTTTTGTAAGAGTGAGGGAGCTAAAATCTGGTGAGGATCTTAAGACAATGGAGTAAGTTTCCCATTTGTCAGGTAGAGACCTTAAAAATCTATGTAACATAGATACTGTTGTATAGGTCTGACCATTTAACTTTAGCTCAGAGATTAATGAGGAGAATCTTTCAAATTGTTGTGTCAAAGTTTCCCCATTAATATAAGCAAATGTTTCATATTGTTGAGCCAAAATTTCTCTGGTGTTGGCAATCACCTCTTCAGTTCCTCCAAACTGTTCTTTAAGACAGTCCCAAAGTTCTTTGGCACTTTCACAATGTAAAAGGCCAGAGTATATTTCATTTGGGAGAGCCATTGCCAACATAGAGAATGCCTTAGCATCTAGCTCAAGTTTTAGGAAATCTTCATCTGTATAGTCTTTGGGATCCTTAGGAATCCCTTCTTTAGTTTCAAGGTTTATGTTTACTGGTTTGTGTGGACCATATATCAAAGATCTCCAACAACCAGTGTTGGTTTGTGACAAGGTATGTGCCATTCTTTTCTGCCATATATTGTACTCATTTCTCACAAGCATGGCAGGTTTGGTGGCAGAACCAGTATTGTGTGGATCCATTTTTAAAGAGTATAGATTTGTCTGATGACTCTTTTAAATGATGGATATTGATAAAAAGTGAACTTTTGATCTTTTTATTGAATATCAATAAGAGCTTTGTGTCTGATTCTCAATTTGTTAGATTGATATGTGATCAGATAAACCAATGCTCTGATACCAATTGTTGGATCAGTTTGCTCTTGTTTGCTAAGTAAGAACTTGCTATCTTGACACTTAAGTGTTTAGCAAGTCCTTGTAAATCAGATTATAAGCACAGCGGAATGTTATAAGTTAAAGCAACACTTTTTATGCAAAGGCAGAGTTGTAACTCCCCCTTGATGTTTGAAACAAGATAAATGACAAAGTATTTATTATGAATCTAAGTTGTAAATGAGAATTAGATACTTAGAGAGATTCACAATAAATACAGAAATGGAATATAACAATGAGAGTGTTTGAAGGATTTTTCTGTTAAAAATCAATGTCTAAAATAGAAGGTTGAAGCCTCCTATTTATAGACGATTACATGCATGCATCTTGCCTATAAAGCAAGCACAGAAAGTCCAGTGACAAGTTGCACAAGTTGCAACATTGAAAGAAACAAATAAAGCTAAAAGTAATATTAAACAATAAACTACTGATGCAAAAGGGCGGTGGGAAATATCTTCTGCTAAGTGCTGATGAAGGACAACTACTGAAGAGTAGTTTTGTCTTCAGTACTTCTGAAGTGAACTTGTCTGGTTTGGACTTCAGAACTTCTGCAACTTCAGCACTTCTTCATATCTTCTAATCAGCAGTCTCTTGTCTTCTATTCAGTACTTCTATACTTAGCCAAAAATGACAGAAGTGAATTAGACTAAGGTTTACAAAAGTGGTTTCACCAATCCTCTTTGTCCTAACAGACACGAACATGATAACACGACACGAATCTATACGACCTTAACAGGTTTCGTGTTTGACCTTAATAGGTTTCGTGTGTTAAACAGATCGACACGATAATGTCTTAACAAATTTCGTGTCTAAACAGGTTAAAGATCTGTTAACATGTTAAGCATCCGTTAAGACAAATTAATAATTTCATTTAAAAAAGTTATATAACGGTGTGGGTATGCTTTATATATATGAGGATAAAATATCAATGAACCATAATTTTCAATTTTCAAATCACATAGTACGGACATATACACCACTCAGTCATCCATCCTCTTTCTTCTCAACTCCACCGTCCTCGTTACCTGTCCACCGTTCCCGTTCGTCGTCACCCATCACCCGTCCGTCGTCACCCATCCTCCTTCTCAACCCCGACGCCACTCAGTCTTTCATTCGTTGGTTTGTGGGTATATTTTTCGGGTTAATGTTTATAAACAAGTTTTTGTCTTATCGTGTCATATCGTGTTTTATCGTGTTAACATGTTATAAACAGTTTTGTGTTCGTGTTTCGAAAAACTGACACGATAAGTTATTGTGTCGTGTTTGTGTTTACCTGTTTCGTATTCGTATCTTATCGTGTTCATGTCTTAACAGGTCGTGTCGGACACGATATGCCAGCCCTAGTAGATGCATCAGGATGAATAGAATGACATCATAAGTCGGATTAAAACAAGCTAAAAATAAATACACCAGTATTCATTAGCACGAAAGAAACTTTCGCGTGCTTATAAAGACTCCAAGTTGCTATCGAAGATCAACTCAAGAATGCTAGAGTGTTGGTTTCGTGTAACTTGTTTTAATTGTTATTTAATCGATATTAGATCACCATGTGCCCATTTGTTTCAAAAGTGTACTCATGATGTTTGTCCTAGTAAACCAAGAGGAGATGCCCATGAGAATCCCAACTTTATATTCAAAAAATACATGTTTTTATTGATTAATAAACTTATGTTAGAATCCCGTTTGTACTAAATGCCAAACTATTTCTTGAAATGACTGAATAATGCATTTTGAGCTACTCTTCATTGTACAAACTGTGTAAAAAATTTGACTACCATCAAATCCATCAAATCCATCCATGTTATTTCCCACACTATTCTCGCCCTTTGAGATAGGGCACGGTTGAGCTTATATACTATTTTTTGGAATCTTGATGTTGAATTTTTATGATCTTTTCGTCACCATAGAGATCACTTTTGATAGTGATCTTTTTTATTTGAGTAAAGTCATATGATTTTATAAAAAAAAAAATTAAAAATAGTCCTTATATATGAAAAATTATACAGATAATACATATTAACTTTTGTAATTTGTAACATGGTGCTAGAAAATAGATGACCTATATAGATAACGTGTGTTACCAATTGTAAAAGTTTGGATTATATGTGGAATTTCTCAGAGTTAGTGACTATTTCCAAAAGTTTGTAAAACTAGAGACACTATCCATGTACTTTACTCTTTTTCTTTTCTAAATCAAAACATGAGCAACATGTTGTGTAAGACTTCATTTTGATGATGTTAAATAAGACTAGTTTAATTTTAGGGAAAACCACCAAAATGAACACAAACCAAGGGTATTTACCAAAATAAACATTGCCGACGTCTAGATTTAGGAACTCACACAAAAACAAACAACTTCGGGGGAAGACACGTGTTGAAAGTGTCTAAGTTTAAGGAAGTCCTGTCTAGTTTTAAAAATTTTCTGAGATATATTGGTGTAGTGTAGGTCCTGTATATCGGCCTATGGGTGATGTATAGATCCCGTATAAGCCTATGGTATAGTATTGATATTGTAGTATACAATAGTATCATACTGTATTGTATAGTCTAGTATATACATGGTGTATAGGTCTCAACTGCCAGACAAAATTGACAAAACATACCCTTGACAGTCTGAAACTAATGATTGGACTCTATATGATCTATATTGCCCTATAGATGGCATATAGCCGTATAGGGGCAAAGATGGCGTGTAGATATATTACGGGGGTATGTGAATAACAAAGTCATTATTTAATATTACTAGAGAAAATTGCTCGAATGGTCCCAGTGGTTTGCACTTTTTTCACCTATAATCCCCAAGTTTTCAAAATTACAGCCATACTCCCGAAACAGTGGATTTTTTTAACTCGGATAGTCCCTGGAGCTAACTGAGGTTAAATAATCCAGATAAGTGGGTGTGAAATTACAAAACTACCCTTACTTTAATAAAAAAAAATATACTAATTAATATGGGTCCCAGACTTCATCTTCCCCACTTCATCTTCTTCACCTCATCACCTCCACAAACACCACCACCCTCCACCACCACATCTTCTACAACTCACCTACCCCAAACCCTAATTATTTAAACACCTTAACCCTCCTCCATTTCACCAGCCGCTAACCCTCGTTCTCTCTCTCTCTAAAACGCTAGACAACTCTCTCTACTCCCTCATAACTTGGTCACCTTCCTCCTTCATTTTCAGAGTCGGCCGACCACCACCATGCCTTGGTGGTGGCGGCGTAGTGGTGTTTGACCCCTAAACAGCTTGTGAGGGCTGACTGAGGTGGAGATCGGGAGATTGGAGCTGAGTTTTCGGTGGTTTGGGTGGTAAATCGACCAGTAGAGGTCCGGGTGGTTGTTATGGCGGCGGGTTAGGCCTGAAAACGAGCAGAAGCAGCAACACAGAGGTAATATTCGGTGGGTTTTAGATTGGTTGTGATGACGACTGTTCAGGTGACGGTGATGGTGGTTTTGGTTGAGGTGGCGGGTTTGTGAGTGTCGGGTGGATCTCTGTGGGTCACGACTGTTTGGGTGGTCCGATGGGTTTTGAGGTGGTTCTCGGTGGTGGATCGTGGCTGTTGAGTGACGATTGTGGAGGCTGTGGTGGTTGTTTTAGTCAGGGTTCAGTTAGGTGAGGGTCGATCTGGTCGTTTGTGGTCCACGTCCGGTTGATTCATGAAGGGTGGGGAAGAAGAAGTTGGTGGTGGTGGTGGTGGTGGTGGTGTAGGGATTAAGGATTTTTTTTTTATATATTTAATTATAAAATGTGGGGCCCACCAGTGTTTTATTTTATTTGTTTTTATAGAAAGGGTAGTTTTGTAATTTCACACCCACTTAACTGGATTATTTAACCTCAGTTAGCTCCAAGGACTATCCGAGTTAAAAAAAATCACTGTTTTGGGACTATGGCTGTAATTTTGAAAACTTGGGGACTATAGGTGAAAAAAGTGCAAACCACAGGGACCATTCGAGTAATTTTCTCATATTACTATTACTAACTAATATTATTGTAAAATTTTATAAAAACCTTATCTGCTATGAGTCTGGCGTACTCTGACTTTGGTTATGAGTAGGGGTGTAAACGAGCCGAGCCTGACTGGGCTCGAGCTCGGCTCGTTATGGTTTTATGAAGCTCGAGCTCGGCTCGGTTCGAGCCTAAAATCTTGAGCTCGAGCTCGGCTCGCTAGCAAAATCAAAAGCTCGAGCTCGGCTCGGCTCGAGGTGATTTGAGAACAATCTCAAACGAGCTCAAAGCTCGGCTCGAGATCGCAAAAGCTCGGCTCGCGAGTGTTATTAAATGGGCCTATGAAATAAGGACTTGGGCTTTGGAGATGTGGGCTATAAATTATAAGAGATATATAAATAACTTATAATTATGTTTGGGCTCGTTTAGGCTCGCGAGCCCAATCGAGCTTTGTATTTAGGGCTCGAGCTCTGGCTCGATAACTAAACAAGCCATATTTTAGGCTCGGGCCCGGGCTCGTTAAGGCTCGGCTCATTCGGGCTTTTTACCGAGCCGATCCCGGGTAGTTCTCGAGCCGTTACGTGTCATTTACACCCCTAGTTATGAGCTGCAGAGCTGGCATTAATGGTTGGGTCGTTTGAAAGCCCAATGGTTGATTTAAAT
Source organism: Ambrosia trifida (assembly GCA_028751855.1). Lineage (NCBI taxonomy): Eukaryota > Viridiplantae > Streptophyta > Magnoliopsida > Asterales > Asteraceae > Ambrosia > Ambrosia trifida. The sequence continues at coordinate 26,060,815 of CM054127.1, forward strand.
GGAAGTACGGATTGAAGGTTTTGTTGCAAAATTGTGGGGATGATATAAATAAAGGTGTGGAAATCTGGTTTTGAGCCCAATAAGGTGATTTGGGTCTCAACGGATGAGTACTCAAACCAATTACAACCCTATGGTTTGGGCCAGGCCCAACAGGTCTCTCTCAAATCCGGTTCTATAATCGGTTTTAGTTAGTGTAAAAACGGGTTCGGATTCATAAACCAGTTTTTTTTAACCGCTAGGGATGGAAGAAAGTTACCGGAACCAAGCACAAGTGAAAGGACAAACAAAGTGCTCCTATTATGACCCAAACTCCTAATGCAAACATTAATGTCAATGATGTAAATGAGGGTGAGGACCAAAATAATTATAAAAACAAGTTGTGTTAAAAAAAAAAAAAAACTTGTTAATGGTTAATTTATATCCACATGACCCGGAAACTAGATTGCTTTTTAGTGTTGTTCAATTAAGTGGATTGGGCCCATCCTTCTAGACAAGAAATATCTAAAGTGTATGTATGTTCACTATCAGTTGCCTGTAAGAATTATGTGGGCCAATAATATAAAAAAAGTTTGTAAATGTTTGAAACATTTTTACAAGGATATATGGTTTGGTGTATCTATTCATTGTCTTGGTTTTTTCATGTTTTTGGTTTGTAAGTTGCAACCCACCACGAACGTGTTATAGTTTTCTAAAACCATGATTATTTATGTGTTATAAGTTGATAATATATAAAAATGGTTGAGACTAAAATCAACCATTATACGTTAGAATTTATCTATCCCCTATGTTTAAAAGTACACAGGTCATATGAGCGATTTAGTGTATGCATAGAAATTTGGTAAAACAATAGCGGAGGGTATTTAGTACAACTCTTAAAAGTTTATATGAGTGTCCTACTTTAACATAAATAAAATTTTAATTATTTATATTAAATAGTGGTTTGAAACCAGTTATTCATAAAATGGGTGTTTCATTCTACTTTTAGTAGTTTTGAATTTGGGTTGTTTATTGTTTTATGGTTGAAGAACTATTGCCTATATCTTTGTGAGAGAAGAAATCATATACTTTAGTGTTTTAAAAAGTTCACCATAAGTGTTGCTCTCAACTTTACAAGTGCACAAAGATATTTACAAGAATGTCATCCATGGTGTTTTTTTTATTCAAACCTTCAACTTTTGACATTTGCACTTATACACTGTTACTTTTCTAAAACTTTTTAAAACTTTATTTTGACCCCTCGATCGAGTTTTACGTGCTTATTTCTTATTTTTATGTACTTTGGTCAAATATAATATTTTTTTCATGTTATTTTTATGTGTGTTTTTATTGCTCTACATTTTGTTCGAAAACAACTCGGGTCAAATATAAAACGTTTTCACTAGGCGGTATAAATTTCTAGTTACTTTACATTTCGAATCCGTCGCAATGCGTGGTACCATTCTTTAACGTAAAAAACACTATTTTTTACTTGCTTATTTTTAAGTACGTTTCGTTATAATTCCAAGTTGGTTTACGTTTCAAAGTAAGTTTTCTTGTTACTGAGTCGGTCAAAAACAATACATTTTCATACTTATTCTCATGTGCGTTTTCATTTGGTCTATGTTTTAACGTAAATGTTTAAATTGAGTCAGATCAAATATTTAATGGGTCGGGTCAAAATACTAGTTACATACTTACATATAATAATGTAACTATAAATCTATAGAGATAAATTACTACCTCCTTTTTTTTCATCATTTAAACCACACCATAGACTAATATTAACACATGAAAAATATATTGACCTTATATTATTCACAGCTGCCACGTAGGATCATATCCTATCAATCAAATGAAGATAAGACATTGCCACCCAACCAAAAAGACCAACCACTAGCAAGGAGCTAGCGAACCCAAACCCCATAATATTCACCCACACCTCAATCTCATGCACATTTTAATCTTAACAACATCCTTACAAACACACTAAAGAAATGGGGACAAATTCCTTGTTAAAATCTCCAAAGAAAGAAGAACAACTTGTCCCCGATTCTTTAATCGACGAGTTCTTTGAAACCAACAATGACATCCCTTCGGATTTCAAGGGAAATTTGGGTATTAAAGTGGGAGAGAATCGCGAAAATGGTGTTATGAGAGGCACATATGATGAATTCAGTTGGGATCATTTGATAGAATGGGGCGAATTCTCGATGAACGAGGAAGATCAAGCTTCGGGAGTACTTTGTGACCAAGACATGAAGCCCGAACATCAAGAGAGTAATTTGGTCAATTTGATTGGAAACATAAAAAGAGAGATTTTCGGGCTTTGGGAAGGAGACGAAGAAGATGAAGATGGAGAAGGCGAAGAAGATGAGAAGAAAACGTGCTTGAATTTGAGCTTAAATTACCAAGAGGTTATCGATGCATGGTCTAACCGTGGTCCATTTCGTGCATATGATTTTACTCATTCAAATTCGACATCCGACAATAGATATGTAAGTTACTTTATTTTGTGTGTACTACATTTCATTTGATTACAAGTTATTCCAAACTTATTATACACATAATGTCATAGTAAACACACAATTGAAATATATATATACATACATTTTTTAAACATTTATAATAGTTTTGAATGTTTTAGATGGGAGAAGTGCCTGTGATGGAAGAAGCCAAAACCAAAAGGGAAGCAAGTGTTCTCAAATACAAAAAGAAACGTCAAAACAGACTCTACTCTAGAAAGATAAGATATCAAGTTCGAAAACTCAATGCTGATAAAAGACCAAGACTCAAGGTCATAACTTATTACAACTTTATGTATATACATTAAATAGGAGTTAAATAATATAGCTTATAAATCATGTTTTAAGACATTTTTTAAGTGCTTGTAAATATATATGAAACATATTTTTACCATTATTCAATATAGAATTATTTTATAGTTTTATAGCATAACGTTGATATTTATTTGCAGGGAAGATTTGTGAAAAGGGTATAACCATGAGAAGATACTAAAGGCGATGGCAAAATATCTACACAAAAATATCTTCACAAATTGGTTGATACTTTTTCACATGGACATACTTCGTAAAGTCACTATCTCTTTGCTTGTATATATAACGATATATATATAATTCTTTCTTTGTTTTTTCGATTGTGTGATGAGTCGTAGTCACTTTTTGGGTATTAAATGTAAAAAAACTAGTATCAAACACTAAATAAAAAATGCAATCATTTGACCCTTATACTCAATAGTTGAGCCCACCGCACAAAGGTGGATACAAAACTCTTTCGTTATATTTGTTATTTTATGAATAAAAGTATGTGTGTGCAAGAGTACATGTGTATCCGTGTATAAAATAAGATCGAACTCATAAGCTAAATGCTTATATGTTAATTTTCTCAAATCACACGTCTTTCATTTACAATAAACATCGTTTAACTATGCTTTAAGTATAATTGACGTGTAAGGTAGAAAGAAACGTGGTTGGAAACGGATATGATGGATGAAGCTCATATCTAAAGAGATCACGTAGATGAAACATGTGTGATTTAAGAATGAACATGGCTTATGTTGCAGCTAATGTCTCTCAGCAGGATGCCCCACACGGAACCAATCGAAGGAGATGAGAAGGTATCGTAGATTGGAGTAGCAGTAGCTGGTCGTAGTTACTTTATATAAAAAATGGATTTAAGCATCATTAAAGAATGAAATTCTAATAATTAAATAGAAGAAGAACGAATAAAGATCGGATTTGCTAAATGAAGGTGTAGAAGTGGCTGTAGTCAAACAATAGGAAAGAGAATTCGCTTAATGTTCCGGTTCAGAAGTCTACTTAGTTTCACAAAATGCTTATTAATGAGATGAGTTGCTTAACACAATCAAGTCGTAAAACAAAGAAAAGCGTACGTAACAATCTGATATATAAGAAGACCGTAAGTAACTCAGTGCTCCATATGTGTAAATTGAAAGCGGTATTCCCCCTTATATCCAAAATCAATAGAATCATGGAATTCTCTCCGAGAGCTGCTGAACTAACGACTCTATTAGAAAGTAGAATTAACAACTTTTACACGAATTTTCAAGTGGATGAGATTGGTCGAGTGGTCTCGGTTGGAGATGGGATTGCACGTGTTTATGGGTTGAACGAGATTCAAGCTGGGGAAATGGTTGAATTTGCCAGCGGTGTGAAAGGAATAGCCTTGAATCTTGAGAATGAGAATGTAGGGATTGTTGTCTTTGGTAGTGATACTGCTATTAAAGAAGGAGATCTTGTCAAGCGCACTGGCTCTATTGTGGATGTCCCCGCGGGAAAGGCTAGAACGCGCCGTCCCGGATTATCTACGAGAGCTTGCTTAGTATTAGGGGGACTTGCCCTTTTTCTTGCGATCGCTTTCCCCGCCGTTTTTATATCACTTTCAAAAAGCGGTGTCTCTCTTGGTGCGCGGGCTTTCACGGACTTTTTTTTAAAAAGGAGTTCGGGGATCGCTGTTTTCGTGCCTATGTCGATCAGGCTTTTTTCCTTTTTAGGGGGAACCTCCCTTATAATGGAAATGAATTCCTCCGAGAGTTGGGGGGAATACATACAAACATCAACGGAAGGCACCTCAACCGCTTCTGTTGATGCAGGGCCCGTACCCCACGGGAATACTATATCTAATTCGACGGAGGGGGCAGCTAGCCCCGGTCGCTTTCCATACGAACCTGATGAGCTGATCGGGGGCGATTCCGTCTTGTCCATACAAAGGCGACTTTTAGCTTCGAAGCCCTTTCCTAGTGCCGAAGAAATAGACTTCGCCCGTATGCAAGCGGAAGACCTCTTCGAGGTCAAGGTTCAGATCATTCAGCGAATGGGGGCTCTTGATCCGACCGGGGATTGGATGCGGCAGGGGGCTCGCGCTCTCGACTCCCCCAATAGCGCTACAGGGGAGTCGTCCTTGAAAAGGCTCTATAGCTTTTTAGAGGATCTCGATCAGAACGGGAAGACCTCTAGAGCTTTTTTTTCATTGAGCGAAAAAGTAGCCCTGAGAAAAGAGAGTCTTTCTGCGGAATCTTCAGCATAGCTGAAAACACGTTCTTGTTCCTATTAACAAAACATCCCCTTTTTCTTCGCTCTTTCGGAACCGGTATAGAAATGGGTGTTTTTGGGTGTGGGAAAGCTGCTGGCGGGGCCCTAGTAGTTTGAGTAACTAGCCTCTAAGGTTAGCGAGGTTCCTGCTATGGTGAAGTGTGAAAGATCTTTACTATAGTGGGAAGAAGACATGTGGGAACGAGCAGACCGAGAGCAAAGCAAGTTCCAGTGGTGGGTTGTCTTCCTGGTCCTATTTCAATCTTTTTTATGGTATGGAACTCACTTCATACCTGCAACAGAGGAAAAGCTGCGGTAATGCCTACTGTGAGGATCTAGCCGTTGCTTCATGCTCACCTTCCTTCATAAGAATAGGCTAGGATTAGTCCGGATCTAGCCTTAGTGTAGTAAATACCATCAACAGGATGAACTATATTTGAAGGAAGGCGTCTATTCAAGTCTTTACTGAATTCGATATGCGTAGATTCGATTCGGAGAAGAGATTCTTTCTTGTAAGAACATGGCAAGCTAAGTGAAGTCATTCAGAACTGGCAAGCACCCGGAAGCACTAGACCAATAAGCTAGATCTCCTTACGGGGCATTGCACGAGCGTATCGCTATGAAAAAGAAAAAAGTTTATGTAATCGGAAAAAGGGTTACGGTTGCGGAAACCAGAGAAAGTCGGGAACCTTTTGAAGAAAAGTAGCGACGAGCCGAGTATTACGACTACAGGGGGAGAAGCTTTGCTTCGTAGACAGCTTCGCTTCCTCGTCGCTTCTTTCTAGCGACCAGCTTCTCAAGCGGGTGGCTTGGTAAGCAAGCTGTAACACCCCAACCGATGGCGGAAACATCGGGGTGCCACGTATTGATAATTGTTTCAGTAGCACATGGTATAATATAAATTTTAAATAATTTATTCAAACATAATATCCAAATATGAAATGATGTCTAGGAATTTAATACATGAAATCAAATAACAAAACTTCAATAACTTCAAATAAAACTTCATGTTAATCCTCATGCTAACTCAAGCCTCAGCTTCATTGTTACCTGAAACATGTTAATTTTGAAAGTATTTTGGGTCAACATAAGTTGGTGAGAATTACATAGGTTTTTGATAATAAAATGAATAAAATGTTGTGCAATTCATGTGTCATGTCAATCTAGCCCATATGTGAGAACATACTAGAAATAAATCGAGTGCATAATCAACCCTGATGACTGTTATAAAATGATACATACCATACGCTCATGGTCCAATTGAATATGTTATGCGATAACAAACACCCACGTAACCTTTGTAGGAGGCACGTATCCGGGTGGGATTGTCAGTCCAATAGATCTATCAATGTATACCGTCGGCTTGTACGGAGTTAATGATTATGCTAGAATGGTGCTTACTCTAATCATGCTCAAGACATAATGCAACATAGAAAACACATAGACACATTGATGATTGAATTGCAATGATAATGTTATAACATGTTTCACCCCAAAAATGGTGATAAATAAAAGGGGCTATGTAAAACTCACCTTAGCAAATGTTAAACTTGTTGAAAAGATGAAATGATGGTGTTGCCCAAAATAATTCCAAATATCACCCTATAATAAGGTAATATATAATAAGTCTAAGTCTAATTACTTACAAGTGTATCCTAGGGTTTCGATTTGGGGATATCCAATTGTTGAATTTAAATTAAAATGTTAATTAATAAAGGAAAATTTGATAATTAATAAAAGAAAGTCTTTTTATAAAATTTGAATTTTGAATGTACACATTAAAGTGTTTGAAGTATAAAAATAATTTTTATAAAATTATTTTATTTAAAATAGATTTTTAAATCTATTTATTACAAATAGCCAACAATTAACTTTAATATTCAAAAATACTAAAATTAATGAATTTCTATTTTAAAAATCATATTTTTGTTCTAAATATTTAAAAATAATTTGTATAAAATTTTGGTGCAAAAATAATGAAAATTGAATTTATTATGATTTAATTATGATTAAATCTAACAAAAATTGATTAAAAATATAAAATAATTGATTTTTCTGAATTAAAATTTATTTCTGTAAAGTTTAACTTTATAAAAAGTCAGGATAATTTTTTGAGAATTTAATAAAATTGTTTTGATATATAAATGGATTTTTATAAATATAATAGTATAAAAATGATTTAATTATTATAAATATTAAATAAATGAATTTTTGAAAAACAAAAATTGTAAATAAAACTTTTAACTCAGATTTAATAAATATAATTTTTTTAGAATTTATAAAACAGTTTTAATATTTAAAAATGAATTTATAAGATTAAAAGGTTTAATATATATATATATATATATTAGTTTGTTTAAAAGAAATAAAAAGAAGCAAAAAGGAGGGCAGTAGCCGGGACTCGAACCCGGGTACCTTGTGTAGCGAGCCATGGTCACAACCACTTGGCCTAGGCCAGTGGTTGTGATGAATCCTGATTAAAATTAAATAAATACGCTGTGCCCAAACCAGTTTATCCCCAAATTCTAAATCACGAACCCTAGATTTAACAATCAAACAAATCAGACATAATGAGCCCGATTGATGTTGGGGCTTTTGTTGTTTGATTGCCGACTAACAAAACCCACAAAAGAACAAGAACTCACAGTGTTGGATCGTGCACGTTTGCCCGGTCAAAGCCAAAGTCAAATAACGAACGAAGATAATTATAATCAGAGTGTTTCAGAAACAATTGGAGGTTGAGAGAGAGATATGAGCGAGTTTCCAAGGTTCGTAGATGGTCTATTTATACTGAGGATCAGTGGGTTTGGTTAATTGGAAAGTTGACCCTCGTTTATTATCAAACGCGTAGATTTCAAAATTAGTCAACGATTAGTGTTAATTGACGTGTAATACAGCTCATACAAGGCCGGTAATCGTATCAGTTTGCCAATTATAGATCAATCAAGCATTGATCTTGATTGATAATTAGACGCGTCCAAGGCAGTTGACTTTCACGAGTCAATTTGCAGATTTAAAAGCGCGTATATAATTAATTTGTGCCGGGTTTATTCCAAGAAGATGGCTTAGCCCAGTTGGTTGTGTGTTGGGTTGGTTTGGGCTTTGGCGCGGGTTCGAACCCCGGCCAGAGCATAATTATTTTTTTTTGACATATTTACAACACAACACATATATAATATTATATATATATATAGTATTAGGGTTTCAATGATGCGACAAAATAATAAATGCGAACATATAAGATGAAACTTGACGTTTTTATTAAAGACGAACGTGTAACGTACAAGTTTAAATGCGTAATGTTACACAAGCTACCTTCAGCATCGGTAAAATCCCTATAATAGGCCGGAATGGTGGGGAAGGAAGCCCTCCCTACTTCAATGGAAAGGGGGGAAGAGCCCTTTCACAGCCGCTCCTCTACAACTACCTTTCGCCCAACATGATCACGAACGAAGACAGAGAATTGCGTAGATAGGAGGACGAAACGAACCAACCCACTTGTCCTGATCGGAACGATTGAAGAAAGAAAGAGAATGGTGTCCCCTTTCGCCCAGGGGACATCGTCGGAGAACAATGTCGGGGACAGGGTGAGAACCTTCCGTTGCTTACACCCTTTAAGTGTTGGTTCTTCCGGGGATAGATCTGGTTTCAAGATCTGGCCTGGTCGACCCAATCATGAGTGAATAGAAAATCGAAAATGTACATAGCAGTTCCAGCTGAAATACTTGGAATAATTCTACCACTTCTACTAGGAGTAGCCTTTTTAGTGCTAGCTGAACGTAAAGTAATGGCTTTTGTGCAACGTCGAAAGGGTCCTGATGTAGTGGGATCGTTTAGATTGTTACAACCTCTAGCAGATGGTTTTAAATTGATTATAAAAGAACCTATTTCACTAAGTAGTGCAAATTTCTCCCTTTTTAGAATGGCTCCAGTGGCTACATTTATGTTAAGTCTGGTCGCTCGGGCCGTTGTACCTTTTGATTATGGTATGGTATTGTCAGATCCGAACATAGGGCTACTTTATTTGTTTGCCATATCTTCGCTAGGTGTTTATGGAATTATGCATGGAGAGGGTTACCCAAGTGTGTGCCTCACAACTTTAGGTTAGATGTGGCACTCCAATGAGAAGGTGCCAGGCACCTGGTACTTTTCAATTGCCTCACCAATAAATAGTATTGAAATAATATAATAAGTAAATCTTTGTTTATTATAAAATACTAGTAGGATTGCCCGCGCGTTGCTGCGGGTATTTTTGTTTTGTGGCATCTAGGGGTGTGCATGGGTCGGTTTGGTTTGGTTCGGTTTTTACAAAAAATCGTAACCATATCCATAACCAAACTTCGGTTATGGTTACTTGGTTATGAATTCGGTTATAGTTATTTTGGTTATTAACCAAAAAAATAAACTAAAACTAACTTTAGGGTAAAGTATAAAATTAAAGGTCAATGGGTCTAAAAAAACCGAAACCTATAATGTTTGACTTAGTTTGTGCTATTTTGTACAAGGCAATCAAGAATACACTTTCTAGTTATACTTCCAATGTGGGATCCCTTTTAATAAGATATTAACAAAAAAACATACTTAGCCTTTGATTATAATTTTAATTCGTCACAAAAAGAGCATTTCATCAAGATCATTTTGTTAATAACATACTTTTATTAAAGTAAAAACCTCTACATAGTTAATGTAAAACATAAATCTATTACATAAAGTTAACATTACAAGTTCGGTTCGGTTATAAGGGTTAACCAAAGCTTCATAACCATAACCATAAGCGAGCGGCCGGTTAAAGAAATTTAATAACGATAACCATTGGTTATCGGTTAAAATCGGTTTGATTATTTCGGCTATGGTTATATTATCGGTTATGGCGGTTAATTTGCTCACCCCTAGTGTCATCCATATTATTTGAAGCTAAAGATCTTGAAAAAACCTTTCCAACTATAAAATTGCATCAAACCGAAGTATCTTGACTCGGTGATCTGACGCTGCCGTTATTCAAAACCATAGTTATCAGCCAAACTTTTTCGTTAGAACGAACCGTAAAGCATCTATTATCCACATGTGTTTTCTTAAAGGAAGAAACCAAATTTGTGTTTCTTGAAAAAAAAAGATAAAAATAATATGTGTGTTGTATATTAAGGGGATGGGTAAGAAGAACTTCGCTAAACTATGATGTTCAAATGTCCGTGTAATAATACATTTAATTTATCATAAACAACATTTAATTAGAAAAATAAAATAAATCAATACATGTAACACATTAGATATGTATAAAATACAAAATTAATATACATTCAACATGACAAACTGTACAATAATTATTGTGATTACGTAGTTAACATGTCATTATCTAGATAATATAGTACAATAAACCCCTTGTGGTGTGGTGGTAAAGGTGTTGGTGTTTAAACGAGGGGTTAGGAGTTTAAGCCTCATAAGAGAAAACATGGGTGTATTTAAAGGGGGAAAAAATTAGACGTTCAAAAAAAACTAATGCAAACAATAGCAAATCAAATAATCTCCCTAGAGTTTGATCTTGTAGCTTTAGGTCTCAACCATGGATTTGAGGCCTGCGATTTCTAGGATTGACAATCAAAAGCATAAAATGCTTGTGGAATTTCAGAACCGATATTATGATGTTTGAGTTGGTGGATTAAAGGTGAATATTATGATTGAAATGATCTTGAAAACTTTGAAAAAAAATATAGAAATCTTTATGAGAAAAGTTATCAGACTACCAGTATCCATGCGGCTCAGGTGAGAATTAATGATCGTGTTCCGAAGCCAAATAGTCAATACATCGATCTACAGTACCATCACCAGAAGCCAAAAGTCCATGAAGATGTGGAGACCAAGCAACTACTTTCATAGCACTTGTATTCTCACAGTAGTTCAAAACAGGTTGAGTCAAATGTTGGTTCCAAACAAAAAACTACATAAACACAAAGAAATATTAGGAAAATAAGTGAAATTAGTTACTAACACAAAAGAGATCAATATGATAAGTATATTATTTTCTTACCTTGTTATCAGTTCCACCTAATGTAATTCACGAATATCATAAGACCGTTTGAATACACAGAGCTACAATTCACAAGTCAAAATAAGAAATAAACAACATATAGTGTATAAAACTGATTTATATATAAACTATAAAGACATGAATAGAATTGAGTGTAAGAAAAGGTTACCTCTGATTTATGACCACTATGTTTACTAACAAAATCTTCTTGTGCGCGAGGATCTTGTTCTAATCGTCTCTTTAGTCACCATTAACAATGAAATTGCATATGGAAGGAATTTAGATGTGAAATGAATTGAACTTGAACATGAAGAAATGTCATCAAATTAAATTGAAACAATAACTTTTCATCAATGGATCATTGATTTCTTAGAAGATGAAAGGTGTGAGGGTATTATGGGGATGAGATTTTAGTTTTTAACTATAAACAAAACACAAAATTACTATCATAACTGTAACGACCCTTGCTGACGTAGCCGGGTCGTCGGGTCGGGTTATCGGAGCTACACAGCGGAATCCAGGGTAATAACAGTCTTTAGTCTTCCAGGTTCCACGTCATCATATCTGTTGGGTTACCTGAACACATGCCAAAAATAGTTTCTGTCAACATAAAGTTGGTGAGGTCGTGTATTTTATAAAGTGAATGGCCAGTTCGTTTATTAATAATTCTTTTATTTAAAATATTCTTTTATAAACATGCTTTACAATTCTAATTCTGGAGGGGAACATATATTCTATTATATCAATTCGATTATATGTCTATTATTCCGATTATATTCTACTGGTTGCCATTCCTATCTATGGTATCACTCTGCTTGTGATAAATATAATTATTTCTACCCTCTACTCGGGTAAAACTGGTTCTTGTCCTCTAGTTGGACAAGAAAGGAAATGGCGATACCGTCCAGTACTGTCCTTGTCGTTTCTATTACCCCCTTTATATAACTTTTATTAATAATCATTCTTTTATGTAAAGCATTATAATGTTTTCTTATAAATGACATGTATTCCCCCGAAAACACTTAATAAAACAGTAAAAGTGGGGAGTTCACGATACTCACATGTTTGCGTTAATCTCTAGCTAATCTTCTTATTACAATTATATTTCATATATATATTGATACGTGTTACGCGTGGGACTTGTTAGATTGTAATACTTAGGATATATATCATATATATAATTTATATATATAGAATTCAGTATATATTAGATAGTCCTAAACTCGGGGTTTATTATTGACACGACACGGACATCCTAAATCTAGCTGGCCATTACAGCTTGGCAGTAAAGATATATACAGCTGGCCATTACAGCTTGGCACACGAACCTAAAGAACTCTAGACATGTACTTACCCGGATGATGGTTCGGCAGAGCGTATTATTATTAACCCGAGTCTAGTATATCGTCAATATATCAAATTGTGTATATATAAACGTATATATTTTATATATGATTATTATTCTCTTATTATTATTATCAAGTCCGTACGTTATCCGTATTATATATATTAATATAATTCTAATAATATTCCTCGTCTAGCTTATTGAACCGGGTTCTATTCCGGGTGTTGACCGAGTCACTGAGTCGACTCGGTAACGACTCTATTTCTCGATATGGTTAACGATACCTCGCACAATCATAATCAATATATCAGTAAAGGATTATAAGATTGTAACCAGTAGAATATATATACATATTACCAAATAAATAACCGGACCTCACCAGATAATTATCGGAACATGACTGGAAGTTGACCGGAAATTGTATGGAACCGGGTATTGGACCCGTCTTCTGTATTGATATCCTATAACAATAATCATGTAGACTTATTAATAATCAAGAAATTATACCCAATAATCCAATGATACTTGTTCACTTCTTATCCAAAACATACACCTATGTATATGAATCGGACACTTAATCAGATCATGTTCAGATTACAAGTGAAAGCTCATGGGTTGGTTTATACAATACAAAACAGAAACCATCCGAGGGTTATAAATGTCCGATGACACTCACCCGATGAACCGGTGACTATCCGGTTAATCGGAACAGCACCGGTCACAGTTCAACCCGGAAACAAGGGTACCAAAGCCTCACGACAGTCACCAAAACTCGGTGACTGTCCGGTTTAGATAACAAAGACTCGGGTTTATCCGGATCCGATTATAAACAGAAGGTTACCGGGTTAAATTCCGAGCAGAGAGGAAGGATTATCGGGTTTATTATAGGACCAAGGTGGAAAGGGTTGTTGTTCGGTGATGTTTATCGGAGAAGATGGGTTAACCGGACCGGAAACAGAGGAGAAAGAGGGCTGTGTGCTCACCTGAGAAGAAGACAGCGGCGTACGGCGGCGATGGTCGAAGAGGTTGGCCGGAGACAGCAGCGGAGGCGGCAACAGCCGCCATGGCTGTCCAGCGATGGTGGTCGGGGAGGAGCTCTGGCGGCTTTGATCAGGGGATTTCTCATCACACACTTTGTGTGTGTTAAATGTATACAGAGAGAGAGTGTAGCGAGAGATGAGAGGAAGAGAGGGGTTTTATAGGTAAAGACAAAATAGAGGGTGTTTGGCAACGGGGATAATGACTGAAACTCGTGACGTTTGGTAACGGTTATAAGAGTAAAATAATAGGCGTTTGGCAGCGGGTTAATAACAGATAAGGAGCGTTTAACCGAGATAATAAAATCTTAATAATTATTATCTATATATTCGGTTGAAACTGTTTGTCGTGAGATTCGAACTTAAATATTTTATTAAATAATCGGGTGGTCGGGTACGACCCGACCCGTTTAAGAGACCCGTAACACCTCGGGTGTTACATTCTCCCCCCCTTAGGAAATTTCGTCCCCGAAATTTGAGTGATCTTGTCCTTTACACCCTTAGTCTACAAGGATGTTACAATTAGAACCAAAATGCTTGTCGTCGAGACAGGATCGGTTCTTATGATTGCGAGGAGCTCGATCTTGTATCAATCCAATATTATATTAGAAATGTCAATCTGTAAGACTACATCTTGATCATATTTCTAATTACGTTTTAACCTTTCTTATTATAGTCATGTTATTCCAGATATATGGACTATCTGTACTATTTCGATATGACTATTAAAGGTTCTCGTATTGATACTATATTTTCATCGTTTGATATTCGGATTTATTTACAATGATGGATTCTAGATAGTTCTTTTAGGAGATAGATACGGAAGTCCCTTCATTATCATGACTTGAACGGGATCCGAGCTACTACCTCTTTTATTTGAACTTTAGAATTTACCATCATTGTAATTTTGATTCTTAAAGAGTAGGAATAACCTTTGGTAACTATCGGATTATTTCTTACAAATTCTATCCTTTAAGTTCCATCTATATCGATGTAATATGGTTGATTTCTGGGTTATCTCTATTTGTGGATATACTTAGGAGGTTTCTCAAATCATTAGACGTATCTTATCTGGAGTCTAAAGGTGCCGGAAAAGACTAATTGAACTTGTTGAATTACACGGTTTCAACAATTTCTTTTCATTATCTTGATTTATTGAAATTGATCATTGAGATTTCTCTTAAATCATCTATAATAATCTTACTGACTATTTCATTGATGATTGACTGCATTGTATCTAATACATATTATTTGACTTTTCTTATTGTATTATCGTGAATGAGGTCTTTCACAATTCTACAGTCAATATATGTAAATTTATCTTTATAGTCTTTGAATCTACTTGTAACAATTGTTGTTATGATTCTTTGACTTTAAGATTCTTATGGCAATGCATCAATTATTCTTTCTCAAAATCATGATTATCATTCGTGATTTGAATACTTATTGCATTAACTATTTCTGCAAAATTCTTTCTTAATTCTAGTTCGGGATTCATTGACACTCTTGATAAAATATTCTTTATAATTTTCTAGTCGTTTTCGTACAACTTATATTTTTATCTGATAATTTCTTTTAATGTTTATATTCTTATAATATTTTCTTTTGGCATATCGGATGCCTTTTAATATTATTTGGCACTTCAATTGCTTTCTCGTGATATATGGCATTTCCCATGCCTTTTTATTATTTAGACATATCGGATGTCTTTTCAAATTATAATTCTTTTTATTGTCGATTTATATTCTTTTATATCCAACTTATTATAAGCGAAGCTTATTTCATCGGGATATTTGTATAGATATTTCTTGCCAGAACAGTGATTTCTTAAATGCTCTCTCACAGCCTTTAACTCAGAACAGGAATTCTGTCATTCTTTGGCCAGAGAGTTTCACTGGAAAAATGAGCATAATTCTATTCATTTTTCGTTTTCACTTCGATTATACCTTGCGAATCTCTACGCGATTCCGCTTGGTATTATATTTTGATATATTCGCTATAATTTACTTCTTTTAATAATTCATTGGATTCTACTATTTCTGGTTTTTGAATCCATATAGATTTTTATCTATTATATTCTTAAGAATTTAACAATTCTTCCATGACTTCGTAAATTTCAAACTTGGTAACACTCGACCGTTTTACCAATTCGATTGTACTATGACTCACGTGAGTTTTTATACGAAGTGACTGCGAAAATTTGTTCATAATATCATATATCCTTATAAAGAATCATGTGACTTAGTGGCAAATGTCCGGATATACCTTCTGTAAGGGTCCGGATATCCTTTGCCGCAGAGATTGCACAGAGGACATACAACGAGCTTTGGTTGGCAATCAAAAATCAATATATTGATTTCTTTGATTCATAGAATTTAACCAATTGATGGTTTTTATTCTGCGAATATATTTTTAGTCGTATTCACGAAGGAATTTCAACTATATTGCCAGTTTTGTGGTCGTATTCTCCACATATGATACGCTGATAATTCAGATTTATATTTCTTCTTATTATTTATTTTCTTATTATTTCTCTTAATATGTTCGTGACTCAAACATACTGTGATCTTGATAAACTCCTACTCGAATGCTCCTGTGCCTGTGGCGTTCATAATTATGTTTGCAACCATAATTACTATTCCACATCACCTAACATTCCAGTATTCGTTTATTTTAATCACAATAGGTATGTGTCCTTTACATATTATTTCGATATTTTGTTCTTTATTTTCTCTTGAGTTTGAAATTATATTATTCGGGATAAAACTTGTTGATCTAAGTCTAACGAAATAGACTGTCAATCGTTCAAGAATTTGTTCGTGTCAGAAGATATTCAATATAACAATCCAATCTTTTTAATATCCCTGACTTGTTCGAGTCGTAGGATTAAGACGGTATTTGATGCGCGGTTGCAGGCATCATGTTTATTTGCCAGTTTTGTATATTTTTGAGTCGTTTAGATAGTATTTTTATTAGTTTTAGGCTTGTACTCTATTATTTTAGTATTGTATATATTTTATTACTTTTTGGTTGTTTTTATTGTTAATTTATTTATTTTATATTTTTGGTAGGCGATCGCATGGAGCGGAGCTAAAACAGTACAAATTATATTCGAGACCCGAACACCCGAGTCAAAAGCACGGGATCATAATACCATTTATAATAATAATAATAATAATAATAATAATAATAATAATAATAATAATAATAATAATAATTCAAAAAGAATGAAAATGAAAAGTTTGGCCACGAGGTGGCTGTTGACTTATGCCACATGAAAGTCCAACATTTTGTGGATTTTGTTTTAGGCCCAACACAAGTATTAGGAGGACCTCAACAGCAATTCGAAGATGCAGGCCAATTGGCCTTAGTGTCTAGCAC
This sequence comes from Ambrosia trifida, assembly GCA_028751855.1. Lineage (NCBI taxonomy): Eukaryota > Viridiplantae > Streptophyta > Magnoliopsida > Asterales > Asteraceae > Ambrosia > Ambrosia trifida. The sequence continues at coordinate 26,077,651 of CM054127.1, forward strand.
AAAAACAAAGGCTCAATTTGTGAGAAAGTATCTTATTGGTTAAAAAAAAAAAAGAAGCCCTATTGTTGAAAAACATAGAGACGTGACGGCAAACAGAGGGCATAGGGCAGGGGAGGAACATTCTTGAAGGCAGCAGCCTTGTGGCTGCTTTGCAGGTTCGCACACCACTAAGGATTGAAGCTTGGAGCTTGAAGATGAGTCTCTAAATTCTTCATTGTGACTTTCCCCGGGTGAACGGTTTTAGTTTTCTTTTACATTAGACTAAGTTTATTTATGTTTGAATTGGTATATCTTGACCACTTGTGTTTGAGTTGTTGAAACGTTTATTTATATTTGAATTATTTATCCTTTACCAAACGTATTGGCAATTTCTTGCATTGTTAGCGGGGTGGTAATTTGTGGGTAATTGATATTTTTGAGCGGACAATTAGGTTGTACGGTTATTATTAAAAACTGTCCTTAGTTGTTAATTCAATTCATAAATCCCAAGGCCATGTCTATGTGGTGTTCTAGTAATTAAACTAAGTTTATATTAAAGTCTATAACCTGGATCCCGGGTGGAAGTTACTTTTTCTTAAATTGATAACTCTTTCATTCTTAATTATTTATTCACTTTTAATCAACCAAAATTACAAAGCAAGATTCGTAGTTAATTAATTTAATTTTCAAACTTATACTGACCACGCGTTCCCTGTGGAGACGACCTTACTTACCCGTACTAGTATAGGTATTTAAGTCATAAATACTTGTTTTTGATTAGCCCACGACAGCTACATCAAAATGGCGCCGTTGCCGGGGAACACGTGCGCTTAGTTTAGTTTTCTTGTTACTTTCGTTTTTCTCACAAAAAAATAAACAAAAACAAATTAAAAAAAAAATTAAAAAAAAAACCCAAAAAAAATATTTTACTTTTCTAGTATTTTATTTTATTTTTCTTGTTTAGTTCGGTATTACGCAAAGTTCTTTGTTTGTCTGTGTGCAGGTGACTTAAAATTTTATGCATCATACACGCCGTTCAGGAAAGACTTCACCTCTGATTTTTGATCCCGAAATTGAGAAAACAGCTAGAAAGAACCGGACACTGCATCAGAAAAAAATTGGTCCAAGTGAGTTAGCAAAAATAGAGACATCATTATCAGATATGAGCAATCACAGTAATCTTGCCAACCAGGGTAACCAGCATCCATCACAACAAAATCCATTACCAAATATGCCAGTACCACCCTTTCCACAATTTAACCAACCTCCACCAGATCAACCACCAGCTCAACCATTTAACCCAGCACCACAAAATATTCCACCACAGCCTAACCCACTTCGGGTTGTTCATAGAGATCGTTCAGGAACCCATTCCACTCACCTGAACCGAGAGCCACATCCACATGGGGCGGAAAATATTTTCAATGAAGGTAATATTCGTGCCAGAGTAGATGAATGGGATGATGGGGAAGATCAAGAAGGTTATGATAATGGTCAGGAGTGGACTGATGAGGAAGATTATGGGGAGAATCAAAGAGGTCAGTATGATCTACCACTGAACAGGGATCAAGGTGGACTTAGGTATCAAAACCCACATAGGATGAACAGGGCACCAATGAGCCCTCCTCACAGGCAAAGACGTCCACGAGTACAAGATCATCACGTTAGAGGAGTGGACAGACATTTCAGGCCTCAGATAGCACCGAGCTCGTCACCTATAGTTATGCCCGTAGCTCGTGGAGGTAGAACATTTGAAGCTAAGCCTCACCTTTTGAACATGCTGCCCACCTTTCACGGGAAGGGTAGTGAGGAACCATATGCACATATTGCAGATTTTGAGGCAGTTTGTGGAATGATTGGGGGTCATGGGTTTACACCAGATCAGGTAAAGTTGGTGTTGTTTCAGTTCTCATTGAAGGATGCTGCACGTAATTGGTTTACATCTTTACCATATGCAAGTATCTATGACTGGGAGGAGTTACAACAACAGTTTCTTGAAGAATATTACACTCCTCAGAGGACTAGTGAGGCCAGAGCAGCCATTAGAGAGTTCCAACAATTACCAGGTGAGTTATTTTATGAAGCGTGGAAGAGATTTAATCAGTTGCTTAGAAATTGTCCGCATCACGGTATTCAAAGATGGGAGTTAATTACTGCGTTTCATGATGGGTTGTCGAGTGATGATATCAGGGATATTAAGGCTACCACTGGGGGTACCTTTTTAAGAAATCATGTTGATGTGGATTGGGATTATCTAGAGACAGTAGCTGCAGACTCCAAGAGACAAGCTCAGTCTGACCGAAAGAAAAAGCATTCAATAACCAAACCAGCCAATACGAGTATCACAAGTGCCAGGGTAGCTCAGTTAGAGAAAGAAAAAGAAGCTTTAGAGCGCCAATTGGCGAGTTTAAAAGGTTTTGGAGGAAAAGACACACTACATGCAGCTAAGTCTTATCCGGTATGTAAGGTGTGCAGTGAACTGGGCCATTCTGCACAGGATTGTCCAGATATGTACAGAGCAGCTCAAGAAGAGGTAAACATGGTCTATGGTCAGGGGGGACAGTCATACCAGAACAGACAGCTTGGGTACAATAATCAGAACCAAGGGGGTTATAATAGAGGAAATCAGAGAAATTACCAGCAGGGTTTTGATCAGGGCAGAGCGGGTAATCAGTCTAGTGGGTCAACTAATGAAGTTCTAGAGATGCTGAAGCAGATCAGGAAGGAACAAGAGTTGCAGGCTAAAGCATACCAGACCTTGGAAACACAAGTGACTCAGCTAGCATCAGAGATGGCTCAGAACAGGAGAGACCCAGGTAAGCTTCCTAGTGACACCAACCTCAACCCGCAACATCAGCAAGCAGGTTCTAAAACTACTAGAATTGCACAAATTAATGCTGTAAGTCTTCTCTCTACTGATGTTAGTGATGGGTCAGAAAATGGTGGTGATCAGGGTAAAATTTCACAAACTAAAACTGAAATGAAAAATCTTAAAAAGAGGTTTTGTGAAAAGTATTTTAATGAAAACCCCACTGAGTCGAAGGATAAGTGTGGGGGAGTTAAGGTTGTCCCCTTCCCATTGGCTTTAGTGAAGCCAAATTTAACATCAGGTTTGGGTATACAAGGTCCACCTAAACTCCAAGATCCGGGAGCGCCCCTTATTTCAATCCAAATTGGGGATATTAGCATTGATCGGGCACTCCTAGATCTTGGAGCTTGTGTCAGCATCCTCCCAGGCCACTTATATGACCAGTTTGACTTTGGTCCTTTAAAGAAAGTCCACACCACCATGGTGTTGGCTGATCAAAAGCCTATACAGCCTAGGGGAATGTTGACTAATGTCACAGTGAAGGTGGAAGGTTGCCAGTACCCAGTTGACTTCTTGGTTTTAGATAGTGAGCCGAATGAGAAAAATACAAAGTCTACAGTCATTTTGGGTAGACCATTCCTAGCCACTGTTCATGCTATCATTAATTGTGCTAGTGGATTGGTCACTATGAGGTTTGGGAAAAAGGAGTTGTGTTTTAATGTGTTTTCCAATCTAACTACTAATCAATCCGAGGAGGAGTGTTTTATGATTAACAGGATCGAGGTAGCAGATGAAGACGACACAAGAAAGAGAAGGAAAAAGAAAGCCAAGAAGCCACTTGAATTTGATAAAGAGAAGCATAGGCTGGCATTGTTTGGACCAATCTGGAGAACTGTGGATGACCTACCTGAGTGCTGGAGGAGCACATACCTTGAGGCATTGGGACACAAACATCCCACTAGACCACCATGAGTAGATATGTCGGGTATGTTTACTTGTAGAGTTTGTATAGTTGTGTGGAGTATTACAGGTACGTTTTTTTTTTGTTTTTTTTTTTAGAGTTTGAGTCTGTTTTTGTTTTTTCTGGGAATGCTTGGAGTTTAACTTTTCAATCAGATAACCTCGCCTGTACTCAATCTCCATTCAGGCGGGATAGATCTGTACATCATCGATGTATCAGGCATCCCAGAATTTTATGTTTTTATTTTTCTTTTTCTTTTGAGTCTTAGTTTCAGGTTTGTTTATCGGCCGCGAATGAAATGCTATACGGTTCGATTGGGAGGAACTGCAGGGACCCATACGCGCACTGCCTATATCCAGGGGAGTCTGTTCCTTTTATTAGTGTTGTACAATTTTTTATTTCTACTTTATTTTATTCCTAGCTCACATTGAGGACAATGTGTCGTTCAAGTGTGGGGGTGGGGAAACTTCGTTTTTATTTATTCTTGAGTCTAAAAAAAAAAAAAAGTTAAAAAAAAAAATTTGAAAATTGAAAATGTCTTGAAAATTGTTCTTAAAAAGCACTCTAATCAGACATAAAGCAGCTCTTTCGGTACCTGCCAGTTGTTTCTTGATTGTTTTGGCAGTAGATCCTTAGTCATGGTCTAATTTGTGGAAAAGTAATATGAACCGTTTTCAGCAGGTATTTTAAAGGAAAAAAGTTTAGAATTGTCTGACTAGGTTTAACAAGCTATTGGTAATAAATGCATGCACACATCGGTAACCCATTTCCCCACTTCTGTGAGATCTTGAGCCTACTAGATGATAGATTGATTTATAGATATTTTCGTTTGTTGAGAGTAGGCCAGATGTTTCACTGTTGCAGAACTTGTGTGATTTGATACATGCTGAGGTTGTAGACTAGATATGCACATAGATGATAAAGGCAATTTAGGATTTCCCTTTTTCTTTTGATACCCACTTATTGTCTTGTGTTCACCCTTTTAACCAAATATTTCCCTTAGTAGCCATGTTGAGCCTACACCCTTTCGATTGTTAAACCTATAAAGTTACCCAAATTGACCTGTTTACCTTTGTGTAATAAATTGATGACATCCATTGTGTTTATGTTTTGTTCAAGTGATTGAGTTATGTTTAAGTTGTGGAAGAAAAAAAATATATATATATATATGAAAAAAAATTGAAAAAAAAAAGAGAAAAAAAAAGAGAGAGAAAAAAAATACGAAAATAGAAGTTTGTTTGTTATGTTTATTTATGACCAAAGTTGCGTTTATGTGTCTTGTGAGAATAAGGATTGTCAGTCATGTAGAACCCTTTCTTTTGAGCCACTTTCTAGCCAAATCTATCCTACCTTTACCCTAAGCCAAAAACCCGTAAGTCCTTTAGATATGTGCATTGTCTACAGTTGAGGTGTGATTGTCATACAAGCCTATGATAACAGAGTTGCATACTTGGTTTTTGAGTGAATAATACTAGCGCACTACATGCTAGTCCAGATATTAAACCGAGTGGAGTGAAAATTGTGAGGGGTGTGTTGCATGAAAATAACAACCGGAAGCATGTTAGATTTAGTCGGGTAAAATCTGTTTTTAAATGGAAATCAATTTGACTTGCTGAATTAACACATCTAATGCTGATCTGTAAATGGGGTATGACTTTGGACCTTAGCTAAGGTATGATGGGGCGACTGGGGTGCTAGTCTGTGATAATGTCTTGAGCAGAGTATATATATAATTTTTTCGAGACGAAAAAAGATAAGTGTGGGGGTGTGATGCGCGGTTGCAGGCATCATGTTTATTTGCCAGTTTTGTATATTTTTGAGTCGTTTAGATAGTATTTTTATTAGTTTTAGGCTTGTACTCTATTATTTTAGTATTGTATATATTTTATTACTTTTTGGTTGTTTTTACTGTTAATTTATTTATTTTATATTTTTGGTAGGCGATCGCATGGAGCGGAGCTAAAACAGTACAAATTATATTCGAGACCCGAACACCCGAGTCAAAAGCACGGGATCATAATACCATTTATAATAATAATAATAATAATAATCTATGCCTATAATAAACCAAAGCATTTTTGATGACATGGCACTCAATGATGCATTCTACCCCTTGAGTGTGCCATGTGTCATCCAATGTGGCAAGTGGTATATAAGTTTAAAAAAAGAATACTCCATCATATTAAACCATCGTTTAACCTAATTCCACTTCATCTCACCAAACTAACTCCTTTCATCCTTTGTCAAAGTCTTCTACCTAAATCTACGATTTGTTCATCACGTTTATCTTCTAAAGTTCAGATTCTCTTTGTTTTATTGATCTGGATGATGTTAATAATTTAGGGGTATAATAATATATTGATATGTGTTTTGTTAGTGATTTGGAGTTAATAGATGATGTTAATAATTGGAGTTAATGGAGTTAATAAGTTATCTTTCTTCTTCTTTTTCTTTTATTCTCCTCTGAATTTTTATTCTGATTTTGTAGTTAATGTGATTTCTTTGATCTCATGGGTAACGATTACGATTCTAATCCCTTCACTGGAGAGGTATTGTAGTTAATGTGATTTCTTTGATCTCATGTGATTTCTTTAATTTAATGTGATTTCTTTGTAGTTAATGTGATTTCTTTGACCGATTTTGTAGGTGTTTAGGTTTTAGTTTGTGATTTGCAGACCCAATGTTTCCTCTGCTTTGTTTTCACTTACAATACGGCCCATGACCTCCTTATCGGGTTTTGGTTGATACCAATTTCATCAATTTCTCCATCGAAAATAAAGTGAGCATAAAAATATTTTCTTTGCAAATGTAGATCAATAAGATTGACTGTTTTTTTTTTTTTTTTTTTATTTTGGTGAGAGTTTGAGGATGGTGTTGGTTGATGATCTGTGTCAGAGACTTTCTTCTAGACAGAGGTTGGATGGTTGGTTGTTTTCAAAGGTTGTTTTTTATGTGTTTAGTTTTTACTGCTATTGTTGTAACTTTTGTTCTAGGATGATTAAACCTTTTGGGAATAACTATTTGTGTAAACTGGCTGATTTGTTATTGTAGTGTGTAGTTAAAACTAACTCAATTTTCTTCTGAATGTTTTTCAGTAATGTGATGCTTCCTGGTTTATCTCATTTGCTTCTGATCTTGAAGTTGAAGCATACCTTGAGGTTTACGGGTCGGCCTGCGTAAAGTTTATTGATTGGTCAGCTTACGACCCACAACCAGCAACCATCATCGACCCGATGAGGATCGTACTTGTGCTCTCAACCGTTTATGATCTAAACTAAACTAAGATATAACGTAAGAGAGAGAGCTGTAGAGAAAGAGAGAGTCGAAGGAAAGGAACCGCCGGCCATGGCCTGTGCCGGCCCGACCGGTTCTGTCAAAAAGAAAGAAGACGACGGTGACGGTGGGGTTTGTGTGTTGCACTTAATCGTGATTCAAGTTGCATTCATGTTGTTGTTGTAAACCAAATTCTCATAATTTATAAAAAAAATTGCAGTTTTTTCATATATCTTAACTATATATGTTTGTGCTGCTATAATAATGTATATAAGCTGAATTGAAGTAGAGGGTTTTAAATTGAATGTCTAAAGTCAACCTAATGCTAATGTGTTGGCAATTCGACATAAGGTTTTATCTTGATCTAAAAAATGGTTCATAATGACTACATATATGAATTTAAGCATGCTAATCTTTTCTGTATGTAGGTTCTTGCTATGAGGTTGACCATGATGACTACCTCAGGCTTAAAATCTTTTCATTCACTTTTGAATATATGAAACATAACTCTGTTCTTTGAAGTCTTTTAACTTGCAAGAATTATTATTTGCTACTTCATTAATTATAGATCAGGTAGTTCAACTGTCCATTCCGCTCCAGTTGAAGATCCACAGCTTGAAAAAGAAATTACACATCGATTTGTAATACTTTCTTTCATTATTTCCACATATTGAGATTTTATATTTCGTAGAAACTATTATATAACTATGTTAACTAAAAACTATTAGCTATACATGAATGGTGTTACTACAAAAACACTTATCTTTTTAACATTTTCAATGTCAACTACTACTAATGCTTATAATTTTTGTTATTAGTAATTTTTGTGTTTATGTATACAAAACTCTTTTTGCATTACTAATACATCATTCAATATTAAATCAATCATATTTCATACATTACATTTTTTGACCATGTTGGTAAGACCCATAACTTCTTATTATATTATATCTGAACAATGTATTATATTTCATACATTACATTTTTTGACCATGTTGGCAAGACCCATAACTTCTTATGTATTATATCTGAACAATGTAAAACTTTCAGCCCGGGACGCTCCCGGGTATAAGCTAGTAATAATAATAATTCAAAAAGAATGAAAATGAAAAGTTTGGCCACGAGGTGGCTGTTGACTTATGCCACATGAAAGTCCAACATTTTGTGGATTTTGTTTTAGGCCCAACACAAGTATTAGGAGGACCTCAACAGCAATTCGAAGATGCAGGCCAATTGGCCTTAGTGTCTAGCACAAAAACAAAGGCTCAATTTGTGAGAAAGTATCTTATTGGTTAAAAAAAAAAGAAGCCCTATTGTTGAAAAACATAGAGACGTGACGGCAAACAGAGGGCATAGGGCAGGGGAGGAACATTCTTGAAGGCAGCAGCCTTGTGGCTGCTTTGCAGGTTCGCACACCACTAAGGATTGAAGCTTGGAGCTTGAAGATGAGTCTCTAAATTCTTCATTGTGACTTTCCCCGGGTGAACGGTTTTAGTTTTCTTTTACATTAGACTAAGTTTATTTATGTTTGAATTGGTATATTTTGACCACTTGTGTTTGAGTTGTTGAAACGTTTATTTATATTTGAATTATTTATCTTTTACCAAACGTATTGGCAATTTCTTGCATTGTTAGCGGGGTGGTAATTTGTGGGTAATTGATATTTTTGAGCGGACAATTAGGTTGTACGGTTATTATTAAAAACTGTCCTTAGTTGTTAATTCAATTCATAAATCCCAAGGCCATGTCTATGTGGTGTTCTAGTAATTAAACTAAGTTTATATTAAAGTCTATAACCTGGATCCCGGGTGGAAGTTACTTTTTCTTAAATTGATAACTCTTTCATTCTTAATTATTTATTCACTTTTAATCAACCAAAATTACAAAGCAAGATTCGTAGTTAATTAATTTAATTTTCAAACTTATACTGACCACACGTTCCCTGTGGAGACGACCTTACTTACCCGTACTAGTATAGGTATTTAAGTCATAAATACTTGTTTTTGATTAGCCCACGACAGCTACATCAGTATTTATATTGTCATATAATCGAGCGAGTACGAATTCGGTTTCGTCCGACAGAATCCAAAGTATTTTGGTTACGGAATTTCGAGAATAATATTTTTGTCCAAATTTAATTCTGGAAAGGATCGAGGAGGACATATAACTAGGATTTTTATATAAATACAAAGATAAGTTTAGATTATAAAACGGAATATGTATAATATTTATTGTTTATATTAGAATAATATCGAGGAATTATACAATCGAACATAGATATATATATAAAATTATACTGAAAAGGCTCTTGGTATATATATGAATACGGATTCGATTAATGAATCTTCATGAAAATAACATTAAATACGGTAGGAAATATGTTTCGGTAAAACGATACAGCCGTGGTTCAATACGATTTTTATATTTCATAATAGAAAGAATTTATAATAACAATATTTAATCAAATACTTGAATTTTTAATAACTGGGTTTCTTATTATGTAATAGAAAATAATACAAAATAGATTTTCTCAAAATGTTGACGTCAAACTTTCACTGTTAAATGAATTATACTGAATTATCTGAAAACGTGATAGTCAAATCAAAACAAATTCGGGGGACGTTTTAATAATATAAGGAGTATTAATAATAGATTTAATAAAAAAAATATAACTTATGATATTAACGGATTTTCTCAATCTTATAAATTTGAATAAATCGTTATTTAAAATCGGGGTATATATATTTTTACTAAAAATCGAAATACTGGTTTAGTATAAAAATAGTAATGACTGAGAATAAATTCAATATAGTTAATCGCGGAATATATTTAACCTTTAATTAAATAATCGAAGGAGATTCTTTAGAAACACGATATTTATATGTTTCTAGCATATCGGATTTTATAAAATTTCGGAAATTACGGTGTAAAAATAATATTTCTGGAAACTCGAGCATAGGAATGTTCAAGTTGGAGCGTATATTTGTATTTTATTTATAAATACTGGGATAACCATAAGGTTGACGATTTGAATAATTATTGATACTGGAATATTTCGATAATTTATACGAAATCTTTGGAATATACGTCGAATGATTATTAATCAACGAGTTTTTCTAGAGAGTGAAATACAATTTCTGACTCTCTTACAAGTCGATTAAATTATCGAGTAATGATTTTGTGATATAATTTCTATTTATATATATACTTTTATAACTTTATTTATTCCCTATATATATCTGGATTTATTTTATGATTTCTTTTAGTATCAAGATTTCTATTCTGTATTCTTTCTTATTTCATATGGCCTTAATATCCTGTAGGATTTCTCAGAAATTAATGTGCATATAAATTCACAATTGTGTACAGAATTGTCAATTTACTCCACAAAATCATTCTAGTAATGTCCTGTAGTGGATTCGTTTTAATTTCTAGTATACTGTTATGGTTCTCACCAACTTTATAATGGTTTGACATTTAGGTACCCAAAAATTTAATAACCTGATATTTTCTTTAATAATTCTGATATCATAATTATTTTTCTTAGCAAAATTTCTTTTTAGAAAATATTCTGGTAGATCCTGGATTAATAAAGACTTCAAAACTGTTATTAAGCGCCGCTCTGATACCACCTGTAACGACCCTTGCTGACGTAGGCGGGTCGTCGGGTCGGGTTATCGGAGCTACACAGCGAAATCCAGGGTAATAACAGTCTTTAGTCTTCCAGGATCCACGTCATCATATCTGTTGGGTTACCTGAACACATGCCAAAAATAGTTTCTGTCAACATAAAGTTGGTGAGGTCGTGTATTTTGTAAAGTGAATGGCCAGTTCGTTTATTAATAATTCTTTTATTTAAAATATTCTTTTATAAACATGCTTTACAATTCTAATTCTGGAGGGGAACATATATTCTATTATATCAATTCGATTATATGTCTATTATTCCGATTATATTCTATTGGTTGCCATTCCTATCTATGGTATCACTCTGCTTGTGATAAATATAATTATTTCTACCCTCTACTCGGGTAAAACTGGTTCTTGTCCTCTAGTTGGACAAGAAAGGAAATGGCGATACCGTCCAGTACTGTCCTTGTCGTTTCTATTACCCCCTTTATATAACTTTTATTAATAATCATTCTTTTATGTAAAGCATTATAATGTTTTCTTATAAATGACATGTATTCCCCCGAAAACACTTAATAAAACAGTAAAAGTGGGGAGTTCACGATACTCACATGTTTGCGTTAATCTCTAGCTAATCTTCTTATTACAATTATATTTCATATATATATTGATACGTGTTACGCGTGGGACTTGTTAGATTGTAATACTTAGGATATATATCATATATATAATTTATATATATAGAATTCAGTATATATTAGATAGTCCTAAACTCGGGGTTTATTATTGACACGACACGGACATCCTAAATCTAGCTGGCCATTACAGCTTGGCAGTAAAGATATATACAGCTGGCCATTACAGCTTGGCACACGAACCTAAAGAACTCTAGACATGTACTTACCCGGATGATGGTTCGGCAGAGCGTATTATTATTAACCCGAGTCTAGTATATCGTCAATATATCAAATTGTGTATATATAAACGTATATATTTTATATATGATTATTATTCTCTTATTATTATTATCAAGTCCGTACGTTATCCGTATTATATATATATTAATATAATTCTAATAATATTCCTCGTCTAGCTTATTGAACCGGGTTCTATTCCGGGTGTTGACCGAGTCACTGAGTCGACTCGGTAACGACTCTATTTCTCGATATGGTTAACGATACCTCGCACAATCATAATCAATATATCAGTAAAGGATTATAAGATTGTAACCAGTAGAATATATATACATATTACCAAATAAATAACCGGACCTCACCGGATAATTATCGGAACATGACTGGAAGTTGAACGGAAATTGTATGGAACCGGGTATTGGACCCGTCTTCTGTATTGATATCCTATAACAATAATCATGTAGACTTATTAATAATCAAGAAATTATACCCAATAATCCAATGATACTTGTTCACTTATTATCCAAAACATACACCTATGTATATGAATCGGACACTTAATCAGATCATGTTCAGATTACAAGTGAAAGCTCATGGGTTGGTTTATACAATACAAAACAGAAACCATCCGAGGGTTATAAATGTCCGATGACACTCACCCGATGAACCGGTGACTATCCGGTTAATCGGAACAGCACCGGTCACAGTTCAACCCGGAAACAAGGGTACCAAAGCCTCACGACAGTCACCAAAACTCGGTGACTGTCCGGTTTAGATAACAAAGACTCGGGTTTATCCGGATCCGATTATAAACAGAAGGTTACCGGGTTAAATTCCGAGCAGAGAGGAAGGATTATCGGGTTTATTATAGGACCAAGGTGGAAAGGGTTGTTGTTCGGTGATGTTTATCGGAGAAGATGGGTTAACCGGACCGGAAACAGAGGAGAAAGAGGGCTGTGTGCTCACCTGAGAAGAAGACAGCGGCGTACGGCGGCGATGGTCGAAGAGGTTGGCCAGAGACAGCAGCGGAGGCGGCAACAGCCGCCATGGCTGTCCGGCGATGGTGGTCGGGGAGGAGCTCCGGCGGCTTTGATCAGAGGATTTCTCATCACACACTTTGTGTGTGTTAAATGTATACAGAGAGAGAGAGTGTTGCGAGAGATGAGAGGAAGAGAGGGGTTTTATAGGTAAAGACAAAATAGAGGGTGTTTGGCAACGGGGATAATGACTGAAACTCGTGATGTTTGGTAACGGTTATAAGAGTAAAATAATAGGCGTTTGGCAGCGGGTTAATAACAGATAAGGAGCGTTTAACCGAGATAATAAAATCTTAATTATTATTATCTATATATTCGGTTGAAACGGTTTGTCGTGAGATTCGAACTTAAATATTTTATTAAATAATCGGGTGGTCGGGTATGACCTGACCCGTTTAAGAGACCCGTAACACCTCGGGTGTTACAATAACCTCCAAAGTGTCTTAATTGTCACAACTATGCCTATAATACCCTTAAATTTCTTGCTTAAATATGTTGTACATGTTGCTTGTTAAGTTGTACGGAAATGCAAATTACCATGTTGTACATCAGCCCTCCTTAATAAAATAATATAGATATAGATATAGATTACCATAAAATTTTGAACATATATTTATTCTTTTAAACCAATGAACTAAGCATGTGCACTACATTAGTGTAATCTATATATTTCTTATCCAATATGAAAACAGAATAAGTTAGTGATGATACCTACTTGGCGACACCAAGAGAAATCGGAATCACTAACGTTAAGTGGCCGAGGATGGACGCAAAGAGCTCCATATCTCAGTCCTAAAGTGACAACGACTAATAAACAATGAAAGACCACTCGGCCGATTGCCAAAGAATTTTCTTAAATGTGTGTTGATGCATTGGTTACGAAATTGAATAGATGACATTAAAAGCTAAAGCAAATGCACATTTAAATATGATTTATTGAATACTACTTAACCCATTTACGTTTCACATTTCTAATCAATTAAAAACATAAACAAATTCACTACATTTTAATGCAATTAAATACATTTTTTATTTACAAGATAATAAATTATTAAGAGGAAGAAGATGATAAGGTAGATGGTGCAAAAAAGACAAGTTTACCCTTTAACTAACTTCATTTGGTATTGTACCACAAGCATAAAAAGTTGTAATTACTTAAATTTTGTAGTCATCCCTCCTAGATGCTTTATAATATAGTATAGATATAGATATAGATATCGATATTTGCCAAAGAAAATATAGAATTCATGATGATAGAAAAGTACTAAAGAGTCAAGAATCAAAATTAAGGGAATAAAAACATAAAGAGATGGCACGTATTGAATCTTATAAACAATATGTATCAAAATGCTTGATACGTATAAAAATTGGTACTTAAAACAAAAATCACCTCTGCTTTTGAAAATCTTTATAAGAGTATAAGGAGATGATGAGACCTTTCGCGTTATCCCCGGTGATCTCGAATCCATCTTTTGCCATTTAGAGACAATGTTAATCCCACCTGTCAATTATCATCAATCACCATAAATCCACAAACTCATTTTTATTCCTTTAACACAGTTTCATGCTTAAAAAAACTATTTGACCCACTAAATCAATATTCCTAAAAAAAAAAATACTAATTAACATCACAATGTTTGTGTATCAAGCTTCAATGAAATGCCATAGAGAAAAAAAAACAATAAATAAAATGAAAGATACGGAAATGAAATAATGTTTGCGTATCAAGCTTTAATGAAATGTCATAGAGAAAAAAAAGAATATGATAAATAAAATGAAAGATACGGTAAGGAACCAGCGATGATAGAAGGGTTTTGAGGCGAGAAACCAAAGAATTGTGTTTGGTGATTTATGTGGTGATTCTTGTTGTTGACCCATATAGATAATATATAGATATATAAGAGGAAGAAGTTACTAATGAATTGATCATGATGATGATGAAAGGTTGATAATTATGATAGGTTAATGATTATGAGGGGTTGAAATGTCTCACATTTAAGATGCATCATAGGTTGTATTTTGTATTCTAAATGTTGGACATGAGGGTAGAATTGTGATAAGATTTTAGGATGTGAGGTATTGGATTATGCTAAATTTACTATTCTACCCTTCTAAGTGTCTTAAATGTCCATAAAGTTCCAATTATACCCCCATCATGTAAGCATAATTCAATTGTACGTGTTGCTTGAATAGTTGAATACTTGACAAAATTACAATCTTGGCCATCACTCCTCCTTAATAAGATAATATAGAAATATAGATATAGATTTTTAAAGTCTTATGCTTGTCTCTTTACTTTATGCGTTTATGCAAAAACATAAGGGACCCAATGATTTTTATTGAGGTTACTTTTCGAATATGAGTAATGATTGAGTGACTCCATGTTTATTACACGTAAGGAAACGAGTGTCGAACACTAAATAACACTAACAAAAGTTTTTCTCACGTATTGGATCCTGAGAGTGAATTGTGTTTGTTTTTGTGATTGATAAATTGAGTTCTTTTTAAATGATTTAATCTAAGAAGTCATAGTAACTTCAATATTCATCAACACACATAAATTATATAAAACTGAGCTTGTTTAAGATAGGTGATATCAACATAGATTAAAATCTATTGATAAAATTCAAAGTACATTTTTTATTACCCCCTCACAAAATGCTCTATCTCTCTATCTCTTTTACACTTGATCAGACTTACTTCCTGTTGTATTCGGTGATCTCAATCAGGCGCTCTATTTCTGTGTGTAGAGATGGTGAACAAGTACTGAATATACTGTTCTATTTATAGAGAGGATGATAACAGGTGGTGACATCACCATAAAAGTGACATCCAACAAAAGTGAGAAATGTAACTTCCAGCTGTTTATAATCACAAAGTTTGTTACAAACGATTATTCTTACTAATAACATGAAGAACATCTGGTTTGGACAAACAGCTGGTGTAAACCAGCAGTTTGTCAAACAGCTTTACAAGACACAATTGTTGACTAGCATATCATTTATCCAACAGTTTTTGGTCTTTGATATTTGGTTGTTGACTAGTCCAACAGTTGACTAGTCAGCTTAGTTCTTCGGTCTTGTATATATCCAACAATTTGTAGAGAGTTAGTTGACGAAACCTTCAAAGAGGAAGTAAGTCTTGTACTTTGAAGCATTTATTCTTTAAGTATTTGAACAGATAGGTCCATGGGTTTTTGAACTTCATCATCGGCAGTTCTTTCATAACCCAACAATCTCTCTCTAGAACTGCTGATGTCAGAATCTCTCTTATTGTACTTGCTTTTATTAATATTGATGTTTGGAAGTCTTTCTTTGGTCTGCCTTGAAGTTCAGCTTCAACCTTGTAGCTTGTATCTTCAGCTGGGTCTTTTTCCGGCACTTGGTCAACCATTACTTTCTTAAAACACCTTGGCCATCATTCTGACATCATAACCATCTTTTTTGAATTTGTTCTTCACGTCTATTCATCTAAAGTAGCTTGGCTTTCTCAGAATCTCAGGGTTAGGAAAGATTTGAGGCTACCTTTTGAGTTTTGGACCTCTGTTGATCAGTATCAACTAAGAGATGTGGTATTGTCTCAAAAACCTTCTATCAGCATCAGATTTTACTTTTAGGCATAGTGACAAGGAATTGGCCTTCAACAAATGAAGAAGAACTTTTGGGAAGATAGGAGAACTATTGAAAAACTGTTGATAACAACTGTTTTATCAAGACAACTATTGTTGACCGGCAGTTTGGGATTTGTGATATGGAAAATGCGGTCATTTGGCCCTTATACACAATAGTTGGGTCCACCCCTGTATAAAGCGATCATGAATAGATGTATACCAAAGGTGGATACACAACTCTTTCGTTATATTTATTATTTTATGAATAAAAGAATGTGTGTGCAAGAGTACATGTGTATCCGTGTATAGTATAAAATAAGATCGAACCGAGAAGCTAAATGCTTATATGCTAATTTTCTCAAATCACAAATCTTTCATTTATAATAAACATTTTTAAGTATGATTTAAGTATAATAATATAATAAATAAATCTTTGTTTATTTTACAAGATTTTTTAAAGTCTTATGCTTGTCTATTTAGTTCATGTGTTTATACAAAAACATAACGGACCCAACATTTTTGACTGAGGCTACTCTTCGAATATGAGTAATGATTTGAGTCACTCTCGGTGTATTACACATAAAAAACGAGTGTCGAACATTGGATAACACTAGAAAAGTTTCTTCTTACTTAAGTCGTTTGACCCTAATACCATAACTCTAACATCCCAAGTAACCCGTGTCAAGATATTGTATGCTTAACCACTAATGGGTTGCCCATCCCTAACTAACAGTTTTATTTTCACCTGACAAGTTGCCCGGTTTGGCACAATGTGTCTTGGTTGAGAAGGTTTCCACCCCTCATAAGGAAGGTTTCGTTCTCCTCAACTGATGTGGGACTTACACTAATGCTCGGCATGCCCTTGTATATAAATTTTATGATTAGATTTATAGCAAATGTGAACACGACTCTTGAAAAAATATAACCTTGTATTACTTGTTAATCTACATCTATACTACTATAAAAGAACACTACAAGAAAGGTGAGCATTGGAGACTAAACTATTGGTGACTGGTACATCAGTCTCGAATACATACTATTTGGGACTGGTTTATTACTTACAAATGATTTCAATGACTGATTTTTATGTGACGTATATTGGTGACTGATAAGCAGTCGCTAATAATTTGACACATTATTTGAGACTACATTTCAGTCTTAAATTTGTGAAGGCAATATAAAGGTTTAGAGGGAAACTTATTAGTTACTGAATTTCAGTCCCAAATATGTTTCATGTGTAATGAAAAATGAAGCACATGTATGGATGACTGATCTTCAATCTCTTATAAAAAAGGAACATATTTGAGACTCAAAATCTCTTAATTATGAGAACCACTAAATACCTATTGGGTCATAATGGTCTATTAGGGTGGGCAGAGTGGATCTTGTGGTACCCTCTCGGGTAGGTGGTACCTGAGTGGCCACACCACCTCGTGAGTCGTGGATAGGGTGGGGCATGTATGGTTCTCTAGTACCCGATGGAGTGTGTGTGTGTATATGAGAGATATAGATAGAGAGTAATGTATGTAAAATGATGGGACCCATGGTTTTAGGTAGTATAGGTTGCAACCCCCCTCCCCTAATGTGTTTTGGATTGGGGTGTGTGTATGTGAGAGACACAGATAAAGGGTAATGTGTGTAAAATGATGGGTTCCCATGATTTTAGGTAGTATAGGTTGCAACCCTCCCACCCCCCACCCCGACACCTAAGTTAAACAAACGAACACAAACACGTTCATTTCCTTAACAAACAAACACACACTTAAAATCATGTTCAGTAAGTGTTGATGAACCGTTCGTAAACACATTATTTCCTTAAAAAACGAACACAAACAAGGCTTTGTTCGTGTTCGTTTACAACCGTAACCATTACCACCACCGACGACGACGACGACCACGACGAAGACGAAGACAATGAACACCCACTAGTTAAAGAATATAAGCATAGAAGAACACATTTACAAAGAGTAGATGGTGTATCCGTCTATGAAATAAGTTCAAATTACTAAACTAAAGCACATATATCGACATGTGTTCTCAAATCATTTATTTCCTATACACGATCTATAAGTTTTTAAAGGTATATAAAATTAACCCATCATATTATAAGTGTGATTGTGTGTATGCGTGAGTATTTGTTCATTTGTTGTTAAAAGGAGTAATGGAAATAAATAATCTCAACTATTGACTATTGGCCAATAACAGTCTCAACTACGAAAATAACTACTAGTGGTCCCAATTTTCGACATACTGACCACCAACGGACCCAAACTAACTGAGGCTAACTCCGTTAGTGTGATGCTGACATGGCATGCCACGTAGGATGCCACATATGATTATTTTTGCCACCTAGGATGCCATGTAGGATGCCACGTAGGATCATTTTGCCACTTAAGCATGCCACGTCAGCATCACCCTAACGGAGTTAGCCTCAATTAGTTTGAGTCCGTTGGTGGCCAATATTTCGAAAGTTTGGACCGCTAGTGATTATTTTCGTAGTTGCGACTTTTATTGGCCAATATTCAATAGTTGGGATTATTTATTTCCATTGGGGTTGGTGGCCCAATGGTAGAAGCTACACCTATGGGTTCAAGTCTCACAAGGAGTAAAATTTGCCGTCCAAAAAAAAAAAAAAAAAAAAAAAAAAAAAGCTTGATAGTAAATTGTGCTAATTAATACAAAGTGGGCTTCGATATGGAGTTGGACCCTTGGACTCATAGATACAATGGGTAGTAGACCTACTGGGCCCACGGTAGAAAACAATTCCTTTTTCTTAAAACTTGGGAAGTTATCGGGCCGTATATGGCCCATTAACGAAAAACATAGCACCATCTGGAATTCTGGATTAATGATATAGAATCAAAAGGTTTGAACATATTTTTGTATCTTATACATGTTAGAAATCAGTGTATTATTACTGACTGATATCCGTGTATTAAACATATATAACAACTTTAACTACACATTTCCTTTGAAATTCATAGTATTCACTACTCACATCATTGATATTCGATACAAGCAAAAATCCTTGATTGACCAACATATGTAAAAGTACCCTACAAACTTATCTAGACTTAAGACAAAACAAACCAAACGGTGACAGATGTGAAAATCATGTGATTTGATACATTTTAATTTGTAACTGTATCATTTAAATAAAATACTCTAGGTAATCATTTACTAGAATTACTTTAACACACAAAATTAAAAGTAAACTTATGATAAGTTTACAATACTGCAACTAACTAGTAATACCATTGATTAAATCTAATACGTGGTAGAGATTTACACCTCTTGTACCTCGCGTTAATATGTGTTATGCGTAGATTCTTACGAAGTGCATGAAACATGTGGGACAACTCACCATAACTTTCCAAATTTATGATGATGGCGATGGCACCAGTGGCGAAGCTTGGTTTTGGAATCGGCGGGGGCCGGCCTCAATTTTTTTCGATCGGTAGTGGAAAATCGGCGGGGGCCGGAGTCAACCCGAACTCAATTTACCTACGAAAATCGCAAATTTTCACCGCTGCGCCAAAAAACAGGGGGGCCGGGGCCACCCCTGGCCCCAAGTATCCTTCGCTTCTGGATGGCACGATCATAAATAATAAAAAGTTCAACGCAATTGAAAGAGCTAGAAGATTTATAGCCTCAACTGTTGACTTTTTTTTTTTCATTTAAATCTAGTTGCATGAACCTTCAAAGTGATATCACTATAATTCTATATAGAGTTAATTGCCAATTTAGTCCCTGAGGTTTGTCAAAAATTGCCACTTTCATCCAAATCTTTTTTTTTGGTTAATTTAGTCCCTATGGTTTCATTTTTTTGTCATTTTAGTCCCAGAGGTTTGTCAAAAAATGTCACTTTCATTCAAATCTTTTAGTCCACAGGGACTAAAATGACAAAAAAATGAAACTACAGGGACTAAATTGACCAAAAAAAAGATTTAGATGAAAGTGACAATTTTTGACAAACCTCAGGGACTAAATTGGCAATTAACTCTTCTATATATAATTAAAAGGGTTCTTGGTTTCATACACCCTCTGACATCACATTCCGGGGGTGTGACATCATATTTTGGGGTATGTGACAGCCTCCTATTGGTGTATTATGTGGGTCAGGGTGTATGAATCCTAAATAGGAGGTGTATGATTCCTAAATACCAATTAAAAGGGTTAAAATCTGTTGAGGCTTATGAACAGTCCATACATCTCGAACGTTCGTTTTTGATCCAACGTTCCATACTTCACAATCCTTTATTATTTTATTCATCCATCTTTTTTTTTTCTCTCTCTCGCACACACAGAGACTCACAAAAGATCATCATCATCATCATCACATCTTACATCTGGTTCAATCTATTAAACCATTTACCAAGCATCTACAGCCACACCTCTCTCTCTATCATCATCATTCACTTTCTGTCCTCCCCTCTCTCTCATACATTCTGTACGACGCCAGGTAATCTGACGGAGAGCAAGACAGCCGCTAATCCGATGGAATCAACCAACGATAGGTGTTTTCAATCGTAGATCGGATCTAATAGCGTAGTGAGTTGGGCTAAAACAGAACCGATTTTTGCGCTGCAGGTATCCTGCATCAGGTTCTCTAGCGGTGAGTTGGGGCTAAACCGGGTACCCACTTCGGCTAACAGCTGCTGAACCGATGGTTCTAACGACGTCCTCCACTATTGACACCTCTTTATCTCTTCCCTCAACCAAGACCATCGCTGCCACCACAGGTCTCATATACGCATGCAGCGGTGGTGAAGGTATGCTACTCGAGATTGCCCCGGTGGTAAGGAACCAAGGCCGGTTAATTATTCTGAATTTCTTTTGTAATCATGTTCTAATTCTTGAGTAATTGAAGTTGTTTACCATTTACAGCATTAGCTTTAGATAGGTTAATTAATCTAAACATTTAAAGCCAAATGACATCAATCAAAACTTCAAAAGTGTAAATTTAAACCATCATATTTAAGAAATAGTACAAAAACCATATATAAGAGGCATCACAGGAAGTCTGTTCATATTCCCATCATCATTTTCCTCGAATAGATTATTTGTAACAGGTTAGTGACATTATGTGTCTTTTGAAATTGATATTATGCGTGTTTTTGAGTATTTGGATGGATAAAAAGTTACTAACAGCAATATTTGCTTAGGTTGTTGTTTACGTTCTTACTATCAAAAAGAAGAGATATATAAGTTTTCTCAAATGAAATGATGATTCTTTAATGTAGGTTAGAACTCTAATTCACTCAATGTTTCGTTAGGTATTAACGTCCGGTGAAATTTTACGATTTTGATGGTGAATTATGTCTTACGAAATGTCAAAATTGGTTAATTGTGTGAAGTTTGACTTCAATTTGATGGAGGTGGTAATAGACTACTATTTAATATCTAATACTTTGATGATCTAGGTTTATTATTCATGATTGTAGAAATAAAGTAGTGCACTGAGCTGTATTTCTTTGACTTCATCGCTGAGATGGAGATGGTAATATTATGCATTGAAAAGGTTGATAAGTGACGAGGTATGGCCCAGACAAACCTGGCCCAAACCTCAAAACCATAAGCCCAAACAATAGAAAGCCCACCGACTCTACAAAGTCAGACCAGTCAACACAGGTCAAACGTATTAAATAAGGAGCTGGTCAAAAGGCTAATTCAGCGAGGAAACAATCATGCAAGGATTGTCTCCCCTCGATAGGCAAAAGAACAACTATAAAAGGAGTGGTAAAGGTAAAAGACGGGATATACAATTTCTATACTCAATTCACATAAACATTATCTCTTAAACCAAACAGATACTTATTCTCACGCCGGAGGGTGGTCACAGGGTTACCCCTAATCCTGTGGCGAGTCCTAACGGTGTTCTGTTTTACAGGCTTCATACTTACTGTTTCGAGACGAGTTGGAAGGAATTCCCTTTTCTGCATCAGATAGAAGATTCAGAGCACCCCAACCAGGTTCTTACTTCTTCATTGGCGCCATCCGTGGGACGGAAACAAGGCAGAAAGGCATTCTTTCTACTCACAAAAAAATGACGACCAACAATACATCTCTGCGCGGAATCACGTCTGGAGCTCAGGAAAGGCCGGGAGAGGACCGTCAATCACCGGAACATGTCGACGAAGAGATTCTGATGGAACAACCCCTGGGGTTCACACCCCCCCTGGGGACGCAAGGCGGGTTCCGGCCCACACCTTCTGTGACACCGGTCCCCTCCACGCTACCTTTCATCGGACCAATCCCAACTAGCACATACTCGCAACCAATCACGACGCCCATGGCAATGATGGGGGTCTCTTCCGCTCCGGGAACCACTTCATGGATGATGGCTGCGTCAACCTTACCACTTTTTTCGGCTGCTATGAACGCGTCCCTGGCGCCCGTTTCAATGCCGATGTATTCCCCAATAACTCCCGGAAATCAGCCATACTTCCCGCAACTACCTATACCCCCTTACGGATACATGTACCCTCCAGTAGCAGGAAATCCATACCCGTATGGCTTTCCCTACATGTACCCGCCTACACAATCCATGCCCTTAGGATTAGGGAATGGCACCCAGACTTCCAGACAGGATAGAGGAGTGTCTTACGAAGGGGCGGGAACAAGGCTATCCTACGAGGACACGCCAGCCCTCACCCAACCGTTGACCCATACGACACAACCTGGCCGGGTAGACACGACTCGCGCGCGGGTCCCAGACCATCAAGAAGAAGGGGATGATGAAGATCTTACTCGCCCCTATCGTCCCTCGGCAATGGTCACATACTCTAAGTTTACTACCCGGATAGCTAATGCACCACTCCCTCAAAACCTGAAGCTGCTGTCAACTGTGGGAAAATATGACGGGACAGGTGATCCAGACGATCATTTGAGCATTTTTGAGTCGGCTGGACGATCGAAAGATTGGCCCATGCCAGCTTGGTGCCATATGTTTGTTCAGACTCTCATTGGGGCGGCCCGGGTCTGGTGGGACAGCCTGCCCACGGGGTCGGTATCCAATTGGAGGGAGATCGTAAAGGGTTTCTCCCAGCAATTCAGCCAGCAGAGAAGACACACGAAATACAGGGATGAAGTGATGCACATCCGACAAAGGGATAATGAATCAATGGAACATTTCATAATCCGCTTTAACAAAGAAAGACTACAGATCCCCGGTCTAACGGAGGAGTTGGCATGCACGGCTTTCACCATGGGAGTAAATGATGACGGCCTTTTGCGAAAGTTACACGGCCCCACAGGCTATCCGCAGACCATGGACGAAATGATGACTATCGCGAAGGCCTACGTGAAGCAAGAAAAGTCCATAGCCATGAATCACGCTGTACGAAAAAAGCAAGAGGCAGCGAAGAGCCAGGAAGCTCCCAGGGAGCACCAGGGCCACAAAAACAGGGGACGCTCGAAAAGGCACCCATATTCTCGCAATGACACACGGGAAGATCGGAGGGATGACAGGCGAAGGTCTGAAAGGTCACAAGATACTTTTGCAGGGAAGTGAGAGGGCTCGTCTAGGCCTAAATTCGAGTACCCGGACCTAATAAAGACACCCCTCCAGATACTGGAGTCTGAAAACCTGAAGTTTAATACCCCCCGCCCGATGAAAATTCATCGTCCCAGGACAAATCCAAATATTGTGCTTACCACAAAGGAAACGGCCATGAGACAAACGACTGTTTTCAGCTGAAGAAGCAGATTGAGTATTTCGTCAGGACAGGAAAGCTAGCCCACCTAGTAAGAGATATCAAGCCGGGCCCGTCCTCGGCCGGGACAGACAAAGCCGCGGGAAAAAGGCCATGGGAAATAAACATGGTTAGATTTGAAACAAGGAATGATCGGAAGAGATCGTTTGAAAGAATCGAGCCGTGGATGGAAGCAACAATAACAATCCCACCTCATTATCGGATGTTGAGCATGGAAGCTTTAGTTATCTCAGCGGCAGTCGGCGACTACAGCATGAGAAGAATCCTCGTAGACACGGGAAGCTCGGAGGACATTATATACGAACCATGCTTCCGGCGCATGCGCCCGGAGGACCAGAGAATGCTTGAGCCTGCCAGAGGACCTGTCCGAGGGTTCACAGGAGAAAGCATCGAACCTTTGGGGCAACTAACGTTCCCCGTCTCGATAGGGGACGGACGGAAGGAACGGACCGTGTTAGTAACCTTCCTGGTCATCCCGGCTAACTCTCAATACAATGTGATCATGGGGCGGTATACCCTGGAAAAAATAGACGCATTGGTTTCTACGGCCAGAGGTTTCATGACGTTTCCAACTCCTCAGGGGGTAGTGACAGTATCCGGAGATAAAGCCTGTGCAACAACAGATCGCAAATCATTCCGTCAAGCACCCACGGGATTAGTCGGACCGGAAAGGTGGGTATTGAACACAGAATACCCGGAGCAAACAGTAACGATAGGGGATACCCTATCCGCAGCTGCACGTGAAAAGCTAAAACAGGTACTGAGAAACAACATAGACATATTTGCTTTCAAGCATGCAGACATGACGGGAATAGCAAGATCAAGGGCGGAACACAGGCTGTCCACTTATCCATCCATTAAACCTGTCACACAAAAAAGACGGAGCATGGCTCCTGAAAGGAGAGCGGCAGTGGTCCAGGAGGTGAAAAAACTAGAAGAGGCAGGAATTCTGAGGAAGACAAGATACCATACTTGGGTGGCGAACCCGGTTATGGTCAAAAAACATGATGGGACGTGGAGGATGTGCGTAGATTATAAAGATCTGAACAAAGCATGTCCGAAGGACGCATATCCACTGCCAGAAATAGACCTCAAGGTGGACGCAGTAGCACCGTATAAGTTCAAGTGTTTTCTGGACGCGTACAAAGGTTACCACCAAATCAAAATGGCACGAGAAGATGTGCAGGTACCAAAGGATGGCAGCGCGACCGCGACGGATGATAGCGACCCAGCATGGTAGTTATACACTGATGGGTCATCCAACAGCAAAGGGTCAGGCGCCGGACTGGTGTTGGTTAACCCGGAAGGCGCGAGATCCTTACACGCACTGCGATTTGAGTTCGATTGCTTGAACAATCAATCAGAATACGAAGCACTCCTGGCCGGTATGCGGTTAGCATTGTCAATGGGGGCCAGAAAGGTGGATGCGCACGTTGATTCATTGTTAGTAAACAACCAAGTGAACGAGTCATATGAAGCTAAGGATGAGATCATGGCAAAGTACTTAAGGATGACAAAAGAGTTGATGGCAAAATTTGAAAAAGTGACGTTAACTCATGTAAGGCGGCACAAAAATGACATTGCAGACGCCCTCAGTAAACTGGCATCCTCAGGAACGGAAGAAAACGTCCACATTGAAACCTTGCAACAGCCGGCAACCCGGGAAGCAGAAGTGCATACTGTTCACATGCAGGAAACATCGTGGATGACACCAATCCAAGAGTACTTAGAAAGGGGAATTCTCCCGGAAAACAAGGGAGAAGCAATGAAGGTGCGAACCAAGGCTTTACAGTACGAGATGCATGGGGGAGTGCTATACAGAAAATCATACTTGGGACCGGCTTTGCGGTGTGTAACCCCGTCCGAGGCAAGGTTCCTGATACAGGACATCCACGCAGGGATATGTGGCATACATGCCGGCCCTCGGGCAGTGGTTGCCAAAATAACCAATGCAGGATATTTCTGGCCACAACATGGCAGTAGAAGAATTACAAAAATGCATCAGTTGCCAGAAGTACGCGCCACAAACAATACGGCCCAAAAACAACCTAATCCCAGTCACGGCTGCCTGGCCATTCCAGAAATGGGGGGGTCGATTTGGTGGGGCCTTTCCCTTTGGCCCCAGGTAAGTTGAAATATTTGGTGGTTGCGGTAGACTATTTCACCAAGTGGGTGGAAGCAAAGCCACTGGCAAAGATTGAGGCTGCAAACATCAAAAAATTCTTATGGGAGCATATAGTATGTCGTTTCGGTGTCCCATTATACCTTGTAAGTGATAATGGAACACAGTTCACGGACAAGACAGTGAAAGAATGGTGTAAAGAACTACACATCCAGCAGGTCTTTACTTCTGTTGCACACCCACAAGGAAATGGCCAGGTGGAAAGAGCAAACAGGAGTCTCCTGGATGGCCTAAAGAAGAGACTGGACGCGGAAGGAAAGTCCTGGGTGGAGCAGCTGCCTCACGTGTTATGGGCTCATAGAACAATGCCAAAGACAAGTAATGGGGAGACACCTTTTAGCCTAACGTATGGTTCAGAAGCAATGATCCCGGCGGAGATCGGGATCCCTTCCCCAAGAAGAAATAGAAGTGAAGAGGCTAACGAGGGACTGATCCGGCAAAACTTGGAGATCCTAGAAGAGCGCCGGGAGACAGCATGCATCAATGAGGCACGATACAAGCGGCTCTTGGAAAAGTATTATAACAAACGGGTGCAGGAAAAAACATTCAAAGTTGGAGAATTCGTAATGAGAGATAACGAGGCAAGCCGGTCCGAGAAACAAGGGAAGTTGGGACCTAACTGGGAAGGTCCGTACCAGATAGCTGAAGTGCTCAGAAAGGGAGCATATTCTTTGAAGCAGTTAGACGGGGAACCAATCCTCCGGACATGGAACGCAGCACAACTAAAAAAATGTTATGTCTGAACAGACACGGACAATGTATAAGAAATTTGTGTTTTATGACAAAACACATTCTATGTAAACACCATCATAATCACGGAACACCGTGTTAATAAAACGCCTTTTACGGCATACATTAGTTACATATTCTTTTTTACATCCAACTATGATATTCAAAAAGTCATAAGCATGACATTGACAAAAATAGGGGGCAGGACAAAAATCCATATGCCATTTCCCTACAAACATGTTAAAACACAAAAATGGCCTCACAGGCACACATAATCTTCAAATCCTACCATCCAGGATAGCTAACACCTCCCAAGGAGAATACAACAACTCTTCCTCCTTAAAAGGAGGAGGAACTGGATGGTCAGGAAAGTCTTCAACGTCTTCAACAAAAGGATCTCCATGGTCATCAGCACGACCGTCATCGCCTACCAAAATGATAGGACCTGCAGGAACAGGAGCCTCGGGCACATGAACAACCCCCTCCGGGTCAGGAACTCCAGGGATCTCCCCAGCCACATCAAGATCATGAACAAGCGGGGGAGCTTGGTCATTGTCATCATCCACGTCAAAAAATAACTTCCGTGGACCACGGGAATATACCTTCCCATACCTACGAGCTGGAACATAATCAGCATACCTAATATTAAACTCCTCTATGGCAGCTACACGAGCATCCATCTCACGAGATTGCTGATACAACATCTTAAGAGCTTCGACAGCATCGAGTTCTCTTGATAGCTGTGTAACAGAAGCTGAACGGCGTGCCATAGAGAAGAAAAGAAGCAAGAAACAAATTTTTCTCTTTGAGTGAAAATGGTAAAAAAGGTGAACGGTTTGATAAGTCAAGTGACTTATATAGATCCTTTTTTGGGAAGATCAAAAGATACGCTTTTAATGCAACTGACACAAATATCTGTGCAATAGTGCAAAAGGCGACTCGATACGACAGATAATCATGACATGCAAAAGGTAATTAATAACCGTCACTTTGTTGTCAGCAAAAAGTAATGATATCTGTGACAGGTGGCACACACACACACCACACATTCATAACACATGTAACATACAAAATAATTATGTTCAAACAAAAAATAAAGAAAAGATGAAAGACAGTTCTTCAGTCTTGACTAGGGGAAGAAGCCTCAGCATCAGACGAACCTTTAACAAAAGGCTCGAGCAAAGCACGAAGAGAAGAAATCCCATCATCACCTACGTGGCTGCTCAGCTGGGATATGGGCTCTAGAGAATCACTGCTCAGTGCCTGCATAGAATCAGCAATCCGGGTGCCGACCTCTTTCTCCTGCTCAGTTGGAGGAGGTACTTTCTGACCAACAAGACCAAGACCGTTTCCATATGTGAGCCCGCCAAGATATCCGGATTCCGTAACAACCTCGTAAAAGGTGTTAATACGATCTTGGTAGGTCTGACTAGTCCGGATAAAACGCCAGGCAGCGGGTATACCCCGGGATATCAACCAATCACGATCATCCCGGGAGCGATTCAGCTGAGATTGGAGAGAAATGGCAAGATTCTTGGCAGCTTCGGTAGCATCCTCTGCTTGATCAGCACGGTCATTAGATAAACTTAGCTGCCTTTCGCACTCTTTAAGCTTCTCAGCCATAGCATCCCTCTCTTTCTCTAGACGTTTGATCCGGGACTCGAAAGTACTGAACTCGGTGGACAAATGTTTACACCTCTCCATCTCTGCCTGATTCCGAGCAATGAATTCTCTCTCAGTAGCAAGCTCTTTGGTCAATGCTTCAACCCGTCCCTCAAGACGAGAGATAATACCAGCCTGGGACTCATTGGCACGAAGAATTTCCAGTTTCTCCTCCATGTGTCCCGTAACCATACGAGCTTTATCCGCCTCAAGCTTGTCCACAGCAACCTGACGAGAGACCAACTGAACCTCAGCCTCAGACAATTGTTTGGCAAGCCTATCATTCTGAGACAAAAGTGGTCCCTGTCTATCCCGGGCCTCTAAAAGGTGAGCAAGGTCTGACCCCCACCGGCGAAGGACTTCATATGAAGCAGCAGTGTAACTGGCACCAGCACCAAGAATGTTCTCGGCAAGTTGAGCATTATCTAAGCCCTGCAAATAAAACCTTTCAGCTGGGGGGAAGGCATGCTCAGACCAATGACGAATGACCTCCGGATGGATAAGGCGGCTGGATTCAGCAATATGCCATTTAGGCACATAACAGACATCTTTCAGGGACGGCCGCCAATTAATCCCGGGAACGTAGACATTGCTTGGGATACCACCTGCATCATCAGACGACGAACTGTCGGTCCTAAAACCACCAGGAAACTGGATAGGGTTCTTTTGTACATCCCGAAGGAGCTGGGAAAAACTCTGACCAGCAGGAAAACCAGAAGCCATAGATGGACCTGCAACAGAAAAGACCGGCTGCAAGGGAATAGAGACTGGAACAGTAGTGGAGGGCAGAGAAGTTGCCACAGGAGTCACTGAAGCTGGGACCAATGTAGACAACGGAACCAAAGTGACAGCAACAGCAGATGCTGGAACAGAGCTACCTAGAACACACGAGGAAACAGCAGTAACTCCCTCAGAGCTACCCTCAGCGATAGGAATAACCTTGGAAACTTCAGATGTAGAAGCACCTCCGGAAGCAGAAGCAGAGGTGTCTACAGAAATCCTCTCACCTGCATAGAATGACTGAATTCAAGGAAGGAACTGGCAATACAAAGGCAACAAAAACAAATACAACATGCTTACCAAGTGACTTTTGCTTCATTTCCAATAACTGCTGCCGCTTGGCTAAAAGGGCTTCAGCATCCAAGGTCGCCGTAGTTTTCCTTTTCTTAGATTTGTCTTTTTTCTTCTCAACATTTCCCTCACCTTGAGGAGGAGCAACATTAATGGGATCAGCATCAAGGGGATCCGGGATATTTTCATCAACACCTGTAGGCACGGTCTCCACGGCGGATACGGACTGGCCAACTATCTGCTCGGAGGCAGAAACAATTGGACCCGGGATAAAAAAAAATTAGAAATAGTCTGGCTAAGAACATCAAGCTCATCCGAACCCAGAGGACGGTCATATTCAATCAATTGAGAAGAAACCTCCTCGTCCAGGACGTCAAAGTATTGCCAGGCTCCCTGATCTTCACGTTTGTACTCCGGGAACACAGTTTCATCCACCCATAACCGGCTCATACCAACAGCAACTAAAGCCCGCTCCGGAATAAAAGTACATTCTGTGGGATTATTTGTCAGGGCAAGATATAACGGATCTTTCTCATAAACAGAAGGAAGAGGGCACTCATCAGTAAACTTAGATTTAGCCTCTGGAAATCTAATCGGAGTAGGAACAGGAAAAACACGTTCGTCAATATAAAAGAATTTCTTCCTCCAATCCTTATCCCGAACACTTTGAGGAAAGCTGTCAATGCAGGGCAATGATCCAGGACGACGATCAAAAGTAAAGTATTCTCCTTTGAATTTCAATACATACAACACACGGAAAATCTCCAAAAGGGGTGCCCTACCCAAACCTAGGGCACAAAATTCAAAATGACGAATTTTTATTAAACCTAGGGGATGCAATTGGGAGGGGTGTACTTATAATATGACAGGATAGCAAGAAGGAAATTGGTAACCGGCAAACGAAAGTGAGAAAAAGTAAAAAACTCGCCGTACAAAGTGATCTTCCCTTCCTTGAGGGGAAAGGCCCGATCATCCTTACCAGGAAGCACATGCCCCCATTCCAACGGAACATGGTAATCACTAAGGAAAGAGGAGAAGGATGGCCAGTGGCAAGGAATGTCGGATACACTTGTAGCAACCCGTGAAAAACTTGCTTTAGGAGCCATGGAAGGATTAAGCAGTGGAGCGAGAGAAAAATGAAGGGAACAAACCGTTCAATTGATGAAGGAAATAACGATTGGGTAAAGTTGAAGAAAGTTTAAAATTCAAATATATAGAAACGCCACATGTCAACTCCCTACACACTTAAAACTTATTAAATAGAGGATTGATGTGACGGTTATAGCCATGATTACATCACGTGCTATCAGGAATACAAAACAAACCCAAAACTTTTTTCTTTTTTATTTTTAAGTCTAGTAACAATCACATGTTCTTATCACTAGACTGGGGGGACATGACGAGGTATGGCCCAGACAAACCTGGCCCAAACCTCAAAACCATAAGCCCAAACAATAGAAAGCCCACCGACTCTACAAAGTCAGACCAGTCAACACAGGTCAAACGTATTAAATAAGGAGCTGGTCAAAAGGCTAATTCAGCGAGGAAACAATCATGCAAGGATTGTCTCCCCTCGATAGGCAAAAGAACAACTATAAAAGGAGTGGTAAAGGTAAAAGACGGGATATACAATTTCTATACTCAATTCACATAAACATTATCTCTTAAACCAAACAGATACTTATTCTCACGCCGGAGGGTGGTCACAGGGTTACCCCTAATCCTGTGGCGAGTCCTAACGGTGTTCTGTTTTACAGGCTTCATACTTACTGTTTCGAGACGAGTTGGAAGGAATTCCCTTTTCTGCATCAGATAGAAGATTCAGAGCACCCCAACCAGGTTCTTACTTCTTCAATAAGATACAAGCAGATTTGATATTTTAAACTCTTGCCGTTTTGTTAAGCACTAGCTGGCTTAAACTTCCTAAATCCGGCCTAGACCAGTGGGAAACCACAAAACCCGCCGCGAAGCGCGGGGTTTCAACTAGTTAATAGATTATAGATTGATATTGTAAATATAGTAAATGTTTATCATTTAAGTCATAGTTATCTCTTCCCTAATATAGGGCTATGTATTTTTGTATATAATGATATCTCAATGGAATGACAATCAAGCATTGAAGCGCGGCCTAGACCAGTGGGAAACCACAAAACCCGCCGCGAAGCGCGGGGTTTCAACTAGTTAATAGATTATAGATTGATATTGTAAATATAGTAAATGTTTATCATTTAAGTCATAGTTATCTCTTCCCTAATATAGGGCTATGTATTTTTGTATATAATGATATCTCAATGGAATGACAATCAAGCATTGAACCTAATTATTCTTCATGGTATCAAAGCCTAACCCTAAATCACCTTCTTCCTAATTGCCGTCCACCTATACCTTCTTCTTCTTCGATTTTTTTTCCTAATACTGTCGATCACAACAGCCTTCAATCTTCTTCTTTGCTTGTTGATCATGTCGGCCATTCATCCCGCAGTCACCGTCACCAATATTAAGAACTTTATCCCTCTCATCCTTGATCGCCAGACCGAACACTATAACACTTGGGCTGAACTGTTCGTCATACACTGTAAAGCGTATGATGTATATGATCATCTCTTACCCCGTATACCTCCCACCACAACCACGGCCTCCAAGGAAGCCGAACCATCCTCCAAACCTACCTATCAAGAGTCTTGGGAACGCATCGATGCCATCGTTCTACAGTGGATCTATGGCACTATCACCCAAGATCTCGTCCACACCATAATGATTTCAAACACCACTGCCTATGATGCCTGGTGCCGCCTTAAAAACCTTTTTCTAGATAACCAAGCCGCTAGAACCATCGACATACAAAACAAGTTTTTCAACACCCGCTTAGAACGATTTTCTGACATGTCTTCTTACTGCCAACACATGAAACTATTATATGACCAACTCATTAGCCTAGGAGCCAATGTCACCGAAAACCAACTCGTCATGCAAATCCTCATCGGCCTCACCGAACCCTATGAAACCATCAAACTCATTCTCCAACAAACTAAACCTTTACCTGATTTTTATAATACCCGCTCTCAACTCTGCCAAATAGAAGACCAGAAAATCAACCAAACCTCTCTCTCCGCCCAATCCGCAGGAACCGCCCTTAATACCATTGCCTCCAACTCGCCCCAACCCAACACCAACCAAAACTCCAACCAATCTGACGTGACCGATGGCGGCCGCGGCCGTGGCCGTGGTCGTGGTCGCGGAAGCTACGGTCGTGGACGATTCCAACAACCCGTTTGGCAGCCACAAACCTCTTGGCAACCTTCCCCTTGGGTCGGCTTCTCACCACAGCCCCAAAACTCTACCCCTTGGGCCCAATGGGGGTGCCCACCTTGCCCTTACCCTAGCAGCCCACTTGCTCTTTTCCCTTCACCTTATCAGGCCCAACAACAAACCCACACACCTACGGCGGCCCAGCATCAACCCACGGCAGGAACCAAACAGTCTGGACAGGCCCATCAGTCCCGGTCGTCTAACACAGCAGGCCTGCTCGGCCCGAAACCAGACTCCTCTCAGTCAGCCCAATCTTATGCAGCATCCTACTCTCCCACGGATATAGCTCAAGCCCTTTACAATCTGGCGATTCAAAACAATGACTCCTCTTGGACCATGGACACCGGGGCAACAGGTACAATGTCTCCTCAATTTGATAAGTTCTCCTCTATTTTTAATTCTAGCATTATTCGCAACATTATTGTTGGGAATGGTAAAACCATTTCGGTTTTAGGCCAAGGCAACATTACCTTACCACCACCATTCCCACCATTCAAACTTAACAATGTCCTTTATGCCCCTAACCTAGTCAAAAACCTTATATCTGTACGTCGTTTTACAACTGATAACTATTTATCTGTTGAATTTGACCCATATGGTTTTACTGTGAAGGACCTCCAGACCAGGAAACCTATCCTATGGTGCAATAGCTCTGGGGATCTCTACACTCTCAGCCCGTCCAACATCACCAACCTCACCACTGCTTCAACATATGCAGCTATCTCTCAAGACATTTGGCATCAACGGCTCGGTCACCCAGGCCCAGCCATTTTAAATAATTTAAAAACTTCTAGTTCTATTAATTGTGGTTCTCTCAATAATAAAACTTGCAGTGCTTGTATTTTTGGTAAACACACCAGACTTCCGTTTTTTGCTTCTAATACAAGTACTCATATGCCATTTGATCTTGTTCATAGTGATGTGTGGACCTCCCCTATTATGTCTAACGGGGGTCATCGTTATTATGTGTTGTTTTTGGATGATTTTACTAATTTTTTATGGACTTACCCAATTGCCCATAAATCCGATGTCTTTGCCATGTTCACCAAATTTAATGCCTTTGTCCAAACCCAATTCAACACTAAAATAAAACAACTCCAATGTGACAACGGTCGTGAATATGCCAATAATCAGTTTTATAATTTTTGCACCACTAACGGCATGCACTTTCGTTTTTCCTGCCCCCACACCTCTTCCCAAAATGGCAAGGCTGAACGTAAAATTAGAACCATAAACAACCATATGCGCACCCTTTTGGCCCACTCTTCAATGCCCACCACCTACTGGCCTCATGCCCTTGACACTGCCACTTATCTCCTCAACATCATCCCGAGTAAAATACATAATTTTCAAACTCCCACCCAAAGACTATACCGTTGCCTACCCTCATATGATCACCTTCGTGTGTTCGGGTGCATCTGTTACCCTCTAATCCCACACACCACAATTCACAAACTAGCCTACCGTTCTTACCCATGTGTCTTCTTGGGATACCCTTCAAATCATAGAGGGTACAAGTGCCTTGACCTTAACACCCGTACCATCACCATAAACCGACATGTCTTGTTTGACGAAACCATATTCCCATTTTCCAAATCACACAAAACTACCCCTCACACCTACACATTCCTAGATGACCCACCTCACCCATCCATTTACACCATGCCCTCCGCCCCACCTAACCCACCATCTGACTCCACACCCAACCCTCCACCATCCCCTACGCCTGATACCCAAGCCCATCCTATCCCTACTTCGGCCCAATCACACCCTTCCCCTTTTAGCCCAACCTCACCCTCTGACCATCCGCCTCACTCACCAGACCTACCTCCTGGCCCAATTCACCCAGACAACCTCACGGCCCAATCCCCCAGTGCCACCCAGCCCGTCACATCGCCCACTCAGCCCTCACCCACTATACCGAACCCACCACCACCCCCCCCCCCCTACCCGCACCATTCACACCCGGGCCATGTCCGGTATCTCTAAACCCAAACAAATATTTAACCTTTCTACCTCTACCATTGCACCTTTACCAAAGAACCCCAAAGATGCCTTGGCTAAACCGGAGTGGCATAATGCCATGAAAAACGAATTTAATGCTTTAATTAAAAACAAGACTTGGGAAATTGTCCCGAGACATCCTGATATGCATATTATTCGTAGCATGTGGCTCTTTCGCCACAAATACAGGTCTGATGGTACACTTGAGCGATACAAGGCTCGTTTGGTTTGTGATGGTAGTAATCAGGAAATTGGGGTTGATTGTGGTGAAACTTTTAGCCCGGTTGTTAAACCGGCCACTATTCGTACTGTGTTGACTCTGGCACTCTCTCAGTAGTGGCCCATCCATCAATTGGACGTCACCAATGCTTTTCTACACGGCCAACTCACTGAGACGGTTTATATGTATCAACCCATGGGGTTCAGACATCGAGACTTTCCCGATCATGTATGTCGATTGACAAAATCTCTTTATGGTCTCAAACAGGCACCAAGGGCATGGTACCAAAGATTCACTGATTTCGTCACTTCTATTGGTTTCTTAAAGAGCAGGTGTGATAATTCTCTGTTCACATACCATCACGGGGGTGATATTGCTTATTTGTTGATTTATGTTGATGATATTATTCTCACCACTTCTACAGATTCTCTTAGGAAGAAGCTCATGGGCAGCCTCGCGGCTGAATTTGCCATGAAAGATCTTGGACCTCTCAGTCATTTCTTAGGTATATCTGTTTCTCGGACAGGTGACCAGATGTTTCTCTCTCAGCAATCATATGCGTTGGATATAGTTAGTCGTGCAGGTATGGAGTCTCGTAAACCGGTTGCAACCCCAGTTGACACAAAACCAAAGTTAAGTGCTACGGCAGGCGCCCCGTTTGAAAATCCGTCGTTATATCGCAGCTTAGCAGGTGCTCTACAATATTTAACTTTTACCAGGCCTGACATTTCTTATGCGGTACAACAAATATGCATTCACATGCACAGTCCCACCACTGATCATTGGAACGCCCTGAAACGCATCATCAGGTATATTCGTGGCACTTCTGAATTTGGTCTTACACTATCATCTTGCGCAGATATCTCACTTCGGGCTTACACTGATGCGGACTGGGCTGGATGCCCAGATACTCATCACTCCACGTCGGGTTATTGTGTTTACATGGTTCCTAATGTTTTATCATGGTCTTCGAAAAGGCAATCCACTATCTCTCGCTCCAGTGCTGAAGCTGAGTACAGGGCAGTTGCTAACGTTGTTGCCGAAGTTTGCTGGATCCGTAACCTTCTTTTAGAATTGCGCCGCCCACTCTCCAAGGCCACACTGGTTTATTGCGACAACATCAGTGCAGTTTACCTCTCACACAATCCAGTGCAACATCAACGCACCAAACATATTGAACTGGATATTCATTTTGTTCGAGAGCATGTTCAACGTGGCACCATTCGAGTTCTTCATACTCCTACACGACTACAGATTGCTGACATCTTTACCAAAGGACTCCCATTCGTGTTATTTGATGACTTCCGCTCCAGTCTCAACATTCGCCCTCCTACTGCTTCGACTGCGGGGGTGTAATAGATTATAGATTGATATTGTAAATATAGTAAATGTTTATCATTTAAGTCATAGTTATCTCTTCCCTAATATAGGGCTATGTATTTTTGTATATAATGATATCTCAATGGAATGACAATCAAGCATTGAACCTAATTATTCTATTCTTCAATAATTATTATAAAAAATGATACATTTTTCTGTTTTGATGATGGGTAGTTACAATAATGTCTAAGTTATAAGAAATAGTGTGTCAGTGTGTCTAAATCAATTACAGGGTGGCGAAGCTTGGTTCTCGAATCGGAGGGGACCGGACTCAATTTTTTTCGATCGGTAGTGGCATATCGGCGGGGGCCGGACTCAACCCGGACTGAAATTACCTATGAAAATTGCAAATTTCCACTACTGCGCAAAAAAACAGGGGGGCCAGTGCCACCCCTGGCTCTTTAAATCCTTCGTCCTTGACAGGGTGCATCTAAGTTGCCTAGGTTTGATGTATAAATGGGCTTAGTGGTTATAAATTAAGATGTGTCTCAAACCACTTTTGTAATTTAACGGGCACATGTCTCTTCATTCTAGATAGTTGGTTTACCCGCACGTTACCGCGGAATCGAAATATAAATTGCAATAACCCAAAGAAATCAGTAACAAAAAATTGATTGCAAGTTAATACATAATGATAATATGTATTATCATGGACTCCTTACATAACCCTTATGACTTTTGCAAAATAAATCAAGAGGGAAAGAAACACATTTGCTAAATTGTTGAAATAATAACACCCAAATAGAAGAAAACCAACTAACTACCTGAAAAAAGGCTGATAAAACAAATAATAGGTCATATTTGAAGCAAACAACATCATTTCTTCATGAACCGTAGAAAAGATAACAATCAATGATTCGATTTGACAAGAAAGAAATGGTAACATACAAGAAAAGATGCTAAAAACGATCTATTTTTTTTTATTGTAAGGCAATTTACACTCCATCTACAATCAAATAACAGTAATCAGGTAACAATCAATGATTCAAAAGAAAACAATAATACCTTTTGATTGAAATGCAACTTACACTCAATTTACAATCAAATTAACAGCAATGAAAATGAGGATCTGCAATTAGAAATGAGGTCATCCGATGAAAAAGAAGAGGAAAGGAGGAGTGAGGTTGTTACTAAATAGGGAGGGCGTTTAAAGAAATGAACCGAGTTGCTTGATTTCTTCAATTAATCACCGATGCTTTATAACCGCGATCAAGGGCAAGAACGGAAGTTCAACAACATTGAAATGAATCCACATCTACAACAATCATAACCAAAACCACAATCAAAACAACAAATCTACAACAATCACATGCAACTTTTAAGTATCATTCACAAATAATCAAATCAAATATATTAGAGGTAACCTGAAAGTAGAGAGGTAAAACAAGAAATGTAGTTTGCGTAATTGAGAGTAATTGAAAGAATCAATATGTGCTATTTAATTCAATCAGTTGCTTGGGGTTACGAAGTGAAGAAGAAACCCATGGATTGGCAGCATTAAACTGGGTGTTTATGAGGCAAGTTATATCTTCACATGGTATATAATGTGCATTAGAGATTTATACAATTGCAATTAAAGGTTGTACATGAAGGGTATAAAGGGAAGAAAAAGGTAAAAAAAATTAGAGATTTGTAAAGAGTCCTTTGAACTTCCATCTTACAATTATGATAAAATTACTTTAGTACCCATCTCTCCTCCTTAATAAGGTAACATAGATTTTACTTGTATCATATTCTGGATGTTTCGTATGCCTTACAAGCATTTTTGAACCTCGTAGAGAAGATAGATGGGATTATATACCAAGGGATGAGATTCAGTACAAATAGGTGTTTTGTTGTGCGAAGCAAAGAGAAAACACGTGATATCGATTTTGTAAATAATATAATTGTGCTATAGCAAAATTGAATTAGCCTACTATTATTACTCTACAACAATTAAAATACAACCAACAAAACTGAAGTAACAAAATAATTAAGAAAAATTACAGAATTCGTGTGTTAAGTTTACATCATTTTTCACTAGATACCTTTTAGCTTTAAAACTGATGAGAATCATCCTTTACGTTTTAAAACCTTGCCCACACTATACTTTGACACTAACCCGGTTAAAAATATCAAAGAACTCAGGTCATGTGCCTTGCACATTAAGGTAAGTTGGTAATATGTTTAAATAAATAAAGCAAAAAGAATTTAAAAATTTATAAGAAAACATATATAAAAATTACATAACCATCTCTCTCTCTCTCTCTCTCTCTCTCTATATATATATATATATATATATATATATATATATATATATATATATAAAACTTCAACCATCCCCCCACCACCTAAACACCCCCCCCCCCAACCACATGTGGCCACCACCACTAACATTTGTTACTGCCACTACCAACCGCAAAAAACCCTACCCCTGTAAACACTGACATCGACGTTGACCACCACCAAATCCGGATGACCTCACCAAATTCAACAACCACCGCACTCCCCTCACCACTATCAACATTGTCATAGTATGAAACCTTAACTCTCAAATCTTCAAACTCTAGCCCCCAAACTAATTTAGGGCTTTCACCAATAGAAGCTCGCGTTTAACGTCCTCATAGAATACATCAATATATTCAGAGAAGAGAAACTACTATCGGGGATGGGGATTTAAAGGAATCAAGGGACTCTTTTAAGCAGACATGTTCTAAGTTTCAAAAGATTAGGAATCATGTTCCAATGGTTTGTGGTGGCGAGTGGTGGTGTGGGTTGGTGGAGGTTATAAGTTAGTGGTGGTCACTGATGGGTTTCCGTTCTAGTGGATGGTGGTCAAATGTGGTGATGGTGGTGCATGTAGAAATGGGGCTAGGGTATTGTAGTTAGTTATAGATCTGTCATTTGAAATATCAGGAGTAGCGAATGATTGTATTTTCTTGAAGCAGGGCTAGGAAAATCATATTCATGAACTTGTTTCATCACTGATTTTGATAGTTTCTAATTACAGATTTGGTCTTCAAGATTTGATTTGTTTGAAGTTTAAAACTTTTATTAGATTACATAAGTAGTCCCTAAAAAAGCAAATGACAGATCTACTCACACGTGACCCATTTTAACGTCAAAATCTAACCTTGTTAATGCTAAAGGATAGTAGGTGCACGATTTGATTCGTTAAGGATGATTTTCATCAATTTTAAAGCTAAAGGGCATCCACTGAAAAACAATGTAAACTTAAAGGACGAATTCTGTAATTTTTCCTAATAATTACTACTCTACTTTAAAACTGTAAATCAATAATTATTACATTTGTTTTCTTTTCTACCAGAGTAAGGCTGGTGGGTGTAGGGATGGTCACATAAGTTGTCACATCATCAAGAAGGGTAGTGCTTCACAAGTGGACTAGCCAAAGGTGTGAGGGTAGTCCTCCTTGACTAGTCCTTCCCCTTTTGGTCCTCTCTCAATTGGCCCCCTCCCTTCTATTTGTGGCCCGTCTCAATAGTTCGAAATTGGACGAAAAGGACGAGGTGGCCTGACGGGGGCGGTGTGGGTCGTTTTGGCCGACCCAAGACGGGCCGGGAACGATCCCTACACCCACCAGCCTAATAACATTACACTATAACAAAACTGAAGTGACGTAATAACTATCGCTTTACATTACATCTAACAAAACTGAAGTGACTAAATAACATGACATCTAAGATTGTTTTTCAGTCCCTAAAAGAATATATGAAGACAGAATAACATATTATTAGGGACTAATTCTTAGTCTCTATAACGTCTAATTAGAGACTGAATTGTCATAGAACCCAAGGCTAATTAAATGTATTTGTGACAAAATACACAACATTTTAGTACTGATTTTCATTCCCAAAAAGCCTTGGTTCAAGGACTGATCTTCAGTCACAAACGAAATGTATTTAGGACTGAAATGATGTGGTACAAGGGGGTAGAATAAGGACTGATTTTATGAGTAAGAGAGACTGAATGTCAGTCCTCGTAGGTATCATATATTTAGAACTGAAATTTAGTTACTAATGAAGGTATCTAAGACTAACCAACTAGGACTGACTCGTGACTGGCAAAATCAGTCCCCGATAGCCATTAGGGACTGATTTAGTAGTATCAAAGACTAATTTTTCAGTCGTTAATGACGATCTTTTTTGTAGTGACGCTTTGCATAGAAAAGTTTATTTATGTTTTGTCCTAACACTATACATAATGACATAAATATATGGAAGCCAGGAGTATAGTGTTTTTCTAATTAATAAAGGATTTTTTTACATATTTTCCTCTGTTAAGACTCCTAATTACATATTTACCCAGCCTTAAAAATCAATTACATATTCCTTCTGAGAGGGGGAAATATGTAATTGACCTGCAACTTGTGTATGCCTTAGAAGGGGGAAATATGTAATTGACTTTTTAAGTTATGTAAATATGTAATAAATGATGTTAGCAGGGAAAACATGTAACGGTATTTTATTTTAAGAGATTGTTTTGAATGTAGACTTTTATAAATATAAGGTTAACCACTTATATAATTTACTCTTTTTTATACATTGACGGTATATAAGACAAACTCCTATAAATAAACAAATGGAAAACGCATATGGGTCCGGCCCTCCATCAAAAGAAACCCATAAATTGTTTGGTCTAAACCTACCATCGATTTAATTCATTCTCATTTATCATACATATCGCCAGGGAATTGGCCCCCATATCCCTGACCCCTTATAAATATGACCATAGCCCTTCATTTTCTCTCCATCTATTTAAAAACTGTATGTATATACCCGCATATACGTATATACACACACATGCATGGTTGCAAAACTTGGTTTGAGCTTGTACTCGGCTATACGGGAAGTACTCAGAGTATTTAGCCAACTCGGCTATACTCGGTGACCTAACGAGATGCGAGTACTCGGCAATTCTAAGGCCTTGGAGGCCGACTTTTGCAACCTTACACACATGTATGTATGTGTCTATAAACAAACAATTACATATATCTATATGAAGGTTTGAAAGAACATGCTATCGTGTGGATGTTGATGACGCTTTAAAATAGTAGAAAAGAATCTATAAAGCTCAGGAGGGATAGCGCCTATATAAATGTCATGTGTGCATTTTTTTTTTACATATGATCACATGATATCAATCAGAGGCGCTGTCTATCCTGAGCCTCATGGCTTCTTTTTGCTCCATCCTTGCCAACAATTCTATTGATATCCTGGTACCTATATATCACTAACTTTGCTTCTCTTAGGTTCTTTCTTTCTTTGTTTCTTTCTTTGTTTCTTTTTTTTTTTTTTTTTGTGTTTGTTTTGTTTTGTTTTGTTTTTTTTTTTTTTTTTTTTTTTTTTTTTTGTGTAAACATGTATGTCGTATGTATGTGAACAATAATTTTGTAGGGGGTTTTTTATAAGTTTTTTTTATTGGCTGAAATGCATTATGCAGTGGATGAAATCCTTACGTTATTGTATTTTTTATTTTCCAGCTAACACAAAATGTCCTTATATATATTATATAAAAATATTTTCTTGGTAGCCAAAATTGAGGATCTGGTCGTCATAGATGTATATGATCCTTGACGGGTTGGCCTTGTCAAACACTTTTTTCCCCTTTTTAATGAAAATATTCTATAAATTTAAAAATAAAAAATGAATTACAAAAGTTTTTTATTTTCTTTTATTTGTATAAACCTAACCCATTTTTACAATGATTTAGAAACACGATTCACTTTAGCAAAAACCTTCTTATATAACTAAAAATTTCTTTAATACACTTATGTATATAACTTAGTTTTTATGTATTAGTTACGTTTTAGAACATAATGTTTAAGTTTATAAATACACCTTAACACATATGAGGCAAATATTTTATAGTGTGTCAGTGTGTGTATATGTATATATGGGAAGATTAGAATGAAAACCAACTTAAGTCGTGAAAACCATATGAATTTTCCCTTGTTTTAAACAATTAGGGCATGTAGTATAAACAATTCAAGCGTTTTTATAAAAATAAAATAAATAAAAAAAGTGTCGCTAGAATTTCTTAGAAATATGTAACATTTATGACGCTTACTCGTACACATATGTTACATAGGTTTTTTTTATTGTATTGTATTTATTTTAAATTCATTTGGCGTTGTTTTTGTTTTTTCTGTTGCTAAAAACGCCTATGTGTATATTACATGTCCTAGTTTTACAAAATAAATAAATAAATAGATAGATAGGGTTTTCACATCTAGAGTGAATTTTCAAAATAACTTTTACCTAGTAATTACTTAAAACACTCTGCTTATATGTCCTTGACATAGTGTTTTAAGTTTTAAGCCTAAAATACATTGTTTTCGGTTATTAATTGTTATGTTTGGTGTTTTCTAAGCAAAACAATCCAAAACATCATGAATACGTCCAAAAAAATGATGCATACATATCAATTTTTAATCCTTCTCACACAAACCGATTTTCTTACAGAAACCCTACCCGGCTTATTCGGAAAGATCTTTTAAAAGAAACTTAAATATGTGAAAAGAAAGAACAAAAGTCATAATGGTAAAATATTTTTTTATCTCATATATCATTAATTACTCTCTTTAATTAACCAGTAAAAAACACTTTACCTCCAAATATCGAAATTTATCCTACAAATATAAAAAAATTATTATGCATATATCCTATGCATATCGAAATTAATCCTACATTTGTCGTATAGATATTGAAATTTATCCTACACATATCGAAATTTATCATTCATTGTAAATAAGGTTTGTTTTGAAATTTTGAAAATGAGTTATGAGGTTCATTTATTTAGCTAATTTAGGGGCTATAAGAAATTAATTCATTATGTAAATCTACCTTTTTGTCCTTACAATAACATTAAATATTAATATCAAAAAGGATCTTTCTTGTTGGTTTAAACGTATTATTTCTCTGTTAACTCACCTCACATGCAAAACATATGAGGTATTTTCATCTTTTTACATTATATATAATATATAATTTAGAGTATAGACATTCAATTTTCTTTCAAAAAATCCAAAAAAATCAGCATGCCTTTGCCACCAACAACCCTAGATATTTTCCGGCTACCATATCCTAAATCATTTTTCCTGTTAGAACTATGCATTTACTTGCAAGCCATAACTTCCCATGTAAAAATTTGTTATTTGGTCGAACTTGAGATCCAACCGCGGGGGTTAAAAAGATGGTCATCTCCGGCTAGAGGCGATGGCCGATGGTTTGGTGTGATGGTGTTTGATCGGGTTGTTTGTATTGTGTAGTGTAATTAACAATTGCATTAAGAGATGGGCGGGGTTAGATTTTGAGTTTGGTGTGATGAAATCCTAAAGACCTAAAATGTGTTGATTGGAGAAAGAAGAAATGGTTTAGACAAACAACCAATGTCCGGTTGTTGCAGGTCGTCGGAAGTTGCACTTGCCGGCCAGAAAAACACTAACTGGGTTGAACGAGGATTAGAGGTTTTGAGGGTCGAGATTAGAAGAACAAACGTAAAACGTAGTTGTACTTGCCAGTTCGATGGTAGAGAAAGGTGGTTACAATGGTCGGGATGTGGGGTTGGAGATGGTGATACGACTTGACAGAATCAACGAAATAGTGAAGTTTTTTTAG
Source organism: Ambrosia trifida (assembly GCA_028751855.1). NCBI lineage: Eukaryota > Viridiplantae > Streptophyta > Magnoliopsida > Asterales > Asteraceae > Ambrosia > Ambrosia trifida. Next base: position 26,121,752 of record CM054127.1, read on the forward strand.
ACTTTTAACATGAGTTGAATCGAAAATAGTTTATATGATTAACATTGTATTTTTTTTTTTTTTTTGGGAACGGGTTGTATGAATTTCTTAATCCTAAAGTATACTTTATTGGAATTTTGGTGACACGACTCTAAGTTTATTTTAGAACATTTGGTGGACAAAAATTTAGAAATGGTCAAAAAAAGTCTAGAGGTTTCCAATTTTAATGTGTATTAAAGGTTAGTTGTGAATAACAAACATCATCTCACCAGATACAATGATTAGTAGGGGCGGACCCACCCCTACTTAAGGGGCGACCGCCCACTTTGAAAAATAAATCATAGTGTTATATGTGCATGAAAAAACTTGAGCGCCCCACATGAAATTTTGATATCGTCCCCATTAAATAGCAAATAGTCGAAGCAAAATAGTATTTGAACTAAAAGAAAAAAATTTATTAATGGTATTCATCGAATCAATTTTCCGCAGGTTGCGGACTTGCAAAAAAAAGTTTGAGGAGATGAGTAGGTGATAGAGTTCATTTGTTAATTTAACACATCAACTTCAAAGCATTTTTTACTTATTGCTTGCAGTTTCCTTTTTTTACAAAATAAGCCCTTGTAATACTTTCTAAAAGTAATTACAAGTGTGATTGCTTAAAGTACAAATAGTTAATGCATTTGATGGGGGTAAATTGGACTTTTAGTTATAAATAGGGAGGTTAAAGAGTGTTAAATTGGAGAATATGAAGAGAGGTAATAGTCATAAATAGGAAGGTTAGAGAGTGTTAAATTGAAGAATATGAAGAGAGGTAAAAACCGCTTAGTTTAGGCAAAGTTTTGCAATTCATTTCAATTGAATTATGTATTCAATTCAAACTTGAAGTAATCTTGAGGCTCTTCATATGGTCTGCTTGTGTATATATTCAAGACTATGCGGTGACTTCGTCATTCAAGCTCCTTAATTCGAGCCCCATCCTTTCTGCAAAGAAGAGGAGCCGAACAACCCACCGTCTTCTGCTCTCCTTTTCTTTTAACTTCCGTTTCAACCAGGCTCATTAAGGTTTTATATTTCTTTTTACTCAACGGACTTGATGAAGATTTGAAATTTTTGTTGTGGTAATTTGATCCCAATAATGAAACATTTTTATCAGATTCTTAGTGATGCCACTAATAAGCATTTGGGTTTTTTTTCATTGCTGAATAGGTCTTACTGGTCGTTGTTGGAAGACCAATAAACAACTCCTTAAATGAGTTAAAAGAAGACCAATAAACAACTCCTTTCACGAAAACCAAAATTGTAACGAAAGCACGTGTCTTCTTAATCTTCCTTAACTAAAGTACATGATAAAGAATGTGTGTTTGTATGTGTAATTGTTAAATGTTTTAGAGGGTGTTTGGGATTGCGTTTTGAATCTAATTTTTAGATTTTTGCGTTTTGAAAACGCAGATAATCAGTTTTTAGTATTTGGGATTACGTTTTGAAAACATAGACAATCAGTTTTTTAGACTAACAAAACGCAATAATCTATAAGCAGCTTCACCCCTGCTTTTCCAAAACACATAATCTGTTTTGAATAATCAATCCCAAACACCCCCTTAGTCCTTCATTTTTCTTTAGTAATGTTAATAGTTTTTTTTGTTAATTTTTTTTATTTATGTTAATTTGATTGTTTACTTCAAGTTGTAAAAACAAAAAAAAAAAAAAAAAAAACTTATTAATCTAACTAATTGTTTTCAAAAGATGAGAATACATAATGGAGCATAACGAATACATATAGTTTGTTGTATTTATTCTTTATTTGATATATCGATTATATAATAAAATTTAGATGAATTTTACGTCCTAATGAATAGATATAGTTTGATGCAATTTTTAGTCCCGCTGTAACGCGCGGATTACCCCACTAGTGGAATAATGATGCGAAACAGGAAGCTTACAATATAATTCAAGGTTAACACAAACTCAATCTTGTTGCGATAAGTTATATATGTGTGTGCAAGTAATTGAAAATATGTATTTGGACTTTGCTTTCACTATGGGTGATAATGTGTCAAGTGACACTTTTTGAGGACGGATAAAAACACAATCCATATATTTATAATTCATATATTACGCGTTTTAAAAGATGATTGACGTATTTTTTAGTGTATTTGAAATTCAGTTTAGTTTGATCATTTTATTATGTGATCTGACACGAATCAAACCAAAACTTTTAATATTTAGTATAGGTAATGGACATCCAAAGTTACCGCCTACCATAAAAAGAACTTCTGGGTCCGCTGCTAATTGCTAGTGTTTCAATTTGACAATTTGAAATCACAAAAGACTTTATTTAGATTAAGTTAGTATTGTAAAAATATTTCATATACAATACACAAATCTTAATCTAATTTTTTTTAGATTTTAACTTAAAATATAAAAAAATAAAAAAAAAATATTTATATCCGATCAATTTCATAACTAATTTCTAATAGGGCAGCGTTTTAATTGTCCATGTTTTGGTTGCAGGGTCTCTTTAATGAATTGTGGATGTTGACTCCTTTCATAACTTCGTTTGGATCACGTCTACTATATTTTACTCTCTCTACATGATATTAATCTAAAATATTTCAATTTTGTCGTAACATGTTTCTACGGTACGATTAAATGACGTGTATCTACGAATTTGGACAGTAGGAATATATTCCCAATCGAATTGGGACCGTCATGTATGTAAGTATGTAACATCAATCTCTTTCTCAAGTTAGTAAGTTAGATTATAATGAAATGATCAAGTCAAAAATAGTTTGTGTAATTTTATATTGAGTTAATTGCCAATTTAATCCCTGATGTTTGTCAAAAAAATGTCTCTTTAGTCCAAATAGTTTTTTTTTCGTCTGTGTCCACGAGGTTTCTATTTTTTGCCATGTTCAACCAAATCCCTAACTCCATTAAGAAAAGTCAGTTAAGTCAGGGGTATTTTGGTCATTTTACATGTGTATTTCTTTTTTTGTCATTTTCATCCAAAACCCATTTTAAGTTTTTTTTTCTTTATACATATGTATAACAACTCCATCAACATCACCATCATCACCTGCCACCGACTTTTCTTCGGCCCCTGCTTTTCTTCGGTTAAGTGTTTCCAATACACACACCACATACACTTTACAACAGTCAGAGAATAGAGAGAGAGAGTGAAATCGAAGAGGTAGAGAGAGAGAAAGGGACTAAATCTAGAGAGAGAGGATGATGGAGGGAATGGTGGGAGTAGGTTTATTCCAGCGATCTTCGGTAGCTCCTCATGGCGGCGGAGGCGGTGGGTGTTTGATGTGAACAATTGGCCCCCAATATGGTGAATGGAATGGAAGCAAGTTATTTTGGACTTTGATTGTAATTAAAGATAGTTATTTTAATGGAAGTTTTAATTAGTTTTTCGAAAAAACAAAAAACATATATATATAAAGAAAAAAAACTTAAAATGGGGTTTGGATGAAAATGGCAAAAAAAAAAAAAAAAAAAAAAAAAAAGAAATACATATGTATAGTAACCAAAATACCCCTGACTTAACTGACTTTTCTTAACCGAGTTAGGAGTTAGATGAAAATGACAAAAAATGAAAACCTTGAGGATACAGATGAGAAAAAAAAAACTATTTGAACTAAAGAAACATTTTTTTGACAAACCTTAGGGATTAAATCGGAAATTAACTCTTTTGTATTCTATTTTCTAGTAAAAATGAGTTGCATGATTTTTATTTATAGACTTGCATTTATAAAAAATAAATAAATGTAGACTAACGGGCTCAATGTGGCGCTTTGATGGCGCACTTTGCACTTCGCACACTCGCCGCTTGAGAGCCGCCTTTGTATTTTTTACCTCGTGCGCGTGGTCTAGTACATGGCGAAAGAACAGGTAGCGTCCTGGTCTCCGCGTTGACGTAAACCATAACAAGTGGCGCATGGGCACTGAGTCGCGTGGCGTGCGCGTGACGGGTTCCATATGACATTGGTGGTCATCCACGGATGACGTAGCTGCGCAGGACTATAGTGGCGCATGACCAGGTAGCACCCTGGTTAGTGTGCGTCATCTGGATCAGCACGCGGCTCACACAGCATTGGAGCATGAGTCTGTTACAAGTCAGCTGACTTGGTCAGAGTGATTGTTTCAACTCGTCATAAACGAAATAGGAGTTTCGTTTGACCACTTTAATTTCATTAAAAATCTTGTTAATTACAAGATTAATGTTAAAGAAGTTTCATATTTAAGGAACATAAATATGAGACTTGACCTCATATTGTGTTAAGGAAAAAATTATCTAAACTCCAAAAATAGCAGAACGTGTTCTCATCATATTTGAGAGGAGAACTCTCAGTTGTTCCTACTATACTTCTCTTTTTCCTATTTCAAAAACACAAATTATATTTGGTGTTATCTCGGGCTCAAGACCATCTCCGGCAGTACGACTACTGTTCCGGTTGTTGTTGTAATAGCCCAAGCTAACCCGTACTACGATATTGTCCGCTTCGCTGCAGCTCACGGTTTTGCATTGGTCTTACCCCCGAAGGACTGGCCAAAACGCGTCTGGTAGAGAAGGTTCCCCCACCCCTTATAAGGAAGTGTTTGTTCTCCTTCTCAACCGATGTGGGATCTTACAATCCACCCCCTTAGGGAGCCCAGCGTCCTCGCGGGCACAACTAGCACACCGATCCGGGCCCCGGCTTTGATACCATCTGTAACAGCCCAAGCTAACCCGTACCATGATATTGTCCGCTTCGCTGCAGCTCACGGTTTTGCATTGGTCTTACCCCCGAAAGACTGGCCAAAACGCGTCTGGTAGAGAAGGTTCCCACACTCCTTATAAGAAAGTGTTTGTTCTCCTTCTCAACCGATGTGGGATCTTACAGTTGTACCCTGAGAAATAGCCCGTCTGAGAGGAGGCGCGGAATCTGTTTTAAGGGCCCCGTGTCAAACACGATCCTCAACCAAAACCGTCAACAACTAGTTTGTTATTCTTGCAGCGGAGAGCTACACAAGATGGTTCGGTTGAAGTTTACTAAAGTATTCGACTTGGATCAAGATTCGGTACATGTATTTGTATTTATTTTCATTTACATTTAGTTTTGTAATCGGTATTGTACTATGTGATTTCCTACGAATAACGAGAGTATCGTTATTATATTTATTTTATTATTATTTTAATAAATTGTGAATCCTATTTCCTACATAAGGGACTAATGGATTTAAATAATTTTAACTATTAACAATTGGTCGTCACCAATTCTAACTAAGAAAATGCGTGTAGGCGGTCTCGGCTTTTAATATATTGGTTGTCAAAGGACTACTAACTAATTATCTAAATGGAACATATTTATTTTTAGTCATGTTCCATTGATGATCAATATATTAAAAGTTGAAACCGCCAATACATATTTCATTAGTTGAGACCGATGGCGGTCAATAAGTGATAATTCGGATTATTGAAATCTGATATTAATTATAAATGTTGATTATAATATGCTGATGTAGTAAACAAATAGAATAAAGTTCATGTGAAGTAGGTAACATATGATGAAGGGATTGACTGTCTGAATTAATAAACCATTATGTGAAAATATATTAAGGATAGGACAATAAAACTTAGTTGAGTAACAGATACTAAACTTTTATCACATCTATAAGTTTTAATGTGATGGGGGAGTTGGATAGTGACCCTGCTGGGTTCAGCTTGAATGGTGTAGGTGGAAAACAATCACTCAGGCAGTGGGCGACAAGAGATTCCTAACTAAATTAAAGGGAAAATTTTATAGGGTTACAGTTAGATCTGCTATGTTATATGAAACAGAGTTATGTGTCACAAGAAGTCTCAAGCGCGTAAGTTTGAGGTAGCAGGAGGTTGAGGATGCCGAGGTGGATATGTGGGAATACTAGGTTGGATAGGATAAGAAATGAGGCTTTTAGAGAGAGGTTAGGAGTAGCTAGTATTTCGGATAAGATAGATGAGGGATGTTGAGGTGGTTTGGGCATGTAAGGAGGAGACAAGCGACATCCACATTTACAACTATAGAAAGTCTTATTGTGGAGGGGAGGAGAAGTAGAGGCAAACCGAAATTAACTTGTGAGGATGGAAGAAGAAAGGATTTGTTAAACTCACACCTTTCTAAGGACCTAGTCGAGGATATGAGTTTATGGAGACGTGGGATTAAGGTTAAGGACTTTTAGGGTATGTTGCCTTTTTGTACTACTATATTGTTTATCGTCATAAGCACTATGCATGTTACCACTTGTATAAGTTGTTCTAATGTGTTGTTTGTTTGTTCGCTTACTAAGGTTTTGTTTGTTTTTTCTGAGGCAAAACGTCTGCAGTATGCGGACCACATTTGCAGACATCTGCAGAAGAAGAGGTGGACCAAATGTCTCTACAATCTGCAAGAAGACTGTTTGTATTTGAAACCAACCGGGAACCATCATCAAACTCATCACCACACAGTCGGCACCAACAATACCACAACCATGGGGTTTGAAAGGGCTTGAAATTAACAAGGGGTGTAGTGGTTTCAAGCCTCTTCCAATCATTACCCAATTATTATTATTTTTTTTAATTTAATACAAATAATATTTCATTAAAATATTTCATTAAACACAAATAAAAAAGATTACAATAACATAAATAAAAAAAACGAACATACTAAAAAAAACAAAGACGAACAATCTAAAGTCTGTATTTATCACGGATTTGTTGCCTACGCGTTTGAGCTAATATTAACGCTTCTCCTGTGAGGTTGTCGATCGATTTAGACAAAAAAATCGTTGTCTTTCTCCATTTGACGCACCTCTTGGATCGCGACGAACTTCTTGTTTTCGGCGGCTCTCTCTTTCATAGTCTCCAAACTCCTAGCTCTAAGGTCTCGTATATCTTGAAGACGTCGATTCATCTCTTCGAAGTCTTCTTTCAATTCGCCACCCATCGAAGACGACTCCGCCCTTCCCCCCTTTCACGTGCTTCTTCTACCGGGCGGTCGAGCCAACTCGTTTTTCTTTTTGGGAACATCCTCATTTAAATCCACATTTTCGAGCATTGGAAGTGGGCGTCTCTGGATCAACCGAAGAAGAGGTTTTGGACCGTTTAGATTTGCGCCTAATAGTAGACGTCATGCCCGGTACTTATCGCATTTAGGACTTCCTTTTAGAAGCTACCAACACCTCATATAGGTGAACGTCCCACGCGTTGCGTTGAACTATTCCAACTTTATTTTTTCAAAATATCCGCATCGCTACAACTGCTACCCCAATTGTCCTTCACAAGTTGGAAAACTTCTTGAAACGCACGACATCTCATGTTTATATCGGTTCATTTACCCGAAATCGAGTCGTTTTCTCGATATTGCTCGCGACCCATCGCCTTGAAAAATGTTTCTCGAGTCCTTTGCCAAAATAGAGGAGAACTTTGATAGTTAGCTACAAAAATTAAAACATATATTTTGTATACATTACACTTTAAAAAAAGTAGAAAAAAATATATAAGAAATAACACTTACCAACATCGTGATCTTCCGGAATGTCTAGCCACGCTCGTGCGAGCGCGTACTCCTCGTCTTTGGTCCAAGCTTGATAAGGCTTTCGTGTACGAGGCTGCACGTCTCCCTTTTTTTTATGAGAGCGTTTTTTTGGGTTGAGAGCTCTCGGGTTGCATCTCCGGCACAATATCGAGGTCGGGTTCTTCTTGAGAACCCGACATACCTCTACGCTAATATTCATATTGCTCGCGAAACCCATTGGACCTTGAAAATATTGTTGGGGCATGATAAGTAGTTGCGAAAACCCCATCGTATTCGTGTCGAAATCTTGATAGTTAAAGATTTGTAGCGGTTGTGTGGTGTTTGGGTGATACGCGTTTGTGTTGGCTGGGCGAGATAGAACACCGAAAGGGGGCGGGATGGATTCATGATAATATATGTATTTTTTTAAAAAAAAAAAAGAAGTATGGGAGAATTTATAAAAATTAAGAGAATGTATAAAGATGATGTATAAAAATGAGGTGATGTGAGGTTTAAATAGGTGAAAATTTGGTTTAATTTTTTTTTAAACAGTAAAATATACTAGCCGTTTATAATATAGCCGTTGGGACCATGCCTTTTGATTGGCCGAGAGAAAGAAGCAACAAGCGTGAAATCTTTCACGCCATGGCTATTCCGGGAGGATTAGCGTCCAGGAGGCAGCGTTTGGGCTTGAATTGGGGCACGAAAATACCCTTTCACACCACATTCACACTCCACTACGAGTGGTCTAAGTTTTTACTAAGATTAGAGAAAGATAATGCACGGTAAATATGAGGTGGAGGCAAACACATTTTTTTTAACAATCACACTACATTATAGAAAAACAATTTTGCTACGCCACATATGTCCCGTTGGACATGTTGCATGTGTTACCCCTGCAAATCATATAGTTCCGACATTGTTAACATTTTTTTTTTTTTTAAAATATAAAATGTTGTACTGCTTTTGTTTAAAAAAACAAAGAAATAGTACATTTAGGGTCCAGGCTGCATATAGTTCAAATGTTCATGTGATGCTCAGAAATCAGAATCATTAAATCATTTATGGTTTTGTAAGTTCAATCTTAATAATATAAACATCCTAATAAATAAACTGAACATTACAGGTCATAAATCATTTACGTTACGGTATGTATTTGTAAAAATAACTGACTATATTTACTAATGTCATAGAATAATATAACTATATTAGTATTTTTTTATTAATAATTGTAAATCTGAATGTCCCAAGTTTGATAATAAACTTTAAAGAAAGTTTCTTTATTTTAAAGATGCTCACTATTCACTAATAATCATTTATTTATTTATTGTTTTTTTTTCTTATTTCTTTTTTTCTTCGCATTCAGTCACTACAAGAATTACAAGCAATAGAGGCGACATCATTAGAGGAAGTCGCCTCTATCGCCTTTATCGGCGACTAAATGGAGCAACAGAGACGACAAAAGTCGCCTCTATTGCTCACTTTTCTTGTAGTGAGTGGCGGAAACAAGTTGGAGTTCTTGTTTCCATATTAGTGAAACTGTGAATATAACTAAACGTTTTTTGAATTGTTCGTTAGTTCATGAGTTCTTCTCCTGATATAGTTATATCATTTTATTCAAATATTATTTTTTGTATCAGCTAGAGGAAGTCTGCTACTCTTCGTGGTGACTTTTCAGCCAGCTCGGTTCGGTACATATTATATCAGTACGATACCAATACTCGTTGATCTATATAGCAATCAACATGTACTTTACATCAACCGAAAATCATATAAAAGAATACTTGTACCGGTTCCGGTTCCGTTGTTGTTCGTCAGACTGAGTATGGCCACACCCTAAGTGGCAGGGCCCTTTGGCGTCATAGGTGTAATGGTATGTAGCGTCAGAAGGGGTGACGTGGAGGGCCCTTTTAACACCCCATAACGTTTGCTCTCTCATTGGTGAAAGGATCAATTTGCTCTTAAATAATGTTGGGGATTTACAGTAAAACAAACGAACAACCGAATAACAGAAATCTCTGAAGCCACGTAATCGCTTTCAGATTGAATCAATTCGATGGTTCAATCGAATATTCAATCGGATACAATCAGAGATCGAGATTTTTTTGTATGTGTATGATTGAGAGAAGAACCAGAGAATTTGACCAAGAAGAAGATGAATTCGTAATCAATCAAATGGCCCATTAAAAGGCAGTTTTCCAAAGGTTTCAAAATTGTCAAATTTAGTCCCTCTATTTTTGAAAATTAATTTTCTGAGACATTTTTACCACAGCAGCTCGACCCAGCCAGGGGCTTTGCCCCTTGGACCCTGCTCCCAGGGGCGCTGCCTCCGGACCCGTCCCTTAGGGGCTTATTATGAAGATATTGGTTAAACAGTCAATCCAATTACACTAAAATATCCACCAAATAATACATACTTGTTTAATGTGTTTATTTCATTTCGCATAGACTTGTAATTAGGGCTGTTCACGAGCCGATCCGATCCGAACGAAGCTTTGCTCGTGCTTGGCTCGTTTACAAACCGAACCGAGCGGAGCGGCTCGTTTACAATCGAGCCGAAAACCGAACGAGCATTCTTCGAGCACAAATTTTCCGAGCGAGCGCCGAGCGAGAATCGAGCGGAGAATAATATGGACGATTATAAAATTGGGATGTTTCGTTCGATGTTTTCATTGTCGGGTGACAACTAAGGTCAAAATGTCTGATGCTAACACTAATATTGAGATCACAGTGTCCAAGGATAAGGCTTAGATTGAGGCTGGTGAGGTGATGAGCATACGCCAGACAACAGTTGTTGCATTGTGACGTAGGTGTAATATCAAGTGACAATTAGCGATGAGCGACTATTAACATAAAGAAGTCAAGACTGTCACCTCATGACTTATTGTTTTACTATTAAATCTAGTGTTAATTTTTTATTGTGTTAAGTGGTCTGGTTATATTTTGTTTGCATATACTGAGTCAAATCCAATATAATCTTATATATAAAGCCATAAATTTATCTATAAACTGTGTGTATATTTATTATTAAATAAATAAAATATATTCGAGCCGAACCGATCCGAGCGTACCTTTGCTCGTGCTTGGCTCATTTACAAACCGAACCGAGCCAATCGGCTCATATACAACCGAGCGGAAGAACGAGCGAGCATTTTTCGAGCATTTTTCGAACGAGCGACGAGCGATTTGAACAGCCCTACTTGTAATTAGACTGCCCCCGAGGCAATTTTATTCTTTTTTTGGCTTTGGCGTGAAAATTTTCACGGTGTGGAATTCTTCTTTTTTTTAGGGCCAATCACATTCTCCTATTTGGAGTGGAGGGCGTGAATCTTCGTCACCACTATGTTTGGTCTTATTTTGTATAAAATGAAATCAAGATTAGCCAGAGGCTAAAACATTGGTTACATACATACACTACACTTCCATCACCTATGCCTCTTATTAACAGATTAACAGTAACAGAGTTTATATATAGCATTAATTATTTGTTTTGAATAGTGGTAAAAGAAAACATGTAGCATTAAAAATAAGTAAAATAGAGTTGGTTGGGCCTGATATGGACCCGATCAATCATTACTGCCATAAAACGATGAGTTGGAATCGTCAGATCTATTTCACCTCTATTGTGTATTTGTGTGGTGTGTTAAATGCTGTAATAACTTAAACTCAGAGGCTGAGTATACGTACTGTCACTTGCCGGCTACATTATAGCTGACTCTTCATTTACTTCACCTTTTTTTTTTTTAACGGCTAATTGGAATCACTTACGGATCACTGGAGTATCATCGTGCCACCAGTGTTACCACACGATCATATTTCACCACCAAGTCACCAATTCAGGAGAAAACTCATAATTAGAGGTGTAAACAAGCCAAGCCGAGCCTGACTGGGCTCGAGCTCGGCTCGTTATGGTTTTATGAAGTTCGAGCCTACAATCTTGAGCTCGAGCTCGGCTCGCTAGCAAAATCAAAAGCTCGAGCTCGGCTCGGCTCGAGGTGATTTGAGAACAATCTCAAACGAGCTCAAAGCTCGGCTCGAGATCGCAAAAGCTCGGCTCGCGAGTGTTATTAAATGGGCCTATGAAATAAGGACTTGGGCTTTGGAGATGTGGGCAATAAATTATAAGAGATATATAAATAACTTATAATTATGTTTGGGCTCGTTTAGGCTCGCGAGCCCAATCGAGCTTTGTATCTAGGGCTCGAGCTCGGGCTCGATAACTAAACTAGCCATATTTTAGGCTCGGTCTCGGGCTCGGGCTCGTTAAGGCTCGTCTCGTTCGGGCTTTTACCGAGCTGATCCCGGGTAGCTCTCGAGCCGCTACGTGTCATTTACACCCCTACTCATAATTATGAGAAAACCCCATTTGTGAGATTCAAACCCAGGACCTTATAGTACCTAAGTCTTATCCCACCACCAAAATGCCGCTGGGCTATAATGCCTTTAACATTTACTTCACCTTCTAAATTACTAATCACCTTTTAAAATACTAATCAATTATCAAATGGGTGGGTGCTGATTTTTATACACATGTGATCACATGTATATACTAGGTAGCTTTCCGTATATTCATCTAGGTTTAACCTTTTTTCGCTACATTCAATTGGCATGGGAGGGGAAGTGAAGACTTGGGTTTAAAGACCAAAGGTCTTAAGTTCGAATGGGTTTTTCGAGTGGGCTTTTGTGCGGTGGGTTTCCTCGGAACGGGAGATGGGGGACAACGTTGTTTGCGATCGCGAACGTATGAGGTCGCCTTTTGCCATTGGGTTACCCTTGATAGCCGGACTTTTATTCGTTGGTTGTTCAAAAAAAGCTATTGATAGAACAATAATGCAGAGTGATTTCTCTCTATTGATAATGAATCATATATATAGTTGCAAGATAATTCCATATTTTAGGAAGAGATAAACACAATAGAATATACTAATTCCTATTTTATGTATATCTAGTAATCTATTACACCCTGTAGTCGAATATAAAATCATCGAACAAGACACGAGGTAACCCTTTGGTTAAGATGTCAAGAATCTGATAATGGGTAGGAGTATAAAGAATGCAGACCATACCACGTTGAACATATTTCGTAAAAAAATATATATCCAACTCAATGTGTTTAGTACGTTGGTGTTGAACTGGATTGCCATACAGGTAAATAGCACTAATATTGTCATAATACACAAAGTAGCAGTCGACATGTGAAGTTCCAAAAGCGGATTACGTAACCAACATATTTCAACCACGACATTAATTAGCAACACCCTGTTATTTTGTTTCAGGACTAGATCGAGAAATGGTGGTTTTGCGTTTTGAGGATCAAGATAAGAGATTAAGACCCAAATAGCCACAAGCCCACAATATCCAGAAGTAGAATGACGCGTGTCAGGGAATCCAGTCCAGTTAGCATTAGTATAAACACATAATGTGTATTCGTTACAAGAACTTAGAATTTAACCATATGAAGAGGTGTCTTGAAGGTACCGACCAATATGCTTTAAAGCATTCCAGTGTCAATCCGGGGCGAGTTCATGTAAATGAACACATGTTGTACTACATAACTGATAACTGGTCTAGTAAATTTGAGATACTGGAGAGATCCTGCTAAGCTTCGGTAAAGGGTGGGATTCTTAAATCCAGGGATGGATGTAGCACTAACTTATTGTTTAGTATCAATAGAGGTGACCACATATTTGTAGGATTACATGCCAGTGCATTAAATAATATCTGTTGCATAAGGCTGTTGGGAAAGAAACATTGTGTTATCACTGCGAGAGACATTTATCCCCAAAAAATAACTAACCGGCTTGAGATCTTTCATAGCAAACTCATCTGCCAAATGTGACATTAAATGAAGGCGTAAGGGATCATTAGATGTGGTAAGTATATTGCCATCCACATATATGAGCAAGTAGGATCACAACCATGATGATAAGTAAACAAAGATTTGTCACACCAACTTTGCTTGAATCCAATGGTAGTGACAAAATCCATGAACCGTTGATACCACACATGTGGTGCCTGCTTAGGACTATAAAAATACTTCTTAAGCAAACACACATGATTCGGAAAATCACGATGCTGAACCCCATGGGTTGGTACATATAAAAGGTCTCATTTAAAGATCCATCTAAGAAAGCATTGGTAACATCTAACTTTTGAATCAATCAAGATTGAGATAATTCCAAAGATAAAACAATATGTATAGTGGCCATTTTAACGACCACACTGAAAGTCTCACCATAGTCCACCCCAACTTGTTGATTTAATCCATCACATACCAACCGACCTTTGTAACGTTCCAAAGTACCACTGGACCTGAATTTTTGGCGAAAAAAGCCTTATACTACGAATTATATGCATATTAGGTTGTTGTGGTACCCATTTCCAAGTTTAGTTTTTAATAAGAGCATTAAATTTGGTGGTCATAGCATTATGCCATTTCGTTGTGGACAAGGCCTAATTTAGGTTTTTGGGTATAGGAGCAATGACGATTGAAAGGAGGTTAAGTATTTGTTTGGGTTTAAAAATACCATCCATTACACGCGTGCGAATGGTATGAGTAGGAGGAGGTGGAGTTGGAATAAGTGACATTGTGGAGGAAGCCTGTGTTAGGATTGGATTTTGTGCGAGAAGTGGATTTTGTGTAGGGAATGGGTTGAAAGAGCTGGGTTGGTCAGTTAGTTTTGAACGATGGGTGTTGGGTATAATAGGTGTGGGTTGGGCTAGGGTAGTGTGACACCCCAGGAAAATCCCACATCGGCCGTGGCCAGGAGAGATCCTTGGTTCATAAGTAATATCTTGCCTCTTAAATCACCAACGCGTTTTGGGATTAATGCTAGTGGATGAGAGTAGAACTCCACAGTTAAGCGTGCTCAGGTGGAAGTAGTATCAGGATGGGTGACCTCCTGGGAAGTCTCCACCGGGGCGACCAGAAACAAATCCGTGAGCTCTGGATGGGCAACCCATCGGGGCAAAGCGGACAATATTGGTGATGAGAAGGGCCGGATGTTACAAATGGTATCAGAGCCACTCCTGTGCCATTCGGGATGGTGGGTACACACCTCATCAGGGACGATGAGACTCTAACAGGGGGTGAATGTGACACCCCAGGAAAATCCTACATCGGCCGTGGCCAGGAGAGATCCTTGGTTCATAAGTAATATCTTGCCTCTTAAATCACCAACGCGTTTTGGGCTTAATGCTAGTGGATGAGAGGAGAACTCCACAGTTAAGCGTGCTCAGGTGGAAGCACTACCAGGATGGGTGACCTCCTGGGAAGTCTCCACCGGGGCGACCAAAAACAAATCCGTGAGCTCTGGATGGGCAACCCATCGGGGCAAAGCGGACAATATTGGTGATGAGAGGGGCCGGATGTTACAGGTAGGGTGGGACGTGGTCCGAGATGTGTAAAAGTTTGGTTAAGGGCTGTGCTAGGAGGGTTGCCGAGAGGGACAATAAAAGGAGGGAACCCATCCTGGTAGTGCTGCCACCTGAGCACGCTTAACTGTGGAGTTCTCCTCTCATCCACTAATATTAAGCCCAAAACGCGTTGGTGATTTAAGAGGCAAGACATTACTTATGAACCAAGGATCTCTCCTAGCCACGGCCGATGTGGGATTTTCCTAGGGTGTCACATTCACCCCCCGTTAGAGTCTCATCGTCCCTGATGAGGTGTGCACCCACCATCCCGAACGGCACAGGTGTGGCTATGATACCATCACTAACATCTGGCCCCTCTCACCACCAATAGTGTTCGCTTTGCCGTGATGGGTTGCCCATTCAGAGCTCACGGATTTGCTTTTGGGTGCCCAAGTGGAGACTTCCCAGAAGGTCACCCATCCTGGTAGTGCTGCCACCTGAGCACGCTTAACTGTGGAGTTCTCCTCTCATCCACTAACATTAAATCCAAAACGCGTTGGTGATTTAAGAGGCAAGACATTACTTATGAACCAAGGATCTCTCCTGGCCACGGCCGATGTGGGATTTTCCTAGGGTGTCACACATGCATATTACATACTTAACTGGGTCAGTTAATTCACTATGATGGTTCGGGGAATCATCGGGAGTCGTTACAATGATCCACAGGATCATTGGGAGTCGCTCCATAACCACGTGTACAAGGATTGGTGATTCGTGGAATCGTCGGGTTTAACGCACACACGCAAGTCTCGAGTCCCGGGAATTGGTGAACGGATGTGAACGTGTTAGTTATCATGCATTATGTGTTTATAATCATTATATGACTTGTCGGTATGTGAATACGTGTTTATATGTGTTAAAATAGTGTTTAACGCGCCAAAAACCCACAACTGCATGTTGTAGACGAGTAGGGGGCATAACACGCGATTACAACATACTAGATAGCGTACTCACTAGTTACAACATACTAGATAGCCTACTCGCTAGTTACAACATGCGAGTAGGATGTACTCGCATGTATTTCAGGCGAGTAGAGGCTCCTACTTGCGTGTTGCAGCACGTACTCTCCTGTACTGTGTCTAACGACTAGAAACATCTATAAATACAACCCTTGACTTGTAAAACACCATTTGTGCAACCCTAACTGACCCCAAGCCTCCCTCACACCATAAACACCCTCTGGAACACGTTTTTGCCTAAGAATCCACCTTTCTAAGCTTTACACCTCATTATCTTGCAAATCCAAGGTGTGTTCTTCATCCCAAACCTTTGTAATGTTATTGTTTTTCTCCCTAAAGGTCCAGACCTGATTCCTAAGTGTTTGTGTCTTTAAAAACTTACTAAAAAACAGTTTCCACATAAACCTAAACCTTCATGCTTGTTTTATGTGAGGTTATCATGCAAAGATATGATTTTTATGATTTAAACATGTGGATTCTTGTGTATTTGATATGTTTATGAGATAAATAGGTTGTTAGCATGATTATTGATGAGTTTGGAAGATCATAGTTATGTATTGTTGATAATATGCATTTTGACCCATTTGAATGATTCTTGAAGATTTAGGGTGTTATGATGTGATTTGATGATTGTTTGTTGTTAGGATTCACACTATAAGGGTATTATAATAGAGGAATGATGATTTGCAAGGTTGTAGGTGATGGGATCTGATTATTTGCCATTTAAGGAAAGATATGCATGTTTAATCTTACCTAGTACTTTGCCATTTTTGGAAATAATTGCAAATAGGGTGTTAGACCCGTGAAAATTGGGGGTTTTTGTTTGGAATGGGTTGGTTAATGATTTGGGTTTGATGTTGGGTGTTTTTACATGTTTCGGATCTGATTTGGAGGATTAAAACACGCGAAATTTGAATTGCTGCTGCAGGAGGCGAGTAGGATCCTACTCGCATGTAATTATAGGCGAGTAGGCTCTACTCGCATGAAATTATAGGCGAGTAGGCTCTACTCGCGTGTACAACACGTGATTACAAATCCTAATTGCCTGTTTGACTTTCCTAATTGCTAGTTGACTTTTCTAATTACATGTTTGATTCCTAATTGTGTGTTTTGCTGCTGTTAGTGTATTTTGACATCCCAAAACATGAAATGACATCTAGGAACATGATAGGTGTAACATCACACAATTTTATATATATATATATATATATATATAGAACTCCCTCGTTTATTCATCCGATTCATGTTTACATTATCTTTCCCATCCATTTTATTAATTTTTTGTTTAAATAATGACTTATAATCAATATTAAATTGGATTTTATTAAAAATTCTGATTTAAAAACGTTAAAAAAAATGTTTGCCTGAGCCAGGATTCGAACCCGAGTCCCTGGCGGGCTAAACCTTAACCACACCACACAAACCACTACACCATTTGATGTTTTGTGATGTTAATTAAAACCAATTAAACTTAAACCCTTTCAAGGTCCCTTAGTCAAACCTGAAAAGTCAAACGTAGTCTCTTAGTCAAGTCAAGTCAAAGTGTTAGTAAATATGGTCTTCTAGTCAAGTCAAAGTTGTTCCTAAATTCTAGCCTAGTCAAAGTAGTCCCTAATTACAACTCCAATTTCTACACTATAAATACAATAGCCTACCATTCAACTCTTTATAACATTCAATAAAAAAAAACATTATTATCTCATCTTCCACATACTAAAGTTTTCATCCATCATTATCTCCTCTAACTAGTTCCGAGTTTTCCAAGGCATTATTACTAAGTGTTTGCACGCTCAAGAAAACCCACGAACTCATTAAGCACCTAAGGTGAGTTTACATAGCCCTTTTTCACTATTTTGGGGTGAAACATGTTACAACATCAATTTACAATTCAACATAAGTGTCTATGTGTTATTCTATGTTGCATTATGTCTTAAACATTACTATGGTAAGCACAATTATTCTAGCATAATCATTAACTCCGTACAAGCCAACGATACACAATGATAGATCTATTGGACTGACAACCCCACCCGGATACGTTACCTCCTACATAGGTGGCGTGGGTGATTGCTATCGCAACATAAACGAGTGAACCATATGCGTATGGGATGGACCACAATATTCTAGTCACAAGGTTTGATTATGCACACGATTTACCGGGTAGTATTGTTTTCACATATGGATTAGACTTGCCATGACACTCGAATTGTACAAATTTTATTCAACATTCAAACCTATGTAATTCTCACCAACTTTTGCTGACCCAAAATATTTTCAAACTTAACATGTTTCAGGATATAGCTTGCTCGAAGATTAGAGTTAATGCTTGAAGATGCGT
This sequence comes from Ambrosia trifida, assembly GCA_028751855.1. Lineage (NCBI taxonomy): Eukaryota > Viridiplantae > Streptophyta > Magnoliopsida > Asterales > Asteraceae > Ambrosia > Ambrosia trifida. Next base: position 26,139,961 of record CM054127.1, read on the forward strand.
AGCTAGTATTTTTTTTTTATCTTGATGTACAAATTCTTAGAACAATTATATGTAATTTATTTAAATCATATATTGAAACTTATTATTTACCATGAGCTACTGAACAATCATCAATACGTGACATCCTGATGTTTCTGCCATCGGTTGGGGTGTTACAATAGGAACCCCGTGACATCTCTAATAACCTGATAACACGTGTTCGGACTCGTTTATGCATTAATTGAGCGTTATGCTAGACTTAGTGAACTTTTGCGCATATTAAGTGTATAGTTGCACATGTATGCATGATATCTTGTATTTGGCTAACACGTGGAATGTCGGGTCACCAATGGGATGTCGGGTCTTGTCTGATGTGGTCGGTAAAACGTTTAAACATCTTTTCAAACGTACACGGTTATGGTCTGGACAATTGGGGACTGATTAGCCTTCGGGTTAGCAGTCATCACACTTATGTAAACTCATTGATAGGTCACCACTAGTTGGGGCTATCACACAGGTGTCGGATTACTCTTTAACTGAAGACGCAACCTAAGGTGAGTTCACGGCCCCACTCTTATCGTTTTTTATTTCGGGGGAGAAACATGCTTACACATTTTAAACACATGATTTCAAGTTATACTATGGCTATCATTATATTACTATACGGCTCATCTAAATCCCATATAAACTACTAATACGGGTATGTAGCGGGGAATGTGGATAGCGCTATTGGGCCTGATAAACCCCACTCGACGGCCGGAGGCCGGACGGGTGCATATTGTCCCGATCACACAGGGCCTACTAGGGATGACGGTAGTCCGAAGGGTATCACACAGTAACAAATCACAGTCAGCAATGGTTTCAACCGTAGTAGTAATTAGCTTAACGCCTAGCTAGCGTTCACACAGCATAGTAGTAACGGTAACGGTTTTCAAAGGATTAACGAAACGTTTATTATAAAAAAACCTGTGAACTCACCAACATTATATCTTGACTTTTTAGCATGTTTTCTCAGGTCGCTAAGGTAGCAGCAGTCGGGCTAGGAACACGAAGTTGCACTTGCGTCTAGGATCATACTTTTGAGATGTTAAAACTCTAAACTCATGTTTTACTTTTGATTGGATTTTGTAAACTTAAAATGCTTCCGCTACTTTTTGGATCATGGTTTTTGAATTATGCATGGTTTGGTTTACGTATCTTTTTACATATAGTTGTCATTTACTGTGACCGTTGACTTGGATCCTGGTGTGTCACGCGCCTCGCGGTAAAACCCCGCACGTGGAATTTTAGGGTGTGACATCGGGTGATCAAGCCGTTGATGCTATATATCTTAATAAATCCAAAAGTTGATGGAGAAGTGATCTTGGATACTTGTGTTGGATCAAATGTGTGGAGGTCCCTTGAGCTATTGCATCATAGGATAGGATTCCATGTCTTGCATCCCTTCATAGTAAAACAATATGGTTCAAATTAAACAAAAAGTTGGTTATCGGTTGTGATGTGACGAACATAAAGAAGATTTTTTGCTATCAAAGATGGTGCATAAAGGACTTGATTTAGTTTGAAGGGTAGTAGGGGAGGGGGAGAGTTAGGTTGCCTTGTCCATGAGAGAGAATGGTTTCACCATCACATGCAATTATATTTCAAACAATGCCATTATTAAAAATAAACTAGAACATACCAGATTGTGGAGTCATGTGATCGGTAGCTTTGGTGTCCATGGTCCATGGTTGATCCGGTTGCTAAAGAGACATGGTTTAAAGAGCTTGATCAATGTCAGTCGGAGCATAGCTGATCGCATGCGAATGAGCCATTCTCGGACCAGGAATCCTCAGGGCAATGGAAGAGGGCCTTGGTGTTGTTGAATATGGACATGGTGGGAAGTTATTCCAATGAGCCCATTGTTGGTAACCTGTTTGTGGGCTTACCCAAGGTGGGTAAAATTGTGAACACCGCGGATACCTAGAAGACGAAGAAGTTTAAGTGGAGCCCCGGCCGCACCTGTGATTAAAGTAATCTTGCCGTTTTCCCAACTATTCGCGTGTTCCCTGATTTCACGTGTGGCCTTATCTATTGTGGTGTTGAGGACAGAACCGGCGGCCTGTACAACATTACGCTCTTGATTAACTTTTTATGTTTCTGCCATACATAGTCAGGAACACGTATCATAGAAGTCAAGCAACGGTATTTTTTTTTTGAATATTATGGCAATACCCTCATATTGGTTATTGAAACCGGTGAGGAGTTGCAGGACCAATTGTTCATCAGTGATGGTTGACTCTATGTTGGTTAGTTGATAAAAAATTACCTTCATATCTGACAATACGCTGACATGTTAAATTGAACCAAATTAATGGTGGCAAACATGAAGTTGAGATCCATTGTGTGGGTGGCTTTGTTATCTTGAAAAAGATTCTCGAGAGCGGTGGAGATGGTATTGTAAATCCACTATAAAAAATGGAGTCAAGACGTTCCCAAGACTCGTCTAGTTGGGATATCTCTTTGTATTTGTCTGACGAAGAAGTGGCGCAACAGGTTTGGATTAAAGGTGGCCGAAGACCTGAAAAGCTTTGTAGTGGATTTTAAATAATTCAAACTATGAGGTGTAGTGTCTTGTTTCGATATCAAGAGAGACAAGGATGAAGTTATTAATGTTTGGTACTGTGACTGTTAGGGTTAATGGAGAAGAAGCCGTGGTTAAAAAGAGAAAACGGACGGATGTGCAGGTGCGGTGATGGGTTCTGAGAAGAGAAACATGAGTGAATTGTGTTTAGAGGCTTAATACCATGATAGAATTATAATGCAAAGTGACTTCTCTTTAGTGATATTAAACAATATATATAGTTACAAGATAATCCCATATTTTTGGGAAGAGATATACATTACACAATAGAATTTACTAATTCCTATTATGCATTAATTCTAGTAAATATTAATTATGGTTTCACTAAAAAGCGAAAAACGACCGGTTATGTTATCGTCATGTAGGCAAAGTGTCACAATCAATAAGGTGTGCGATGGTATCACAAGGATTCCATTTTTTTTTTAATTTCTTAAAACAAAAATGATAAGGTGAAGCTTCCCTATCACATAATAAAATTAAATCAAACCAACACATACTCTCACACATCCCCAAGGGCGGTTTTCAACGCCTTTTTTGGGTTGAGGTGGCAAAGGGCGTGAGAGATTTACGCAGTCTTATAGACACAAAATGAATTATGCACACACATTGGATGGAGTTTGTACATTTCAAAATATCGAGTTTAGAAACATTTATGGTGGATTTAGGGGCGGACCTAGGCTATGGGAGCTGAGGTCAACTGACCGGGGATTTTTTTAAATATGTAATGTGCAAAACCGAGACTATAAGTCGATAACTCCATACTTTTTTTAGTAGTGGAAAAATAAAATCAAAATTGATGCATAACGAAAGTGTTATTTTCGTCGTCTCTCAATCAAAGGATAGGGCATGACTCATACCCTACTCGATATTGGCCTTTACTTTTGTGTACTGGGATTTTTTTGGATAGAAGCCCAATAGGCTAGTCTATCAACAGTCATACACTCATTACTCATACATGGATTAGTGACTCATAAGTGGCCCAATTGGACTACACTTATGGTGAAACATCATTTTCTTTTCTAAAGTAGATCATTTATTTGTTGCCGGATAGAAGGGGTCCTGATTTGACTGAGTAGGGACTCCGAATGGAGTTCTTGTGAATTTCGTTGGCCGTTAACAAAAAAGATCATTTATTTGTTGGATTGTACATTCGTTTTTTTTCTTTTATGTGTTGAGCATGCGTAGATTAGTTCATAGTTCATGTGCTAAAGTTGAACTCATTTGATCCATCAATTCTGGGAAAAATAAAAAAAATAAAAGAATGGTTTAGGGGTGTTTGGGAGTTGGGACTGCATATTAGAACTTCTTATGCTTCTTACGTTTTGGCGTATACCAGTTTTCGTATCAAATAATAAGTTAGGAATCAAAACCTAGGATTTATACTAACAAAACCCAATATATTGTGGTGATGGTAGCGCAACCTGGTAAGAAATCACTTTTGATAGACATACTAACACCGAAAAATTTGTGATGTTTATCATGCTTTCAAGGGGCAATATGGAAATCAAAATAATAGCGGCGTATATTTAGGAATCATTGTTTGTATAGATTGATAGTGGGATTAACTGAGTATGATGATGATGATTGTTTGTATAGATTGATCTTGCTTCCATTATTATCTCATATCTTTGTATTATAAATTGGAGATCAATGAGAATGAAGGTTATTTTCTATAGACATTAAATTCGATGATGAAGTAAACGCGATATTGTTGTTTTTTTTGTTGTCCAAAGCTGGTTTGTAAGCGCGCATTACAATAGTTAGTACTTTGTATTTGAGAGAATATACTAGTTGGTGTATACTGTAATCTTGCTTAGATTTGTTTTGTAATTATCCTGATTGTACTCCTATAAATAATCGATTAATAATACAGAATATCATTGTTCTTATATGATCATTTTCTTGTTCATATGCATTAACAAGGAGGTAGATCTAATGGCGGCCCTTGGACGGACTGTAGTTTTTCAGGCCCATTCTCAACTAAGAAGCTCATAGCAAAACCCCAACTGAGATGTGAATCTATGTGACAATGCATTAACCATACACCTGTTGTCAACCGGATAACTTAGAAATAATCATCATATCAATTGGTTCTAAATAATTAAATATATAGTGTACATAAGTTTATGATCAACATAATACCTGGATTATCTGCGAGGAAGCGAATCACAGACCATCCGCCAACGGGCACATTAACTGTGTTTCTTTGTGGTGGATCATAGAGATTAAACGCCCCAGTGTCTGTTCGTGGATTGAAGTTACCAAAACCCTCACCAACGATGTAGAAATTGTATCCGTGAAGATGAACCGGGTGACTCTCAGTTGAGACAATCGCAGTATCTTGAAACACGATTTGTACTTGAGAACCAAATTTAAGTTTATATAGTTTCGTCCCGAAAATTGGTTGCCAAAGTGCAGGGGGAACGTTCCCAGTGTAGTCAAATGTCAACGGTGGAACAGGAGGGAAGTCAGTGGTGAAAACATTTGGTATGCTTTGGTAATGAGCTTGTAATAATGAAGTTGTTTGTGGTAATTGGAACGATACGTTGTTCATGCTAGCTACGAATCGCGTGTTATTCGGGCCTTGACAAGTCGGTCCAGGGTTGCAGTTCACTAGACCCAACCCAATTGTAAAAAACAAGTCTTCGGTTATATCAGTTGGAACCGAGACTTTAGTAGGACTTCTTAGTTGGTTTGTGAAGGCGGTTACAGTGGCTGTATCGTTGTAGTTTGGTAATATTGGTAGTATGGGTTTTATCATAGGCCCGATTCTGCCTCTACATGGCGCATATTTGTAGGCCAGGATGGCGGTCGTGGTAGAGGGGTCAAATGGTGCATTTTGGGAGCTTTCATATGCACGGGCTGCAATATAATAGTATCCTGGATCTTGGTCCGCCACTAGAATGACATCGGTTGTTTGACCTGGTCCAAGCATTAGTGTAGTGGTTGTGAATGGCTTGGTGTAGAGTGCATCAGCTCCAACGACGATTAGTTTGTGGTTCGCGATTGTGAAGAAAAGTTGCTGAAGGAGGGCCGAGTTTATTACCCTCAAGAGAATTCTATCGCCGCTTTCTACATAAAATTTCATTGTGTCTGTGTAGTGATATGGAGTGCATTAGAATCTAGGAGTATGAACTTATATATAAAAAGCTATTTTTGGAGTTGACCAAAAAAATTTTTGTGATGATAGCGCAATTTCTGGTATATAATCTAACCTTTGTTCGAGCATCTGTAGAGGTCGCCTGGTTGCCCGTTGATGGTATATGCATTAGAAATGTTCGGCGCCCCCTCCAGAAAATATTGCCTGGTTTTCGATGCTAATAATATCGCCATTCCACCATTGGCCTGCACATCGATTTATCAAAAGCACGCGTTTTATAATTATTGAATTTTACCCTGTCATAGAGGAAAGGTTTGCTCTTATCATACGCTACTTTAGAAGTGAGATATTACTAGACAAGCTTGTTTATTAGTTATAACACGTGTTTGTGTTCTATCTTAGCTAGTAGCCATAGTTTTAATTATTGAATTTTAACCGAACCATGGAAAAAGAGCAATGTCGTATGTATTTTCGTTTTAAACGGTAACTCACTCACACTGATCTTTAATCCTACGTTTCATAGAATGTACTGGAATTGGAATTCGCGTGGGAAGTGTAATTTAATTTGGAATTTAGATATGTTCATTTCACTGAATAAAAAAAAATTTGGTTGGAATTTGAGTGTGGATTCCCTTCGGTATGTTGTTGTTCAAATACAATTCATTCTTTAGTTGAAACGATCAACATAAGAAATGAAATATACATTCCTATTTCATCCGGATTCCATTACAATCCGTGAAAACGAACGCTACCTAAATCTTCACCTTTGTCCACCATGGGACTTGAACCTCAACCAAATAGGAGGGGCGCCTTCCTACACAACAAGTTACTACTAGGTCACAAACCCTTTGGTAAAAATGTCTTATATAAATGAACATTTATAAGCCTATATGGTAATAGTGCCTAATATACAAAATATTTTCGGTCGAAAATGTCTGTCTAATAATTAACAAAACGTTTGCTATAACGTATCTACAGGCGTTTTTGCCTTGTCACTTACCAAGAAGAATTGGGATTTCTAGTTTAGGCAGCTCAAAAGGGTAAGTAGATCCAAGTTTCGGCCGAATAACGATAGCTCCATAAACTGTAGCTCTTAGCCATCCGCTATGAGCGTGCCACCACAATGTCCCCTCCTGGTCTATTATGGTAAACCGATACGTATAACTATTCCCTGGTTGGATTGGACACTGAGTAATCCGGTCTGGACCATCCGCCCATGGCGTCCCAAGTTGACGAATCCCATGCCTGATTGATAAACCGAACAGTCAGAAAAAGTAATTCATAAACAATATTTTAGAAACCACTCACCAATGGATTGTGACATCGTAACGAGCATTGTTCAAGACCTTGATAACAAGTGTGTCTCCATCCCTAACCTCTAATGTTGGGCCAGGGATCTGCCCGTTAACTGTAATAATGTTATTCGTTCGACAAAGTCTCTTTACGGGCGTTTCTTGAACCTGTTTTCGCAACTAAATTTACAAAATATAGACAAAAAACCATAACAATTATGATGAATGATAAGGAGGTTACTTACAACAAAGTCATGATAATGAATTTCTGCATTTGCAGTTAAAGATAGAACAGAAAGAATGCTAATGAGGAGAGCTATGCAATATGCATCCATTGGTTTCATATTTGTTTTATTGACAAGTCTTGATAGGTCAGATAAACAATAAACCGTAACTTGTTGAAAAATGGTCTAACCAAAAAGAATTTGGTGCACCAATAAACCTGCTCACACGGTTTAAAAGAATATAATGTATTCTACTATGCATAGTCCAATCTACCTAAACCAACTATATGAAGGATTAATAATAGCTTGTTATTATTATGTAATATTTATGGAATTAAGTACTATTTAGGGTTAAACTAAAAGTCAAAAGTATGTATTTAGAAGTAAGCCACGGCCCACGGGTGTATTTGACCTGTCGTTACGTTACCCGCCAAAATGATTCTAGATAACGGTTGTTTAAACCGCCAAAACTACGGCTATAAATAGTATGATTTACTCTCTCAAATCTCTGCAAATTTACTAGCTTGATTAACTGTATTTTGCGAGTCCACCACATCCTACATTTGGTATCAAAGCTAGGTTATGCTCTTTAGAAAAACCTATAGAAAGAAAAGCAAGTGTTTGTATGAAAGATGTTTATGTGTGATATATTGGTGCCTATTAAGCATACTTTATTTTATACTAGTAAATTACCCCGCGCGTTGCGGCGGTTTTTAAACCTGACTAAGTACGTAAAGGTAACCCAAGTTAAAAAATAATTTTTTTTTTACCAAAATGGTAATTTTAAATTAAAAGTATTTGATATATATAAATCAGGATATTATGTTTTCTTTTAGTTAGTTGTAATATACAGAGAGAAGGAGATAGAATTATTGGCAAAAAATACATATATTATATGAGGTTAAACATCATGCTTTAAAGAGTTATACAATTCAACAAACAAAAAAAAGACAAAAATGTCCAATTACTATAATGTTTATAAGCTCCAACAAAGCCTAATAGAACCATCACAAACATTGCTTGTTATTATTAAATAGATGTGTAGAAGGATTTAATGAAAAGCTTGGGTTTTATTGAAATTGAATTGGGGTTTAATTAGGTGTTGGGGTTACATGTTGAAATGGATATGAAGTATGCATTACACATATATACAATAAGCATTATAGGTTGTACATAAGGGCATAAAGGGAACAAAATGACCAAATATTGGAAATTTGTAAAAGGACTCTTCAACTCCCATCTTAAAAATTGTGTAAAATTACTTTCTTACCTATCACTCCTCCTTAATAAGGTAGTAGAGATTAACCATAACACAAATGCATAGATGTTGTTACAAAATGTACTCCATTAGTTGGGCTTTATATTTTCTAGGTTATAAAAGAAAATGAGCTAAAATTATCAAATTAAACTAAAGCTTTGGACTTTGCAAATAAAGTTGTGGGCTTTAACAAAGAAATTAATAAATAGTGTTGGGCTTTAATTTAAGTTTATTGGGCTGGACCACCGCAAAGGAAAGAAAAAGGAACGAAGCTACAGCCTACGCCCTACAAGGAAAAAAACGTGAGAACGAGACAAACGAAAGTTTTAAGTTATTTGTTTTGTTACTGAGTTAATAGCCATTTTTGTCCCTGAGGTTTGGGCCAGTTTGCCACTTCAGTACAAAAGTTTTTTTTTTTTTGCAATTCCTTCCCTGAGGTTTGGATTTTTTTGTCAAATTCGTCCTTTTCACTAACCCAGTTAAAAAAGGTCGTTAGTGTCAGGGGTATTTTTGTCTTTTTACCTCAGGGACGAATTTGGCATTTAAAATTCAAGGATTTTTTTTTTGTTGCCAAACTCTCTCTCTCTCTCTCTCTCTCTCTCTCTCTCTCTCTCAGAATTAACCATGTTTTGAGCTGAGTTGATCTTCGTTGACCGGCCCCTTGACTGACTTTGACCGAGTCTAACTGGGTTGACTTGGATCTTAGTCTTTCATCTTCTTCCAACATCTTCTAATCTTACCAGTTACCACCATCCCCTCATACAACACCACCGTAGCCGCTACTGTCTCTACACCATAATTATCACCACCACTTGTATTTACTTACTAAACCAACCATATCATCAAACATTTAATTCAACAATCCACTATTAAACCTTTTAGATCTAAGAACAGGGTTGAGGGTTACCAGACTCTCTTAATCACCGGACGCCATTCTGAAACCCATCGGGGACCCACCAGCGCCGTCGCTTGTTGCTCCGCCTTCGTCCATCGAACCCATCATGACCATGTGAGATTTCTACCACCAGTATCCTCCTCCGTCCTTCGTACAGACCGTCTGGCTGGCCGAAGGCCAAGGCCGGCACTCTTCTCTCTCTATCGGTTCTAGATCTACGCCGCTACAGGTGGTGGTTCTCCACCGCCTTCTTTATTCCCTTCCCGGTTCTCTCTCTCTCTCTCTCTCTCTCTCTCTCTCTCTCTCTCTCTCTCTCTCTCTCTCTCTCTCTCTCTCTCTCTCTCTCTCTCTCTCTCTCTCTCTCTCTCTTCTTACAAGTCTGCTTTCTATCTCTACAGTATACATATGTGTGTGTATTATGAAATGGGGATGAGATAAGAGGAAGAGTTAATAGCCATTTTCGTCCCTGAGGTTTTGGGCCAGTTTAACTGAGGTAAAAAGACAAAAATACCCCTGACACTAACGACCTTTTTTAACTGGGTTAGTGAAAAGGACGAATTTGGCAAAAAAATCCAAACCTCAGGGAAGGAATTGCAAAAAAAAAAAAACTTTTGTACTGGAGTGGCAAACTGGCCCAAACCTCAGGGACGAAAATGGCTATTAACTCTTTTGTTACTTATGTATAGTGACTATATTTGATTTTTTTATTAATGTGATTGGTTAAATTCATTTGATCAACCTCGGATACAACATTATTGCTCGTAGTTGTGTTTAACCTTAGTTTTAGCCTGTTTTAGATTCGAATTTGATACAATTGTTTGGTTTAATAAATACAATTGATTAATTGATTTGATTAAACAGTTTTGGATTATAAATTTGAATTCGTATTCACTATTAACAATTGGGAATAAGTTCTCGCTGTAGTTGTCTTTTATCGTTAACCATTGAATGCGATTGTGTAGGGATGAGAATTTGGTACCGAGTATCGGTAGATTCGGTACCCATTTTTTCAAAAAATCAATATCGATTTTTTGGTACCAGTACAGTAAGATGCCAGATATTGATGAGCATTTTGTAACTATTCTCCCTTTTAGTTTTCAATTGTTGAGAGAACCAAGCAAATTAAACCACCGACTATATAACTATTCTCTCTTTTAGTTTTCAATTGTTGAGAGAGCCAAACAAGGGAAGTACTAACTGTATTCCCAACCAAATTAACTAAACCTTTTACCAAGACTCGATTATTAACGGTCTTTATGAACATATGAGTGACCTTATCATGCGTACTTTTGTTTATATTTTAATGAATTAATAAATGTATTTAACAAAATCTAAAACAAATTATCAATTAAATATTAGTTTCTATAAATATAAAATATCATATATAAATTCTGAACTCAAAATGCCATGCATCACACTACAAACATAAGCCTCCAAAGTGGTTTACATACACTATTAGTTAACAGTTGTTGCACCAAAATCATCTTATTTGTAGTTGGTTTATGTTTCCTACACTCTTAACTTAACTATTGACTTATAACCTAAACCCATGACCCATCACTCCCACTCCCATGCATAAATCCTATATAAACCAACCCATTATTCCATCTAAACACATAACAAACCTTCACACTTCCTTACTTGTGACCTTTCAAAAGGAAGCTTATAAACACGACTACCGCGATGACCATCACTTGTGGTCTCTTTCTGAGCCTTCTGTTTTGCATTGCTTTTACTACATTCGCTGAAACGCACCATCACGAGTTTAAAGTATGTCAAATGTTGCTATATATATATCATGCATGCATGTCTTTGTTTAGTTTTAAGGTTGTTGAGATTTTAAGGTTGGTTAGTGTTACTTTGGTGGCTACAGGTTCAAGAAATAGAAGCAAGGAGGCTATGTAGAAACCATAGAATCGTGGCGGTTAATGGGCAATTCCCAGGCCCGACTCTAGAAGTGCGAAATGGGGATAGTGTTGTTGTCAAAGTTACTAATGCGGCGCCTTACAATGTCACAATCCATTGGTACTTTATGTTTGATGCTACACATTATTGGGCCAATTCTATTGATATAATGCCTAGTTAATTGGTCTATTTTTTTTAGGCATGGATTACGCCAACTGCGAAACCCATGGGCTGATGGGCCTGAATATGTGACCCAGTGTCCAATCCGACCCGGAGGAAGTTACACATACAGGTTCACCATAACAGACCAAGAAGGAACATTGTGGTGGCACGCTCATAGTCAATGGCTACGAGCTACAGTCTATGGCGCACTTGTTATTCGTCCTAAATTGGGTTCTTCGTATCCCTTTCCAAAGCCCAAACTCGAGTTTTCTGTTATTCTAGGTACATAACTCAAGTACTGCTTGCTTTGATATAAGTTTTGGTTTTGGTAAGCTTTTTGATTTAATGAACCGATTTATTCGCTTTTGACTACAAAACAGGTGAATGGTGGGACAGAAAAGTGATCAGTGTTCAACGACAAGCACTGTTTAGCGGTGCAGCTCCGAATATATCAGATGCTATTACCATTAATGGGCAACCTGGTGATCTTTTTCGATGCTCAAGCCAAGGTTAATAAAACAGCAGCTAATCATTGTCTTAATTATAAATCCGAATGAAATAATCAATCATTTTGATGGATATTAATCGGCTTCGAATGTGTCTGTCATGCAGGTACTACTAAACTCATAGTGAACAAAGGTGACAGAGTTCTTCTAAGGGTCATCAATGCTGCACTCAATCAACAACTCTTTTTCAGCGTCGCCAACCACAAACTAACTGTCGTTGCCACAGATGCTTTATACACCAAACAGTTTACGACTAATGTCATCATGCTCGGGCCTGGTCAAACCACAGATGTCCTCCTGACAGCTGATCAACAGCCTGGGCGCTACTACATGGCTGCACGAGCTTATGAAAGCGCTAGAAACGCTCCATTTGACAACACTACTGCTACTGCTATCTTGGAGTACAAATCTGCAACTTCAAAGCCAATTTTACCACAACTTCCAGCGTATAATGACACCAATACAGTCACTGCATTCTCAAATCAAGTAAAGAGTCCTGGTAAAGTAACGGTCCCTACGAAAATAGATGAGAACTTGTTTGTCACAGTGGGGTTAGGGTTCTTTAACTGCACTCCTGGACCTAGATGTCAAGGGCCTAACAACACACGGTTTGGCGCTAGCATGAACAATGTATCGTTTGTACTTCCAAGAAGGGTGTCTTTACTTCAAGCTTACACACAAAAGATTCCTAATATCTACACAACAGACTTTCCACCTGTTCCGCCTCTGAAGTTTGATTACACTGGCAACGTCCCTCGCGGGCTATGGCAGCCTATTAAGGGGACAAAACTCTATAATCTAAAGTTTGGTTCTAGTGTGCAGATTGTGTTACAAGATACATCCATCTTCTCAACTGAGGATCATCCTGTTCATCTCCATGGATATCATTTCTACGTCGTTGGTCAAGGTTTTGGTAACTTTAATCCTTCGAGAGATCCGGCTAACTTCAATCTTGTTGATCCACCTCAAAGGAATACAATTGATGTCCCGGTTGGTGGATGGGCAGCTATTAGATTCATTGCGGATAATCCAGGTAAAGTGGTAATTATAAAGCCACATGAATTTATATATATTTTTGTAGTAAAAACATTACAAACATAAAACTAACAAAGGGACTACATGTGTAACAGGAGTTTGGTTTATGCATTGTCACATTGATGCTCATCTAGCTTGGGGTTTCGGAATGGCATTCATCGTTGAAAATGGAGTCGGGGAATCCGAAACATTGCTGCCTCCTCCTTCTGATCTTCCTCAATGTTAAGATCTTATAGACAGTAGTACTCATCATATGATATAATATTAATATGGATGTGTGATTAGATCAATTGTTTATGTTATTTTCCTTTTTTACTTATGTTATTGAAGCACCAAATGTAGCATTATTGAATGATATGGGTCGATTACTGACCTGAATATGTATACTATTCTTGTGTGATTTATTTCCAAGAGGAGCAAATGTAATGATTGAATTCGTTGTTAATAAAAGTGTTTATGAAAATGTTTGAAACTGTATTGTATTATGTTCTTATCACATCACAAACAAGCCATGATAGAAATGAGTACAATGATACATACTAAAAGTCTAAAAACACAACCTTTCAACAAAAAAAAAAAAAAAAAAAAAAAAAAAAAAAAAAAAAAAAAAAAAAAAAAAAAAACTAGTTTAAATGGTGGAGTGGCCGTAAACCCTTGGCTAGAAAGCCACATCTGCCCAGGATCAAATCCTTCTCCACACGGGGTTTGCATAACATAATTGACATGAAAATAACATATATTTTTTTCTACTAGAAAATTAAGTTACATAAACATTTGACCTAATTCAAAAAAGCTATAGTTTATTAGTTAAGCCCAATTTAGTTAGTTCCAGCTAAAGCCGGTGGATGCACAGACGGGGTAACCCCCGTCCCATCACCTTTATTGTCTCCCTCGACCCAACCACTGCCCCTCATCTTTCCCGTCTCCCCCATAACGCCAGGGACACACCAATCACCATTCAGCACCAATCAACTTTCGCCACTACCCCCGTCTCTCGTCTCCGTCCCCGTCTTAACCACCGCCCCCACCCCCCGTCTCCCTCTCTCGCGTCCCCACACCCACCAGTCTAATATCTAGTCCACTTTAAGTTTTTAACCCAATAACCAATTAAAGGCCCACTTAGAGAGTGTTTGGGATTGAGTTTCAAAATAACTTATTGACTTATTGGTTTTTCTAAAAAGCCAATAAGTCAATAAGCTGTTTGTATAACCCAAAAGCACTTTCTGTTTTGACTTTTGGCTTTTAACTTTTAAGGGTGGAAAAACTGTTTTTAAAAAGCTAGAAATCCTGACTTTTGGCTTTTGGGTTTTGACTTTTGGAAAAAAATTACAAATCTACCACTCATACAACCAATATTCACAATAAGTTAAGTATAACACTTAAAAAAACAATTTATTGACTTTTTGACGTTTCTCATCCCAAAAACTAATCCAAATATTTTTTTTAAAACTCCTTATCAAAAAGTCATAAGCCAATAAACACTTCTGACCAAAAGCACTTTTGCATTTCCAAACACAATCCCAAACACCTTAATTAATAGAATTATTTAACGTAAATACGTAATCAAACACAAAACACTTGAACAGGGACAATCAACGATAGTAACTCTGGGACGATTGACGATTCCGTACAACGATTCAACGAATAAACTGAAGAGTTAGGAGTGATGGATTCTGAATTCTGATCAAAGAGGGGAGCTAACTATATATGAAGGCTAGTTTTTATTTTAGATATATATTTTTTTTCAAACTTTAAAAATTCAAATTAGACAGTTCGACATGATTAACGTCGAAACTAGATGTGATTTGTGATTTGTGATTTTGTGAACACAGATGAATCGGTTTATGGAATCAGTCGGTCTCTGTAAAACAAATTAATTTTGATTGTGTGAGAAGTTTTGATAGAGAATATTTGCAGCAACGAATGATTCCTAAATGAACTTTGATATTTTCATGCATTATTAATTAATTGAGATGCCATCAGTTTATGTTCAGTCTACATTAGTTTGAAATTGTTTTTCTAAACAAGAATTTCGAATTAGACTTGATTAAAGTTGAAACCAGTTGTGTAATTTGTTTACTATGTGTTGTAGACATTATTAATTAACTTTTAGGGTTTGTTTATTGGTATTAATGATACTTTATATGATTATTAATTTTAGTTGTTAATAGAATCGTTTTCAAAACATGAAAACCGTAGATAGCAACTATATAATTTTTATTTCAAATGACTTTGTATTTTTATTATGTGTTTTTCCTATGAAAACCGTAGATAGGAACATGTACCTCATGAAGCACATACATCGTCGATCAAAACTCAGTAGCAATACGAGTAAAGCATGATAACTTTGGTAGTAGTAAGAGCAAACATGTGTAGACCGGTGATCATCCGCATATCAGGTTGTAGATATAGAGTAATAGGTAATAGAGTGAATTGGATCGAATGTACTTTTCTCATTATTCACAGAAGATTATATAGTGGCTACAACATTATACAATGACTTGATTCTAGGAAGACTATTGACTAAGAATATTGACTATGACTAAATAATTACAAAGGCATAAAGATAGCTCTTTGACTATGACTGTTGAATGTTGACTGTTGACTGTTGATTTGTGTTAATACGCCCCCGCAAGATGGAGGATCCATTGGATACGCCAATCTTGGAGCAAAAGGAAAGAAACGGTGATCTTGGAAGTGGTTTGGTGAGGACATCAGCCAGTTGATCCTTTGAGCTAATGTGAAAGACCTTTAAGTGACCGGCATTGACTTGTTCACGAACAAAGTGGTAGTCGAGGGCAACATGTTTCATGCGAGAATGGTACACCGGGTTGGCACAAAGGTAGGTGGCGCCGGTGTTGTCACAGAAAAGAGATGGTGTACGTGTCGTGCGAAGACCGAGTTCTTGGAGAAGATTTTTAACCCATGAGATTTCAGCTGCGGCGTTAGCTAGTGCTTTGTATTCTGCTTCAGTGGATGAGCATGAGACTGTTTTTTGTCTTGATGAACGCCAGGAGATGATGTTGGATCTAAGATATAATATATAACCTGTAGTAGATCTTCCACCGTCATGTATGCCTCCCCAATCAGAATCTGAGAAAGCATTTAAATCAAGTGAGGACTGTTTATTTAACAATAACCCATGGTGCAATGTTCCTTTCAAATATCGGAGAACCCGTTTGAGAGTTTGCTAGTGTGACTGTTTTGGGTGGTGCATAAACTGGGAGAGTTTGTTGACAGCGAAAAAGATATCAGGGCAGGTGAAGGCAAGGTATTGAAGTGTGCCAACAAGTTTACGATAAGGAGTTGGGTCAACGGGTGGAGAGGCATCCGAAGGGATAAGCGGTTCAGAGACGCTTAGAGGGGTGAGGACCTCTTTGGCACAATCTATTTTGAAAGTGGTTAAGATGTCTTGAATGTGCCTGTGTTGGGAGAGGAATAGACCATGAGGAGTTGGAATAACTTCGATTCCTAGGAAGTGATGTAGAGGGCCTAAGTCTTTGATCGAAATTTTTTTGCTTAGGGCTTGAACAAAGATGTCCATGAATGGATTATTGTTTCCAGTGAGGACAATGTCGCCAACGTAGACGAGTAGGTAGCAAGTGTTACCATTTGTGTTGTAGACAAAAAGAGACGCATCAGAGAGACATTTTTTTTAAAACCGAAGCTAATGAGGAAGGCGGTTAATTCATTGTACCAAGCCCGCGGGGCTTGTTTAAGGTCGTAAAGAGATTTCTTGAGTTTGCAAATGTGATTAGGAAACGCCAAATTTGCAAATCCGGGTGGTTGAATCATGTACACATCCTCATGTAAGGTGCCATGAAGAAATGCATTATTGACGTCTAGTTGGCGTAACGACCACCCTCGAGAGAGTGCGATGGAAAGAACAGCACGAATGGTGACAGGTTTCGTTACCGGACTAAAGGTACCAAAATAGTCCTTACCGTACTGTTGATGAAACCCTTTTGCGACTAGGCGTGCTTTAAATTTATCAATAGTTCCATCGGGTTTTCGTTTGGTTCGGAATACCCATTTGCATCCGATTGGATTTTGGGTAGTATGAGGGACAAGCTCCCACGTATGGTTTTGAAGAAGAGCGTTGTATTCAAGATCCATTGCTTGTCGCCATTGTGGATCTTTCATCGCTTGGATGTGAGTAAAGGGCTCAATGGATGTAGGAAGTGGGTGAAGTGTGGTAGAGTTGATGAAGTTGGAATTGTAATATTTTGGGTTAGGATTGCGAGACCGTTGTAGGCGAGTAGAGGTGGTAGGAAAGGGGTTAGTTGAAGGAGTTTGAGATGAGGAGGTGGTAGAGTCATTGGAAGGCTGTGTAGGTGAATTAGGCTATGTAGGAGTGGAGGATTGTGGAGATGAGGACTGTGTATGGACAGTGGAGGACTGTGTAAAGGACAAGAGTTGTGTAGGGTTAGGGGAATGTTGTGTAGGTGTAGTAGAAGGTTGTGTATGGTCAGATGAGTGTTGTGTAGTATCAGGAAACTGTTGTGTAGGGTCAGGAGAGGGGTGTGTAGGAGGTATGGGTTGGGGTGTGGGATCGATGGGAGGTTGTGTAGGGTGTGAAGGCTTTGTAGGAGTTGGTATGTTGTGAAGAAATGATTCATAGGTGACACTGGGAGATGCGGAGTTATTGGTGTGGGATGGGAAGATGTGTGGTATGAATTCAACATGGCGAGAGTGATATAGTTTGTTGGTGGCTGGATCAAAGCATTTGTATGTTGATCTGGAAGAGGAGTATCCAAGAAAGATACATGATGCGGAGCGAGATTGTAACATGGAGGTGTTGTATGGGCGGAGCCAAGGATAGCAGAGACATCCAAACGGTTTTAGTTTGGAGTAGGTGGGAGCAACATTGAATAACATGTCATAAGGTGATTTGTTGTTCAAGATGGTGGTGGGTAGACGGTTGATGAGATAAGTTGCGGCTTGAAAGGCATGTGACCAAAATTGTGATGGGAGTTGAGCATAGTGGAGGAGGGCAAGGCCCGTTTCAACAACGTGTCGATGACAACGTTCGGCCACCCCGTTTTGTTCGGGTGTATGAGGGGGTGTGGTGTAGTGAGAAATTCCATGAGTTGTGAGAAATGGTTTAAGACCAATGTATTCACCACCATTGTCGGTAAATAGAGAGATAAGAGGTGTTTGAAAAAAAATTTCCACTAGTGATTTGAATTGTGGAAAAAGGACGAAGACGTCGGATTTTCTTTTTATCGGATATAACCAAATGTATTTAGAAAAATAATCGACAAATATGACATAGTACTTGAAGCCGTCAATGGATGTTTGGACTGGACCCCATACATCTGAGTAAACGAGTTGCAATGGTTTCTTTGCAACAAATGAGTTTTTACCAAAAGAAATTTTATGGCTTTTATTTAACGAACAAGATTTGCAATGAAAAGACTCGGGTGACACTTTATTACCATTAAGTCCTAATTTAAAAATTAAGGACTTGAAGACTTGAAACGAAGGATGTCCAAGGATATGGTGCCACGCAAGTAGAAATCTTGTTGTTGTTGCATTGATTTGAGGAGAGAGTGTGGTTGGTCCGTAGTAAACGTCATTGACGTTCACGCCCCGCATGAGATGCGCCCCCGTGTGTAGATCCTTAACCACGAAATGATATGGAAAAAAATTCAACAGAAACTTGATTAGTACGACTAATTTTTGCAACAGAAATAAGATTATTACGAAGAGATGGAACGATTAAGACATCGTTTAAGAAAAGTGGTCGTGAGTTGGTGTGAAGGGTTGTTTGACCAATGTGTGTGATAGGAAAGGTTTTACCGTCACCTAAAACAATCTCATCCGGGCCACCATATTCGGAAAGAACATGCATTTGGTTGTTGTTGTTGTTGTTAGTGTGATTGGAAGCGCCTGTATCCCACATCAATGGAGTGTTTGGAACCGTAGTGTGAGAATATGTACTGTTCACAACCGGGTATGAGTAGGAATCATGAGTAGAGACTTGATGGTCACATAGGAAGCGACGAAGTTTGCGACAATCTTTCGTTACATGACCGGGTATGCTGCAAAAATAACAAAAAACGTTAGTTTGGCTATTGTGGGTCGGGTTGTTTTGAGTTTGGGTTGCGGATTTGTTTGACCACGAGGAGGGTCGGTTTTATAATGATGGGTTTGAGGCTGAGGAACAAGGGTTCCGATTGTAGTTTTGGTTTGATTGATGAACAAAAAATGGAGCCATTGAGGCTGCAAATCAGAAAAAAAAAAAAAAAAAAAAAAAAAAAGATGAAAGGATTGTGTGGGTTGCGGACAAAAGACTGTCGAAAGCTGTGATGGATCAGTTGGCTCAAGGGAGTTTTAGGCTCTGACACCATATAGAGTAATAGGTAATAGAGTGAATTGGATCGAATGTACTTTTCTCATTATTCACAGAAGATTATATAGTGGCTACAACATTAATACAATGACTTGATTCTAGGAAGACTATTGACTAGCCTATTGACTAAGAATATTGACTATGACTAAATAATTACAAAGGCATAAAGATAGCTCTTTGACTATGACTGTTGACTATTGATTTGTGTTAATAGTAGACTGGTGATCATCCGCATATGCATGAATGCGAACAGTCAACCCATATATATCTGCAATATTACCTTAAGTTATTGTAATTACTTGATCACAATCCAGTAACAATCATGTTTTAATGATGGGTCATATTGAGTTGTAATGGGCCATATATGGTCTTACTGAGTCATAGTATGTATGATCCATTCATAATGTATATGCCCATGCCCATATATGTTGACTAAGTAGAATATCAAAATATAACAGTGTCAAACTCCATCTAGTCCAGGCTAAAGAACATTAAGTGTTGAGATGATTGAAGGACATAACAATAAAGCACAAGAATTCAAATAACTATAGGCTATAGCAATCAGTGCACAAAGAACACTTTAGTTTCTAGATCACTAGATGAATCATTCTATATGTTTTTGTAGAACAAAAGGACTTGCACACAAGAATACATGGATTTAACAAGTATGATGAATCTGAAACCTATGAACACTCTTCATCGATGGCAACACACAAACATAGACACCGAAATATTTTTAGCATCGAGGCAGATCAGATGGAGGAGGCAGCAATGTCTCTAATTCCCCAACTCCATTTTCAACGATGAACGCCATTGCGAATCCCCAAGCAAGATGAGTATCTATGTGACAGTGCATCAACCAAACTCCTGAAAAGGTTATAGAATCAGCTTTGTATTTATAGTTCAGAAAACCATGATATAAAGGAGAAATAATATGTTTTTCCTCCTAAAGATTCATAGTTTCAAGTATATTTACATGGATGAGACCCTTCCAATAGTTTGCTATAAAGTGAGATCTTAGTAGATATGTTTGTTTGTTAGTTAGATTGATGTTGATGTTACCTGGATTATCTGCTACAAATCTGATAGCTGCCCATCCTCCAACCGGGACGTCAATTGTATTCCTTTGAGGCGGATCAACAAGATTGAAGTTAGCCGGATCTCTCGAAGGATTAAAGTTACCAAAACCTTGACCAACGATATAGAAATGGTATCCATGGAGATGAACAGGATGATCCTCAGTTGAGAAGATGGATGTATCTTGCAACACAATCTGCACACTAGAACCAAACTTTAGCTTATAAAGTTTTGTCCCCTTAATAGGCTGCCATAGCCCGCGAGGGACGTTGCCAGTGTAATCGAACTGCAGAGGTGGAACTGGTGGAAAGTCTGTTGTGTAGATGTTTGGAATCCTTTGTGTGTAAGCTTGAAGTAAAGATACGCGGTTAGGAAGTACAAAGGATACATTGTTCATGCTAGCACCAAACCGTGTGTTGTTAGGCCCTTGACATCTAGGTCCAGGAGTGCAGTTAAAGAACCCGAACCCCATTGTGAAAAACAGGTTCTCGTCTATTTTTGTAGGCACCGCTACTTTACCTGGACTCTTTATTTGGTTTGAGAACGCGGTGACTGTGTTGGTGTCGTTGTAGAAAGGAAGTTGTGGTAAAATTGGTTGTGAAGTTGCGGATTTGTACTCTAAGATAGCTGTGGCGGTGGTATTATCGAAAGGTGCATTTCTAGCTGTTGCATAAGCTCGTGCAGCCATGTAGTACCGCCCGGGCTGCTGATCAGCGGTCAGGAGGACATCTGTGGTTTGACCAGGCCCGACCATGATGACATTGGTTGTGAATTGTTTGGTGTAAACAGCATCAGTGGCAACCACAGTTAGTTTGTGGTTAGCCACACTGAAAAAGAGTTGTTGATTGAGTGCAGCATTGATGACTCTCAGAAGAACTGTATCACCTCTGTTCACTGAAAGTCTAGTAGTACCTTGGCTCGAGCATCGAAAAAGATCACCAGGTTGCCCGTTGATGGTGATAGCATCTGATACATTTGGAGCTGCACCGGTGAACAAAGCTTGGCGTAGAACACTAATAACCTTTCTGTCCCACCACTCGCCTATATGTATGTGAACAAATCAACTTGTAAAATTAGAGAAATTAATCGAAGGCCAAAAGTTATATCAGTGTAACTACTTAAATTTAAGTTACCTAGAATAACAGGAAACTCAATAGTGGGCTTTGGAAAGGGGTAAGAAGAACCGGACTTAGGACGGATAACAAGTGCACCATAGACGGTAGCGCGTAGCCATCGGCTATGAGCATGCCACCACAATGTTCCCTCCTGGTCTGTGATGGTGAACCTGTATGTGTAACTTCCTCCTGGTCGGATTGGGCACTGGGTCACAAATTCAGGCCCATCAGCCCATGGGTTTCGCAGTTGGCGCAATCCATGCCTGAAAAGGACAACAAAACCATTATAGCTAAAGGCATGTCCTACAGGTAACTAAATCAGTAGGCAATGCATGTAAATGATAAAACCTTACCAATGGATAGTGACATTGTAAGGAGCAGCATTTGTGACTTTAACAAAAAGGGTGTCCCCGTTTTGTACATTAATAGTCGGGCCTGGGAATTGCCCGTTAACGTTAACAATTCTATGGTTTTTACATAGTCTTCTTGCTGCTTGTTCTTGAACCTGTGTCAAACAAAGTTGTACCAATTATTATTAACCATTGAAAAACACATAGCTTATAAGTCATGAGGTAACAGTTGTAATGAAAAAGCCAAGGACAAAGACAGAAGGAGAATCGGCTTACATTGAACTCGTAGTTATGTATTTCTGCGAATGTCGTAACAACAAAGGAAACCAAAAGGCTCAGGAATAGAGCCCGAGAGATCGACATCTCGTGCGTTGTTTTCGCTACTGATGGATGTTAGTTTTAAACACTTTAAAGTAAAGAAGTGAGAAGATATGTTTTGTGTTTAGATGGTGGCAAAGAATAGTTTATATAGACATAGTTTGTGATGGGATTAGGTTGTGAGTCCATAGTGAAGTTAGAATGAGAGAAAACTTGGTTGATTGGTGCAACCACTAGTCTTATGTATTAATAAATATAAAGTAGCTGTAGATTACATGTTAATAAATGTGTACGGGTCAAAGTTATAAAATTATGGGTTAGAAACTTAAAGTGACAAGGACCATGGCACATCAAATGATCAAAACAAGCTCGAGTCAAACTGTAAAATTGTACGATGAGTTTGAGTAGTGGCGAAACCAAGATTAAAATAGTCCGGTAAAAAAGTAACAATTTGAAAATTGAAATTGGTACATTTTCTATATATGGTTGGTTTACTTAACCGTTTAAGGAAAATATGTCTACCTCTTAATATTTGTAAGTACAAAGTCAACATGGTCTAATAAGATTGCAATAATTGTTTTATTTTGAAACATTGTTGTTCAAGTATAAAATATTATTAATATTAGACAGTTATGAATCTATGATATGACCACTGGTAGAAATCTACATCTTAAGAGTGAAACATATACATTTTTCTTATAATTAGAAAAAAGAATCTTAATATTAGTTAGGCAAACTCGTCTAACCAAACCAAAACAGAGTTTTGGTGTAACCACTAACTGTATATCGCTTCTTTTGTTATTATTATTTTAACCAAGGATGTATATGAGATGAAATTTGTATAACCTAAAGCTTGGCATGTTTATCCTATTGTAAATATTAATCTATCGTTAGTCTCATAGAGTCACAGATCATCAGCTTATTCTGATAGAATTCGGCTGTGTGTGTATTCATATAATAGGATTGTTTAGGCACTTGAGCCTGGTTAAGGTTGCTCGGTATGCAAAGCTTGGGTTGAAGCTTTTTTATTAAATGAGTTATAGTTTAGGCATGAACTTAAGCTTGACACTACAAGAATTTATCTTATTAGCGGCGACAGCTTTAGCGGCGACCCGCCTAGGTGCCGCTGCTAAAGGCCTATATCCCACCTAACACTTTAGCTCTCCTTCTCCACCGTCGGATCAAACTTAGATCAACGAATAGGTTTATCTCGTACCTTGGCTTATTAGCGGCGACCGTCGCCGCTAAAACTCAAAAAAATTATTATTTCCCTCCCGCTACTGACTATGTCGCCGCTAAAGGTCCATCAATAGCGGCGACAGGTGTCGCCGCTAAAGGCCTTCTGTCTTGTAGTGTGACTTGATCAAAGCTTTTAGCAAACTAATCTTGAGTACCTTACGAGCCCCCCCTGTAAATAAAATAGAAATCAATAAAATGTAACATCTGGTATACAGGAAACTCATCAAGAAGCAATCCATGAAATTTATCTGATCTTATCTTAGGGTGCGTTTGGTTCGCGGAATTGTTTGGAATTGGAATTTGTGAAGGAATTGGAATTGGAATGAATTGGATTTGGAATTCAAACACACAAAATAAATAAACCCTATTTTATTTTTTGTGTCTTGCGTAGGAACAGTGGCGCAACTTAGTTGGGGCGGGTGCCCCCCCCCCCCCCGAATTTTCGCGCAGAAGTTCGGATTATATAGTATTCGTAAAGAAAATTTTGAAAATATAGGGTTTCGACCCCCCCGAAACTGGTTTTCGACTCCCTGAAGCTAGTGACTTCCGACCCCCGATGACTTCTGATCCACCAAACTTTCGGGTCAAACTTCGCCACTGCGTAGGAAGCCTCACATATTAGCCCATCAAAAATAGTAATCAAAATTGGGTTTTGTACTTTTGTTTCTTGTCCCAACTTCACGCCATATCCAATAAGAAGCCAATATCTTCTTTTTTTTCTTTTCAATTTTGTCACGTTAAAAATAAACAATAATGACTAAAAAAATAAAACCCATGGATAATGAAATTGGGTTGGGCTTTTTCTAGTAGGGCTGCACACGAGCTGAGCCGAGTTGAGCCGAGCCAGACCAAGCTCAAGCTCGAGCTCGAACTTAAACGAGTCAGCTCGGCTCGGCTCGTTTTTCTCGTTGAGCTGAAAAGCCGAGCTCGAGCTCGGCTCGTAAATGTTCGAGCCGAGCTCGAGCTGGCTTGAGCCAGCTCGTTATTTTTTTATTATGTTTTTACAAAAATTTATAAAAAAAATTAATAATAAAATAGCATACTTGTATATTTTTTAGTTTTCTAATATTTTAAATAATGGAAGGCATACTAAAAGTATTATATGTATAATTTGTGTTTTTTTCTATTAATTTTCATATTTTGTTGATTAATTAAACTTAAAATGTTAA
Organism: Ambrosia trifida; assembly: GCA_028751855.1. NCBI lineage: Eukaryota > Viridiplantae > Streptophyta > Magnoliopsida > Asterales > Asteraceae > Ambrosia > Ambrosia trifida. The sequence continues at coordinate 26,164,563 of CM054127.1, forward strand.
CACTTCAACCTCCTCTCACATGTTTTTTTTAATTTAAACATTTAAAAATAAAACTAATACATATAAATAAAATAATTCGAGCTAGCTCGCGAGCTCACGAGCCGAGACAGGCCTAGCTCGAGCTCGTTTACAATCGAGCCGAGCCGAGCTGGCTCGTTTTTTTCGAGCCGAGCTTTTTTCGATCGAGTTTCGAGCGAGCCACGAGTTGCGAGCTTTTTGTACACCCCTATTCTCATGGGCAAAAAATAACCCAACAAATCTCCCCCTTTTGTCTATGAGAAAGAGTTTGCCATTCCGGCGATGGAGTAACATACCTTCAACTTTTTCCTTGCTAAAGTTTTAGTCAATATATCGGAACCATTATCATCGATATGAACTTTTTCAAGATTTTGTTAATAAATAATTGTAAATTTCATAGATTTTGTTAGGTTGGAAAAAGAAGTGTTGTTAAAAAAGACACAAACCCACATTGGCTTTTTGCTACCTATGCATTTGTCCATGTCTACCTTCCTTCCCCTGTTCCCGCTCCCTCTTTTAACTCTAAACAACATCATATAAAATGGGTTAGCAATCATACTCTCAATTTCCTCCCAATTTTCACTCTTCCAAATATTATTATTATTATTATTATTATTATTATTATTATTATTATTATTATTATTATTATTATTATTATTATTATTATTATCCTTAATCTTTCTTGTTTGGATATATCCTCAAAAACTGTTAAAAAGGTTAGTATTGATTCAATTTTATTTCTTGTTTATAAAAATGTTTGAACATATTGCATAAGGATTTTTGCAGGTTTTGATTGTGGACTATTAATTACTAGCTGATTACCTCGGGAGGGTCTCGGGGTTGAAAAATCTAATTTTACGTGATAACCTATTGCAAATAGCTCAAGTTAACTAACCACAAAATCTCTCAATCATTGCATGTTCATAGTATTCTAATCAGTAATAACTCATATTCCCCACAAAATCTAATTTTACGTGATAACATGAACACTTTGTGTGTGTTTTTTTCCTGTATGAACGAAACCCCACAAAAATAGTCGATTTTTTCTCCGTTTTTTCTATAGCACTATGGTACTCGTTGGAAAGATAATAAAACGCTCGTTAATTTGGTGTAATTTTTTTCTTTAAAAAATCCCGTATATAAAAGATATAAACGTTTAAAAATTATGGGAGAAAATACGAGAGAGAAAATTTTAAATTTATTTTTAAATTTTTTATTAAAATAACTCAATTTAATTAAAAAAAAAAACAATTCAAAAACACTAAAAACTCTTCATTATGATGCCACGTGGCACTCTCAAGGGAAGGTTGAGGCCTCCATTGCACGCCACGTTAGCATATACGTTTTCTTTTATATATATAGATAGATGTTTGAATGGGTCTTGACTCTTGTCTGTTCGTGAGTCCAAGATATTGTGTTGATGTGGAAGCCCAAGTCTTGCAGCCCATATTCTTTTCAGGAGGCCCAGCAGGTAGTTGTTTCAGTGTTGGCCTTTAATTTGGTCCACTGTGGGTATGTAGCTGGGGTGGCAATCCATGTGAAGAAGCACAAGTGATTCTTATCCGTTGGATCTCTTCTTTGTTGGCCGTTGATCTTATTTGAAGAAACACAAAGTTTCCAATATAAATATCTTTGTGTTTCTTTCATGTTACACTTTTTGATTATCTCAGTCTTCCTCACTTTCTCTCTTATTGTGTTCTCTCTCGTAACAATTAGGGTTTAATTATATAGATCATCTTGATCTTATAATTCAGTATTCTCCTTTTGTATTACTGTTGATCATCTAGTAGATGATCATTTGACTGATTAAGGGATTTATGTAATGAGGTTATTTGTATTTTGCATCTTGTCAGTTCTTTGTACCTTGTCAGACTTTTATGCATCTTCTTCTTGATTAATAAAGAATACTCTACGTTGGCACAAAAGTTTACAAAAACCATGTTTTTTCATGTTGTTCTTGAATTTTTCACCATGATTTGACTTCATTCCCTTTAAAGATCAATAACCAACTTGCTTGTTCTTTATCTTAAAAAAAAAAAAAAAAAAAAAAAAAAAAAAAAAAAAAAACACCCTTATCTTTTAAGTTTCAAGACTCACTTGGGAAGATAGGATATTATGATGGAGATTAATCTAAACCATGCAGTTAGTGGTCAAAATGCAGATGGAGGGTGAAGGGGCAGGATACTACTTCTCTCGGGTAGGCGCACCCTACCCCACAATATTACTATTTTAATAGATCCGCGGAGAGCTTTACCATTTGAAATGACAACTCCAGGACTTCGCGGACTCCAACTTACAAGTGAGAGTACAACCCGCCCGCGTGAGCCCATGCGCCAGACCTGGCAATGCTCACTCGCGGAACCAACGTGCAGCTCCCCTTAAACTCCCACTTGATGCACTATCTCCTATGTGTAAGACGTCACCTCAGCAAGCCGCCTGACACACTCTGGCAACAGCAAGAAAAAGAGATCGCTGTAGTCAACCACAAGGTGCCACGTGTACCAATGGTAGGGCGCCGTCCCTGATAACCAACCACAGCGCGCCACGTAGACAAATGTAGGATTCCATTTGCACTCGGTTTGTTTTATGCCCAACATTGGTCCGTATCCAACCAAATGGGCTTATTGAAGGCAAGCCCAACTCCCGGGCCCAAGCTCATTGCGCCTGTTATGGGCCGCGGCACCCGGCCCACACATCCTCTATAAAAGGAGGACTTCTTCACCTTTTATAGGGCCGATCAATTCTCAAATTACACATACACACTTGTATTTCTTACTTGTATCTTTCTTTACACTTGTAATCCTTCGAGTAATAAAGATTATACTTTGACAGTGGACGTAGGTCATCCAGATCGAACCACTTATATCTTGTGTTTGTGGATTACCTTGATCCTCTATCTACCTCACGGGCCACGGATCTAACCTCGGTGTGCGCAAAAGATTATATACTGCAGTGAACACGAGTCGCCCGGCTTTATCCCTAGCCAACACTCGTTGTTTCTTCAGAGGGGATTATTCATCACTATCAACATCTTCAAACTCCTCAAACTCTTCCTTAAAGCCTCCAAACTCGTCATCTATTTACATGGAGCTTTGGCATGCTTGTGCCGGCCATCCAACCACTCTCTCAAACAAAGGAAATGGAGTTGTTTATTTTCCTCAATGTCATTTGGAACATATTGTTTCACATTCATCAACTCACTTTTCAACCATTGATGTTCCTTCTTTTGGACTGCCTCCTCAAATATTTTGAAAGATTGTTGATGTTCAATTGCTTGTAAGTTGTTAAAGTTACCTTTTTTATGTATTGGGTATTGTTTGTTTTTATTAATTTCACTTTTTATTGAATCTGTTTTTTGTTTTACCCAATTTTTTGTAACAGGCAAACAAGGAGAATGATGAGGTTTACACAACGCTCACTCTTTTACCTCAAACTGAGGTATAAAAATGTAAACCTGGAAACTATTTTATAATATTGAGTTGAATTCAAGATTCTTGATTCCCCCTTTCATAATCTTGTTTTGTTTCCTTTTATGATTTTGTTAATTAGGGTGTGTTTTTTAGTTTTTATTATTGTAAAATCTTGTTGGATTTTGTAAAAATATAAGCTTTTTTGATCTTTACTAATTTAATAGGGTAGTCGCAGTGTAACTTGTTGCCTGTTTGCCTACTGTTAAATGTAGGGGTGTGCAATGGTTCAGAACCGGACCGAACCGAACCGAACCGAAACCATTTAGTGATAAATATAAGAACCCGGACCGGACCGTATAAAAACCAACCGGTTCGATTCGGAACCGAGTTAAATGGATCTTGCCGAAACCGGTTATCTATTAAATCCTAAAACTAACAATTAAATCAAAGGCAACTTACTAAACTAAAGTGTGGTGTCCTAGTCATATTACGGACCTATGATACATGTTTAGAAGTGCATGGACCAAGCGCATATATGCAATGACTGTAATTTTGACACTACGAATGATATGTGTCATGCATTCCTAATATCACATGTTATACTACATCATTTTCCGATACACATTATAGGCCAACCTGTGCACCTTATAAATGAATTTGTAAGCGTTGATTCTCAATGTAAGCTATTTTCGTTCTCTTTATTGTACTGTATATGTTTTTATAGAAATTATATATTTCGAATGGAACTCCTATCTAAACAAATTTGTTAGATAATATATAGTTAACATGACTCGAACAGTATTATGTATAAAGATTAAAGTTGGGAATTGAAAATGTGGATAGTCTGTCTACAAACTACTTGGAAAAGCCCACTAAATTATTAGGTTTTTAAATATAATATTTAAAGTTTTAACCTAACCCGGTTCTAGCGGTTCTTTAAACAGAACCACGGTTCTGAACCGAACCAGGAACTGTTTTCACCAAAATTTAAGAACCGGAACCAAACCGTAAATACAAGAATACAGTTCGGATCTAGTGGTTCTGTTTCGGTTCCTCGGTTCTAGCGGTTCCGAACCGTGAATTGCTTAGCCCTACTTTATTCTCTCTCTCTCGTCTAACTCATCATCCACGTCACAAATGCATCTCAATTGCATTACATTGGTGATGGTCTTAATCTATTATCTATTATCTATTATCTATTAATATATATAAAAGAATTGAACATTGCTGACGTGGCGTGCAATGGTGCCTTCAACCTTTCCATAAAACTGCCACGTGGCATCATCATTGAAAGATTTTAGTGTTTTTGAATTATTTCCTTTTTTTAATTAAAAAAAGATAAACATAAAACCCTAAATTTATCTATCTATCTCTCAATTCTCAATTACTAAAATTAAATTGAGTTATTTTAGAAAAAAAAAAGAATTTAAAAACAAATTAAAATTTTTCTCTCTTATGTTTCCTCCCATAATTTTTAAACGTTAATATTTTTTATATTCGAGATTTTTTAAATAAAAAATTACACCAAATTAACGAGCGTTTTATTATTTTTCCAACGAGTACCATAGTGCTATATAAAAAACGGAGAAAAAAACGGCTATTTTTTGTGAGGTTTTGTTCATACAGGAAAAAAACAAAAAGTGTTCAGGTTATTCATTAATCATGTTTTTTTCTTTTAAACCAGGTTCTTATCTACGATGTTGAAATTCAGCCCAATCGCCATGCTATAATTGGAATTTTACTCTTCTAAAGATGGATAGGTGTACTTCATCAAGATAAGCTAGGAGAAAGAATCGCGCAACACTGCAACACACAGTGTCACCTTATAGCAAGATTATTTTTTATTTATTTAATTACAAGAGTAATGATTATTACTATTAGTATTAGTATTATTAGAATGGTTATATTTTTCAACCCCGGGACACTCCTGGGATAAAAGCTAGTATCTATCTATATCTATCTATATATCTATCTATCTATCTATCTATATATATATATATATATATATATATATATATATATATATATATATATATATATATAAGAAAACGTATATACTGACGTGGGGTGCAATGGAGGCCTCAACCTCTCCCTAAGAGTGCCACGTGGCATCATAATTGAAAGATTTTAGCGTTTTTGAACTATTTGCTTTTTTAATTAAAAAAAATAAACATAAAACCATAAATTAAATTGAGTTATTTTAGGAAAAAAAGAATTTAAAAATAAATTTAAAATTTTCTCTCTTATGTTTCCTCTCATAATTTTTAAACGTTTATATCTTTTATAAACGAGATTTTTTAAAGAAAAAAATTACACCAAATTAACGAGCGTTTTATTATCTGTCCAACGAGTACCATAGTCCTATATAAAAAACGGAGAAAAATCGACTATTTTTTTTGGGGTTTCGTTCATACAGGAAAAAAACACACAAAGTGTTCATGTTATTCATTAATCATGTTTTTTCTTTTAAACCAGGTTCTTATCTACGATGTTGAAAATCAGCCCAATCGCCATGTTATCATTGGAATTTTACTAGGTATACTTCATCAAGAGAAGTTAGGAGAAAGAATCGCGCAACACTGCAACACATGGTGTCACCTTATAGCAAGGTTATTTTTTATTTATTTAATTACAAGAGTAATAATTATTAATATTAGTATTAGTATTATTAGAATGGTTATATTTTTCAACCCCGGGATGCTCCCAGAAAGAATTGATAGTTGCTGACGTGGCGTTCAATGGTGGCCTCAACCATCTCTTGATTATGCCACGTGGCATAATGAGATGCAATGATTACAACTTCCAACTTAAGTGTTTGTTTAGTTGATTAGGTTAGGAATTATAAGAGCCATTAGAATGTGAGAAATTAAAGAGATGTGATTCTTTAGATGATTACTGATTAGGTTTTAGATTAGGGAATATGAGTTATTACTGATTAGAATACTATGAACATGCAATGATTGAGAGATTTTGTGGTTAGTTAACTTGAGCCATTTACAATAGATTATCACGTAAAATTAGATTTTTCAACCCCGGGACCCTTCCGGGGTAATCAGCTAGTATATATATTGCAAAGGGATTAATCCTACATGTCATACTCTTATGCAATCTCTCATTTGAAAGATGTCACATAGGATGTGATGTGGCAAGTGTAAACCGATTAAAAAAAAGGAATAAATATGATTTAACCTAATCTATTATAATCTTTAACCTAATCTACTAAATCTAAATATTAAACTTTATTATTTTTTTCTCATGTTTCCTCCCATAATTTTTAAACGTTAATATCTTTTATATACGAGATTTTTTAAAGAAAAAAATTACACCAAATTAACGAGCGTTTTATTATCTTTCCAACGAGTACCATAGTATTATATAAAAAACGGAGAAAAAAATGACTATTTTTTGTAACCCGACAGGTATTGTGTCGGGTTTGAGATTAGTTTAAAAAAAATTGTGGGTTTGGGTCGGGTCTGGGATTAGGTGATACCCGACTCGATTACCCGAAACAACATACCAAAATACCCTAACTATATACCCGATCATATACCCATGAATTTTTTAACGCATCACATAACCCTTAGACTAATGCGTTCGATATTTCAATAATTAACTTTTTTTTCTTATTTCTTGTTAGTTTTATTAGAATGATCGATTACAAACTTCCGAATTCATTTGTAATGGCACTAGACTTATATCCCGGCGCAGAGATTCGTTTTTTTTATATTTGAATATGATAACTTATGGCAAAGATTTGTTTAAAATAATAATAATAATAATAATATATTTTATTATGTCATATTAGATATTTCAACCGGACGCTCCGGGATAAAAACTAGTAGTATGATATGATCAACACTTTCGAATCAATTCAAGGCAATCATGAACTAATCAGCGCAGGCTATAAAAACTACATAACATAAGTGGATAACCTGTAGGCCCGATAAAGTCCCGCCCATAGTAGACATATAGTCAAATGTGTCGTAAAGTCCATTTCATAATGAGTCCAATAAAGGCCCACCCATAGTGGACAATTGGACATATAGTAAAAAATGTGCTATAAAGTCCATCTCATATGAGTCCGATAAAGGCCCACCCATTGTGGAGCCCTCAATGAAAGGGTTTTTATAGAAGCAATCTAGTCTTGATAGGAGTTTTGGAAGCTCATACTGGATTGGTCCAAATGTGTCAAGTCTACACAGGAAAAAAGACATTTGTACTTTATAATAAATTTTTAATCAAATCAACCAAGCTTGTGTTACTGTGTATAGGGTTGATCACTTACTGTATCTTTTTAGTCATTGTATCTTTTTTTATTTTGTACATCTGAGTTAGTAATAGGCGGTTTTGTGTCCTTTTTGGGTCATTTTGTAATTGGTAAGTTCAACATATTGAAATAGACCTTGACATAGCCTTACATTTTTATACATATGCTTATCATCCTTATTATTTTATTTATAAAATATCATTTCGACTGCTGTTTTCTGTGTAGAAAATGACCCAAACGGTATACAAATTTATGTTTTTAAGACACAGGTGTACCCAAAAATACTAGATAATTGAAACGTACGTTGGTATATTATGCCAAAAGACTCTGTTTTATAAGTAATTATTCAAATATGATTACAATTGCATAAACAAACCAATATAATATCTTTTTTCACCGGTCCGGTATCGGCCGCCTAGGTTTGCCCCTGTGACGGACAAATACATTGACACCGGTGTTATCGACAGGAATTACATGTCTTAAAATGGCAAGTAAAAAATGATAAAAAAAAAAAAAGAAGAAATGATTTACAGTTAAGTGGTTACACCAAAACCTTCCTTTGGTTTGGTTAGGCCAGGTTGCCTAATTAAGATTCTTTTTTATAATAATAGTTGAAAAGATACACGTGTCAGTTTAACCCATAGTTTCTGTAGATTTCTACCGGACATAATAACGGTTTAATAGTAATAACTAATAGCAATTACAAGACAACATTTTGTAGCTGAACAACAAATCAATAATTGCAATTTTATTGAATGATGTTGACTTTGTATTTATAAATAGTAATTAAAAAGGTGACAGATTTTCCTTAAATGGTTGAGAAGGACAAGTAAGTAAACCAACTCTAACCAAAACTTTGATATTAACTAATTTTTTTTATCGGCTAGCACAGTGGACTCTTTTTTGTTTTTAAGGAGCCACTGACAACTTACGCGGACCCGGTTCGAAGCGGTGCCATGGCGTCAAACTGGTTTGTTACCCCTAAAGATAACCTAACCACCCAGGCCGGCCAAGGTTGCTGGGGGCTGCCAGGAGTCGAACCGGTGACCTCAGACGAGCGGGAACCCACCTAAGGTGGTAAAACCCTCTCACCTCATCTTTGCATCCAATAGGAATCGAACCGGAGTCCACATTGAGACCATCAATTCTTTCCACCACTGAACCCTCTCACCTCACCTTTGATCAGGGTCCCTAGTGGTGGGTTAATCACATTCTTACACATATCCAAAACCACCTGTTTGAACTGCTTGATCCCTCTTAGTACTTTATCGTTTGACCCGAGTTCGTTCTAATACGACGTCGTGACCCTTGTCATTTTACTTCATAATTTTATATACTTGATCTGAACTCGTTATAACATGTTATCTATAGTTACTTTTGATAACAATAATAATAATAATAATAAAAAGAGAGCTATATATGTACCAGTTCCATGCATCACTAAAAAATAATAATAAGTGTGATGCTTCATGTTAAAAAATAAATAAGACTAGTGGTTGCACCAAAATCAACCAAGCTTTCTAACTTCACTATTGACTCATAACCTAACCCCATAACAAACTGTGTCTATATAAACTACTCTTTACCACCATCTAAACACAAAACATAGCTTCTCTTTACTTAAAAGTGTTTAAACAACAATATTCATCAGTAGCAAAAAACAACACACACGATGTCGCGATCGATCTCTCGGGCTCTATTCTTGAGCCTTCTGATTTCCTTTGCTGTTACTACATTTGCAGAAATACATAACTATGCGTTCAAAGTAAGCCGATTCTCCTTTTGTCTTTAAGTTATCGTGACATATCTTATTGGTATTACTTTGTATATCACAGGTTCAAGAACAAGCTGCAACAAGACTATGCAGAAACCATAGAATCGTTAACGTTAACGGCCAATTCCCAGGCCCGACTATAAATGTACAAAACGGGGATACCCTTTTCGTTAAAGTCACAAATGCTGCTCCCTACAATGTTACAATCCATTGGTAAAGTTCTATAAGTTAAATGCATTGCCAACTGATTTAGTAACCAATAGGGGACCTTGCTAATGATGCTTTAATTGTTTGCTGTCTTTTTTAGGCATGGATTACGCCAACTGCGAAACCCATGGGCTGATGGGCCTGAATTTGTGACCCAATGCCCAATCCGACCTGGAGGAAGTTACACATACAGGTTTACAATAACAGACCAGGAGGGAACATTGTGGTGGCATGCTCATAGCCGATGGCTACGTGCTACGGTCTATGGCGCACTTGTTATCCGTCCTAAGTCCGGTTCTTCATACCCCTTTCCAAAGCCCACGATTGAGTTTCCGGTTATTCTAGGTAACTTAAATTTACGTAGTTACGCTGATATAATTTTGGTCTTAGAAAAATTGATTTGTTCATTGTTGATGATGATATAGGCGAATGGTGGGACAGAAAAGTGATTAGTGTTCTACGCCAAGCGTTGTTCACTGGTGCAGCTCCGAATGTATCGGATGCTATCACCATCAATGGGCAACCTGGTGATCTTTTTCGATGCTCGAGCCAAAGTACTACTAGACTTTCAGTGAACAGAGGTGATACAGTTCTTCTAAGGGTCATCAATGCTGCACTCAATCAACAGCTCTTTTTCAGTGTGGCTAACCACAAACTAACTGTGGTTGCTACTGATGCTGTTTACACCAAACAATTCACAACCAATGTCATCATGGTCGGGCCTGGTCAAACCACAGATGTCCTTCTGACCGCTGATCAGCAGCCCGGGCGGTACTACATGGCTGCACGAGCTTATGCAACAGCTAGAAACGCACCTTTCGATAATACCACCGCCACAGCCATCTTAGAGTACAAATCTGCAACTTCACAACCAATTTTACCACAACTTCCGTTCTACAACGACACTAACACAGTCACCGCGTTCTCAAACCAAATAAAGAGTCCTGGTAAAGTAACGGTCCCGACAAAAATAGACGAGAACCTGTTTTTCACAATGGGGTTCGGGTTCTTTAACTGCACTCCTGGACCTAGATGTCAAGGGCCTAACAACACACGGTTTGGTGCTAGCATGAACAATGTATCCTTTGTCCTTCCGAACCGCGTGTCTTTACTTCAAGCTTACACACAAAGGATTCCAAACATCTACACAACAGACTTTCCACCTGTTCCACCTCTGCAGTTCGATTACACTGGCAATGTCCCTCGTGGGCTGTGGCAGCCTGTTAAGGGGACAAAACTTTATAAGCTAAAGTTTGGTTCTAGTGTGCAGATCGTGTTGCAAGATACATCCATCTTCTCAACTGAGGATCATCCTGTTCACCTCCATGGATATCATTTCTATATTGTTGGTCAAGGTTTTGGTAACTTTAATCCTTCGAGTGATCCGGCTAACTTCAATCTTGTTGATCCACCTCAAAGGAATACAATTGACGTCCCGGTTGGAGGATGGGCAGCTATTAGATTCGTAGCAGATAATCCAGGTAAATCAACATCAATATATTAATCTTTAATAAGAAAGATAAGATCTTTATCTCATCTAGATCATTTTTTTTTTCTGAACTAAAAACATTAAGCTGATTCTTGAATGTTTACAGGAGTTTGGTTGATGCACTGTCACATAGATACTCATCTTGCTTGGGGATTTGCAATGGCGTTTATCGTCGAAAATGGAGTTGGGGAATTAGAGACGTTGCTACCTCCTCCTAATGATCTGCCTCAATGTTAAGATCATCGTGTGCGGTTTCTATGTTCGTGTGGCGTCATTAAGATTTGTTTTTGTTTATTCACTTTGCTCGATTCTTTGAGCAAGCTACATAGCAGTTGTGATTGGTTTTAGAATCGTCATAGTTGTGTAATCCATGTATTCGTCCTTTTGTTATACAAAAACAAACAGAAATATAGAGAATGGTTCATCAGTTGCTACAATGATTTGAATTTATGTTCTTTGCAATTAGTAACATCAATTTATTAATATGTTGACAATATTTTCAAAATACCGTTAATCTACCTTGACTTATTAGTTATACCTAATCCAGTAGACTAGTTATAATAATATTCATGTTTATGTTAATGAATGAAACTTGAGGACCAAGGGTGATTTACTTAAAACCAATGAAGAAATATAAATAAACATCAATATAAGTTATAAGATTTGAGTTCCAACAGGGCATTGTCCCTTAATATGATGAGCATTAACAGGCGATCAGTGGTAACTTGTCGTTAGTGGTAACTAGTTGTTAACAACAACTTGGGCGATCAACAATAACTAAGTTATTTCTAAGTTGTAATAGGGTAATCATCCGTAAGAAATCATGAGTTATTGCAATTGAAGTTTTCGTTGACGGTTTTCCTACTTACATAGGCTAGTACTTTTACAACCAGGTTGTAAAAATCCCGATTAATCGGTGATTAATCGTTAGTCCTCACTTCACTTTACCGAGTAATTTTGGGCTAATCACTCAATTAATCGGGGTCCCAATTAATCACTGATTAGTCGGACCTAGAAACTCAAATTAGGTAAAAAAAATGAATTCGAACAGGTCAGAACTGGAGCGAATCGATCAAATAAAACAAGTTCTTACTTCGAAATTGGATGATAATCCATGATTTAGAAGCAAAATCAATGAAACTCCATAAACCCTAGTTGCGTCTGATGGTTCCGTACGATGAAAGAAGGAACGGGGAAGAAAAAACGAGATATAGTGAACGATGGAGGTGAATAGGGTTATTTAATTTGAGGTATTTTAATATTTAACTTCCCTCCATATTCACTAGTTTATATTTGGCGCCTAAACTCCTAAATTTATACATATAAGGTATAAAATTAGCATTATAAAAATATATATATAAAAATCCAATCCGATTAATCCCTAGTCGGTACCCCACCGGCCGACTAGCGCCTAGCGAGTTCTACAACACTGGTTACAACCGAATAACTGCCAATGGTTTTATCTGCCAAAGACATACTTTTTCATGAAGAGTTGAAACACTCTTTCATGAAAAATTACGAAGTTTTAATTTAAAAGTTGTGATGGTTCTTCGGCTAGGGATGAGCTCGGGACGGCATCGATATCAACCGATACCGATCTTGAAAACTCTCAAAACCTAATAACGATATCGAAAACATACGGTACGGTATCGGTTCAGTATCATACCGAGTATTTTACTTTAAAATAAAACAAGTCCACCACACCTCACTCCACCCCACCCCATCAAGCCCACTTTCATCTTCACTTGGACCAAAAAAAATAAAAATAAAATAAAACACGATGCTGTTGGTTATGTTCTGCAACCCAGGTACAGGCGCCACCAAAGCCTCCCGTCCTCCGCTCTCCACCGGCAGCGCCGCCCCTGCAGGCTGCAGCCCTGCTCCCTTCTCTGCAGCAGCGATTGAACTTGTGAATTGTGAGTTATTTTTTTTTCTTTTAATTTAATGGAATTGCTCATGTGTTTAATAATAATTTGTGTTTTGGATGCTTGTGCATTACATTAGGAATTTAGTAATTATAAATTGGGTTTTAAATTGATTATATTGTTTTTGATTAGGAATTTACAGTTACTGTTACGTTATAAAAGTGAAAAGATATTCAATTACTTTGTTTCAATTATGATTTTGATTTCAAAAGATTCATTTTGTTTCTATGGATATGAATTATACTACTCGTTTAGCGTGTTGCTAGTTTTTAGTTTTTCTGCGTGTCTTATGATAATGATATTATTGCTGTCGTTCTAAAAAACTGCCATTGTTGACGGACCTTAATGTTAATAGTAGTAGTTTATCTTTATGAAATCAACATAATTAGAGTGTTCTGATCGCTCCAAACCCCGGCCACATGTCCTCATGAAGTTTGATCTTTTAGAAATGATAAGCGTTTTTAACGGAGGTTTTAGGTTCGAATCTAATTTTTATTGGTTTCTTTCTTAACCTTGGCCACTTGTTGGTTAGCAGTATATTTGGTTAGACCAAAGCACACCATAAACTTAAGAAAGGTGAGAGTTGACTATATTTATGGCGATTTTATAAGATATAAATAAATAAATAAATAAATAATAAATAAATAAATAAATAGTTTATTTTCTCATGAGTTAAGAAGGGCGATAAAGACACTCGTTAGGCCACTACACATGGTCTAAGACATCTCAAAAAAATAATAGATACAATATGCGTATGACATTATTAAATTATCCTACTGATTTATCTGCCCTTTATTGCCATGCTGATGTAAGAAATGCATATTTTGTTTTTGCAGTTGTTGAGGAGACATGAAGGTTAAGCTTTTGCGTATCCTTACCATGTTACTTTTTACACTTAATATTGTTAATATTATAATGTGACAGCATTGTTATATATTATGTTGTTTCTGGACTTCAAACTTTAGTGGTTGCTTGTCAATGTACCATGAATGTGACAGAATTGTATATAGAGGATTGGTTTTAAAAAGTGCGCCAAGGCGTGCAAGGAAATCTCGGAAAGGAAATCACCTCAGGGCCATGAGGTGGTGCCTCATTCACATCCGGGTCAAAATTGGTCAAATGTAGGGCGTGCAGGAGGCTGATATGTAAAACCAAACTAAATGATGAATGATTTACTTAATAAAAGGCTGATATGTATAAGCGATAAGAGATATGCAGCTTCAGGTGTACATAAAGCTTAATGCTTATTTGATTGTACATAGATCAATGCCTCGCACACGTGAAGCCCCTGCCTTGGCTTTCAGGACCTAAGTCCTCATAGCACGCGCTTTTTAAAACCATATGTAGGGGTGGTACTTGGTATTGCCACTACAAATGATGAATGAATTTATTTCTTGCCATTGTTTGCGCTCTTTCTTAACCAATTGCCTATGAAATTCGGGTGGACCTACAAAACAGAGTATGTTTCTTGCCGTTCATTTCAGATTAGATGTGGTTTCTTATTATTATGAAAACTGAATTTGTCGAGTGTGATGGATAGATGGCATGCAGTAGCTTCATGGACATGGGGTGTTGATGATGAAACGTGCGCGATATGTAAGAGGGCTTTTGATGGTTGTTGTGATGCGTGTAAACTCCCTGGTGATGACTGCCCACCAAGTAAGTCCTTTTTTTTTCTAGTTGTTCAATACCCCAATTCGACATGTATGCCAAAATCTTGTGTTCAAATAATATTAATTAATAATGATCAGTTTAACTAGTTTGATTTACTTGATTGGCGCAGTATGGGGTGCTTGCAATCACGCTTTCCATCTTCACTGCATTCTGAAATGGGTGCATTCACAGACTCCCCAGGCACACTGTCCCTTGTGCCGTCGGGAATGGCAGTTTAAAGAATGAATGTACTCCAGCTTCTTCTTAAGTAATCATGTCCATTCATAATCAAATATTTTTCATGTAAGCCAACAAACGTTGTGATTTGAAATTTTTTTGTGTATTGTATTTTATCATTTAAGAGATTTAGATTTACCAAACACTTGACTGAATTATTACTTGAAATGGGCCAATGCTGACCCCATAACTGATGGTTAACTCTGTTTACCAAAGTTATGAACCTCCTTTCTTTATTAATATAAAAAAAACAAATGGTTTATAATTGAAAACAATGTTATAAAATTTTAAACCGAAGTAGGTTCATTTTGACCATAGTTGTCAAAGCGCCTATGCGCACTCAAGGCATATAGGCCGAGCCCAGAGCCTAGGCGCATAAAAAACGAGGGCTTTTTATAATCAGGCGCATAGTATAAAATACATTTTTAGGGATTTTACTATTTTAGAGATGTTTTATGCTTGTTTAGGGCTGCTTTAGGATGTTTTAAGGTTATTTAGGACTTGTTCATAGCTCATTTAGGATGTTTTAGAGGTTTAGGCAGCTTCTAGCATGAATTTGGCGAGAAATCAGTCTGAAATAGCCTTGATAGTGTGCCTCAGCGCCTAAATGCGCGCCTCACAGGGCGCAGCGCACTGAGTGTGCCTCGTTGCGCCTCGGCGCGTGCCTCGCGCGCTTTTGACAACTATGGTTTGACTTGTAAATGTGTAAAACTAATCATACTCATCGCTGGTAAGCATCGTTTAATGAATGGCTCATTTTATTTTAGGAAGGTATTTTAAGCTTAAAAATTGTCGGGGTTTATTTGTATAAGTCCTTTTGTTATACAAAAACAAACAGAAATATAGAATGATTCGTATCAGTTGCTACTATGATTTGAATTTATGTTCTTTGCAATTAGTAACATCAATTTATTAATATGTTAACAATATTTTCAAAATACCGTTGGTCTACCTTGACTTATTATTAGCTGTACCTAATCCATTAAGTTAATTATTGTAATATTGATGTTATTATATTATCAAATTCAACTCCAGGACCATGGGTAATTTTAGCATAATTGGTTAATCAGGATTTACTTGAAAACCAATGAATAAATCTTAAGAATCATCAATACAAGTAATTAGGAGATTCGAAGCCCTCTAGATCACATGAGTTCCAACAGGGCGCCCCCTTGCAATGTCCAAGGTAGTAACTATGGTCAGCATTGTTGGGACTTTAACTGTTCAAGTCTTGTTGGTCAACATTTAAGGCCTAATTTGTATTTAGTCTAAAGTCATATTAAAAGATATGTATTAGTGTGGGGGTGTATTATGACAAGAATCAAAGTTGGTAACCGTCACTCCATAAAAGGGAGGGACACGTTGATTGGGAACACACGCCACATACATCAAAGGTTGCGGCATCAAGGAGACATGTCGATTCATCATGAGAAGCATAAGGGTTGCGACTATTCATCTAGGGTCGTGATGGTTGGAAGTTGTCTACTAGAATGTTATAAATAGTATTAGTATGATGGTTTTTACGAGTTATTGCAAAAGGAGTTCCTCTTGATGGTTTTTACAACTTACAGAAGCTAATATTGATACAACTCAATAATTGACAATGGTTTTGACCATCGGCGACATATTCTTTTACGAAGAATTGCAACATTTCAACTTGTTAGCAAATATACAGCCCACCATTTCAGCTGATTAGTCAAACCAAGATTATCTCTCTAGTCAAACCATAGTCTAACCATTGATTGTATAGGTTTATCACTGTATTATTACATTCCATATGTATATCCCTATGTACTATATATATGTCTAATTATTAATGAGAAAGACAAGCTTTGACAGAAACTTACACAACTTAGTAGTTGTGATGGTTCCCTGCCTACATATTGAAGGTTTAGCTCTTATTTCATGTGAGCTTTCATAGTACACATTTTTATTAAAAAAAACTGCATATTCGTTTTGTTTTCTCTATGAACTATTTGATTCAACTTTTGCGAGTATCATACAATATGAAAGTTATCTTAACATGACAATCCAGAGAGATACAAATTACAAAACTTAGAGATGAAAGTGCTACAACAATATAAGTCATAGCTAAAAGAACTTTTGACATTCAAAGTTTGAAATTACTTTTTATATTTCTTTTGGTGATGCTGTCTCAACTCCAGGTTATCAATTGATAGTTGATTCGCTGGAATCCGGTGGTAGATTGATCGGAACCGCCTTGACCACAGTTTTTTTATTTTTATTTTTAGTAATTGATTTGTTAGTACATGAAGCTTTTGGAGGCACTAAGGGTGCGTTTGGTTCACATGAATTGAATGGAATTCAATGGAATTGGAATTTGAATTCGTGTTTGGTTCATTGAATTTGTTGGAATTGGAATTTCAATTCCAATCTTGTGTGTTTGGTTGACAAAGGAATTAGAATTGGAATTTGGTATGAATTCCTTCAAATTCCTTTACCTAAGGGAATTCAAAATCCTTCATCATCGCAAGTTACGAAGAATTATAATAGACCTCCAACATTTTTGGGTTTGCTTTGAAGACTAAGAGAAGTTCCAAATATTAATTTCTTGGGTAATATCTCTTACTCGCCTTTTGTTTATTTGATTTCATACGCTTGAAGTTATTTGTTCCAAGTATATGATGCTTGGTGTATGCCTCTAGTTTTACCTAGAGAAGACTTTGTATTAGGGGTGTAAACGAGCCGAGCCGAGCCCGAGCCTGACTGGGCTCGGCTCGGGCTCGTTAAGGTTTTGTGAAGCTCGAGCTCGAGCTCGGCTCGGTTCGAGCCTACAATCTTGAGCTCGAGCTCGGCTCGCTAGCAAAATCCAAAGCTCGAGCTCGGCTCGGCTCGGCTCGAGGTGATTTGAGAATCTCAAACGAGCTCAAAGGCTCGGCTCGAGCTCGCAAAAGCTCGGCTATAACTTAGGCTCGCGAGCCCAATCGTTAAGGCTATAACTTAGGCTCGGCTGTAACTTAGGCTCGGGCTCGGGTTCGGGCTCTAGCTCGTTAAGGCTCGATTAGGCTCGCGAGCCCAATCGAGCTTTGTATCTAGGGCTCGAGCTCGGGCTCGATAACTAAACGAGCCATATTTCAGGCTCGGGCTCGGGCTCGTTAAGGCTCGGCTCGTTCGAGCTTTTTACCGAGCCGATCCCGGGCCGATCCCGAGCCGCTACGTGTCATTTACACCCCTACTTTGTATTGCTCAATATTTGATAGTGGATTTGAAGCGGCTCTAGTAGTCCTGTGGTTTTTACTCTCATTTTGAGAGGTTTTCCATGCTAAAATTTTTTGTCTCTTTATTGCTTTTAGTATTCCCTATTTGTTTGCATCCTCACAGGCTCATTCGGGTCGGGAAAATATTTGGTAAACGAAGATAATTCCGCATTTATTTATTTACCGTTTGTACCGGGTCGCATTTTTCCCATCAGGTTCCACGATACAAACAACATTGTCACACACTACAAAACAACCATAAAACTGTTTTGACAAGTACGATGATTAATCAATCGACGACAGCTCCGTATCAACGACAGACATAGTGGTTGTAACACCCCAACCGATGGCGGAAACATCGGGATGTCACGTATTGATGATTGTTCAGTAGCTCATGGTGAATAATAAATTTCATTAAATGATTTAAGTAAATTACATACAATTGTTCTACAAAAATTCGTACATCAAAATGAATAATACTATGTATACATCTTCAACCATTAACTCAAATCTTCAAGCAAGTAGAACCTGAAACATGTTAAGTTTGAAAATATTTTGGGTCAACAAAAGTTGGTGAGAATACATAGGTTTTTGAATATAATTGATAACAATAGTTTGTACAACAATCACAGTTGTATAATGATAGAGTATGAGTCCGACATGTAACAACGCGTCTTTGTACAATCAAACCTTGTGTCGACTGAGGACTAACTCGCAAGTTAGTTAAATGTTGTTACTGTTATCGATCATCCCTGAATTTATGCGGGGGGGTGGGTTTGTCAGACCTATAGCGCTATAATCTAAACAGGCGGCTTGATCAATGTTAATGATTGTACTATGTCTTTTTGTTACAGTCAAATGAAAGAATGAGTAAATGATAGTGTATAAAATGTTTTAACATGTTTCACCCCAAAATGTAAAACAGAAAAAAGGGGCTATGTAAACTCACCTTAGCAAAATGTTAAGTCTCGTGAAATAGAATATGTGTTGCCCAACGATGCCAAGTATTACCCTATAATTAAGATAATAAATATGTCTAAGTCTTTCTAGTCTACAAATATATTCTAGGGTTTCGAATTGGGGATAAGTGTTCGTTTGATTACTAAATAAAATGTTTAATAAATAAGAGAAATTTGATAAATAAATAAACAAGAATCTTTTTGTAAATTTTAAATTAAAGATGGTCACAATATAAAGTTTTAAGTATGAAAATAATTTTTATAAAATTATTTTCTTAAAAATAGAATATTAAATCTATTTATTTCAAATTGTCAAATTATAACTTTAATATTTAAAAAATATTAAAATTAAAGAATTATTAAATTAAAAATTGTATTTCTGTTCCAAATAAATAGAAAAAATTTATATAAAATTTTGGTGCAAAAATATTGAAAAATGAATTTATTATGATTTATTTATGATTAAAACTAACAAAAATTGATTAAAAATATTAAATAAATGATTTTTCAGAAATAAAAATCATTTCAGAAAATTTTAATGTTATATAAACTTAGAATAATTTTTGTGGAAATTTATATAATTGTTTTGATATTTTTATAGAATTTTATAAATAAAATAAAATAAACTTGAATTATTTATTATATATATTAAATAAATAAATTTTGGAAAACTAAAAATTGTATGTTAAACTTTTCCACTAGAATAACATAAAATAATTTTTGTAGAATTTATAAAAGAGTTTTAGTATTTTAAAATGAATTTTTAAAAATACAAGGGAATATATATATATATATATACTTAATTGAAAAAAAATGTTTGTTGATGCCATGGATCGAACCCGAGTACCCTGAATAATAAGCACCAGACACAACCACTTGATCTAGATCAGTGGTTGTGTTGGGTTTGTGTTCGTTTAAAATATAAAACCATATACTGAATTGTGTTCTTCCCCAAATCAATCAATCGTGCCCTAGCTTTTACAATTATTTGATTCACACAACAATAACCCAATTAATCATAGGGTTATTGTTGTGTGTATGCCAAAGAACAAAACCCACAAGAAAAAGATGACTTACAATAACGAAATCGTATGAATTGCTTTGGTCAACAGAAAAGTTAAACTCGATCAAGAAGCTTAGAAAGAAAGATTTGAAGCAGAAATTGGAGGTGTAGAGAGGGTTATCGGCATCTAGGGACTCTGGAAGAGGGTTCAATTTATAGTAAAATACCTTGCATCGCAGATTAGGAAGGTTTGACCACCCTCACAATAAAAACGCGTAAATGAGCTTAAAATGGAATGCTTTGATTGTGTTTTTCGTGTATAATACGCGTGATTACTTGTCACGAGTTAATTAGTCAATAGTTTCTATATACAGGTTTAATCGAAAGTCAATCAAGGCAAAAAAAATGGGGGTTCGGCTGTTACACAGCAACGAACCAGAGCAGAGGAGGAAAAACAGTTCTTTTTAGAAAGTCTTTTATAAAATTCGGGTTGGGATTAAAACAAGAATGAGTTGTGGCTCAGTTGGTGTTGGTGTGTGTGTTGTGTTTGGCTCGGCTCCTGGTTCCGGTTCGAACCACGGCAGGAGCAACATTTTTTTTTTAAACAGAAAGGGGGAAGGGGACTAGTGGGCCGGGTGGTTTGGGCTCAATTTGCTTGGGCCGCGTCTGGTGGGCTCAGGAGAGTGTTGGGTTGGGGTTAGTTGTTGGGCTCAGAATTTACAATGGTTGGGGTTGGGCTTTGGGTTATGTATGATTTAGTTATAGTGTTTATTATTATGATCATTATTATTTTTATTATTATTATTATTATAAAGTGGTTAAAAATAAAAGATATATATATATATATATTTATATATATTGTTTTCAAAATCATATAAGGAGTACATGGTGGGTAAAGTGGTGATTTTATTAACTCAAACATTTGAAAGAAAAATATGTGATGTTACAGTCTCCCCTACTTTTGAAAACTTCGTCCCGAAGTTTATTGAAAACACAGGGTTGAAGGTGATTGGATAGAAAGTGTGGTCTGGAGATTTTGTGTTATGACATGAATAGAATAATCTTGTTTCAAATAATTTGGATAAGAGAGTAGGATTAGGTGTGTCTTGAAATCGCAAGGAGCATAAGAATTTTTGAGTTTTAGGAATCCTAAAAGAAATTCATGAGTTAATGGACTATAGAAAGACTAAATAAACTACCAGGTAACTAGAGTTTATAACCTTGATAGAATTTCACACTACCTTAATGTACCTGTAAATTCATGATTACGTTCCGGACCGCAATCACCAATTTACCTTACATTAAAGTTTTGCGTCTTTCTATGACTCCACCGATTGTTGAGCATGTTCGATAGCCTCCACCAGTTGTGGAGTAGGTTGTAGGGCCTCTCCCGACTGTTGAAAAGGCATAATGACCTCTACCAATCGTTGAGTAGGTTCGATAGCCTCCACCAGTCGTGGAGCAGGTTGTAGGGCCTCTCCCGACTGTTGAAAAGGCATGATGACCTCTATTAAGTGCAACATTTATTATACACATAGATTGCAAATTGATAACATGTTTATGCAAGCAAGTTTATAAGTATAACAAGCACAGTATATGAGTTGTAGTTGTATAGATTTAGATAATTAGTTCACATTAAAACAATCATGCATTCAAGTGTTATGATTATACCATGTAAACAACTCTCAGACAAAAATTTCAATACTAGAATTTATTACTTGAATCAAATAGCGTCAATACATAGAATAAAAGCAACCAATAGTCAAATGGTGAGACTTGTAGTTAGGTAGCTGGAGGGTCTTGATCTCTGTTTAGTTTAGGTCATCGGTTACGGAAGTGATTTGGGTCTCCACATTCATAGCACTGACCATAGTTATATCGATTAGGATTAGCAGCCTGAGCAGGGTTGGTGGGTTGGTTGACATTAGGATTTGGGGTCTCGTGACAGGTGTTGACTAGATGTCCATACTTACCACATTTGGTGCACAAGCGACACGCTGAAGCAGTGGGATGATGTCGTTTGCGTGTGTTACACAATGGATAGTTTCCTATATAGGGTTTCTTGTTAGAAGCTTGTGTAGTGAGGTTGGCATCAGGATCCCTGGCCTTACGCTTCTGGTTCTCAGTAGTTACCGCGGCTACAATGCTTGCTTTCTCGCTTTTCCGAACTAAGGTACCGTTCTTTACGTGATTGTCAGTTAAGGTAGCTGCTAGACGTTTGGCCTCTTCGAGGGTAGCAGGGTTCCTTCCCCATACCGTGTCCTGAATCTGCATGGGTAAACCACCGATATATTTCTCAATGGCCACAGGTAGCGGAGTGACCTTATGGGGCAACAACAGACTGAGCTCATGGAAGCGGGTATTATAAGTAAGGTTTTACCCACTATCCTGAGCAAGGGTGTGGAACTCGTCCTCTAATTTCTTGACCTCGTTACGTGGGCAAAATTCATCTCTCATTATTTCCTTGACTTGATCCCAGGTCATAGTAAGTGCAACTTCAGCTCCTCGGGTGCGCTTTTCCTCATTCCACCAAGTGAGTGCTCGTTTGTGGAGAACACTCATAGCATAACGGACCTTAAAGTTATCGGGACACTCACTGTTAATGAAGGTATTCTCAATACCCTCGAACCATTGTAGAAGACCAGTAGCTCCTTCATCTCCACTGAACTTAGGGGGATTACAGGTATTAAAGTGTTTGAGAGTGCAGGCTGGGAGACCATTTCCGTTTCCATTCCCGTTCCCATTGTGATTTCCATTGCCGTTTCCATTGCCGTTTCCGTTTCCATTACCATTTCCGTTCATCTGGATGACTTGAGCTAGTAAGTTAGGAACCAGAGTCGCGATCTGTTGAGCCATTTGTTGAGAAATAATCGCAGCCAGCTGGGCATCAACACTATTGTTGTTGTTGTTATTATTGTTGTTGGTGTCATGGTTATGGTTGTGATTGCTACTCCCTTCATCATGATTGTCACCACTGTTAAGGCGAGCGCTGCGACGTGGAGGCATGATCTGTAAGAGACACAATGAAGGTTCAATGAGACATGGATGAGGTAATATAAGGAATGTAATCATTTATCCATTTATTAAAACGAATAAACGAAAAAGTTGACTTATCAAAGATTCTAGATTCTAATAACATAGTGAAGACATGCTTTAGCCTATAAGTGAACACTCATCCCGAGAATTCCCAGGTAGGCATCCGGGTCCCTCGTCTGATTGGGATATATGCGCAATGCCAGCCTAGACAGAAAACTGAGAATACAGGCGTTCACCCTTCCAGATTGCACGTGTTCGTTATTAAAATCTAGAATTTCGACGAGATCTCAAGGTGGTTCAGGCTAAACCTGAGGATTTTGTCCTATTAGTCTAAGAGTAGATCCAATGATGGAGAGCAATCTTCTTGTAAGGATTAAAGTAGGGATAAGAAGTAGGAGGAAGATAGAGATTAGAAGCAAGTAGGGTTGCAAGTAAAAGGAGCAAGTACTTATTATAATCCTATGGTTATAGACTAGATTATTTTTCTAATAACCTAATTCCCTATAACCATGGCTCTGATACCAATCTGTAACACCCCAACCGATGGCGGAAACATCGGGATGTCACGTATTGATGATTGTTCAGTAGCTCATGGTGAATAATAAATTTCATTAAATGATTTAAGTAAATTACATACAATTGTTCTACAAAAATTCGTACATCAAAATGAATAATACTATGTATACATCTTCAAGCATTAACTCAAATCTTCAAGCAAGTAGAACCTGAAACATGTTAAGTTTGAAAATATTTTGGGTCAACAAAAGTTGGTGAGAATACATAGGTTTTTGAATATAATTGATAACAATAGTTTGTACAACAATCACAGTTGTATAATGATAGAGTATGAGTCCGACATGTAACAATGCGTCTTTGTACAATCAAACCTTGTGTCGACTGAGGACTAACTCGCAAGTTAGTTAAATGTTGTTACTGTTATCGATCATCCCTGAATTTATGCGGGGGGATGGGTTTGTCAGACCTATAACGCTATAATCTAAACAGGCGGCTTGATCAATGTTAATGATTGTACTGTGTCTTTTTGTTACAGTCAAATGATAGAATGAGTAAATGATAGTGTAATTGAATCACAAGTTGCAACAATGTAACAATGAGCAAATGATAGTGTATAAAATGTTTTAACATGTTTCACCCCAAAATGTAAAACAGAAAAAGGGGCTATGTAAACTTACCTTAGCAAAATGTTAAGTCTCGTGAAATAGAATATGTGTTGCCCAACGATGCCAAGTATTACCCTATAATTAAGGTAATAAATATGTCTAAGTCTTTCTAGTCTACAAATATATTCTAGGGTTTCGAATTGGGGATAAGTGTTCGTTTGATTACTAAATAAAATGTTTAATAAATAAGAGAAATTTGATAAATAAATAAACAAGAATCTTTTTGTAAATTTTAAATTAAAGATGGTCACAATATAAAGTTTTAAGTATGAAAATAATTTTTATAAAATTATTTTCTTAAAAATAGAATATTAAATCTATTTATTTCAAATAGTCAAATTATAACTTTATTATTTAAAAAAATAAAATTAAAGAATTATAAAATTAAAAATTGTATTTCTGTTCCAAATAAATAGAAATAATTTATATAAAATTTTGGTGCAAAAATATTGAAAAATGAATTTATTATGATTTATTTATGATTAAAACTAACAAAAATTGATTAAAAATATTAAATAATAATTTTTCATAAATAAAAATCATTTCAGAAAAGTTTAATGTTATATAAACTTAGAATAATTTTTGTGGAAATTTATATAATTGTTTTGATATTTTTATAGAATTTTATAAATAAAATAGAATAAACTTGAATTATTTGTTATATATATTAAATAAATAAATTTTGGAAAACTAAAAATTGTATGTTAAACTTTTCCACTAGAATAACATAAAATAATTTTTGTAGAATTTATAAAAGAGTTTTAGTATTTTAAAATGATTTTTTAAAAATACAAGGGAATATATATATATACTTAATTGAAAAAAAAATGTTTGTTGATGCCATGGATCGAACCCGAGTACCCTGAATAATAAGCACCAGACACAACCACTTGATCTAGATCAGTGGTTGTGTTGGGTTTGTGTTCGTTTAAAATATAAAACCATATACTGAACTGTGTTCTTCCCCAAATCAATCCATCGTGCCCTAGCTTTTACAATTATTTGATTCACACAACAATAACCCAATTAATCATAGGGTTATTGTTGTGTGTATGCCGAAGAACAAAACCCACAAGAAAAAGATGACTTACAATAACGAAATCGTATGAATTGCTTTGGTCAACAGAAAAGTCAAACTCGATCAAGAAGCTTAGAAAGAAAGATTTGAAGCAGAAATTGGAGGTGTAGAGAGGGTTATCGGCATCTAGGGACTCTGGAAGAGGGTTCAATTTATAGTAAAATACCTTGCATCGCAGATTAGGAAGGTTTGACCACCCTCACAATAAAAACGCGTAAATGAGCTTAAAATGGAATGCTTTGATTGTGTTTTTCGTGTATAATACGCGTGATTACTTGTCACGAGTTAATTAGTCAATAGTTTCTATATACAGGTTTAATCAAAAGTCAATCAAGGCAAAAAAAAATGGGGGTTCGGCTGTTACACAGCAGCGAACTAGAGCAGAGGAGGAAAAACAGTTCTTTTTAGAAAGTCTTTTATAAAATTCGGGTTGGGATTAAAACAAGAATGAGCTGTGGCTCAGTTGGTGTTGGTGTGTGTGTTGTGTTTGGCTCGGCTCCTGGTTCCGGTTCGAACCACGGCAGGAGCAACATTTTTTTTTTAAACAGAAAGGGGGAAGGGGACTAGTGGGCCGGGTGGTTTGGGCTGAATTTGCTTGGGCCGCGTCTGGTGGGCTCAGCAGAGTGTTGGGTTGGGGTTAGTTGTTGGGCTCGGAATTTACAATGGTTGGGGTTGGGCTTTGGGTTATGTATGATTTAGTTATAGTGTTTATTATTATTATTATAAAGTGGTTAAAAATAAAAGAAATATATATATATATATATATATATATATTTATATATATTGTTTTCAAAATCATATAAGGAGTACATGGTGGGTAAAGTGGTGATTTTATTAACTCAAACATTTGAAAGAA
The DNA here is from genome assembly GCA_028751855.1 of Ambrosia trifida. Taxonomy (NCBI): domain Eukaryota; kingdom Viridiplantae; phylum Streptophyta; class Magnoliopsida; order Asterales; family Asteraceae; genus Ambrosia; species Ambrosia trifida. The sequence goes on from CM054127.1 coordinate 26,190,874, forward strand.
AAATACGTGATGTTACAGTGGTGGAGTGGTGGAAAGGCTTGTACTCACTTTATGTGATGCATGTTCGATCCCCATTCCCATATTTTGCCAAGTGATGGTTGAACCTACCCTCTTCGGAGAGGCCAGGTTTGATTTTGATGGCCTCCGGTTTTCTACTATCGTGCATTTACTCTAGAGAGGTTTGCCTCTTGTGGAGGTGCAACATCTGTCAAGTGGCAGGTGGCGGGAAATTTTCCGAGTTGAAGCCTTAGTGCCCCTTATGCGCAGCCTCAACTCGCTTTTGGGCCGGCCACTCTCGCGTCAGCATGGACCCGGTTAAGACAACATAGTCTGACCATTGTAGAGTGGCTATGGGATCCTCTTCTGGGGGGTTATGATGAACTCTGCCACAACATAGAAAATCACCTTCCAAAAAAAAAACTGAGAATCAACACTTACAAATTCATGTATAAGGTGCACAAGTTGGCCTATAATGTGTATCGGACAATGATGTAGTATAACATGTGATATTAGGAATGCATGACATATATCATTCGTAGTGTCAAAATTACAATCATTGCATATATGCGGTTGGTCCGTGCACTTCTAAACATGTATCACAGGTCCGTAATATGACTAGGACACCACACTTTAGTTTACTAAAGTTTCTTTGATTTAATTGTTAGTTTTAGGATTTAATTGACAACCGGTTCCGGCAAGAACCGTTTACACGAGAACCGTTTAACTCTGTTCCGAACCGAACCGGTAGGTTTTTATACGGTCTGGTTCCGGTTCTTATATTTATCACTAAACGGTTTCGGTTCGGGTCGGTCGGTCCGCTTCTGAACTGTTGCACACCCCTAGAATAAAGAGAGTGGGTATACAAGTTCTTGGCGAAGTGCATACATTTGTGGAGAGAATAAAGTTTGTGAGTAGTGGAGTTTCAAATGAAGAACGAGAAAGAGAAAAGATAGTGAGTAGTGAGATAATGTGAAAAATTTTTTGCAAAAATTATCATCTAGCATTGGTGATGGTCAAATTTACCTTTTTACTATGCATGTATACATGGGAATGCATTTAAATGAGACATTCTCTTGCCTTAAAATTTTCCTTTCTTTCATGGATATGGATATGAATGCAACTCTAGTCTCTAAACCATCCCCCAAAACTCATCCAACTTAACTAACCCTTCACTCCCTCTTTAACCAACACCCCTCACCCCCACATGTTTTAAAGGGTCTCATAAATTTATCACATAATCCAAGCTCCCTTACCCACTTATCAACACCAGAGTAAAGCTCTCGATCTCAATGTTTTTTAACATTGTACCCTTACATTCTACCTAGGGGCCAGCCGGCTAGGGGTGTAAACAAGCCGATGCAATCCCGTGCTAGTTTAGGCTCAAACTATGTTTGTTTACTTAAGAGAGAATGACTCATGAGCTCCATTTCTAAAACTTGAGCTCAGCTCGTGAGTAGTATTTCAAGCTTGAGCTCGGCTCGTTTATTATTTTAGTTATTTGATTTATATAGTTTTATAATTGTTTACATATATATTTATAATTATAATTTTTATAAATTTTTTAAACATATATTGCCTAATTATTTTTATCACATTTTACATATAATAGTTATGTAAATAAAAAGCTCGTTTGGCTTGCGAGTCAGCTTGAGCTCGATATGTGAAGCTTGAGCTTGAGCCATTTATCAAATGAGCCTCAATAAAAGCTTGGGCTCCTTTAAACTTGGCTCGATTTCTGTTTTTTGCGAGCCGAGCTTGTGTAACTTACCGACAGCTTGACTCATTTGCACCCCTAAGTCCATCACTGACCAACCCCTCCCCCCCCCCCCCCCTCCCGCCCGCCGTTTTTTAACCCTTACAATCAGCTTAGACCATAAAAGTGCCCCTCTGGACCTAGAACATCCATCACCATTTTTTGATCGTAACTTAATTAGTTTTGTGACTATAATTCGTTCAACCCTCCAACCACAAAACTACTGATATGCATTTGACTCAAAAACTTTTGCTACATGCATCGACCCCTTCTTTAAAAGAAGAAAATGGTCCCAGCACTCATTTTTATGATATGAAAAGAAATAACACAAATAAAGTTTACCAACAATCTCACCCCATTCACTTTTGCTTTACAAAAAATGAGTTTGTTATTAAATTTTTAAATAAGTAGCCTCTATTTTCATACCTTTCCTATATTCAAACCACAAGAATTCTAAGAGAAACAACACTTAACACACTAGCTATGTTTAATGGCAAAATCATAACTTTTTTCATAATATCTTTTTTAATTTGTTAGGTATATTAACTTTTTCATTTTTTTACTATTGTTACTTTTGCTTTTGAATGCTCAATTTTATTCTAATCAAATTACATGACAAATAGATAAAAATATGTAAAAAGTAATTAAATAATTAAAAATAAATAAATTCATGCATACATTGTTAAATTTGTAAAACAACGAAAGTAAAGTAGCAAATTAATTAAGTAGTTCTTGAAAGTTGAATAAAGCCGTGAATTAGAAAAAGTAAAAGCAAAATTATCACTTTTTCAAACTCTAGTCTAGTAAGCAATTAAATAGTAACTTAGCGGTTAAAATGAGAGATAAAATGGAAATCGCTATTATAGATAAAATGAAAAATAAAGTGTTTGGTTGTTTAATGTAATGAAATCACTCATTACACAATATATTTCATTTCCTCAAAATTATTTCATCCACCCCGTGGTTTTTTTCATTCCATCCATCTTTCACCTTTCATTAACACCACAACCCACCGTCACCACCCACCGCCGTCGCCACCACCCACTACCACCGCCGTCACCCACAACCACTGTTGCCACGACGCCACCCACCACTACCGCCACTCAATCGCCATGGCCACCGCCACCGCCAGCACTGCCACCTACCCGCTACCGTCGTTGCCACATCGCCACCGTCACCCGCCGCCGCCACTTACCTGCCACCGCCACCATCAACGACCACCGCTGCCCTCCCAGCCGTCACCACCACCCACCTTCACCGCCACCACCACTCACCATCAGTCGCCACCTATCACCATCCACCATCACCACCGCTGCCATGTCCACTCTCCACAATTTTATTCCTTCATATTTTTTTGCATACTAAACTTCATTCCATGACCCCATCCTAAAGAGATAGTAACTATAAAAAAATTATATTAAATTAAAAGGCTTTACTAATCTCTTTCTTATATCTACTTCTTTTCTTCAAGAAGGTTCTCCTTAAGTTAAAAAAGTAGCCGGAAGACTTCCAATCTTGCTATTGCACTCTTTTTTTTTCTTCAATTTAACTGGTGTACATGAATATTTTGAAGGTCCAACTATGGAAAAGCTTATCTCCAATATTAAGCTAACAAAAAGCCCGGATGTCGAGGGTTTAACGAGCCCCCTTGACCCTCATGTGGTTCCGCCTATGACGATGATCTAACCGCTCTCTAGTAGCTCATGAGTAGGTAAACTCGTTTACACCCTATGACATACATTATAAACAACACGTATTGCGATAATCATGGCCACGCCTTTATTGATTTGAAAAGGTCCTAACATCCGATAGATATCTTCATATGTTTTTTTATAACATACAATGCTATATTGTAAGAAAATTCAAATTGTAAGAAAATTCAAATTGGGCCAACTATGAAACGTTCACCTAGTTGACAACACACTCGTATCGATTTTTGTATGAAGTGTACATAACTGAAGAAATTAGAGAGGAAAAATTAGAACGAACAACTGTCTCAATAATTTAACTAAAAAACATATTTATTTTTTAATTTCTCACACATCTCATTCTCCATCTTACTCACAAACATGCATTTTTTAATTTTTACTTTCCGATATACTCACAACAAGTTCAAAGAGTAATGAATACCAAACTATCGAATATAGATAGCTAGTGTTAGCTCGTTTCCTTATAGTTTATAGATTCAGAGTAAAAGAGAGAAGTGGATGTGAGTGCCCTAAAACATCACTTAACTAGAATCGCTATAATATAGAAATAGAAAATTTTGATAGAAAAAATAAAATAAAATAGCCCCCCTCCAGATGTAGAAAATGACTATTTTTTTAATGGCCAACGAATAAAAGCCTGGCTACCCGAGGTAACCCAAAGGCAAAAGACGACCTCATACGCTTGTGAATGCAAACAACAATTGTTAACCCAATTCCACCATCTCTAGTTTCGGGGAAAACTCATCGCCCAAAGGCTCACTACAAAAAAAACCTCGATTGAGATCGGATTCGAACTTGAGACTTCTGACCTTCAACCCAAATCTCCACTTCCTTTCAATACCAGTTAAGCTACAACGAGTGAATTACTATTTGAGTCCCTGTGTTATATTGGTTTTAACTATTTGAACCCAAAGTTGAAAACTTTAACTACTTGCGTCCCTAGCTAGAAATTAACTAGTCTATTGAGTCCAAATTGCTAACTCCGTTAACTAAGTCTGTTAAATTTGTATGAAATGACAAAAATACCCCTATTTATTAGACCAACTTCTTCTTCTTCATCTTGTCTCTCTGCATCCTCATTCTTTTGCAGCCACAAACCCCAATACTCTCTCTCTCAAACCTGATTCTCTCTCATCTCACCCACACACTATCGGTCTCTCTCCCTCTCCATTATTAGCAACGACCGGCCACCAACATGGATGCTCGTGGCGGCGCTGTGTAAACGACGCGAAGGGAGGGGGCTGGGTCATTTTTGGTGGTGGCCGGTGGGGTTTTTCGGTCTGATTACGATTGTGGTTATGGTGGTGGTGTCATGGGTTGGTTACAGGGTCGGGCTTGAACCCCCACTGCACATCCACCACCGCACCACACCCACCTCACCACCACAACAAACCTCACACACACCTTACACACACAATCTGTCCCCTACCCGACCGTCCCACTACCACTGCACCATAAACAACCACATTTCCCACCACATTGCACCACCTCGAATTGAACCTTAACCCCTAAATTCGGACCCGAACCCTAATTCCCAAACAAAAACTGGTCAAAAACTCCGGAACCCTAACCTTCTAACATAATCCCCAAACAAAAACGAAACCCTAATGCACCTTCATCTCCTCCCATCCATGCAGCTTCCCTCTTGTTAAACTAAAGTATTAGAAGCAAAATGATTTATGCTATAAGCAACACCTCGATGCAGTCTCCATTGTCATATCGATCATACGGTGTTGAGCTTGATGTAAACAGGAAAGAACATTCACCATTCCAATAGTGAAGCGGTTGGGGTGTTGCACAGGTTGCGGATGGTGGTGGTGTGGTGGTATGTTAACTTTGGGGGTGGGGGTTGGTGTAGTTGTGCGATGTGGGTATGGATGTAGAAGATGGTTTAAAGAATGGTTAGGTTTGTATATATAATTCTTTTATTTTTTTTTATTAAGTATGGGTACTTTTGTTTTTTTACTGAAAGTTAACGGAGTTAGAAATTTGAACTCAATATATTAGTTAATTTGTAGCTATGGACTCAAATAGTTAAAGTTTTGAACTTTATATTCAAATAGTTAAAACTATTATAACACAGAGACTCAAATACTAATTCACTCAGCAACAACTTATTGGCTAGAAAATGACTATCTATTTACATTATTTTGTGAGACACTAACAATAAAGCATAAGGCACAGAGATGAAGAATTTAAATTATGTAGATGGCTAGATGGATAATGAGATGCTGCTTGCTACTGGCTACTTTGAGCTTTCTAGAATCTAAACAAAATTTATTTACAACAAATTCAGAAAAAAAGTGATTTTTTTAAAAACAGTGTCAAAGAATCCAATGGAAATGTTAGTTAAACCTTAATTATTCTAATGATCATTCATACTTTAACCAAGTACATACATAACCAAAATTTAATAAATATCACACCACCACCAACAATAATAATAATAATAATAATAATAATAATAATAATAATAATAATAATAATAATAATAATAATAATAATCTATACATATAATAAACCAAAGCCATTTTAATGACATGGCATTCAAAAAGGGTATTCTCTTTATAGGGTGTGCCATGTGTCATCCATGTGGCAATGTCTTTATTTTAGGAAAATAATAATTTAAAATTTAAAAACAAAATTAGATTTTTATCTATAATGTTTCCTCCCATAACTTTTAAACGTTAATATCTTTTATACACGAATTTTTTTAAAGAAAAAAATTACACCAAATTAACGAACGTTTTATTATCTTTCCAACGAGTACCATAATGCTATATAAAAAACGGAGAAAAAAACGACTATTTTTTGTAACCCGACAGGTATTGTGTCAGGTTTGGAATTAGTTTAAAAAAAATTGTGGGTTTGGGTCAGGTCTGGGATTAGGTGATACCCGACCCAATTACCCTTTTTTATATTAGAATATGATAACTTATGGCAGAGATTTGTTTAAAATAATAATAATAATAATAATAATAATAATCATTAATCATATATTGACAAGTCATTAATTATGTTGTCATATTAGATATTTCAACCCGGGATGCTCTGCAACAGGTAATTGCTATGTTTTCTTTTTCTACCATATTTTGAAATAGCTCAAATCTTATTGTATACAGTTAAAGACCTTTAACTGAATGTATTGGTGCTAAACAATCTATGTCCCCTTGAAGTGCTTGGGATCTTAATATTCTGTTTTAGGTGTTGATGTTGTAAGGTGAAATAGATCTTTTGGTATTTTTTTTTAATGTATCTAATGTAAGTTGATATATAGATGTCATTTTTATAGTTTAGATACTTCTAATTTTATTCACTTTACTTAGATTTCTTAGCCCGGGACGCTCCCGAGGTATAAGCTAGTAATAATAATAATCTTAACTGTCAGGTCTTCTTCCCCATCAAACCCTCATCTCTTTCTTTAATAATATTATTCACAGACTCCGCGTCCTTCCTTTCACTTTCCCGTGATATAACCAATCTCCCATCAATCCTCACCAACAAACCAAACCCTTAATTTAACAACAAACCCTAACCCTAACCCAAACCCAATCCAACCAATCAATCAGCCAACGAACGAACCATGTCAGATAACGGCGAAGAAAAGCTAATCGCAGTCGCTCGTCACATAGCCAAAACCCTAGGCCACACCGACAACGCCATGGCCGACGACATCCTTCAAATCTTCTCCAACTTCGACGGCCGTTTACGTGAAAAGTTAACCGAAAACCTAACCGACGTTAACGATCCCAAAACCTCCGTCTCTGTTCTCGACCAGACGTTAAAGTCCCTCGACCGTCAGATCTCCCGTTACGTCACCGTTGACCATCCGATCTGGTCTGACTCAGCTGACGCCTCATCTTTCCTTGACGCCGTTGACGAACTCGTTTCCACTATTCGTGAGTGGACCCCACTCGCTGCTGATAAATCGGTTACTGTTTGTCTTGATCGTGCTGAGGATTTGCTTCAACAGTGTATGTTTCGGTTGGAAGAAGAGTTTAAACTGTTGATGGAATCTGATAATAATAATAATATTGATAATAATAATATTAATGTTAATAGAGGTGGTTTTGAGTCTGATGAGGATGAGGAGGAGAATGAGAATGAGGGATATGAGGATGTGGAAATACCGGTGGCGCATCCGGTGTCGGATTATAATATTATTATTGATGTGTTACCGGCGGGGACGGTGAACGATTTGCACGAGATATCGAAGCGGATGGTGGGGGCGGGGTATGGGAAGGAGTGTTCGATGGCGTATAGTGTATGTAGGAGGGAGTTTTTGGAGGAGAGTTTGTGTCGGTTAGGGTTTACGGGGGCGGGGAAGGGGGGTAGGGTTGATGAGGAGGATGATGAGGTGGAGATTGATAAGTGGATTAAGGCGATTAATATGGCGGTTAGGGTGTTTTACCCGAGTGAACGGCGGCTTTGTGATAGGGTGTTTGGGTATAGTTCGGCGACGGCTGCAGCGGCGGATCTTTCGTTTATGGAGGCGTGTAGGGTTTCGTGTATGGATTTGGTGAATTTTGCTAATGGGGTGGCGATGGGGAGTAGGGCGCCGGATAGGTTGTTTAAGATTCTTGATGTTTATGAAGCGGTGAAGGATTTGATGCCGGAGATTGAGGTGTTGTTTGCGGATCAGTATTGTTTGTTTATTAGGAATGAAGCTTTGGGTGTTTGGAAAAGGCTAGGGGAGTCGATTAGGGGTATATTTATGGAGTTGGAGAATTTGATCCGTCGTGATCCGGCTAAGGCTGCGGTTCCTGGAGGCGGGCTCCATCCGATAACGCGTTATGTTATGAATTATCTTAGGGCTGCGTGTTCTAGACCGACTCTAGAACAGGTTTTTGATGAAAATGTTGTGCCCCCGGTGGTTGTTGATAGATCTTTATCGCCATCGTCTCCGTTAGCAGTACAAATGGCGTGGATTATGGAGGTTTTAGAGAGTAACCTAGAGGCAAAATCCAAGATTTACAGGGACCCTGCTTTGTCGTCGGTTTTCATGATGAATAACGGAAGGTACATTGTTAAAAAGGTTAAAGACGATGAATTGGGTTCGCTTCTTGGAGATGATTGGATCAGAAAACACACAGCGAAAGTTAGACAATATCATGTGAATTACCAAAGAAGTTCTTGGAATAAGATACTGAATGCTTTGAAACTGGACAATAATAACTTATCTCCTAATGTCGCTTCGAAGGCCATGAAAGACAAGCTTAAGATATTTAATTCTCAATTTGAGGATATTTGTAGAACTCAATCCACATGGGCTATATTCGACGAGCAGTTAAAAGACGAGTTGAAGCATTCGGTGGGTGCGGCTTTGCTCCCCGCTTATAGAAGTTTCCTTGGCAGGTTTCATAATATTCAAGACATTGCAAAATATGCTGAGAAGTATGTTAAATTTGAGGTTGAAGACGTGGAGGCTCGAATTGATGGTTTGTTTCAAGGAACTGCAGTATCCGGAAGTGGTCGGAAATAAAAGTCGATCAAGTAAGCCACTCTTGCTTTCGTGTTTCATTGATACAAGTTCAGTTTTGTATCATAGTGTCGTATGTATGTATGCATACATTTGTAGCGTAGTTTATGTGGATTATGTTGTATGCCATGTAACATTTGGTAAATGTTGGCCATTGTATGTGGTTAATGTTGATCCATCGATGCCCAGTTATACAAATGTAATGGAAACTAATTCTCTTCTCTTTCAGAAAACCTTATGTTTTGTAATTTTGTTAATGACATATTAGCTTTGTGACGACAAGAAACTCGTTAATGTTAATGATAGAGGTATCTCAAACCCGTAAGAAATGGTATGACCACCATTAGACCATATCGCAGTTATGCTAAATAGGTTTATTAGAAGAGATGAATTGTATTATTTGCAGAAATTGACCTTGAAGTGGCAGATTTGTACTCTAAGATAGCTGTGGGGGTGTGTTGTCAAAGGGCGCGTTTCTAGCTGTTGCGTAAGCTCGTGCAGCCATGTAGTACCGCCCGGGCCGTCAGGAGGACATCTGTGGTTTGACCAGGCTCGACCATGATGACATTGGTTGTGAATTGTTTGGTGTAAACAGCATCAGTAGCAACCACAGTTAGCTAATAGCTTGTGGTTAGCTACACTGAAAAAGAATTATTGATTGAGTGCAGCATTGATGACTCTCAGAAGAACTCAACCTTTGTTCACTGAAAGTCTAGTAGTGCCTTGGCTTGAGCATCGAAAAAGATAACCAGGTTGCCCATTGATGGTGATAGCATCCAATACATTCGGAGCTGCACCGGTGAACAACGCTTGGCGTAGAACACTAATCACTTTTCTTCTGTCCCACCATTCGCCTATATCATCATCAACAATGAACAAATAAATTTATTATATTAGGAATTCTAAGACCAAAAATTATATTAGTGTCCTGTGGCACTGGTGAAAAAATATACTATACTGGTTTGTTTATGCAGAACTCAAGTGAAGCCGTATATTAGACATGCAAAACTTGCCTAAAACACCGGAGGCAATGTATTCGTCCGTAACCTAGGGGGCCGATACCAGTGTCTTGTGGCACCGGTGAAAAAAGATACTATACTGGTTTGTTTATGCGGAACTCAAGTGAAGCCGTATATTTTCAAAGGAACAGCCATAAAAGAGTGTCATCAAAATTTTACACAAAAGGTGTCCTCAAAACTGAGTTTTGTTCATAACTTTATGGCATTGCCCTGTTGTATATACCCTTTTATGTATAAATTAAATCTATACAGGAGTATGACACTTTTATTACTGCAGGAATGGAGGGTAGCATTTATTTTACACAACCCTGCAATTGGGTTTTAAAAAGCGCGCCTAGGGCGCCTCAGGGCTTTGCACCTATCCATTTTCCCAAAGGCGTAGAAAAAACGCATTTTTTTTGGCATTTTCTAGTCGCTTTTGGCCCTGAGGCGCACGCATCTCGTACGCCATGTATTTTTATGCATAGAAATGTTGTACTTTGGTGTTTTTGGCTTGTACATATAGGTAAAACATATAAAAACCTTATTTATAACTATATTTTGGGTAAATAAAGCTAAAAACTATAGGATATATAAAAATAATTATATAATTAGTGAGCGCTTAGGGTATGGAAATCCCACGATTTTACGCTTCATCGCTTTTGTGCGCTCAAACGCTTTTTAAAACCAAGCCTTCAATTGTATTCAAATTACTAAACCTACAGCCTATCCCCGTCTGAATTTTTTTTACGGTACAAAATGGCAACAAAGTCTTCCGTGTAGAACAAATTGTCAACATAACAAAGATACAAGAATGGTGTAAATAACCAAAAAGGCAAAATCCAATCTGTAAAATAAATTCAATCAATATACAACACACATCAAGAGATTATTTGTATCCAAAATTTCTGCTGATACAAAACAAAAACCTGTGAAACCTTAAAATAAAACCTCAAAAAAAAAGTGTACAAGAAACTCATCAAGCAGTCAGCCATACAATCTATGTGATCTTTATCTTCTAGCCTTTTAGTGCCTGCAAAACCTTCAATTTCGACTCACAAATGTCAAAAAACTCAGTCAAGGCGGTTCCTTGTGCGGTAACTATCTTTCGTGCAACATCCACAGGCTTCCAAGACTTAATTGCCCGATTAACCCGCTCACCAACTTCCAAATCATCAACTGATACCACCAAATTTTCAAGAGTTTTGACGACCTTTCCAGGTCCGTGATCGTTTTCTTCTCCATGCAGAGAAGACAGCAAAAAGTCAATATCCGCATCTTCGGGTCTATCAATTTGTTCTTGTAACCATTTAGTAACTGTATCTATCATACTGGATAGTGATGAGATTGAATCCTTGACAATATTGGATAGTTGACTATTTGACTGGTCAGAAGGACCGCCTTTTTTCTTTTTTTTTCCTGATGGAAGCAACGACCGGACACAAGATTGGATTATGAGCCCGAGCCATGACAATGGCTCGTTCACTAATTGGATTAAGATGGAAAGATCTGCCCCGGGGGAAGATAATAATGGTTTTGTGGAAGTTAGTTTTTCAGAAATGCATTTCTCTAATAGACAACACACAACTTGCCAATTGATGGGGAATGTGTGTCCGTCTGAGCTGTTTGTTTCGTGAGGATTCAGATTCCAGGCGTTCAAAAACACAGCAAAGTTCATCCAGTCAATTAGATTAGAAGAAAAAACCTGTTTCATATAAAGATTAACAATTAAAATCTTTGAAAAGAAAGACTTCAAATATATAGACGTAGTAATTGGACCCACAATGATGTGCTCTGTTTTATCTCTGACCGGTAAAGTCTAGTTATTTATTTATTAATTTATATATAATGCTAAAATGGATAAAAATAGATAACTTATGCGAGAAACCACTAAAAATCTTAAGAAGAATTTTATACAGCAAGTGTTTCAGGCATAGTTGTTAAAAGCCGTCGCTTCTTGCGCATAGGCCCATTGTTTAGGCGAGGCGATGCAATTGCGCTTTAATTCTCTGGGTGATTGTGTTTAGATGCAGATTCCGGCCAGATTCCCAAATTCCGAAGAGTTACTAGCCAAATTCTCTAAATTTTGGCTAAATTCCAGCCAGATTTCTATTTTTATCTTAGGAAAAAACTACTTTTATACATTGATACACTAATTAGATGATATTAAATATTATATGATATCTTTTTTTATTTTATTGGAAGAATAGCATTTTTTTTCTAATACATAATATATTTTTACTTTTTTTCTTTGTTCGCTTTTTTTTTTTTTTTTATCTCAGACCCTCGCTTTTTTGCGCCTTGCGCCTAGGCCACAAGCGCGGCCTACGCGGGTTGAGTGCGCCTAGCGCCTTTGATAACTATGGTTTCAGGTCACAAACCAACCCAACTCAACCCACACCAAAATTTACACCCATCATCTAACCAACCAGCCCAGCCCATTTTTCCACCTCTGGTAACTATTAAGTACATATATGAATGAATGTTTAACAGAAAAACAATTTCACTACTAGTTTCTCATTCTTACCTCAAAGGATTTCTGACCATGAGAAACGGAAATAACCAACTCCACTGCATCCAGGAAAGGGAACCCTAAATATTTTGCATATAATTCAAGCAAGGATTTGAGTTCTGAAAAATCTTTTGAATCAAAACCATTAATGTTGGAATGTCCCTTTATTGATGATGAAGCACATTGTATTGACAAATAAATCATGTGTGGAAGTAGTGATCTCTTCTCAATACTTGTCAACTTTGCTTCGGTTTGTTTAGCCTCATACTGCTATAACAGGTTAAAATAAGGTTAAGCTATAACTTCAATTAATCATAAGAAATAGTTATTGCAGTTTGATAATGTGTAAACTGGTTAGCTAAAATGAAATGCTTCTTAAATAGGGTCCAACTTTAGATGGATTCACAGCATCATCATACTCAGTTAATCCCACCTATAGCAAAGCTAAGGTAGGGTCTGAGGAGGGTAAGATGTAGACAGCCTTACCTCTACCCCTAAGAATAGAGAGGCTGCTTCCAGTGAGACCCTCGGCTTGATGTGGTTTGGTATCAAGCCTTGGACATAAGGCACATAACACTTGGCAATCGGGACAAACCCGATCGGTGCATGTACCCCCTTGTCTTTTGGCTATCCACGTCACCACATGATGCATGATTAACCATCCGTCGTTTTTAACGTTATTTTCACGAAATTAGTAAAATAACGTTAAAACTAGTGCAACTTTACTTTTGCCCCCCAAGGGCCACACATATATACATTATATGCGCACACCGTAAGTGGGGCGTACGAGAGTTTAGATGGATTCACATCAAATGTTCAAAAAATATATGTAAATATAGAGCTAAAAAGACGTTCTTACCAGAGTTTCTCTTGGATTATTTGAAATATCTTCATACGGTCCTGCAGAAAAATTAGTAATAAAGTCAAATAGTCAATGAAGGAAATCAGCAGTCACAATGTGAAACAAAAAAACAAAAAAAAGAAGTGTGAAAGATATGTTACAGCAGCTACCTGAGAGATAATTTTTGTCTAACGATGGGGTCCACCAAGGTCGTAACTTTAAATCTTCATTAAATGTTAACTTCTTGGAGCGAATATCACTTGAAATATCAAGAAAGTCACTTCCATTTTTCAGGCTTTCAAGTACAGACTAGAAAAAGGAAAACAAATGTCAATTCAAAATTGCTACATGAAAGCAGAATAGAACACAGATGCTGGGGGTAAAATTGTAGATACCTCCGCTTCTTCAATGCTATTTGCTTTTCGCTTTAGTTGTAGAATTGACCCTTCAATCTTTGCTGTTAAGTACTGATTGGATCGTTGCAATCTCTCTTTAAACTGAACAAATTCAATTACCTGTAGAAGCAAAAAGGAATGTTTATAGCCTGCTTGCATTAATCTTGAAAATAAATGGCATAAATATGTAAATTTGTAATTCATCCATACTTTTGAATAATTTCGATGACGATATGCAAGAAACGTAAGATCTGCAGATTCCCTGAAGTGATCCTCCATGAACCGAATGTAACCCTTCAAAAGATCATTAATATCTACCAACAGTGATGATGTTAGCATTTGGGGGAAAATATGATGTGAGACGGTTTCCATGAGGATGTTCTTGACATCCAATGATTTGTACCTAAATACAGTAGTAATAAATAGATAATTAATTAATAATAAGCATGAAAATGAGTATCAGAACACCTATAATCCTAAATTAAATAAGTAGTGAGATACATTACCATTCATAAGCTAATGGAAGAGCGTTCCAATAAGAATATAGGTGTAACAACAAAATCTTGTACTGCCAAACATATCTGCAAAAATAAAAATAACACATTCAATGATTATGAAGGTTTTAATATGATGATAAAAAATATTGGAAGAAACTAGTACCTTCTGACAGTCAAACCAAGCTCCAACACCATTATAGCTTCCAACAAATAACCAACATGTTTTGTACGCCAAAACAACTACAACAAGAAATCAAGAATCTACGTTATCAATAACAAAATAAAAATAGGACATAGTAATTAATATTAGTATTAAACAGATATGGAAACAAATTGATACCTGAACAAGTACATTGCATGTCATAGATAGAAGTTCTTCACCATACATATTCTCTTGTACATCTAAGTCCTTTGAAAGAGGAAGGTTTTGGCAATACATTTCTGTCATTTGAACTGCAAATCCCACAAGATCTGCGCAAAAAAAGAGTAGCCATGTAAATTTTTAAAAAGACATAAAAATGTATAACATTTTCTCATTATTTATATCAAAAGATAAACCTTCAACAGGAAGCGAAAACATGTCACCAATCAGTTCTCTTATCTTGAAAAATGTTATATGTTGACCAAGAACATTTCTTGATGGAGTTGAGGAAGAATCAATGCATTTAACCAACTTTTCTAACAAGTGTTTTTTCATGTCACTGGGTAGAATTTGTAGGAAGACCTCCACATCAGCTGTAAAGCTAGCCAAATGTCCAAACCTGTGGTAAAGATAATCAAAATTTCAGAAAATAAAATCTCATTTGATATGTAAATCGTAAGCATGCAAAGAAGAAACATGGATATAAAAATATACCTGGAGAAATACAGAATAAGATCTCCCACGAGTTTTTCAGCGTTACCCCTTCCATACGTTATTTTCCTCCTTTCAATTTCAAGATTTGCTAATCCCGGGCCCCGTATAGACTCATTACCTACTTCTGTCATTAGATTTTCTACAAATTCGGAGGCCTTTAATATGCAACAATCAAACTGCACAGGTCACTATGTTGTATTAAAAAAACATAAACTTCAAGAACTAGTTAGAAAAAGAGAATATGGGATCTGTAAAGGCAATAAAAGCATGCCTTGTCAACCGCCAAGTGTCTATGCTGGCAGTCTGTCGATGTAGAAACTCGGATGGAAGGGCTATTAGCCAAAATGGGCAAACTACAGTCATCTTCCAGCAAGCAACCAAGATAATGATGGAAACATTCCCAATCATCAGGACTGTGAATGAAAATAATCAGCGATGATGTCGTCAGTTACAGGTAAGCGTGGCATAAATTAATTTGTGAGTTAGCTAATGGCCTGATTCTTTTAGACTTTTTTTTTGTTTCGGACTTGTATTTCTATAAACACATACATGAATAGAGGATGATGACATACCACAATTTTAATACTTTCTGAAATATATCTGCAGCTCCATCAAAATCACCTGCCCGAGCAAGAAGTCTCCCCTGTCAACTTGTAAGTTAAAGAGCACAGATATATAAGATAAGCAACAATAATAAATTAAAGAAAATTACAACAAATTTATCAGCCTGTATGATAATATATTATAACGAGAAATAATATTATCAGTCATAATCACGTCCACTTTGCTACATGACTAAATAGAGGAAATAATTACATTTGAATTACATAAACCAATTACTCAAGTAGCATAAAATAATAATAGTACTTACAACAACAGCAATAAGAACAAAGAAGCAGATAGTACCTGTATTCGTAGCTTATCAACTTCGATCATCATAAGTGATCCCAAGTTCCCGGAGAGGATTTCTAAAGCATCCCCAAATTTGGCTTGCTGTTCCAATAGAGAAATATATACACTGAGAGCTGCAACCAATACCGTTTATTGTATAGTATCAGTAAGAAGTCTGTTATTATAATAACAGCTTAACAAAGAATAAATTACTTTGCACCTTCAGGCTCATGCAAACTATGAGAAGCAATGTGTTTTTTAAGTAACCCTTCAGCTAACTGCAAAAGCTTCTCTCCTCCATTTCCACACAATACCTGTCAAATCCAGATATCTTATAACATAAATAACTTATGAAATGATGGTATAAATGTATCATCTTATAAAGCTGAGAATATGAACCTGTAACTGAATGCTACAGACTGCCCAGAGCAAGAACCTCTCTTCACCAGCAATTTTATACATTTTAATAGCTATCTACAACAACAAAAATCTATCGTTCATAGCTACATAAGCGTTGGAAGTATTTATAAATGTGAGAGTACTTTGGGATACCATGTACCTGTTGCTGCTTCACAAAAGAATACTCACGAACATAACAATTGAAAAGTCCCATCATGAGTTCCAAATTGTTTGGAGACTTTCCGCATGCATACTCATAACAACTAGTAGCCATGTCCACTGATGATGTATAATTATACATAGAATAAGTAAATAACATGAAAAAGATTATTAAATTAAGACAAAACCAAAACGGAGTGTTTTAGAAATACAAACGATGATCTAGCCGTTGGAAAACAATCTGCAGTGTGCTTAATGTGAGATCATCAATTAAGAACGAATCATTCTTATACAAAAGATCTTTAGCATTGATGCAAACCGATAAAGCTTCCTCCATTTTACCCATTCTCTCCAAAATTAGAGCCTTAAGTGCCTGTATTACAATATAAAAAACAAGATAACAAATTAAACCGATTCCAACTTCCCCTTCCAGTTTTACATTAAAATTTCAAACTCTCTCCTAAAAAGGAGCTTCTAATTTATCTTAATTATAATCCCTCTTATCTCAGACTCTCAAGAAGAGTTTTTGAACTAGTCTGCTGGCTATTAGAAAAGTCCATCCAAGACTTGGCTGTATCATGGTAGCTTAACTTTTGTAACCCATTGGTTGTAGTACTTCATAATAGAGGACTATATCAAGTCATATTATAAGACGAACAAACATGATGTCAGATCCAATAACCAGATAAGATGAAAAATACATATTATATCAAACATGATATCAGGTAAATGACATTTCTAATCACAGTCTCACACTCACTGGTCCAATTTTCTTTCGGTTTCAACAAATAAGAACTGACCAAAATAGTAAGTTTAACCTTTACCGATTTTTGAGAGACTATGAATAACAAGTTTTTTTTAACTTGTAGGGTAAACTATTTATTATATCGTGTGTTACACTATTAGTATTTTCATAATTTATTCTAGCGTTCATTTACAGATTTCAGAAACAAAACTGTAGAAAGTATCGCTATAGATGCATTGCACACAGATTAATGTAGAAAGTATTTATCGAAGTATTGTCGAGATTCGAGAATGCATCTCATAGAGATGAATGAAGTAGACACAAAAACTTATCAACTTGTGTGATTAAAACTTAAAAGTGATCAAAATAGCAATATAACAAACAAAAAAACACACTCAACAAAATCCCACTCGTATGATAGGCTCTAGGGAGGGTGGGACAACGGCATGCCTTACCTCTATCCCAAAAGATAGAGACGTTGCCCCCACTGACACCCCCGGCGGCCCGGCTCCCAATAAAACCTTCTCTTTTTCTTTTGTCATATAAAGTGTAGTAAACCAAATAACATAAAGTGTGACTAAGGGAATCAAAACAACAAGACAGAAAGTACTAATAATAGCAGTTTTACACTACCGGTAACATAAAAGTGGTGATCAAAATAAAAATATCAACGGCGACTAGGTCCATTTTTTAGGCGAGGCAATGCATTTGCGCTTTGAGTTGAGGAAATTGCGCTTTAATTCTCCAGGTGATAGTTTAGGCATAGATTTCAGCTAGATTCCCAAATTCCAAAGAGTTTTTGGCCAAATTCATTAAACTATGGCTAGATTCCCGCTAGATTTCTACTTTTATCTAAGAAAAACTAATTCTATACACTAATTACTAATACATCAATATTTTAAAACTTTTGATACTAGCTAGATGAAAGATAGTATTATTTTAATATATTTTTACTTTATTTTCTTTGTTCACTTTTTTTTTTATCTCAGGCCCTCGTTTTTTTTACGCCTCACGCCTAGGCCCAAGGCGAGGCCTATGCGCCTTGAGTTCGCCTTGAGTGCGCCTTTGATCACTATGGCAAAAACAACCCAAAGGCCAAAACATCATACCTAAATCCAAAACATATGGCTACGTATCAATTCTTAATCTTCTCACGAAATATGAACCTTTACCTATAATATATATATACACACACACACAATCCATGAATTCTAATAAAATAGTTCTTAAATTTGTATAGTTATCATCTAAATAGCTCATCTGAAATTCATTCGCATATTAAATAGAATTTATGAACCAAATTAACTCTTCATATTTCACTTCAAGACTAACAATAATAATACTCTACTGCATTATTAAACAGAATCATGAAACCTTAAAAAAAAATAAACAAATATGGAGTGGACTTACGAGAGCGTAAGAAGAATTAGGGTATTTAGAGAGCAACGCTGTGGAGAGTTTGAGTGCATTTTTATACTGTCGAGAGTCGATTGCGTCCCAAACGGGTCGGACTCTCCGTTCGGGTATGCCGCCCGCCATACCGAACTTCGATGCCATTGTAAAAAAATGTTAGGGTTTGTTGACGACGGCGACTGTGACTGTGAAGGTGGAGATATTGTTGGGGATTAGAGGGTGTTAGGGATCGAGTTTGGAAATGCAGTAGTGTTAGTTAGAGCGTTTATTATTGGCTTATACCTTTAAAGGAGTTTTAAAAAAAGTGTTTCGATTATCTTTTGAAATGAGAAACGTCAAAAAGTTAATAGATTGTTTTTTAAGTGTTTCACTTAACTTAGGGGCTGTTTGGTAAGCCTCTTAATGCGGCTCTTAACCATTCAGCGCTGAATGATTAAGCATTCAGCGCGTTTGTTTCAGCTTCTGAATGAAATGGTTAAGTCTGAATCATTAAGATTTGAGATGTTGTTGAACCATTAAGCACTAAATTATCCTGAACCTTAATGAGGCTCTCCTACCAATGTGGGACAAGAATACTAACCATTAAGACGTCTAACTTAATGATTCAGCACTTAACCATTCAGACCTCTTAACCATTCAGACCTTTTAATGATTCAGCGCTTATTCAACCAAACAACCCCTTAGTGTGAATATTGGTTGTATGGGTGGTAAAAGTCAATAAGTTGTTTTGAAACTCAATAACGACACGTGACAGCTACGTCAATTCCTTTCGAAATCATGGATTTGGTAGTGGTTTTATGTTTTTTTCCCCAAATCAATCAAGCAATTAAAAATCATCTATAATCAAAGAATCAACTATAACCATCCACCTCACCCTTACATTTTATCACACGTTCGTGAAAATCTCTACCTAACCTGCCTCAAAGCCAGGTACGGGGTGGTGTTGGTGGTGGCATGGAGGGGCTTCACATGTCCTTCCACGCCCCCAAACCTTGAAGCCTTACACTATGTTCCCGAGTTTACTAACGGAAAGAAAAGAAGAGAAAGATAATTTAGGAGAGAAAATAAATAAAGAGAATATACAGGGGTGCAAACGAGCCGAGTCGAGCCCGAGTTCGACCCGGCTCGAGCTTGATTGACTTTTATAAGAGCTCGAGCTTAAGCTCGGTTCGTTGACAATTTGTCAAGCTCGGCTCGGCTCGTTTATTATCAATTAGTTAATACATTGAATAAAAAAAATATAAATAATAGTTCGTTTAGGCTCGTGAGCTTGATAAGTGAAGCTCGAGCTCGGGGCTCGTTTACTAAACAACTTTAAATAAGTGGTAAATATTATTAAATATTAAAAAAAAAACTAATATTACACTAGACTCGGTAAGGCTCGACGAGCCTAACGAGCTTCACATGCTTGGCTTAAATGCGGGTAGATTTGTAATTTTTTTCCAGAAGCCAAAAGTCAAGATTTCTAGCTTCTCAAAAATAGCTTTTCCACCATTAAAAGTCAAAACAGAAAGTGCTTTTCGGTTACACAAACGACTTATTACATTTTAGTAAGTTGTTTTCAAACTCAATCCTAAACACCCTCTAGACCATTCATCACCATTTTTTGATCATCCCTCCTAGGTGTTCACGAGCCGAGCCGATTCAAACGGAGCTTTGCTCATGCTTGGCTCGTTTACAAACCGAACCGAGCAAAGCGGCTCATTTACAATCGAGCTGAAAACCGAACGAGCATTCTTCGAGCGCAAATTTTTCGAGCAAGCGCCGAGCGAGAATTGAGCGGAGAATAATATGGACGATCATAAAATTGGGATGTTTCCTTCGATGTTTGCGTTGTCGGATGAAAACTAAGGTCGAAATGTCCGTTGATAACACTAATATTGAGATACCAGTATCCAAGAATGAGGCTTAGATTGAGGCTGGTGATGTGATTAGCATACGTTGGAGAACAGTTGTTGCATTATGACGTAAGTGTGATATCAAGCGACAATTAGCGATGGACGACTAATAACATAAAGAAGTCAAGACTGTCACCTCATGATTTTTGGTATTACTATTAAATCCAGTGTTGAAATTTTTTATTGAGTTAAGTGGTCTAGTTATATTTTGTTTTCATATACTGAGTCAAATCCAATAGAATGTTATATATAAAGCTATACATTTTATTTGTAAATTGTGTGTATATTATTAACAAATATGTTATTTTTTCAACCACGTGATATAAATTCATAATCGCGAAAAATTACATCAAGATAGCGGGTAGGCGGGCAACAAGCTGCGTCGCCACCTCTTTCTGGACAGCAAATCCTAACCTACTAAAAACGAACCCCTGCTCCCCGGAGCCGAGACACTGCTATGAATAACCTGTTGAACTCTGGTCAGGAAACGGATGGCTTCCGGCGCCAAGGAACCGAGCGTACCTTTGCTCGTGCTTGACTCATTTACAAACCGAACCGAGTCGATCGGCTCATATACAACCAAGTGGAAGATCGAGCGAGCATTTTTCGAGCATTTTACAAACGAGCGACGAGCGATCCACGAGCAGCGAACGATTTAAACAGTGCTAATCTCTCCTACACACAAAACTAATGATATCCATTTGACCGACTCCATCCCTAGGCCACCGACAATGCCGTGGCAACGACATCATCCAAATCTTCTCCAACTTCGACGGCCGTTTACGTGAAAACTTAACCGAAAACCTAACCCACATTAACGATCCCAAAACTTCCGTTTCTGTTCTTGATCAGACCTTAAAGTCTCTCGACCGTTAGATCTCCCGTTACGTCACCGTTGACCATCCGATCTGGTCTGACTCAGCTGACGCCTCCTCTTTCCTTGACGCTGTTGACGAACTCGTTTCCATTATTCGTTAGTGGACCCCACATATTGCTGATAAATCGGCTACTGTTTGTTTCAAGTAAGGCACTATTGCTTTCGTGTTTCATTGATACAAGTTCAGTTTTTAATCATACTGTCATATGTATGCATACATTTGTAGCGTAGTTTATGTGGATTATGTTGTATGCCATGTAACATCTGTATGTGGTGAATTGGTTAATGTTAATGACAGGTATTATTTGCAGTCGTCCTGCAGCTAATTAGGTTTAGTAAAATAGATGAATTGTATTATTTGCACAAATTAGTTATGTACTTTCTACAACTTATCAAGGAATTCTTTTATAAGGGATTCCGTAACATAACGGTAAGCTTTTTCACTAGGATGAATGCTATCGAAAAACAAATACTCAGAAGAGTTTCGACACAGTGGAGTGAGTGGTGTGCATATAGGTCCCGCTTCCAACAACCCTGTTCCGCAACAGCCCTTCACGGTTTCTGTAAAACCTGAAACATATACACAGGTTGCGAACTAATTAGTACGGCTTAAATGGCCTAGTCGATTTGACGATTAAGCATTTTTGTTCCTTTCTGAAAGTGCTATAAATAATTCATGTGTATGGTTATAGAAACTATATCTTTAGTTCTTTACCATGGTTTAAAAAAAACGGGTGAGGCGCGCCTCAAAGCGAAATGCTAAGAAAACGAGTCCGAGGCACGCCTCATGGGGTTCAGATTGTACATACGCCTCTAAGGGCTGAGGCGCTAATGTGCGCCTCAGGTGGTTTAGGCTGTTTTTTATGTGTGTTTGTTTGGTGTTTTAGACTTTTTGGGCCCGTTATTTTATTTTTGATATGTGTTTTGATGTTTTAGACTTTTCTAGGTAAATTATTTAATTTTCTTATAAGATACATAATTTTTATATTTATTTTTTGACTGCGCCTCGGGCTTACGCCTCTGTTCGCCTCGAGGCTTACGCCTCATGAGGCGAAGGGAAAACGCCTCGAGGCTATTTTCCGTTCTTTTAAACTTTGATCTTTACAATTATAATCTGTATTTTTAGATAAAACTTGACTCTTTAGGATTCTGTCTGCCTTAAGAATACTATGGGTGGCTTTAATCCCGCTGGACCCATTTCGGTTTTAGCTAAATTTGTTGATCTGGTACAGTCGACCTTTGTTGAATTAAATCACAACCCAAATCGACCTGTTTATAAACTAAATGTGTTGAAATTGTCACGTCTACTATATGCACACGCACCGTGTATTTCTGGACTTCTAATCATGTCCATTATCGGCTTGTATATGTCTGCATAGAGGATTCTGCTTCCTTTAAGAAACTTCTGCATTTGAAACGTAAGTTCTAGAAGCTTTTTGTTATAGGCTCGAGCTTCCACATTTTGTTGCTCTATGCATTTTCTATCTAGTTCTTTAAACTTGGCTGTAATTTGTATTGGTAGACAGCCGATAGGTGGAAGCCCGGCTATTATCATGGTTCTGCAACCAAGTATATAAAGTTCCTGCAGTTCATACAAGTTGCAGATTTTACACACTTTTAAACACATAAATGCGCATAGCACCACACGCACCTTAACAAAGTCTTGAAGCCTTTCTAGGATGAATTCTTGGTAGTGGTAAACGTTGAATTTGACCCGCCTAGTTGGAATATCATAAAAATTGAAGATAAAGTCATTAGTACCTGCACTAACAGTAACCAAAGCACGATTGATTATTCTTCGTGCTTCTTTTTCCCTAACAATCTTCTTCAACATCTCACTATAGCTCTTGAAATATTCAAGTTGCTTAGACATCGGCAAAACTCTAGAGATAGCAGTAGTGAGGGTATCATAACCACTTCCAGCTGATGCAAAACTGACACCTGTAAGTAGTTCATAGGTGGAAAGACCGGGGTGTAGGAATGGTGGAATCGACTCTTTTATCCCTAGCATAGACGCCAAGAAATCGACGGGTAACTTTCCGTTTGAAAATCGGCCCGTTGGAAAGTGGGTTGGGAAGTCTTTTCCATAAGGGTAATGGTTACCTTTAAAAGCAGTAGCTATGTAGTTATTGTTGCCCGTATCAACCGTTGAATCGCCAAATATGAGAATAGCAGGAAACATGGTGATGTTTTCACCATGACTTTCTACTTGCAGTAGTAACAGGAATAGAAAGCAAAGATGAAACATATTGGTAAAAAATTGTGTAGCTTTTTATTTGTAAATTAAGCTCAAGAACATTGTTTTTATAGGGTCCTTTACTTAGCTGCAAAGTGATGGTATTTAATGTTTTGGAGTAGAAGTAAAACAGTGAAAGACCTGAAGGTAAGATGATTGATGATTCTATGACCTGCAAGACCTTAAGACAATAAGAGGGGGGGGGGGGGGGGGGGGGGGGGGATGAAGCGCCATGTGGCACTTGTGAGGCCCATGTGTGAAGGGTGAAAATTGTGTGTGTGTGTGGGGGGGGGGGGGGGGGGGGGATATTATTATTAATTGTGTGTTCGATTTAAAAAAATAAATAAGAAGCCAATCAGAAAAGGCCACGTGTCCCAAACCATCCACCACGCCGGTGGAGATTCTCCCGCCCAAGGGGCTCCTCCCCCTTCCACGCTATACCGGGATGGTCTGCGTAAAAGAAAGATGAATCATTCCTTCATAGGCTAGCAATGATGCTTTACTGACTTGTACCTTGTTCAAAAATTGTCCATGATGTCATAATGTCTTGTACTTTGTTTAGGTTTCGTGTGTTGAAACAAAGATACGCACATGGGGCCTGCTGTTGTGAACTCTGCAAGATGTGGTCGCCTCCCATTCTCACATTTAAGTTTGACATAAGTGACTGCTATTTTGTTGGACCTAACATGTACCAGTTAGAATATATTAGTCACACATTCTTTGGGTTTCGGGTCGATCCATTACGGAATGAGATTTTTTTTGGGTTTCGGGTTGATCGGTTATGTAATCGGATTCGAACAATATTATACAAATAGTTAATGGATTTGAGCCTTTAGTATTTAAGGGTACAACTTGGCTTAGAAAAAAAAAAAAATTAGTCCAAAAGCCTATATTTGGAAGATGATGATGAATAGGTTGTTTGTTGCAGATTGTTGGTCAATTAAACAATTGTGGTTGGTTTGGTCTAAGAAGCATCAAGCATGAACCGCCTCGAGGCATCTAGGTCCCAAAAGCTGAGGCCCAAGGCGTGTGCATCACATTGCCAGAAGTTGGCTTGGTCTCTTATCTATTCTACATATCAGCCTTCTAGATATCATAATTTTGACTGAAAAGTAACTGAGGTGCTGGCTCAAGTCCTTGATGCGTTTTGCTAAGCGCTTGGGGCTTCATGCGCGCTTTGGTTTAACATTTTTGTGTGTATATTTCCCGGTGAATGTTTCATTCACCATCGCAACACGCGGGTAATTTGTGGTCAAAGGATTGAAACTTCTTCCTCACCTTTTGAAAGCCATTAATGATTGATTACCTTTATGGCTTTAAAGTACTTTCATCGCTTCATACATCAAATTAAGGCTGCAAAATGATATGTCTAGATCAAGCTTTTTCGGTAATTGAATAGTTTAAAAATGACTAGTAATTTTCTTTTAAAGTCCGATGACAATTAAAACAACACAAAGAGCGAGCTAAGCTAGATTGAACTGATCTTAATTTCTGTTTGAACTGATTTTAACAATACAAACTTCTGTAGTAAAATATAGATTGTCATAAATTTACGTGACAAGGGTTTATTAAACATGGTCGTTTAACTAATCTATTATCTATTAATATATATAAAAGAATTGCACATTGCTGACGTGACGTGCAATTGTGCCTTCAACCTCTCCATGAAACTGTCACGTGGCATCATAATTGAAAGATTTTAGTGTTTTTGAATTATTTCCTTTTTTAATTAAAAAAAAGATAAACATAAAACCCTAAATTTATCTCCCAATTCTCAATTACTAAAATTAAATTGGGTTATTTTAAGAAAAAAGAATTTAAAAACAAATTTAAAATTTTCTCTCTTATGTTCCTTCCATAATTTTTAAACGTTAATATCTTTTATATTCGAGATTTTTTAAATAAAAAAATTACACCAAATTAACGAACGTTTTATTATCTTTCCAACGAGTACCATAGTGCTATATAAAAAACGGAGAAAAAAACGACTATTTTTTGTGGGGTTATGTTCATACAGAAAAAAAAAAAAAAAAACAAACAAAGTATTCAGGTTATTCATTAATCATGTTTTTTCTTTTAAACCAGGTTCTTATCTACGATGTTGAAATTCAGCCCAATCGTCATGCTATCATTGGAATTTTACTCTTCTAAATATGGATAGGTATACTTCATCAAGAGAGGCTAGGAGAAAGAATCGCGCAACACTGCAACACATAGTGTCACCTTATAGCAAGGTTATTTTTTTATTTATTTAATTACAAGAGTAATAATTATTAATATTAGTATTAGTATTATTATAATAGTTATATTTTTCAACCCCCATCATGAATTCTAGATATATATAAGTCAAAGTCAAATTGTAACATATTTTAAATTACGTGAAGATGATTATATGTTGAGGTTATCCTTTTAATACTTATTAAGTTTAATATGGTTTATGCTTTTTATTTTTTTAACTTTTTAAATAAATGTTTTCTTTTTTTAACTAAGATTGATTATGTTTAAGCTATTTACTCTTTTCGTGATTTGAGTTTTTTTCTTTTATCATTTTTTATTAAATCATATTAAATTTTTCAACCCCGGGACCTTCCCGGGGTAATCAGCTAGTTGTAAGAATATGATGAATCAAGAAAAGATGCTCTCAACACAATCTCCACTTGCATAACGTTTGAAATCTCTTTAATCTTCCCTAATACCATAACGAAGCTTAAAATTTACACCTTTCTCATTGTAAAACTAAACCCTTTAATCAGTGACAAGTTACATTTGAATAGTGTGTAAGCGGGTATCACTATCCCATTTTAACTTGCAAAGTCTATTATGCTAAATACAAACCCATAGTTCTTAGAGCTATGCGAGTACTGTGGACCACCTTTTACATTATGGTTAGGAAACGCACTGCCTCTGGGCCAAGGATCTAAATGTGTCGAAAATGGCAGGAACACATGTTGGTTCTCCAAGCAGATTGCCTCGTACTTAGCGACTTCTTGGGCATTGAAGTACAACATAAAGATGACGACCTATTTCTCTCTCAACAATTTTATGTTAATGGCATCTTTGCTCATGCTAAAATGGAAAATTGCAAGCCCTGTCACACCCCTACTAACACTAATTCCAAGCTCAGTGCTACAACAGGGGTGACTTACTCCCAGATGGTAATCTGTACCTGAGCCTTGCAGGTGCTTTATAAGACTAGTGGATGTGGAGGAGGCCCATCATTCATGATGGTCCTCCACTTCATATGCCACATCAGCGTGGCCTAGGAACATCGTGGTGATGATGTTCTAAGGGTGTGGAGAGGAGCATCATCACCCTTTTTTTTTTTTTTTCTTTTTTTAGTTAATTAATATTATAATATTAATATTAAAAAGTTAAAAGTACATTAATAAACCTAAAATTATAAATAAAAAAACACTTAAATAAAACTAAAAAAAACAAACACTTAAATAAAACTAAAAAAAATGAACACTTAAATTAAAAAAAAATACTACGAATTATATTTTTTGGTGATATTCTCCTTCATTTTGAGCAAGATGGGACGATCTTCTTCGAGATAGCCGTTGATGTTGGTTGTCATTATTCTCCATTATTCTAGTTGCGCAGCTTCATTCTTTTGGCGAATTCTTTCCTCCACTTTCTTTTGCCTCAATCGAATTTTTTCTTCAACTTCGCATTCCTTCAGTTTTACCTTCTCTGCTTGAGTTTGACTAAATGTATGTTTGAAGGATTCCAATTCAGCCACCAAACTGTCCATCTTTGACTCGCTCCCACTCTATGTTTTAAAAAGCGCGCCTCGAGTGCGCTTAAGCGCGAGGCGCACTGAGGCGCCAGGATTTGCGCCTCATGTAACCCAAGGCGCACCTTGTACAAGAAGCGCAGGAAAAGCGCGATTTTTTGCCAAAAAATCCCCTGAGGCGCGCGCTTTTTGTACGGGAGGTGTTTTTATGCTTAAAATTGTTATATATGTAGCTAAAAGGGTTGTTAAATCATGTATAAACCTTATTTGTATCTATATTTTGGGTCAATGATGCTAAAAACCTATAGCATATATAAAAAAAATTATATAATCGTCTTGCGCTTCGCGTACGAAAATCCCACCGCTTTTGCGCTTTGCGCCTCGGTTTTGGACCTCGTCGCTTTAGTGCGCTTCGCGCTTTTTAAAACCAAGCTCCCACTCCCTAATGCGGCTTGTTTTTTGCAGCCGCTTGCTTTTTAGCTTTGTCCCTCCCTATTGGTCGTGCCTCCTCTGGAATGGGATATTCCTCGAACTCTGGGTCGTCGTTTATATTAATTTGACAACGACCAGTCGACCCGCCTCCCATGCTATAGCCGTCCGACTCTGAACTTTTGGATCGTTTGGCGCTTGCAACCTCGTTTGGAACCGGTGCCCATTTGGGAGATATCTTCAAAATCATCCACGCACGAACGTGAGCATCGCCTCTTTGAAAATCATTTCCTCGTTCCACCCACTTGGAGGATTCACAAACAACAAATTATAATACTTGATGAAGTGGTTGATTGTAGCGTTCATTTTCCTCCACTTGGAACTTACCGACTCGAAGTTCCGATATGGAGGATGCTCCATTATTTCGTGGAATTTATTGGTTACTTCAATATATAAGCTATCTCCCGTTTGATTGTTCCCTACATTTTTAAATACAACGTATATTATATCACTTAAAAAAATAAAAAAAATTGTAACACGTATGAAAAAAAAGTTGTAAGATTTTTTTTTTTACCAACTATGGAATCTTTTGAAGTAGAAATATACACCTTAGCTAATGCTTCTTCTTCTATTTTCGACCATAGCCTTTTGGACGCGGGAGTTTCATGCACTTTAGCCCGACTTTTTTTCCCATTCGAAGATTGGGGTTGCGTTTCGGGCACGAACTCTTCCGCCTCATCTTCTTCTTCATCGGGTTCGAGTGACGGTTGTCGTTGTGTGTTGTGACGGTTGTGATTGTTGGAATAGTGGAGCTTGCAAAAGTTGGGTTAACGATTGAGGGTTTTGGTGCATTTGCATATGGTCATATTGGTTAAAAGTAGTGGGGTTTTGGTGAATTCACATTTAGGAATATTGGGTGAAAGGGTTGAGACTTTGTTAGAACCTAAAAAATGTAGCCCAACTTGGATCAATTGGCATCATGTAACCCGGTGTCGTGAACGGGTTTGGGTTCGGGTTGTTTTGATTACGTTGTGGGGTTT
This sequence comes from Ambrosia trifida, assembly GCA_028751855.1. NCBI lineage: Eukaryota > Viridiplantae > Streptophyta > Magnoliopsida > Asterales > Asteraceae > Ambrosia > Ambrosia trifida. The sequence continues at coordinate 26,219,737 of CM054127.1, forward strand.
GATTCTGGTTTGGGTTCGGGTTGTTTTGGTAGGGATCCATGATTGACATTTTATATAAAGATTGTATAAAAAATTAGAAGATTGTATAAAGATTGTAGAAGAGATGATGTAAAACTGAGGTAAATTGGTTGTGTATTTATAATAATAAAAAACCTTTTTTTTAAACGGTCAAAAGACCGTTCAGCGGTCATAATCAACGTTCATAATTTTCAAAACCAGGCTAGTCAAGCCTCGCATATTGGTGATGGTCATGCCGTTGCCGGCCCTAGGGGGCGGTGTTGCCTAACACGGCATCAGCAAGCCGGTCCTATGCCTGCACCACACCGATCGGTCTAATGCCTCACCATTACATGATTTGATATCTCATATGATGTCCAACAGGTCTGTCCTTTTATGCATACCCTCAGAGAGCCTTAGTTTCAGTATCTCAAGCATATCCTGGGCTATCTCACAGAACCGCTGATCATGGCTTACACCTCCACCCATCCAAATCGGCTAAATTATGTGTTTTCTTGAGGAGATAACTTGGTTTCTTGGTCATCGAAACGTCAACCCACCATCTTCCGCGCTCAAGTGCTGGGACCGAATATCGAGGTGTTGCCAATACCATAGTTATCAAAGGCGCTAGGCGCACTCAAGGCGCATAGGCCTTGCCTGGGGCCTAGGCGTGAGGCGCAAAAAAAGCGAGGGCCTGAGATAAAAAAAAAACGAACAAAGAAATGAAGAAATATACTAAAATAATACTATTTTTCATCTATTTAGTATAAAAAGTTTTAAAATATTGATGTGTTAGTGTATAGAAGTAGTTTTCCTTAGATAAAAGTAAAAGGCTGGCTGGAATCTAGCTGAAATCTGCGCCTAAACCATCAGCTGTAGAATTAAAGCGCAATTTTCTCGACTCAAAGCGCAAATGCATCACCTCGCCTATTAATGGGCCTAGGCGCAAAATGCGATGTCTTTTAACAACCATGACCAATACTACAAACAAAGCTTTCTTGGATTTGTAATCTTCTACTTGAACTACAAGTTCCAGTTCGCCAGGCATCTATCATTTACTGTGACAATATCTCGACCATGTACCTATCTCAGAATTCAGTTCAACACCAGCACATCAAGCATGTGGAAATTGACATTAATTTTGTTTGTGAGAAGGTTAAGCTTGGTGCAATACACGTTCTACATATCCCTACCGAATACCAATATGCAGATATTTTCACTAAAGGCTTACCACGCATTCTCTTTGATCGTTTCAAGTCCAACCTTTGTGGGGGGCTCTTAGCGGACTATATCATTTGTATTTAGTTGTATTTATTTTGTGTATATCTCCTTGTTTTGTAGAGATCTTGTTTCCATATTTATCTCTTGTAAATGTGTATTTAAATCATTGAGATTATCAATAATATTCAAGTAATTACAAAGTAAAACACAAATATATGAGTACAATTGTTTTTTTTGAAAGGCATATGAGTACAATTGTTGAGTGAACATTTAACTTGTTGATTAAAATCCTCAAGCCTTCTTACAAGTTACAACACTTGAATAAATGTTAGCCTCATTGCGAGTATGTAACTCAAGACCCAACTTCAACGCAAGAATAAGTATGGTGTCTGGAGTTATGTAACGAAAGACACTAAATGCGAGTAGTAGAAGGTGTTGAGTGTGCTCATCTTCCAACTTCCAAGAGGGTCTCTCCATTGTTTTCATGAATTATCATGAAACATTTATGACAAGCAATATAGCAAGTATAGTTGACTAGTTGTCACATGAGTTGGTTGGTTGGTTGTGTACTTGTGTCAAGTAGTAATTAAAAAAATGTAGCAAGTTTACAGTCAAACTATGTGTCCTTCCAGGGCATCAACGTGCTACATATAGTTTATGCATGACATGGTATCTTATATCTCAAGCTCTAACTCGGATCAATATTTGTATAAGCCAGTGTAAACCTAGATGGTATCATGGTAGAACGAGTATTGTACAAACCACATTGGTTTCTATGCTTGTTCTGCGTATTAGTATGTGGACTATTTGTATGAATGAAGTCAGGTCCAACCTATTTATAAGTAATATAGTACTCCCTAGACTCAATTGGCTAAGCATAACACATGCTAATACGTTGTAACATCTTATCTCTCATAACTCCCCTTAAAAATGTATAATGTTTAACACCCCTTAATGACCTGTGTATCATTACTTTCCATATTTTTTCTCCTATTTGGGCATTATACTAGAAATGTCATTCCATCTTCATGCCACTATAACGTTCAAGGGGGCGTTATCAAGCTCATTCATGTTCCTATAATGGCCATTACGCAGGGTTTAAGAATCATATAAAATTCTCACAAGAAAGTTTTCAATTAAATTAACTATGCCAATACGTACACAACTGTCTACTTGGCAAGTTGATGTGTTAATGCCAAATTGCCAATAATGGGCAGCCCAGTTGGTCAAAAATTGGAGGGATTAATACACTTGCGTGGGTTCCCACCTAGGAGGTACCTGTGGGTGATTGGATTCGAACTTGGGAAGGGAATGTGGGTGATGTCCTTATCCGTTAACAAAAAATGTTATGTTAATGTTTTAGATCATTTTACTTTTCTTATAACATCAACAATTATTTTTTTAATTTATTACTAAACTATACACTTTAAGTTATTAAAAGTTTATTGATATAAATTTGAACGAATCTCATTTACCAATTGTTTAAGTGTTTAGTTAAGTTCTTTAATTTCAATATGTAGGTGATTGGTGAAGTGGTAAACAATATAATAAAATACAAATTTATGATTAATAACAGAAAATTGACACTTTAAATTGATTGTATTCGACACCAACAATGTGCAAGTACGAGATGACAGGTAGTACGGTTCTTCACGGCTCACGGGTGCTCGATCTATAAACACCTACGAGTTACTATTTTATTGAAATAAAATAATAAAAATATACAACCTTCCAAAAATATAATTAATACTAAATAGGTGGAATAAGATTAAATAAAAGAAATTAGTGCCTTGGAATGAGGTTGAAGACAGAGTTTCACACGTTATTCGATAATTATTATTTTTGTCTTTGTTTTATAAAATTTAATTTTATATTTTGAAGCACAAACGCTCATGCTAAGTTGGTAGCATTACAGATTAATATTATATTTTTCTTTAAAGAATTGAAGATCTAGTCTAGTAGTAAATCATTAATTATTAAAACACCGTCTATCGATCCATATTTGTTGATTTATATAAAATAACACAATGACACGAATGTCATATTTGCATTGTTAGAACTTTAACAGATTATGGTGTTGGTGTTTTGACCAAGTAAGGGCTTTGCCGCTTGACCCCGTCATTCAATATTTTGATACTAAAATTTGTTAAAAAAAAATAAGTCAATTTTTCACCAAAAATATTAAGTGGACCCCAGCTAGGGGCTCAACCCCTTAGACCAAACAAGGGCTTTGCCGTCAGACCCCGTCAAGGGGTTATTGCCCTGCCCCATTGGAACCCCCATTGCTTAGGGGCTTCGGCCCTAAGGACCAATAAGGTTCCTACTAAAATCGTAATAAACTCACACGAACGTACACTACCACACTCTCCTAACTTATTTGATGTTTTATCATTGTACACTTTGATGAGGAGATCAATATAATTGCACTAAACTAATTGGTAACTACTAATGGGGAGGTGGTCCATTGGCAAAGGCAAGGCCTTTAAAACACCTAGGTTGTAGAGGTCTTGGGTTCAAGTCCTAATGATCACGGGATTAAAAAAGAAATTAACCTTTAAAAAAAAACTAATTGGTAACTAAGATTTAGTAAATAATTTACATGTATACACAAACAAAATAACCAAGTGAGTGGTCCATTGTACTTGGATTAATATTCCTTACAAGACTGAATCAACTAAAATTAGATTGATTGCAAAAAAGCATAGGTTTATATAATGTGGATGTGGTCGGTGGCGGGAAAATCTAGCCTCAAGGAAGCTTCCTGGTAACCGAACACACGATTGAAACACATGTACAAACTGTATGGTTTAGTCCCATGTGCATAATCATCCCAGATACACCTATCAGTCAGAAATTTAAAGCAAGTTATCATTTATAAATTATAATTATAATAATGTGGATTCAATGTTTATGGCTTATAATATTAAAAAGTTTCAGAAATTTCTGGATAACAGCTTTATTTATAATAAAATTGCATATATTCTTTTTGTTTTTTTTTTTTTTCATCTTACACACTTTTATATGAAATTACGCCCCTCTATATGGTGAGAATCTTTTTAAAATCTAAACTAGATTTTTGCCCGCGTGTACACGCGGTTCACCAACGTACATGTATTTAGGGAATTTTAATGTTTAATAAAAATACATTAAAAATATTGTATTAAAGTATAAAACAACGACTACAAATTTAATTCAAAATATCACTAAATATTTCTTTATACACTACATTTCTGGTTTTAGTTTTCACATTTCTATCAGCATCAAGTATTGGTGATATTTCACTCCTGCCCTGCTTTTAACTCTTGACAATGCGACATAAAGTTGGCCATGTGAGAATACAGGTTCTCTTAAATACAATCCAACCTTAGATAATTACAACATGACGAACAATATATATCGACCAAAGAATGCTTTTGTTTCCATTTCGTACAAATAATTACAACATAACAGGGAAAAAAACGTAAAGAGTATGGATTAATGTTAACACGCGGTTCACCAACGTACAATTATTTTGAGCGGTAAAACGTATAAAAAATATAGTAGAAATATTCTATTAAAATTTAAAAGATACCAATACACACAAAATTATTTTGTCGCACCTGAAAGCTAACCATCCACACCTAAATACTGAATTCAAGATTGTAGAAGAGGAAGGGTTGATGTGCCAGTTGCGCTTCCTCTGATTGATGAGCCATATTCATTATAGACACAGACCGGTTTTCAACCCGTTTGACCCATTTTTCTTTCAACTTTCTATAAACCACTTGAATAATCACAATGCATTGTATAAAATTGAGTTGAAGAATGACTAATTAATAATTAGACCTGGCAGAGTTGTCTTATTATGAAATGCATCCACAGTCTTGTCCACTTCGTCTCTAGACAGAATATAACAAAGCAAAAACTTAATAACAACACATAATTGGGTTTCAACTTTCAATGAGTCAACACACAACTCAATACCATCAAATACAAATATTTGTTAAGGAAATACAGATTTCAAATGAAATATAGAATTCAGTCATGATGAAGGACATACAGATTTCATGGAGTTAAAACTTACCAAAACGTCTTGTGTAAGATCCCACAGCTGACGGATTGAGTATTAGGCAGTTCACTTAGCTTCCCAAACCATTCTTCATAAAAGGACCATATTTCTGACCAGGCTCAAAACATAATTTAATAAGAAAGTAATCCATTTGCCCATATGAAAAATTAAAAAAAAAATATATAAAGGACTCAAGAAGCATACAAGTACACCAAGAACTGATATTGTGCATAATTCCCGTAGATCACTTCTATATCTTGTTGGATGTTTTTTATTGTTGACTTTTTCCATGAACCTAAAACAAAATAAATGGTTGTGATTTGCCCAATATCCGAAAAAAAACATAATTTAATAAGAAACTAAATCCACTTGCCCAATATTCGACTTGCTCTGTCACCAATAAAGAAAGTGTGATCGCGTAGAAACAACATGATCATCTTCTTCTTCTAGAGTAGAAACAACACTTTTCGCGTCTTCTGCCAACAAAGAAAGTGCGATCGCGTGATCAATTTCTTCACTATCAAAGTCTGATAACATGTCCTACATCCACATAACATACAATAAAATTCAAACAGTTAAGTTAAATCAAACAAAATGTGCCCGTTCACGAATGCTTTACCTAAGTCCTGATGAACATATAAATTCGTTAGTGTTAATGATTAAAGAAAAATGTAACGATATCATAAAAGCTAATTATTATCACACTTATATTTACCTGAGTTTGACTTTGATTCTGTTCATTAGTTGATTCTTTTGAGGTCCATAGCTGCTCCAAGTTGTAATAAACTACCCAGTTTTCGCGAGTACGACCATGATCGATCACCACCAGACAGCCTCCACCGTTGCTCACTGGTGCAACACAATCGTTATACACCTGCAACCGCCATAAAAAAGTATTAAAAAAACAAATCAGAATTTTAAAAATGTATTAAAATTAGTGCAATAACTTTACAAACCAATTCCACCATCAATTCCATTCAACAACTTTCCAAACCAAGATTCATAATTATAGCAATTATAGTTAATACATTTGACTATGCATTTAATACATTTGACTATGACTATATGGAAAGTGTACAACTAATTGTGCTATTAACTTTCCTATAATACAATCAATCAATCTCTTACCAAAAAACTCGACCCTTCCTTTTAACATCCAAGACTTTTCAAACCACCATTTATAACAATTAATTCTTATAATTATCCTTCCAAACTTTAAGCCATCAACTTAGGAAACAAATAAAATGCTAATAAATGAGACCCGAATCAACAAACAGGACCCGGACCCGAATAGCTTTCCTAAGCGGATTATTCACTAAAAAATATCCAGCATTCTTTTACCTTTCATCTAATATTATGATCCTCAAGAACACCTCGAAGAACATATGAACATTCAACCTCACCCGAAGACAAACATCATCGAGCCAACATAATATCATGAACAAATATAACCAGTTAAGATTAACTAACATAAAAACAGATTAAAAAACATAAAGGATTCAAATCAATTAAAAACATATTCAAAAACAGATTAACCCTAAATAAAAAACAATCCCAACTTCCAACACAGATTCAAAAACAGATTCAAAGACAACCAATACCAGTTTAACAACGATTGCACAATATAACAATCACATACAAACCCTATATTGTTAACATCAGGAAAATTCAAGACAACAAATATATTTATATATATATATATATATATATATATATATCAAAATTATTCAATAAACTAAATCAGTCGTAATTAACCTTCACTTGTCTTGAGGCGAAACATTAAATTTTGAAAAAGGAACTTTTGATATGAAACAAAAACTTCATATAACAAAAAAAAAAAAAAATAATCTTTATAGGTGAATGTTTAGTTACCTAAAGAAGAGTAGATCGCCGGGGCCGACAATGTCGTCTCATCGATATCTATAATTTGAACCAAGAAACAATGTAATATGTTAGAACTTGTAAACAAATTATTCATCAAATAAAAATTACAAAGTTACTACCCCTTTTTAAATTTGTGCTAGCATTCTTGGTGAAAAAAAAAACTATATGGTTCTACAATAATTGGATTACAAAGCAAAAAATCATATGCGAAATAAATTGCATATGTACCTCATCTCCATTTCATTATGAACAATGTTATTTAATAAAATGAAATTTAAATTTTGGTTTTAAATTTTGAAATTAATTCCATCAATTCCTAAAACAAACCCATAATCCACTCCTGAAATAATGGACTGACAAATGAAAAATTTTCATTTTTATCCCCACTAACATGCCTAGGAATAAAGACCCCCACTAAAATAGATCAACCAAAATTTGAAACAAAAACATCGATCAAGTTGATTTAAAATTATCATGAACACCATGTATGAACTCAAACAACCACACCATTAAAAAGTCACTTCCTCTAGTATCATAACAAAATTTCAGAAACTAAATCACAAAAAAAAAGCATTATCAAACAAAATTTACATAAAAATTGTTTGCACCTTCCAAGTCAGTCATGATTCAAACCCTCAAAAATCTATAGAACTAGTATACAAAAACCCTACATTTTATAACTAATATCTTTCAAATCAAAACCCTAAATACAAAGATACAGAATTTGTTTAATATGAACACTAAATTAAAGAAACATACCAGATCGGCCATATAGTTTCCATCAGATCTACACCGCGATACTTCAACAATAAGTGTTCTTTGATGTTAAGGGAACTTTCATTACCGTATTTATTGTAGACGAAACTAAACGCCGGAAGGCACTAAACGAAGCAGCAGAGGATTTTGGCACATGTGAGAGTATAAAACGCAAAGATATATTAGGGTTTATTTCAATGTCTTTTTTTTATTATTTGTATCCTCTTTGGGAGAAGAAAGGTTTTCTAAAAGAAAGAGTATAAGGGAAGGAATGGAACATTGTTTTAGGAAAGTTAATATTGGTAAACGATTTTGACCACAATTATAATTAATGATTTTGACCATAATTATAATTAATGATTTTTAGAAAAAAGAATTTTTTTATAAATTACATGGATGAGACAAGTGGCACAATATGGGAAGAGAGAGGAATTGAGGTGCAATATGGGAGTGCCAAGTGTCCTCATAGAGTTTGTTTTATTAGATGTATAGATAGATTATTATAAGGCCATGGGGTATACTCTAACCTATGTGGTGTTAAAAGTGACATGTCATGTTAACTTGCATTGTACACCACTCCCTCCTTGTGTTAAAGGGTGTTAAAGAGGTTATGTGTTAACATGTTAACATGGTGTTAAAAGTCTGCATTAATTTTTTTTCCTTTTATAAATAAAAAACCACTAAAAATATATGATTAGGTGAAGTTAATGAGATTAAGCCATTTCCTTAGGGTGAAATGGAGTCAAATGAGAAAAAATGGATGATGTGGCATCTAGGTGGAGTTAAGAATGGTTAAAGTATACCCTAAGGCCTAAGACTAGTTGCTCTTGTTAGTGTTGTAAAATTCAGGAATAATCACCGATTAATCGGTAATCAGTATTTCACCGGTTATAATTTCATCTAGTGGAACCAAAAATCAGTAATCAATCAAGGGCGGTCAAAATCGGTAAAAAATGGTCAAAACTGTTAAAATCTTTGAAGTATTTAAAAAATTATACTTATCACTAATCTGACTAATAAGTTTACAAAATTATACATAAAATTTTGAAAAATTTGCACAAACACATACACATGTGTGTGTTGTGCGTGTATATATATAAGTGTGAAAAATTACGTATTAAACTCTAATCTGATTAATCGCTAGTCAGTAATTCACCACTCAAAACACATGACCTTAGAGAGAGATATGCTACTTTAAGATCATGAATCATGAACATGAGAAAGATCCTGATTTTTTTAGACCTTATGTTGGATAAGATATCAGCAAATATTGACAAAGAATCGTGTGTTATCGTTTACGTAGTAAAAATATTGAACAATATCAGGTGTAACCTATTACTGATCTAAAGTAATTAATGGCAAGTCATTTAAACATTAGGTCGCATTATTAACACTAAACGATCATGTTATAATATCCAAATCCTCCCCACCACCTCGTAATATTTTTTGAGCGTTCAACGAAAGCCCTGTCACCCAGGTAAACTCAATGGCAAAAGGCTACCAAAGCCCACGAACACAGACGACGCTGGTGACCCGGCCCGCCATCATTCCAGAGAAAACCAACCACCTGAAGGACCACTGTGGTAAAACATCTGGCTCAACCTTGTATAAATCTTTTCTATGTGAGACTCCAGAGCTGGCTCCGAGAATGGTAAAAAAAATTGGGCCTTCCCGCTAAAATATAAACTTATCACTCATTTATGAAAAACCCGCAACACGTCAATAATTATTATAAAATAAACAAAACCAAAATAATTTAAAAAAAAATAATCCAAAAGCAATTTTTTCAGCAAATCCAAAACCAAATAAAAACAAAGAAAAAAAAAATAGTAAACTACAGAAGGAATCGAACCCTACCTAGAAGTAACAAAAGGGAATGCACCTACCACTAAGCTATAGAGGGAGCCAACATTCATATTAAGTTATTATAACATATAAATAAGCTTTAAAAAAAACAAATTGGGCCACTTAACTATTTGGGCCTAGGGCCATTTCCGGGCCACCCAGCCCAATATCCGAGTCTGTGAAACTCCAACCTACAACCTTCACATTAAAAGATTATGAGGATGCTACTCCACCACGAGATGATTAGCACCACCTCGTAATATATAGTAGGGGTATCTAGAAAGCGTAAAAGTTTTCTTAAATATATTGCAATGTAATTCTCAAATTAACAAACAAAAATACTTACTTTTTATGATACACTTATAAATATTTTTCCTGATTCAGTTATATACATGAGTGGTTGAATCGAAAGATAAAATAATCTAAAATCAGATAAAAATGTTGTAAACAGAAATAAGTCATACAAACGTGGAATAATATGACAAAGAGTTATGATTAAAAAATCAAATAAAATAAAAAAATAAACAGTTTTATTGAGTTGGTTAAAGCATAATGAGGCAGACCCGGGATTCGGGGTGCCGAGAACCCGGTTCTATTTTAAACTTAAAATTCAGTTTACTAGCAGCAATACACACCACGATGGATGAATGTAGTCAAATCAATTATAAATTTACAATTTTTCAGCCAGCTGTTATTTTATTTTTATACTGGTCCATTAAAAGTAGAATATTCAACCCAAAGACCAAGAAAAAAATGATTGTTCCGAAGATTATCTTATTTTAAAACATTTCTATCGTTTTATACGTAGGTCAAACGCTATAAAAAGTTCTGATAATTTAATTAGGGGGATGGGCGAAACCAGAAATGGTTACAGGTACCTCCATTACTAGCACGGTAACACCATCACTAGACATGTACAAATCGGTTTTTTTTCCCAACCCGGACCGGTTTTAAAATCGAACCGGTTTTCAAACCGGTTTTTAATGTCGGGGGCACCAACTATCCAAACCGATTGGAACCGGGTCTTGGACCGGTTTTTTTGAAAAACCGGTATAAAACCCGGAAAAAAAAACCGGTTTTCCCCCCTTTTGCTGCTGTTTTCTGCAGTTGTTTGCTGCTGTTTTCTGTGATTTTTTTATTTTTTTTTTATTTTCAACCTTAATACAAGAAACTAATATAATACCAACACAAAATAACTTAAACATACGATTTCATTTATTGAAAACAACGACAAATAACATCATAACGAAAATAGAATTCAACGATTACATCGAAAACAAATAGAAAACATAATCTTAAACGAAAGTGGACGTCTAATCTTCACCCGAACCGGAGTTGTTTCTTATCCATTCATCCATTTCCGCTTCATATTCGGACATTGGTTCGGTTAAGTCCGCGTTGACCTCGTCCTCGTACACTTCGCCTTCATATTCAAGTTCTCCCTCAAGTGAGCGTATGTTTTGCACCCTCTCCGCCACATCCAAATAATTCTTCAAGAAATCGCCATCTCTACCGAAGGTGGAGTTAGTCACGTCCTACGTATCGAAATTACCCTGCCACTAATAGAGAAAGCGGATTCCGAAGCTACCGTGGAAGCTTGAACGGTTAGTAAATCTCGGGCCATGGCAGCTAAGACCGGAAATTGACCTTCCTTACTTTTCCACCAAGCCAACACATCAAAAATTTTAAATTCTTCGGGAGTCAAACCTTTTAAATAGTTTTGGGCACCATACCTCCTAAGTTCGCTACTAGGAGCGTTACCCCGTGCACGTTTATTAGACGTGTCCAACAAATCATTGTATAAATCAAAATCCGTATCAAGTACATTTTGAGAAGCTTGTCTCATTTGCATTTGAATGGACGACATTTGACCATAACGTTCAAAATAAACATCATACATATCCGTGAGATGTTTATTAAATCTTTCTACCATACCTTGTGAAAAATACGGATCTTGAGTCGTGTTCAAGTCCAACTCGTTGAAAATTTTTTCAATTATATTTTCTACCCCCCTATATTGTAACACGGGTTTAAAGCGGATGCACAAGTAGAAACCGCCGGTAATTCCGAAAAAATGTGTTCTAAAATTTTCCTTCATAGTTGCCACCATTTCTTTGTATGGACTACCTCTACATTCATTTCTCCTAATTTTCTAGTCATGTTATATAACTTGTGAAGTGTTATACAACTAGTGGGATAATAAACTCCCGACAAAGCGGTGGTTGAAGCTTTAAAAACTTGTAGCAATTCCGCTACAACTTCAATAACATTCCAATTCAGAGTATGGTATGGTGCCGCTTTTCCCCCACTCACCAAAATTTCATGAAATGCAATTAAACTACCTTTTTGCAAAACGTGTCTTTCGATCATGTTACAAGTGGAACTCCATCTTGTTGGACAATCCCAATTTGGACCCAAACAAACGGCATTCACACTTTTGCAAAATTTTATATATTTAGCATGCCTTGTATTGTTGCTATATATATCGCGTAACATTCTTCGAAAACCTTCCCTTTGTGTTTCAATAACTTTTAGACCATCTTGAACGGCCAAATTGATTATGTGTGCGACACAACGACTATGAAAAAATACCCCTTCACAAATAGGTTGGTATCTTAATTTTAATTGTGTGATTGCCGCGGTATTATTTGACACGTTATCAAAAGATATTGATAAAATCTTCTTTTCTAACTTAAACGTTTGAATAACTTTGTCAATCATATGAAAAATATTTGTACCGGTGTGAGGGTAATCAAACAATCGAAACGCAATAGTTCGTTTCATCATTTGCCAAGAAGACGGTTCAATCCAATGGGCCGTTACACAAATATAAGAGTCGGGTGAACCGTGTGGTGCGGACCAAACATCACTTGTTAAGTTAACACATGTTTCTAAATTTTCAAAATAAGTAATTAATTCATTTTTTGCTTGTTTCCATCTTTTTAAACAATCACGCCTAAGAGTAGCACGACTTACATGTGACAACCCAGGAAAAATCCCACATCGGCCGTGGCCAGGAGAGATCCTTGGTTCATAAGTAATGTCTTGCCTCTTAAATCACCAACGCGTTTTGAGGCTTAATGTTAGTGGGTGAGAGGAAAACTCCACAGTTAAGCGTGCTCAGGTGGGGGAAATTCCAGGATGGGCGACCTCTTGGGAAGTCTCCACTGGGCAACCAAAAACAAATCCGTGAGCTCTGGATGGGCGACCCATCGGGGCAAAGCGGACAATATTGGTGGTGAGAGGGGCAGGGTGTTACAGATGGTATCAGAGCCACTCCTGCGCCGTTCGGGATGGTGGGTACATACCTCATCAGGGACGACGAGACTCTAACAGGGGGTGAATGTGACAACCCAGGAAAAATCCCACATCGGCCGTGGCCAGGAGAGTTCCTTGGTTCATAAGTAATGTCTTGCCTCTTAAATCACCAACGCGTTTTGGGGCTTAATGTTAGTGGATGAGAGGAGAACTCCATAGTTAAGCGTGCTCAGGTGGGGGAAATTCCAGGATGGGCGACCTCCTGGGAAGTCTCCACTGGGCAACCAAAAACAAATCCATGAGCTCTGGATGGGCGACCCATCGGGGCAAAGCGGACAATATTGGTGGTGAGAGGGGCAGGGTGTTACATTACATGTGTGTATCTTAGTTGAAGTGTTCGTTGAATAAGCCTCGTCAAATGTGGGTTGTCAAAATGATTGAAGGGCAACGTTTCTTGTATGACAAAATTCCCCATTTCTTCGCGAACCGCTTCCAAGTTGTACACAAACAAGTCGCCTTCTTGTGTGATCGAGGCTCCAGCTTGAGAATTTCTTTGTTCTTTCAAAATTTTACAATACGGTTTCTCCACATGGTCTTTAAAGGTCGAGTTAGCATCATGTTTAAGCAAAGACGAACAATATTTGCATCTCGCCTTGTTTGGACCAACACTCATAACACATAAATCAAAGTGTTTCCAAACATTGGGGTTTCTTTTCGTTGGAACCACCTTAACAACCGTGACTTGCGATGAAGAAGCACCAAGTTGGCCGGAACCGGTTTGGCTTTGAGGAGTTGGTGGTTGTGAAGATGCCATTTTTCTTAGGAAAAAGAGAGTGATTTGTGAGAAATTAGATGAAGAATGCAAGATTAGAGAGTGTTTTTGATGGTGTGATTGATCCTAAACATTAAGGGGTATTTTGTGACACCCCAGGAAAATCCCACATCGGCCGTGGCCAGGAGAGATCCTTGGTTCATAAGTAATGTCTTGCCTCTTAAATCACCAACGCGTTTTGGGGCTTAATGTTAGTGGATGAGAGGAGAACGCCACAGTTAAGCGTGCTCAGGTGGGAGAAATTTCAGGATGGGTGACCTCCTGGGAAGTCTCCACTTGGGCAACCAAAAACAAATCCGTGAGCTCTAGATGGGCAAAGCGGACAATATTGGTGATGAGAGGGGCGGGGTGTTACAGATGGTATCAGAGCCACTCCTGTGTCGTTCGGGGTGGTGGGTGCACACCTCATCAGGGACGATGAGACTCTAACAGGGGGTGAATGTGACACCCCTGGAAAATCCCACATCGGCCGTGGCCAGGAGAGATCCTTGGTTCATAAGTAATGTCTTGCCTCTTAAATCACCAACGCGTTTTGGGGCTTAATGTTAGTGGATGAGAGGAGAACGCCACAGTTAAGCGTGCTCAGGTGGGAGAAATTTCAGGATGGGTGATCTCCTGGGAAGTCTCCACTTGGGCAACCAAAAACAAATCCGTGAGCTCTAGATGGGCAAAGCGGACAATATTGGTGATGAGATGGGCGGGGTGTTACATATTTATACTATGATTGTGGGTCAAAAAAATACCAAAAAAAAAAAAAAAACAAAAAAAAAACGGCTATAAACGAGCTCCAACGGCTATATGGCCGTTTTCCAACGGCTATAAACCGGTTTTTTTATCAATTTGGTATACAGACCGGTTTGTAAACCGGTTTTAAACCTGGTTTTCTTATCAAACCCGTTACCAACCCGGTTAACCCTCCAAAACCACAACCCGGACCAAACCCGTAGGTGCGAATCGGGTCCAGACCGGTTTTTAAAAAAACCGGTTTACCGGTTTTCAAATCGGGTTCGGTCCCAAAACCGGTTTTTTTGTCCATGTCTAACCGTCACCACCGGTGCTGGTAGGGCCGTAGGGGTACCGTGAACCGTGTTCTGGTTCTTTTTAACGGACTGGTAAATTGGTTTTTTATTTTTATTTTGAATTAAAATAATAATATTAACTGTTTGTTTAATATTGTTTTACCTATATTAACCGTTTGTTTTAATATTGTTTAAATTAAAGCATAAAAATAAATTAAAACCTAATTAAATAAAAAAGAAAATAAAAAAGTAAAATTCATTAATATTTAACATAAAAAAATACATTAAAAGAAACAAACAAAATCTAAAGTTGGCGCAACAGTTGTCATGCCGAGACCTCGTCAAAACTGTTGTTATATCGAGCCACATAGTCCACATGGGTGAATTCGATAGCAAACTCAGGGTCGATGCCCGGGTTCTCCCTCAACGTGTGGGAGTGGAGGGTGGTCCACCGATCACACTTATTGTTGAGATCGACGCACTTTCTCTGCAAGCTCTCGATGGTCCGGTCGTTGATGCCGACTTGCTGATTAAAGTCGGCCAACGCGCGGCCCTATAACCCCTTGGGGCGCGAGCCTTGCCCCGAGCCCCTCTCCCTGCGTTATTGTAGGGCTGGGTCCTTTTTGGCGTCTTTGTAGCACACCACCAACGCCATCTCTTCTTTCTCGTTCCAGCGAGTCATCTTTGTGTGGGTGTTTGTTTGTTTAAACCGTGGTAAAAGTGTGAGTTTTAACCCCACGGTTGTGGGTATTTATATAAAAATTTTGGGACGGTTAGGTTTATAGAATTTCTTTTTTGACACGGTTTCCATGTAAAAATTAAATTTTACTGGACGGTTACGAAGGTATTTAATTTTTTGAACGGTTTGGTTGACGGTTTTAATGCTAATTTGACTTATTATGTGACCGTATAAATATTTGAAATGGTGGTAAATTAAAAAAAATATAGATAAATATTTAAATGAAAATAACTAAAAAAATCAGTATAGTGTTGTCTTAAAAAAGTGTTTTAGTAAAGTAAATAAGTGAAGTGATGTGACAGTACAAAATTGGTTAAAATCAGTTAAGTGAAAAAAAAATCAGCAAGACACCCCTTTCCTATTATATATCTATACATCTAATAAAACAAAGTCCATGAGGACACTTGGCAATCCCACATTCATCCTCCAATTACATAGCCAATCAACTAATGCCAAGTGTCTCTATTGTGAGAATTTATAAAATTTTTCTTTTTTCTAAAAATCAAAAATCATTTATTGGTTGGTCAAAATCGGTAATTAATATTAATTTTCCCATTAATAAGTTGGTCAAAATCGGTCATTAATATTAATTTTCCCATTAATAAGTTTCCTATTTGTTAATTAAAACCAATCTTTCTAATAACTTTCTCTCTCTAAACCCTTTTCTGCAGCAATCTTCTCCATTACTAGGTTAGTTCGTGAACTTCCCCTTCCCACTGATCAACCATGATTTCTTGCATCTTAATATCTGGCAGGTTTGAAAAAACTCGAATCACTTAATATCAACTGCTGTAATTGCATTACCCGATGCAGATATGAAGCCTCTCTCAGGTAATTGTTCTTTATAGTTTACATCATTGTTGTCTACATGATCAGCTCTAATCAATGTTCTAATACAATAAGCCTATAACATATATGGTCAAGAAAAAGTGCTTTCTTAGAATAATTTGAATTTTATTACAGAATTTTATTACAGTTTGTAATGTAATGAACTTGATAAGAATATATAATCTCGCATATTTTACTAATATATATAATTTTTATGTCTCAGACCTTACAAACTTGAAAGAATTACAAATTTCGTGTAGCAAGGTCACGGATCAGGGTGTCACATTCCTGAAAGGTCATAAGCTTTGATTTTGAACCATACATATTTTCTTTTCCATTATATAATTAATAGAATTTTTTTTAATTGTAATAATTAATAGTAATAATTTTGAAACTAAGGTATTGTGTATTCTTTCTGTTCTTTAGGCTTAAACAAGCTTTCATTGCTGAATATGGAACGCTGCCCTGTAACTGCAGCATGCTTGGATTCACTTTCAGGTTAATTATATAAATTCTCATTTTTTTATTTGTGTTCAGTTGATGGTTTTTAATAATTTTTCAGATTTGGGGCTTTAGGTTTCATCTTTCTTATTTTCCACTATGAGATTATATTGTGAGTTTTAAGTTTCAGTGTTTAGGTATTGTTATTTGTTTTCAATGATTAGGTATTATGTTTGTTGTTTTCAAAAATTATGAGATTTTAATAATTTTCAGATTTGTGATATGATCAGTTTCAGTGTTTAGGTATTGTTATTTGTTTTCAATGATTAGGTATTATGTTTGTTGTTTTCAAAAATTATGAGATTTTAATAATTTTCAGATTTGTGATATGATCCTCCATGTTTTCTCAGTAGCAAAAACACGAAAATTTCCCGTGAATTATATATTTCTTCATGATATTATGTTGGCTCGATGATGTTTGTCTTCGGGTGAGGTTGAATGTTCATATGTTCTTCGAGGTGTTCTTGAGGATCATAATATTAGATGAAAGGTAAAAGAATGTTGGATATTTTTTAGTGATTAATCCGCTTAGGAAAGCTATTCGGGTCCGGGTCCTGTTTGTTAATTCGGGTCTCATTTATTAGCATTTTATTTGTTTCCTAAGTTGATGGCTTAAAGTTTGGAAGGATAATTACAAGAATTAATTGTTATAAATGATGGTTTGAAAAGTCTTGGATGTTAAAAGGAAGGGTCGACTTTTTTGGTAAGAGATTGATTGATTGTATTATAGGAAAGTTAATAGCACAATTAGTTGTACACTTTCCATATAGTCATAGTCAAATGTATTAACTGCATAGTCAAATGTATTAACTATAATTGCTATAATTATGAATCTTGGTTTGGAAAGTTGTTGAATGGAATTGATGGTGGAATTGGTTTGTAAAGTTATTGCACTAATTTTAATACATTTTTAAAATTCTGATTTGTTTTTTAAATCTATCTATACATCTAATAAAACAAAGTCCATGAGGACACTTGGCAATCCCACATTCATCCTCCAATTACATAGCCAATCAATTAATGCCAAGTGTCCCCATTGTGAGAATTTATAAAATTTTTCTTTTTTCTAAAAATCAAAATTCATTAATTATATTAAATTAGGTAATTATATTAAATTTTTAGGTAATTCATTATGATTTGGTCAAAGCTTCTCATTCAATTAATTAACTTCCCTAAAACAATTTAAACTCAAAATTCATAGAGAACATAATACAGAGAGAGAGACACGCAGAGATCTAGAGAGAGAAAGTGACGGAGGGAGGGAAAGAGAGAGAGGACCTGAAGGATGAAGGAGACGGCGGCGGGTCACGAAGGATGAAGTTGTTCGGTTACTCGATGCACAGTCACACGTCTCCGTTTTGTTTGAGATCACTGATTATATTGCGGATGTTGTTATCGATCGTAATGGATAAAGTCAAGTTGATTGGTATGCCTTTCAATTTTAGTTTGGTTAATCGTATTCATGTCTGCAACCCAAAAATCATTGAAGAAGCCAATAAAAAAATTATGTGTTAATGGTTTTTCGATTTCAATTTTTTTATTTTTTAGGATTGCTGATACTAATAGAAAGTTAGGAATATTAGTGAATGAGGCGTATGTTCATTATCTATTTTGTGATTGTTTATTTTACTAGAACAAAGAGTTATGGGTTATGGTACAATGATTCGTTACAATACAAAGCCTCCACGTGTTGGTTGTGATATTATTAAATCGTATGTGATGGTTGAGTATAACAATAAATGTTATGATAAGGATGTTTAGAATCTGGTTGTTTTCAATTATGTTTTGTTATTGATTGTGTTATATGTATATACTTCATCATATTAGTTTATTTTTTCATCTATGTTATCATCATTAATAATAATGGATATTATTTGTTTATCACTGCAGAATGGTTCACGTTTTGGTCTTGTGTTGTACATCTTTTACATCTGTGGCGGCGGTATTATTAATATTTTTCAGTTTTTACGTTGGTCGATGATTATTATACGCCACCTTTTACATCTGTTGTTCTTGTGAATTGTTTTGCTATTTATTTCTCAGTTTTGGATGGTCTTCAAGGCATTGTGAAGAAAGTTGTTTGTCTGGGTGGTTGGCATAATGACATTGGTTGGATCTTTTTACTTATTTTAGTTAAAGGTTGCTTGAATCTTTTGAAAATATAAATGAACAAGAAATCAAAAACCCTTATTATATTAAAATGATAGACATTTTAAAGTCTTTTAAATAGGGGGTGTACTGGCTTGGTCAGAACCCGTTTGACCGAACCAAATTCACACTTTTTGTAAAACGGTTCGTTTTTACTTGGATTCAGGTTTTTGTAAAACAGTTCGTTTCAAATAATCTATTACCTATATAATGGTATGAATGATTGGATTTTAATTTTAAATGAAGTCTTAGGAGTCTCCTGTTTGGAGTTCATCATCTTCTCAATTTCAAACCAATGTTTCACTTCGTTTGGCTGTGACAGGTGACGGTAATAGCAGTGGTGACCATGGTGCGGTGGTTAAGAGCCATGCCTTTATGAGTTTATTCTAATTAATTAAGCTTTGTATTTTATAATATTATATGTTATGGTGCAGGCACAATCAAATAAACTACAAAAGGATGTATAAGTTTGAGTCATTCTACTGGTTCGTTCATCTCCCAATTTATTTTTATTTTTGTAAATTCGAATGTGTATGTATAATTTACAGTATGCTCATTGAGTTCGAGTGTGTATGATTTCGTAATTTCATTTGATTTTCAGGTTAATGTTCTATGGCATGGATAGGTGGCTCGATATTGATAACATATCATACGAGGTAACAATACAAAAATTGTCTCATTTTAATCAAAATTATTTTTATATCACATTAATAACTTTCTTCTTTCATAATATTAGTCAATCTTCGACAAGTATTTAGGCATCCCCTTTCATTCGCAAACCTTAATACTTGGCTCCATTTTGTTTGAGTGAAACATTAATGAATGATTTTCGATTTTTAAAAAATAAATTCTTTTATAAAAACATGACTCTTTTTTGAATTTTAAAAATAGAATAGTCATTAAATGTTTTTTATTTAAAAAAAAATTAAAAATCTGGATTATAGTGTTTAGGAAAGTTATTAAACACTTTGACCGAAACATTAATGAATAATTTTCGTTGATGTAAAATAAAAAATTTTATAAAAACATTAATGACTCTTTTTTTAATTTTAAAAATAGAATAATCATTACATTTTTTTTATTTTAAGAAAATTAAAAATCTAGATTACAGTGTTTAGGAAAGTTATTAAACACGTTGACCCAAACATTAATGAATGATTTCAATTTTTAAAAAATAAAAAACATTTATAAAAACATTAAGGACTCTTTTTTGACTTTTAAAAATAGAATAGTCATTAAATGTTTTTTATTTTAAAAAAAGTAAAAATTTGGATTATAGTGTTTAGGAAAGTTATTAAACACGTTGACCGAAACATTAATGAATGATTTTCGATTTTTAAAAAATAAATTCTTTTATAAAAACATGACTCTTTTTTGAATTTTAAAAATAGAATAGTCATTAAATGTTTTTTATTTAAAAAAAAATTAAAAATCTGGATTATAGTGTTTAGGAAAGTTATTAAACACTTTGACCGAAACATTAATGAATAATTTTCGATTATTAAAAAATAAAAAATTTTATAAAAACATTAATGACTCTTTTTTGAATTTTAAAAATAGAATAGTCATTAAATGTTTTTTATTTTAAGAAAATTAAAAATATGGATTACAGTGTTTAGGAAAGTTATTAAACACGTTGACCCAAACATTAATGAATGATTTCGATTTTTAAAAAATAAATTTTTTTATAAAAACATTAATAACTCTTTTTTGAATTTTAAAAATAGAATAATTATTAAATGTTTTTTATTTTAAAAAAACAAAAAATGTGGATTATATTGTTTAGGAAAGTTATTAAACACGTTGACCGAAACATTAATGAATGATTTTCGATTTTTAAAAAATAAATTCTTTTTTAAAAACATAGAATAAAATATGCTCGAAGTTTTTTTAGCGGGTCGATCTGGGTAATGCTCATCTTCTCAGACGTGTCAAATTAAATTGTGAAATTTAGGTGGTAGTTAGTTTCTTATTTTCATTTTTATTACTTTCTTATTGTTGAATATGCCATAAGTCTATTTTTAACACATACCATTTAGGTCGTCTTATTCAGGTTGGATTGTATTTAAGAAACCCTGTATTCTCACATGGCCAGCTTTATGTCGCATTGTCAAGAGTTAAAAGCAGGGCAGGCGTGAAGTTACTTATACTTGATGCTGGTGGGAAAGTGATGACTAAAACAAAAAATGTGGTTTATAAGGAAATTTTCAGCGATATTTGAATAAATGTGTATTCGTTGCTTTTAAATTTTAATAAAATGTTTCTACTTTATTTTTCTTATACGTTATACTACTCCAAATAATCGTACGTTGTTGAACTGCGTGTCAACGCGGGCAAATATCTAGTATGTTTATATTCTGATTTCGGAAAGAAAAAAGAAATAAAGAAATATAGCAATATTATTTTATCATTTATAGAGTTAACAAAATACCCTTGTTGCGTATCAACTTTCAGGTGCATATTTTCAAAGTATCGTGTTTGGTAGTGATTGTAAAATTTTATTTGATATATATAGGGTTGTAAACGATCTTAAAGTTTAACAAACGGTTTAAAAACTGTTTGATGGAAGTTCGTTTATGTTCGTTTGTCTAACAAATGAACGAACACGAATAAAAATTCCGTTCGATTAACTTAACAAACAAACACGAGCAAAGGTCTTGTCTTTTCGATTGCGTTCGTAAACATTCGGCAATGTGTTTGTTTATGTTCGCTCATTTATATCCGTTCATATTTATTTGTTTACTAGCTTATACCCCGGGAGCGTCCCGGGTTGAGATATCTAAGTAAAGTGAATAAAATTAGAAGTATCTAAACTATAAAAATGACATCTATGTATCATTAGCTACTTTAAAAAAAATACCAAAAGATCCATTTCACCTTACAACATCAACACCTAAAACAGAATATTAAGATCCCAAGCACTTCAAGGGCACATAGATTGTTTAGCACCAATACATTCAGTCAAAGGTCTTTAACTGCATACAATAAGATTTGGGCTATTTCAGAATATGGTAGAAAAAAAAAACATAGCAATTACCTGTTGTAGAGCGTCCCGGGTTGAAATATCTAATATGACATAATAAAATATCTAATATGACAACATAATTAATGACTTGCCAATATATGATTAATGAATATTATTATTATTATTATTATTATTATTATTATTTTAAACAAATCACTTTCATAAGTTATCATATTCTAATATAAAAAAAAGGGTAATTGGGTCGGGTATCACCTAATCCCAGGCCCGACTCAAACCCACAATTTTTTTAAACTAATTCCAAACCTGACACAATATCTGTCGGGTTGCAAAAATTAGTCGTTTTTTTTCTCCGTTTTTTATATAGCACTATGGTATTCGTTGGAAAGATAATAAAATACTCGTTAATTTGGTGTAATTTTTTTCTTTAAAAAAATCTCGTGTATAAAAGATATTAATGTTTAAAAGTTATGGGATGAAACATTAGAGATAAAAATCTAATTTTGTTTTTAAATTTTAAATTATTATTTTCCTAAAATAAAGGTCTTGCCACATGGATGACACATGGCACACTCAATAAAGAGAATACTCTCTTTGAATGTCATGTCATTAAAATGACTTTGGTTTATTATATGTATAGATGTTCATGGAAAACTTAAAAGTTTTTAGTTTTTAAATTTCCCTCATATCTTTTATTTCCATCTAAAGATTAATCATATCCTCTAAAATTTTAAATATCTCCTAAACCTTTTACTTCCTAAACTTTTCCCTCATACACATTAATTATCTATACTACATTATAAAGGATGATGCATGGGCAAATATGTTCAATTGTCCAAAGTTAAAATGACATACCAAGTGTTTATTTACAATTTCTTAAATTTTATCACATTTATTCTCTTAATGCCCCTAAAAGATAATCAACCTTTATATGAAAATGGAACTCACCAAAATTAAATAAATACACGAGATAACAATATTATTTGAACAAATTTCATATAATAGCGATGAAGGATAATAATTTATGTTACCACAATGAATAATCTTATCTCAGCTAACCTTGTATGAGTTTTAAAACTATAAAATATAGTAACTGGAGTCTTACAATAGTTAAAGTCAAGCTAACCATGACATTTTTTTTTATATCATTCAACGCAGTCATTTTTCTTTTCAATTTTAATCATGATAATTACGTGAAATTAGGCTATATAGCTTTTTTTAGTTGATTAATTTTTAGGCGTTTTATGATAGATTGATGATATGATATACGTGTCCTTCTTTAAGTATTGGTTAAAGGATTTCTTGTTTGTTTAGAAAAGAGAAATTCCCTGGTCTGAAAATTATTATTTCAATAAATCCAAGTCCAGTCATTGTTCTTGATGATTCAGTCTATTTGAACAACTCATCTTCACTAGTGAAACGTACTCCAATTACAAAAAAAATATAATCGATCATTGTCTTGGATTACAAACTTGTAGATGATAATTAGTTTGGAAATAGTAAAAAAAGCTCATAAGTGTATTTTTAATGAACAAAATTTCAAAACCATATATGCCACACCAACTATTAACAAAAATGTTTCTAATTAACTTGACCGACCAATTTCAACATGTACGCTAACATCTTTTGCCTGTTAATATCTCTTAAAGATGTTATAAGGATGCCAACCCCCTATACACACACACACACACACACACACACATATATATATATATATTAGTTCTTTTTTGCTTCAGTTTTATTCCAAATTAGAAAAACAATAAGCGTTGGAGGTAGAGAATTCAATGGGAGGCAAGAACCATAGGTAAAATTTTTATGACCTTTATCAGTTAATTTTTTTTTATCTATTTTCAGTTTGAAGTTCATATTTTGTGTTAAAAATGAAGAAAATAAAGCAAACATGAAGCAACTCAGAAAGAGTTTGTTATTTAAGGCAAATCCAATGCCAAGCTTCTACCATGATGGTCCACTGCCAAAGGTTGTGCAAAGAAGGTATTTAATAAATCATTTAGCTTCTAATGGTTTGTTAACACATATATTGTTGTCATTGCAAAGTATTGATTATATTCATACAAGATCGATGTGTTCTATTTAACTAAACAATTTTAACGAGCATAAAGTCTCCCAAAGTCTTATCTCCAGTTCATATAATCTCGCTAAAAAAAATCCACTATTAGCTTTATGAGGGTGTTTGGATGTGTTTTTTCCAAGTTATTATCTGATTATTTGATTTTGGGTATTTAATATAACAATATCACCTTTGAAAATACATATCCGAAGGGTCCTTAAATGTTTAATTTTTAGGTGGAATTGTGGAAACATCCTAACTAGAGCTTTAGCATGAGGAGTGGCGGCTGGGGATACGTACCTAGAGGTTGACCATATAATTGAAGGATTATCTACCGGCATGTAACTTTCGAGTTGTAAGTAATTACCATTCATTTGAAAAGTACTGGGATATGTAGCTAGAAGTTGACCCTGTAACTTCTTTTATTGTAATTGACACATTAATTAATAGTACTTAGTGTGCACCCTATGCACAATTGGTTCACTTGTTGCCAAGATGCAAGGGGCAAAGGCGCCGTATAACTACGACTTGGGTATTTGCTCATATATGTATATTTATTTATATTCAAATTAAGGTTATCCTTTTCTTTTCTTTATAATGTTTGTCTTCATGTTCAAGATTGCCATAGTCTCAACATTGAAGCACAAAAAATCTTGTTGAGCTGTGTGGAAGGAAATACACGTGTCTTGGCTTATGAATTTGCAACCATGGGATCTCTATATGACATATTGCATTACATGAACACTTGTTTGCACTTTTGTTTTCATGTTTAAATTAACGGATATATAAGTTGAAATATAATTGGAGTTGGGTTTAAAATCTATATAATATGCATATATACATGCAAGTAGGAAGGGTCTGCAAGGAGCACAACCAGGGCCCGTGCTTGATTGGGTGCAGCGGGTAAAGATTTTGTTGATGCAGCAAAGGGAATGGATTATTTGCATAACAAGATACATCCTTAAATAATTCAGAGATATTAAGTCTAGCAATGTGTTGATATTTGAGGATTTAAGAGCCAAGATTGCCGATTTTCAACCATTCAAAAAAATCACCCCGATATGGCTGCACACTTGCATTCTACTCGTGTTTGGGAAGTTTTGGCTATCGTGTTCCATAATAATACTTATTGTAACATCGTGAATTTCCCCTAATTTTTTTTGATAAAAAGAATGTATTGTTTTAAACAATATATGTTTTAAATACCTTAAACTAATAATTATTTGTATCTCGACACTTTTGTACGTTTTAAAAATATTTCGAGTCACTTTCGGGCTTATATAATCATATTATGAATTTAGAATAATATAGTTTTAGGGAAATAATTGCCAAAAAAAGATTTGTGTGGACCGGGACTCGAACCCGCGTCCACAGCCAACCAACACACAGTGACAACCAACTGAGCCAACTATCATCTTGTGTAGTATTTCAGAAGAAAATAAACTTAACACATTCCCTAAATTGATTAGTCAAAGTCTTAGTCAAACGGTCAAAGTCTTAGTCAAACAGTCAAAGTCTTAGTCAAATAGTCAATTCATCATAAAACCTTACTTTATGGTGTTGACCAATTTTAATGGCTAATTGACTCCAAACTAGTACAAAAACCCACCTATGACCCATTATACTTTGCACCTCTAAATCGATCGTTGTTTCAATCCGATTAAACTTTCCCTCATACCTTTCTTCTATAGTCTATTACTTCTACAATTGAAGCTTTGATTATAAGCTCTTGTAATTGGCAACTTTGGGGCTACACATATTTTTTTCTCGAGACTTAATACTTTGCTAAGGTGAGTTTACGTAACCATGTTTATGCAATTCTTTATACTTGCAACATTATACTTAAGCAATTCTACATACATGTCTAGTTGTAAACTTTAATGCCTCATGATTTAGACTACAACAACAGTTTCAACGAGTTTCAACATTACATAATCATTAGCTATGGCCAAGCCGGCGATACTCAATAATAGATCTATTGGATTCACAATCCCACCCGGATACGTGTACCTCCTACATAGGTAGCGTGGGTGATTGTTATCGTTCCAACATATTATTAAGGTGAACCGTGGATGACGGGATGGACCTAAACTAGTCGGAGGTTTGATTATGTCGATTCAACATTTCATGTTTATTCATGTAGACTTAAACTTACGATAGACATATGAATTGCTAAACTTTTATTCTTAAACTTAATTGCTTGACATGGCTTATGTATTCTCACCAACTTCTAGTTGACCCCCCCCCCCCTATTTGTACAACTCAACAGGAAATAATGATGATTGAAGTCTAGAGAGTTAGCATGAGGAGACAATTTGAAGTTTATGCTTTGTTTGGCTTTTTGATGTATTAGAATTCCATTCAAGACTTGTTATGTATTTTCAATTTTGGATATTTTTACTTTAAATAAATTTCAATTAAAACTTGAATACCGTGTGCTATTGTATACTCATTCTTACGGGACACCGCGATGTTGTCCGCCGTCGGTTGGGGTGTTACAGATTGGTATCAGAGACATGGTTATAGGGAAATTAGGGTTATTAGAAAAAAAAATAATCTAGTCTATAACCATAGGAATTTAACCAGTACTTTGCTCCTTTTTACTTGCAACCCTTACTTGTTTCTATTCTCTATCCTACTTCTTATCCTTACTTTAGTCCCTACAAGAAGAGTGCTCTCCATCACAAGATCTACTCTTAGACTAGTAGGACAAATCCTCAGGTTTAGCCTGAACCACCTTGAAGATCTCGTCGAAGTTCTAGATTTTAATAAAGAACACGTGCAATCTGGAAGGGTGAACGCCTGTATTCTGAGTTTTCTGTCTAGGACTGGCATTGCGCATAAATCCCAATCAGACGAGGGAACCGGATGCCTACCTGGGAATTCTCGGGATGAGTGTTCACTTATAGGCTAAAGCATGTCTTCACTATGTTATTAGAATCTAGAAGTTTTGATAAGTCAACGTTTTCGTTTATTCGTTTTAATTAATGAATAAATGATTACACTCACTTTCCTTAAACTAAGCTCTAAATCTCAAAATTTTACAGCTTAAATCAATCTCATTTCATAACCATTTATGGATTTCACAATCACACTTCACCTTACCATCTTAGCCACTTTTTAAATAGTCAACACCCTACCCAAATCATATTATTTCATTTCTCCACATGTTACTTATTTTTTTTTTTTTTTAAAAAAAAAACTATAACCTCATACCTTAGCACAAACTAAAGATTTCTAAATCTTGTTGTATTTTCATTACCTAGTAACTTTACAAAGTACATTTTTTTTTGTCAAAAGATGTCCTCGAACTTAAATTCAATTGTTTATTTATTGACGTAACAAACGATTTTCTATATAATGTTTTAAACTATTAAAAATCACTAATAGAACCTTGATCTTCAAAACCTAATGTCATGTTTGAAATCTCCAACTAATGGGAATACTTTAATCAAAGCCTACTTAGCTTGTACTATTTAACAACTTTTGCTTTATGTACAAAACCAATTTTGAAAATAAAATTTTTTTTTCCATAGGAATAATATCTAGTCTCTAGATTCTCCATCGACACTCACTCATTTTCAACTTGTTCAAATTTTTACAATATTTGGCATATACCACAATCATGTTTTCTTATACACTTGATTATAACTTTTGATCCAAACCCCAAAATTTACACCGCTACATAAACTCCTTACTATAAAATAAACTCTTTATCAACTATCTTCACATTCACTATCTCTCACAACCTTGATTCTGCTTCAAGATTTTTCATCATTCTCTCAAGAACTAAATTCATATCCTTCACCTTCTCAAACATGAACTAGTTACCCATGATAACCAAACTATTGAAACTTGGTTGTGTGTTGCATCAAACTTAATCCTTAGTTATACACGAGGATTCGATTATCTACCATATTTAAACATTTGATACTAGAAATCATGGAATATAAACTATTTGCTATAGACACACCTAGAGTCATTAACCTTGTCTAGGACAACACTATTACAACTCGCATGCTATGCTTGATACTTGATTGTTTATATGTACATATTATCAATTTGCAATTTATGTGTGAAATAATTGGTACACGTAATCAAACAACTGGTAGAGGATGAAGTACTTGCTCAACAGTTAGTTGAGTACCAAATAACCTACTCAACGATTGGTAGAGGTCATCATGCCTGCTCAACAGTCGGTAGAGGCCCTACAACCTGCTCAACGACTGGTAGAGGCTATCGCACCTGCTCAACAATCGGTAGAGGTTCTTACTCACTGACTGGTAGAAGTCGTTTTCCTACTCAACAGTTGGACTCATTTTTGGATACATTGTAAACGTTTCAATCACAAGGTTATTTTGCATTACTTACATGTGTGTTTAGAGTCATAGAAGGACACAAAACCCTAATGTAAGGTAAATTGGTGATTGCGGTCCGGAACGTAATCATGAATTTACAGGTACGTTAAGGTAGTGTGAAATTCTAATAAGGTTTTAGTAGTTCATTTGGTTTTCATATAGCCAATCAATTCATGCATTTCTTATAAGATTCCTAAAACATAAGTTTAGTATTTTGCTAGATTCTTATGCTTCTTGCTACTTCAGACGAACCTAATCCAATCCTTAAAACTCACATCTCAAACCTCTTATCCAAATTATTCGAAACAAATTATTCTATTACCTATAAATTCATGTCGTGCCTTAACCCAAACCACAGCTGCCTTAATTTCTACCTAATCAGCCTCAAACCTGTGTTTTTAAATAAACTTCGGGACGAAGTTCCTAAAAGTAGGGGAGACTATAACATCGTGAATTTCCCCTAATTTTTTTTGATAAAAAGAATGTATTGTTTTAAACAATATATGTTTTAAATACCTTAAACTAATAATTATTTGTATCTCGACACTTTTGTACGTTTTAAAAATATTTCGAGTCACTTTCGGGCTTATATAATCATATTATGAATTTAGAATAATATAGTTTTAGGGAAATAATTGCCAAAAAAAAGATTTGTGTGGACCGGGACTCGAACCCGCATCCACAGCCAACCAACACACAGTGACAACCAACTGAGCCAACTATCATCTTGTGTAGTATTTCAGAAGAAAATAAACTTAACACATTCCTTAAATTGATTAGTCAAAGTCTTAGTCAAACAGTCAAAGTCTTAGTCAAACAGTCAAAGTCTTAGTCAAATAGTCAATTCATCATAAAACATTACTTTATGGTGTTGACCAATTTTAATGGCTAATTGACTCCAAACTAGTACAAAAACCCACCTATGACCCATTATACTTTGCACCTCTAAATCGATTGTTTCAATCCGATTAAACTTTCCCTCATACCTTTCTTCTATAGTCTATTACTTCTACAATTGAAGCTTTGATTATAAGCTCTTGTAATTGGCAACTTTGGGGCTACACATATTTTTTTCTCGAGACTTAATACTTTGCTAAGGTGAGTTTACGTAACCATGTTTATGCAATTCTTTATACTTGCAACATTATACTTAAGCAATTCTACATACATGTCTAGTTGTAAACTTTAATGCCTCATGATTTAGACTACAACAACAGTTTCAACGAGTTTCAACATTACATAATCATTAGCTATGGCCAAGCCGGCGATACTCAATAATAGATCTATTGGATTCACAATCCCACCCGGATACGTGTACCTCCTACATAGGTAGCGTGGGTGATTGTTATCGTTCCAACATATTATTAAGGTGAACCGTGGATGACGGGATGGACCTAAACTAGTCGGAGGTTTGATTATGTCGATTCAACATTTCATGTTTATTCATGTAGACTTAAACTTACGATAGACATATGAATTGCTAAACTTTTATTCTTAAACTTAATTGCTTGACATGGCTTATGTATTCTCACCAACTTCTAGTTGACCCCCCCCCCCCCATTTTTACAACTCAACAGGAAATAATGATGATTGAAGTCTAGAGAGTTAGCATGAGGAGACAATTTGAAGTTTATGCTTTGTTTGGCTTTTTGATGTATTAGAATTCCATTCAAGACTTGTTATGTATTTTCAATTTTGGATATTTTTACTTTAAATAAATTTCAATTAAAACTTGAATACCGTGTGCTATTGTATACTCATTCTTACGTGACACCTCGATGTTTCCGCCATCGGTTGGGGTGTTACACTTATATTATAAACCCTTTTCATATATATGCATCTACCCAACGGCAAAGTGGACGGGATGTAGATATGCAATGACCGGACGACTTACACAAGAGTGATGTTTATGTTCATATTGGTTTGTTACAGTAACATACCTTTGGTTTATTAAGATTTGTTTAATAATGAGTACATGGTTTTTGTGGTGAACTGCAATCAGTTGTAAGTGGCGATGCACAGTTTTTTTCTTTTCTTTCTACGAACACTTGTTAAAACATAGTGTGCACATTTCTATTCTTTTTACGTAACTTGCGGCAAAAAACCTAAGTATCATAATATTGTATTACAACCTATTTGTGGATCCTACTGCAACACGCGGGTAAACCCACTATTTTAAGTAAATGCTTCGGTCATTCTTGCATTCATGAAACATGAATTTTTTTTATCGCTTTTACTTGCGTATGAAGAATTTAAGGAAGTCGGGCATTCAATAATCAAGACATTTTTTTGGGATAGTTATGAGCTTATAATGAGTTAGGATTATCCTGTGATCATGTCTAAATAATTTTGGATAACTATGTCTAAGTTAGTATAATTTGACTTATGGTTTAGTGGATATACTTACTCTAATGGTTAATGTTAACAAGCTTTTTATAGTTAGTTGCGTATTAATTGTTTATTTGTGTCCATAACCTGTGTTCACAAATAGTTTCGCAAACAATTAAAACTAATAAGGGCATTTTATATCTCTTTAGCGAGGTGAAGGAAAGATCGAGGGGATGTGGAGGAGTGATAATGGTGGGATTGTGGTTTTGAATATGTTCTAATCCCAGACATAAGGTATTGATATATGTATAGTTGTATAATTTGGATGAAATGGAAATTTTAAACGCACACTACGTATTTTGCGCGATGATAGTGTTTCATAGTTTGAACTTTTTAAATCTACAACAACCGTCAGATTATCAACGTTATCTGACGGTCTAGAACCAAATCAGAGCAATAGAGACGACTTTTCTCATGTCGCCTCTAATGGTGTCGCCTCTATTGCTCACATTTCTTGTAGTGTTCCATGCATATGGAGACTTACTAGAAGGATGTAAATCACTACTTATTAGAGGGTAGCAGTTATTGCTAAATTAGAGGGTGTTTGGGATTGCGTTTTGAATATGATTTTTAGATTATTGCGTTTTGAAAACGCAGATAATCAGTTTTTAGTGTTTGGATTGCGTTTTGAAAACACAAATAATCAGTTTTTTAGGCTATCAAAACACAATAATCTATAAGCAGCTTCACCACTGCTTTTCCAAAACGCATAATTTGTTTTGAATAATCAATCCCAAACACCCCCTTAGTTGCATGAATTGTATGATATTTGTAAGGCCACAAGGGGTGGTTTGTGTTTCATCACATTCATCACACTATCACACCCAATCAGATTCTGCCACCTTATTTTATCACATTCTATCACATTCCATCAATAAACCCATGCGGCGGTGTTCACATTCTATCACCTTTCATCACTAAACTTTTTTTTTAAATATAAAAAACATTATATTAAATAAAAAAACATTATATTAAATTAAAAACATTACATTAAATAAAAAAATTACATTAAATAAAAAAATTAAGTGAGCGGCGGGTAAGGGTCCTCGTATTCGATATCTAAACCACCCACGGGTTTCGTTAGATCAAATCGAAGCTGATAGTGGACTTGTACATTCCGCAACCCCAAAAGAACATCATTTGGAACGTTTGCTAGTATATCCGTATCCATAACGTAATCTGGAGATATTGCGCGCCCATCTTCCTTTATGATCATGTTGTGCAATATGACACACGCGTACACAACACTACTTATTTTCGCTTGATCAATCAAACGCCTTGGGCGGTCTAATAAGCGTCATTTACCTTTCAATACACCAAACGCCCGTTCAACGTCTTTTCTCGCAGATTCCTGTAGCTTCTTAAACAATATTTCTTTTTCGATTGTCGGAAACGAGTAAGCTTTCACAAAAACTGACCAAGCGGGGTAGATGCCATCGACAAGATAGAAGCCACGTCTATATTGTCGTCCTTTCACCGTAAACGGACACGTCGGGGCGGTTCCTTGTAACTCTGTATCGAAAAGCGGTGATTGATTTAGAACATTGATGTCGTTGTTTGAGCCGGGGGGACCAAAGAACGCATGCCAAATCTATAAATCGTTCGACGCAACGACTTCAAGCATTATCGTCGGTTTTTTATGGTCACCTCTCATAAACTGACCTCGCAATTGCTTCGGGCAACTTCTCCACACGATGTGGGTACAGTCGATGCTACCGATCATACCGGGAAAATGCCATCTAGCTTCATGCGCTGCGAACAAACGTGTAATGTCGTGTCTAGTCGGTCTTCGGAGATACTCTTTACCATATAAATCAATAATAGCATTACAAAAATAGTGAAGAGACTCACTTGAAATTCTACTAGACATGTTGAAATACTCATCATATTCGTCAGGAACGTTACCGGTAGCAAGTTGACGAATCGCGGATGTGCATTTTTGTATCGCCGTAAAGCTCCTTTTCCCTCTAGCATCATACCCTACTTGAAACCATTCGAACTTAGCTTCGATGTCCCCGACAATCTTTAAAAATAATTCCTTTGATAAACGAAATCGATTTTTAAACACCTCGTCGTTGTTCTTTGGGTTTTCTACAAAGTAATCGTTCATCAAAACGTCACTTGCCTCCCACCGATCACGCTGCACCATTCTTTTCTTTGGACGTTCCATATTTTGATGTTGTGCCGCCTCGCAAACCATTGCATAAAATTCCATCGAAGAACCCGACGAGTCGGAAGAACTAGACGAGTCGAGTGGACACGAGGGGCCTCCCATTTGATATATATATTTTTTTGCTTGTTTGATTGTTGAATGTAAGTTATGATTGTTGGTGGTATTGATTTTGGTTGAAAATGAAATATATATATATATATATTTATAGATTTAGGTTGAAAATTATTTTTTTTTAAATCTCAAAACTGTCAAATGACCGTTGGCCAACGGTCAGATATTGTAGCCAAAGTAACGCGATGGCCATCACGATGAAATCAATCGCGGCCCTGATATTATAAGGGGGCGGTGTTTCATGGTGACCACGCCATCACGGCGGGCCTATCGCGGACCGCCCCGGGTGCGGTGTTTCAGTGTAGTGTCTCCACGCTATCAACCTATCAAACGGCTACACGTTACACTATCAACCTATCACAAGGCTACGCTTTATGATTCATTTCATCCCATATATGTTTTTGAAGTAGATGTGTCTCCTTTGCATTCGCATGAGCTCGATCATATTGATCATATTCTGTGAGTGGGCTTTTGATGTTTTAAAAAATAGTTTGATGGATTTTGAGTAGAGAAGAGAGAAAAATTTAGTGTTCTATATTTTTAGGGAGGGGGGGGGGGGGGAGGCTTAATATTTTTAAAATGGTTTTAAGTGAAGAAAAGAGAAAACGTAATGATAAATATAACACCCCAAAATCTCTAAACCGTATTTTATGATAATCTAAGCACATGTGGCTTTTAAACTGAACCGCATGAAACACGACTTATGCGAATTTCCTAGTCTAGGGAAATTAACTCCGTCAACCTTGTTAACTAAACAAGGCTTAAACAATTATACGAGACTAACTCGATTAGTGTCTTGAACTAGTACATACTTAACGAAATATGGGAGGGCTTAAAAGTGCCAAATAACCAAATTGAGTTTGGTTGAATACTTATAGAAAAAAAAAGAAGAAAGAAAAAACACACACACACACACACAAACTTCTAGAAATTGATCCATACACCTCCCAAAACACACACTTAAGCTCAAACTCAAGAACAAGTTCAATCAAGGATGAAATCAAGGGGCTTTTGTGTGCATTAGCCCTAAAACGAATCTTCCAAGCCTAATACACACCAAGGTGCGGATACAAGAGACTTTAGATAGCCAAGGAGTCTCGGGTTGAGGTAAAGAGGAAGCACGCATAAGGTAAGTCACTCGATGGCTTAAATCTTAATATGTTTGTAGTATATTTACATGCTTAGTTATACCACCTTTGTATGTATACCTGAAACTATCAATTGGAGTGTCACAAAAGAAGCCTAACCGGGAATCATAATTCATAGAAATGGCCTTAGATGAAGGTTGTTAATGTCCCAATTAGGCTAACGGGTCAATTGGGTATAACACTAGTTAGACAAGCACCTAAGGGTCAACATTATGCCAACATCGCTTTCGTTAGTTGCTTGAGTATATTTGTGGACTCTATGTTAAAAATCTCAAGCTAGTCTAGAAGCAAAAAAAAAGGGGCTCGGGCTAAAGTAAGTCATATCTATGACTTTGTTGGATATATATATACATATATGCTCATGTTGGGTGTATAAATTGTGGGTATATCTTTAGATGAGATGAGATTGTGATTTCCAAGGGTTATAAGAAAACATCGTGTTTAGATCACGTTGCAAGTCATAGAGACTGAGCGAACAAGACCGAGAGAAATGGCACATGTGGCCATGGACACGAGGCATCGCAAACCCGGTATAAATGACTTGGGCGGAGGTCACCTAGTCCAGTTGAGGCTTGACAAGCATAGAAAAAAAATCATTACTAGGCCTTGGAAATCATAAAATCTTAAAAACTTGGATGTATGCAAAAGTTAACGGGTCAACATATTGATGGACATATAAATCAGGGTTCTTGGGTTAGAAACCGAACAAGGAATTCAAATATACATCTAATCATGTTTGTATTACGCACGAGAACCCTTAAACGTGTCCCTGGAAGCCTCGGGAGCAGTTTTAGACGGACCCAAAAGGGGCAGTTTGGTGCTGAAACATTTCGTACCTTGTCAGGATTTGGTGTAGGATACGCCACTTTTGGAGTTGCCTACGCCAATTGGCTACGCCAATGGCGTAGGATACGCCAACGTCAGAGTGCCTACGCTGATTTCTGCTGTCC
Organism: Ambrosia trifida; assembly: GCA_028751855.1. Lineage (NCBI taxonomy): Eukaryota > Viridiplantae > Streptophyta > Magnoliopsida > Asterales > Asteraceae > Ambrosia > Ambrosia trifida. The sequence continues at coordinate 26,254,992 of CM054127.1, forward strand.
TACGCCACCAGATGCCCCCTCCTTACGCCAATAGCGTAGGATACGCCAAAACTGGCGCAGGATACGCCAAATCAGCCAAAAATTTTTTTTTTTTGTATTTTGCATCTAAATTCAATCATAATAACATATTTATGGGCTGTCTAACTGTGATAAACCCTTAGGTACTCAGCTCCATGAACCGGATGATGATCGAGGCTTATTCGAAGAACCGGACATGCTTAACTCGTCCGTTTCCGTAATGTTTTGATAAACTTATGAAGATACTTGGTTATTTTGTAATATGCTAAGCCGTAACTATAACTTTGGAGGTTTGTACTAATCAATGTCGCTTTTGGATGTTAATGCGTTAAAGTAAACTATGAAATGCTTTAGCTTTCCAAGTACAAATCAAGTATATTATCGTTTAATTACCCCTATTATGGGTAGGGTATTACAATAAAAGTATAAAAAAATATTATTTATTTGAAGACGGGAAAGAAAATTTAGTAATTTTAATTTATTTGAAGAGGCGAGAGTATTTTTAGTAATTTTTATTCAATCTTGTCTTTTGTAGCCTGGTAACATCTATATGACCATTTGTTTTATTCTAAACAACTAGTTTATACACTGGGAGCGTCCCGGGTTGAGAAATCTAAGTAAAGTGAATAAAATTAGAAGTATCTAAATTATAAAAATGACATCTATATAGCAATTACCTGTTGGAGAGCGACTCGAGTTGAAATATCTAATATGACATAATAAAAATATCTAATATGACAACATAATTAATGACTTGCCAATATATGATTAATGAATATTATTATTATTATTATTATTATTATTATTATTATTTTAAACAAATCTCTGTCATAAGTTATCATATTCTAATATAAAAAAAGGGTAATTGGGTCGGGTATCACCTAATCCAAGGCCTGATCCAAACCCGCAATTTTTTTTAAACTAATCCTAACCTGACACAATACCTGTCGGGTTACAAAAAATAGTCGTTTTTTTCTCCGTTTTTTATATAGCACTATGGTACTCGTTGGAAAGATAATAAAACGCTCGCTAATTTGGTGTAATTTTTTTCTTTAAAATGTCTCGTATATAAAAGATATTAATGTTTAAAAGTTATGAGAGCAAAAATGAGAGAGAAAATATTAAAGTTTTAATATTTACATTTACTAGATTATGTATTTAATAGATTATGTTAAATCATATTTAAACCATATTTATTCATTTTTTTAATTGGTCTAGAGTTGTCACATCACATCCTATCCTATGTGGCATCTCTCAAAAGAGAGATTACATAATATTATGACACTAGTTTTTATCCCGGGAGCGTCCCGGGTTGAAATCTATACATATAATAAACCAAAGCTATTTTAATGACATGGCACTCAAAGAGGATATTCTCGTCATTGAGTGTGCCATGTGTCATCCCATGTGGCAAGGGCTTTATTTTAGGAAAATAATAATTTAAAATTTAAAAACAAAATTAGATTTTTATCTCTAATGTTTCCTTCCATAACTTTTAAATGTTAATATCTTTTATATACGAGATTTTTTAAAGAAAAAAATTTCACCAAATTAACGAGCGTTTTATTATCTTTCCAACGGGTACCATAGTGTTATATAAAAAACGGAGAAAAAAACGACTATTTTTTTTGTGTGGTTTTGTTCGTACAGGAAAAAAACACAAAATGTCCAGGTTATTCATTAATCATGTATAGGCAAGTCATTAGTTATGTTCAAACCAGTAAATATGAATTTTATTTACAACATGTGTTAGCATTGGAGTTGTACATTGTTTTAGGTTAGGTTTTAATATTAGAGTTATACATTGTTTAAGGTTATGCACTAACATTGGAGATACATTGTTAATTGTTTTAGGTTAAGTGCTACCCGAAGTTTTCCTGCATGTAACTGTAAAACACATCAGTCTATTTCAGATGTAAAATTGATATTTCAAATTAGATTTCTCAACCCGGGACATTTCCGTGATATAATCTAGTATCTAATATAACATAATAAGATATATTATTATTATTATTATTATTATTATTATTATTATTATTATTATTATTATAAACAAATTTCTGCCATAAGTTATCATATTCCAATATAAAAAAACGAATCTCTGCGCCGGGGTATAAATCTAGTGCCATTACAAATGAATTCGGAAGTTTGTAATCGATCATTCTAAAAAGAACTAACATGAAATAAGAAAAAAAAAAGTTAATTATTGAAATATCGAACGCATTAGTCTAAGGGTTATGTGATGCGTTAAAAAATTCATGGGTATATGATCGGGTATGTAGTTCGGGTATTTGGGTATGTTGTTTCGGGTAATCGGGTCGGGTATCACCTAATCCCAGACCCGACCCAAACCCACAATTTTTTTTAAACTAATCCCAAACCCGACACAATACCTGTCGGGTTACAAAAAATAGTCATTTTTTTCTTCGATTTTTATATAGCACTATGGTACTCGTTGGAAAGATAATAAAACGCTCGTTAATTTGGTGTAATTTTTTTCTATAAAAAATCTCGTATATAAAAGATATTAACGTTTAAAAGTTATGGGAGGAAACACGAGAGATAAAATAATAAAGGTTTAATATTTAGATTTAATAGATTGGGTATTTAATAGATTAGGTTAAGATTATAATAGATTAGGTTAAATCATATTTATTTATTTTTTTAATTGGTTTAGAGTTGCCACATCACATCCTATGTGGCATCTCTCAAAGGAGAGATTGCATAAGAGAATGACATGTAGGATTAATCCCTTTGCAATATATATATATAGATATAGATATAGATAGATATAGATATAGATATTGACATTGTAAATGTAACGTTAAAATAGAATGTATGACCTTCAAACTATTATTTCTCTCCTTATAAACCCACACAAAAGAACCCACTTACCTTTTTTGAATGGTTAACTGGAATTACTCACGGATCACTGGAGTATCATCGTGTCACCAGTGTCACCACGCGATCATATTCCCCCACCAAATCACTAATTCAGGAGGAAACTCATAATTATGAGAAAAACCCCCTTGTGAGAATCAAACCTAAGACCTTATAGTTCCTAAGTCTTATCCCACCACCAAAATGCCACTAGGATATAATGTCCCTTGTCATTAGGCACATCTTTGGCAAAAACTTGAGACTTCAAATTTTGCCGGATTTATGTTGCAATGTATTTATCCTAAAACACTTCATCCAAAACACGTTGTGGACGGTCTAGGAAAGTGTTTGCGGTTCATAACCTAAAAGTTGTATTATGTTGTTGTCTAAGGTAACCCATACCATGATATTGTCCGCTTTGGTAGTTGGCTCCTCACGGATTTAAAACGCGTCATGATAGTAAGGGTGACCACTCCCTTATAAGAAGTTCTGTTCTCCTTTACACAACCGACGTGGGATCCTAACCCCCCCCCCCCCCCCCCTAGGGAGCCTAGTGTCCACGCGGGTGCATTGGCACACCGATCCTGCCCCCCGCTCTGATACCATCTGTAACAGGCCAAGGTAACCCGTACCATGATATTGTCCGCTTTGACAGCCGCTACGCCCTCAGGCGCCCGCTCCTCACTGGTATAAAACGCGTCATGATGGTGAGGGTGACCATTCCCTATTGTTTCTTCAGTTGTAATAGTTTAAACTGAATTATTTTTGCACTATACCCTTGAAATTTAATAAAATGCCACCAAATATATAAAATTCTTTCACGTGTTTCTGGAATGAACTAGGAAAAAAGAAATGTAGAAGCAACGTTACTTGGTAATTACTCTCCAAGGACAACCAAGTGGTACACTATGTCCGTACATTAATTAAATCTATGAGCAAACTAAAAAACAAGTACTATCGTGCAAATAATTTAACGAATGTGAAATTTTTTAGTAATTCACTCATATATGCATTAATTCATAAACAAGAGATACGGACCCATCTAAAGAGGGTACCATTGTTATGGGACCACCTTTCTTATGAGAGTACTTAGCATAACTTAAGGTGAGTTGATTCTCCACATGCATCTTAGCCTCTTAGGCTGGAAGGTGTGCGTTGGATATTGTAGTGTAATTAGATTGACTTTTTTATTAATATCTTCGTAATTATACATCATATAGGTATGGTGGTGCAGGGTACACACCTATTTGAATTTATTATGAACTTAGGGGCGAAGCCCCTAAGGGATGGGGGTCCGGGGGCAGCGTCCCTAGGAGCAGGGTCCAAGAGGCGGCAGCCCCTGGCGGGGCTTAAGGGGCAAAAAATAACTGCCTAAAAGGCAGTTAATGGCACCATTAAAATTATTATGGTAAAAACGTCTCAAAAAATCAATTCGGGACTAAATTTGGTAATTGGCAAACCCTGAAAATAACTGCCTAAAAGGTAGTTAATGACCCCAAAATTGATTACGAATTCATTATCTTGGTCAAAAAAAAAAAATCTCTTTGATTCTTCTCTCAATCATAACATGTAGAAAATTCTCAATCTCTGATTGTATCCGATTGAATATTCGATTGAACTGTAGAATTGATTCAATCTGAAAGCGATTACGTGCCTTCAGAGATTTCTGTAATCCGGTTGTTCGTTTGTTTTACTGTAAATCCCCAAGAGTGTGGAATGGAGTTTTTAGGGGCTTTATTTCGTCAGCTCTGTGCTATATATGTGCCACGTTAAAAGTGGGCTTTGTTCTATTCTCTCAATAACTATCAGGAAATAGAATAACGTCCATTTAATAAAAAAAAACAAGAAATGGAGTTTCTAAGTTCCCCTAAAAAATCGTTTGTTATATTGAAAGTGAACTTTAGTCCACAAATTACATTGTGTTTATTGATTCAAGCATTCGTATCTTTACGTATTTATAAAAACACGTTTAACTACTTGGAAGGGGGTTAGAAGTGGGGTTAGGTTAAGTTCTTGCCTTGCACAAAGAGTTGGTATACACGATTCGCAAACACTAGGTTTGATAAAATTCTACTACTTATAAGCAAATAACACCAAATCATGAAGTCCATAGTAGTTAATGGGTCAAATCCCTTATAAAGAAATTTTATTTAATACTTTTTCTGACTTAGCGGGATTTTCACTCTGCTGCTTCAAACCAATATGGTCGAGTGTAAAGTAGGTTTCCTAATGTAAATACATACATACTTACATACTTTTGAGATTACCTTTTTAACGAGTGTCCTCCTCGGTTTAACTACCTGAAGTCTGACTTGTTTTGCCAATAACCAAAATGACCATTAGCACACATAATCATTTGTGGCCCTTTTTATCAAGGGTTACTAACAATCATTTTTTTTTATCTTTGACTATGTTTTTTTCAAAGATTAATAACTAGGTATTCAATCCAAATGCAACTCATCTATTTGTTCATAACTTGAAATCAAATAGCAAGGAAAGCATGGACAAACGAATTTCATACCACTTTTAATCTCTTAATCTAAAATTTCAATCACATTATACCCGTGGGTCACAATCTAAGATGCCATAGACTTAGCTCTACACACCAATCCATATCACGCAAAAATCACAAGTTCAAGAGCAATTTAGGTGGGATTCTCCCCAAAATTCCGAACCCTACCCTAGCCCTACCTTGGTGACTTAATCGAACAATTACTTGATGAAAATGAGGGCTAGGTTGGTTTCCTTCTTTGTTCTAACTCCTAATTTATAGAGTTTTGCCTTCCACACACTTGATTTGATGCTCAATTTTGCCATCCACACACTTGATTTGATGCTCAATTTTCCTTTCCCTTGTGGGAATCCAGACTTGTTTTGATCCATTTCACAAGTTACACATATGGCCCTCCAAGTTTCACCTTTGTCATTTTCTAATAAGACTCTATCTACGTTGGTTAGGTTTTTAATTAACTTATTCTAATATCTCATTTTACTAACATACTTATTTTTTTCTTTAGAAAGATAACCTACAAATTAACACTTAATTCAATTATATCAAACAACAATTTACACATCTATTATATATTTGAAAGCAATAATCCTCCATGGCATTTAAAGAAAGCATCTTCCCTATTGAGTGTGCCATGAGACATTAGTTGATTTTTGGGAAAAAATAATTAAAAACAAAATTGGATTTTTCTCTCTCATGTTTTCTACTATAATTTTTAAAAGTTAATATCTTTTATATACGAGATTTTTTAAAGAAAAAAAGTACACCAAATTAACAAGCGTTTTATTAACTTTCCAATGAGTACCATAGTACTATATAAAAAACGGAGAAAAAATGACTATTTTTTGTGGGGTTTTTTTTATACAGGAAAAAAACACAAAGTGTTCAGGTAATTCATTAATATGTATATGCAAGTCACTAATTATGTTCAAATCAGTAAATATGAATTCTGTTTTCAACATCTATTAGCATTAGAGTTGTACATTGTTTTAGGTTAGGTATTAATATTAAAGTTATACATTGTTTAACGTTAGACATTAATATTGGAGATACATTGTTAATTGTTTTAGGTTAAGTGCTACCCGAAGCAATCCTGCATGTAATTGTAAAGCGCATCATTATATTTCATATGTAAAATTAATATGTCATATTAGATTTTCTTAAGTTCGGGACGTTCCCGGGGTATAATATAGTATTTATATATAATATAAAACTGGATTTTGGGATGTTACATTATTAAGCAGATAAATAATTCTATCACTTCTCTTTTGATAACTTGGAAATTTGATTCGCCTTTGTTACAAGGGATCTAAAATCACAGTTTACATTCATGGAACATATACAATGAATCGTTCGAGTTACAATTGCATCCAGGTAAATCTATTATTAAAAGAAAGAATTCGCACATCTCTCTCAATTGTTCTCAATGTAAGAACATGTTTGTTCTTCGTATATGGTTCTTAAGCATCTTTATTATTGAGTTCTGATAATAGCTTTCATCAAGGAAACAGAAGTGTGATTCTGCTTTAGTATGGAGTAATTATAATCTCTCATATATTCTTGATACGACTTTGACAATTACAGATAGTATTTGATTATATTGTTCATATTTATAAGTGCAAATATTTGTATCCTTTTAAAAACATTATTATGATTCAAATATTTCCTATAACTATAAATCTATATCTATATCTATATCTATATCTATATCTATATTCTATATATATATATATATTGCAAAGGGATTAATCCTACATGTCATACTCTTATGCAATCTCTTTTTTAAGAGATGCCACATAGGATGTGATGTGGCAACTCTAAACCAATTAAAAAAAAGAAATAAATATGATTTAAATTAATCTATTATAATCTCTATCTAATCTATTAAATATCTAATATATATATATATATATATATATATTGCAAAGGGATTAATCCTACATGTCATACTCTTATGCAATCTCTTTTTTAAGAGATGCCACATAGGATGTGATGTGGCAACTCTAAACCAATTAAAAAAAAGAAATAAATATGATTTAAATTAATCTATTATAATCTCTATCTAATCTATTAAATATCTAATTTATTAAATCTAAATATTAAACCTTTATTATTTTATCTCTTGTGTTTCCTCCCATAACTTTTAAACGTTAATATCTTTTATATACAAGATTTTTTAAAGAAAAAAATTACACCAAATTAACGAGCGTTTTATTATCTTTCCAACGAGTACCATAGTGCTATATAAAAATCGGAAAAAAATGACTATTTTTTGTCGGGTTTAGGATTAGTTTAAAAAAAAAAATTGTGGGTTTGGGTCGGGTCTGGGATTAGGTGATACCCGACCCGATTACCTACCCAAATACCCGAACTACATAACCGATCATATACCCACGAATTTTTTAACGCATCACATAACCCTTAAACTAATGCGTTCGATATTTCAATAATTAACTTCTTTTTTTTTCTTATTTCATGTTAGTTCTTTTTATAATGATCGATTACAAACTTCCGAATTAATTTGTAATGGCACTAGATTTATACCCCGGCGCAGAGATTCGTTTTTTTATATTTGAATATGATAACTTATGGCAGAGATTTGTTTAAAATAATAATAATAATAATAATAATAATATATTTTATTATGTTATATTAGATATTTCAATCCGAGACGCTCCCGGGATAAAAACTAGTAAAAGAATATATACAATTTCCCAGTTTGTCTTGGTCCTTATATCCACAAACAATGAGCACATGTTCAATCGTGAAGAGTACAATTAAATGAAAAGAGTTCCTTTGGCTTCAATCTAACACTTTGTTTTATATTTATATTATTTGAATTACGATTATTTCCTCTATGTGATCATGTGAAATATACAATTAGCATGTTCAAGGCCTAAAGTTAGGCATAACACATGATTTATATCCATTTTTATACAACTTTAGATTCAACAATAAAAATGTGAGTATCAAATCAAATGATCACAACACATTACAATAAGAGTAAAATAAAGTTATGAATATCAGCAATTATATGACGTTAAAACAAATTTGATTGAAATTAGAACCTAATAAAAAGTAGATTAATTATTACTATTTAAAAAATAAATTAAAGAACCATGTTAGAAATCAAGTAAATTATATATAACAAACTTGTTACACGTAACTTTTAATGTATAGAACTTATACTACGATACAATTTAACATAGCTAGTTACATTTATAGCACGTACTTGGACGTGAGGAAAATGGTCTCATCATGTATTTTTTTTAAAAGGCGAACTTTATTAAAAAACGCGAGAGATCCTCAAAGAAAGGACCGCCGTAACAAAACTACAACATATACAAAGGATAGATGACCAAGTCTCTGGGGTGTTTGGGATTGATTATTCAAAACAGATTATGCGTTTTGGAAAAATAGGGGTAGAGCTGCTTATAGATTATTGCGTTTTGATAGCCTAAAAACTGATTATCTGCATTTTCAAAACGCAATCCCAAACACTAAAAACTGATTATCTGTGTTTTTAAAGCGCAATAATCTAAAAATCAGATTTAAAACGTAATCCCAAACACCCTCTCTATCATATATAATGGTTACTCTTATTATGGAAAGGAAAAAAAAGGTAGGGTACAACAGTTGTATTAAACACTTAAAAAGAACAAATGAAGTGTTTCTCTAATAAATATTACCAAATTTACCATAAATATGTATAATCTAAGTCTCTTAACATAATTCAAACCAATCATAACCACAACTAATCATATAAACAATACATACATACACATCGAAACAACCAAAATTACATATCAATGGCACTAATAATGTAAGATCCAAGAAAACTAAACCACATCTCCCAGGGTCATTTCCGTCATTTCACCCTCTATAATAATACACACCCAACCCTACTATCACCTGTACGGTCATCCTTCTATAAATATACACCCCCTCCATCACCTCTTCCATTACCAAACCCATCACAAAACAAACACCTCTAACAACAATTTCGTTGTTTCAATTCATTACTTAGATCGTAACATCGATCGGGATCGCAATGGGCAACAGTTTAAGATGCTGTTTAGCTTGTGTTCTTCCTTGTGGTGCTCTTGATTTGATCAGAATAGTTCATCTAAACGGCTATGTTGAAGAGATCACTCGTCCGGTAACCGCGGGTGAGGTATTGAAGAACTACCCTAATCATGTATTAAGCAAACCATGTTCTCAAGGTGTTGTTAGAAAAATATTGATCTTATCAAACAGTACGGAGTTAAAACGAGGTAGTATTTATTTCTTGATCCCATCATCATCTGTGCCGGAAAATAAAAGAAATCCGGAGTTAAAAGATAGGAAAAAGGCTAAGAAAGTTGCTACGGTGGCGGTTGAGGTGGCGGTGGCATCCAACGATGGCGAATCGTTGCGGTCGACGTCGGATGTGGTGGTGGTGTCGGAGAAGAGGAAGGGTGGTCACCGGAGAGCTCGCCGGACGGTACAGGCCGGAGAATGGAGGCCTCATCTTGAGAGCATATTTGAAGAATAAATAAAAGTTTTTTTTTTTGTTTTTTTTTTGTGGGGTTTGTTTGGTTCTTGTTTTGAAAAAAAAAAATTGTGGATAGATTGGACATTTTTAAAATTTTTACCTTGTGTTTATGGTTTTTTATAAGCGAGGTAAATGTCTACTTTGCCATGAGAAAGTCACATGAAGAAGAGAGAAATGAGAGCAAATATGCCCCAAAGTTCATGTAATGTCATGTTCCAAATTGTAATTATTTATAAATATTTTTGGTTTTATTTTATTGGTTTATTTTACTTTTATTTGTTGATTATTTTCTTGTATTCACATATAAATAATTAATTTATGTGTTTATATATATTTGAGTGTAGTTCAATACATAAAAAAAATTAAATGGAAAAGTGTGATATCTTTTAATTGCATAAATCATCTCTCTTTTCCATTATATAAGAATTTTTAATATGTATAAATGGTTATGTGATTATCAGGATTCTCTGCTTAAAATCTCTTATGTTAACGAGAAGTGAAAAAAAAATCAATTATATAAGTAGGGTTAAATGTATCAAAATGTAACTAATTGACAATTATTATTATTATTATTATTATTATTATTATTATTATTATTATTATTATTATTATTATTATTATTATTATATAATAATAAAGTTCTTAAATTTATTTTTAATACATCAAACTTTCAGAAGAATAAATTGAATGATTCGGAAATTGGACATTAGGTTTTTTAGGGGCTATTTGGTAAGCCTCTTAATAAGGCCCTGAATCATTCAATGCTGAATAATTTATCATTCAGCGTGTTTGTTTCAGCTTATGAATGAAATGGTTAAGATTGAATCATTAACACTTGGGATGTAGCTGAACCATTAAGACTTGGGATGTAACTGAACCATTAAGCACTGAACTAGGTTAAACCTTAATCAGGCTCTCCTACCAATGTGGGCCAAAAAAACTAACCATTAAAAGATCCAACTTAATGATTCAACACTTAACCATTCAGATATCTTAATGATTCAGCACTTAATCAACCAAACGACCCCTTAATCTATGGCAATATGTATTTATGATATAAGATTAAGGACTTCAAGTAGGATAGCTTAGTTTTGTATTAGATTCTTGGCTTGTGAGCTTAGTTTTTCTACGTATTTTGGTGGCTTATGCATGTTATCGCTTGTTTGTGTGTCAATATGATATTTTGTCACTATTATAGTTTGAAGAAACACCAATATAACAGTATACTAAAATGATAACACAAGTAAGGACGTTATTCTCATTAATGATTATATGATTATTACAGGACTATGGTAGCTACTGTTACAGCGCTTCGACTATAATCTAATTCTCGTAACTATGATTCTCCCTCTCTCTGATTGTTCATCCTTTTCTTCGTCTGACCTCATAGGGTATTTATAGGCCACCTGAGGTCTTCTGTGATTGGTCAAGGGGAGAATGACAGCTGGCTGTACGATTAGGCCGTTGTCATTCGTTGCGCTGTACCTTCGCTATTGGTCCACGTGTCCTTGTCTGTCCTTTCTTGTACTATTCTGTACCTCGTACCTGCAGGCGATCGTGGAGCAGGGAATGGACGTCTCTTATTGGCTGGACGTCCCTTTCCTGTCGGTTATTAGCTGTCACATTACGAGGTATCCCGCGCCGCTTTCTAGAAGCCCACGTAGGCTTGTTGTGTCGGCATATGTGGGGATGTGGGCCCGTGCGCTTGCGCGGTTCCCTATCTCTTCAAGTCCCCCCAGTGTAGTGTGCTGTATGCGTTGCATGCAGGGCGCTGCACTAAAAGGAAAGAAAAGAAAAAGGAAATTGTTGTGTTTTTGTTAAGTTGTTTATTTTGTTTAAATGCGGCTGCGCGTTGTGCAGCGTCATTCCAAGTGGGTTTCCTGCGCACGTCAGTAATTAATGCACACATCAAATGTGTCAGGGTGCGGGGCGGATGGGACAGGTTGGTAGCCGAAAAGTTTCTGACAGTTGTACTGCTGCAGGGACAAGTGGGCCCGACCTGTCGCTTCGCATGCTCCCTGTCCTTCTCTCTCCTGACGTGTCACGCTCTTATCGGTCGGTCGTGCCACACGACTGTAACCGTCTGTGTGGCACGTGACTTGCATATAAAAGGGGTCGTTCCTCCTTCTCTTCTATTCACACACTTACAAATTTCGAACCTTATCAAAAGAAAATTCTTTCTGCATTCCTCAAGAGTTGAGTTCCCTTTTTTCGAAAAATTTTTATCTTTTTGTAATGGAGAACGTTGTTCAGATTCCCAAGAAGAAGCGTGGTGGCTCGAGAAGGAGAGACGATGGTTCTAAAAAAGGGCCACCACACGCCGGCGAAGTTACGGCAGTGTGGGCAAAAGGAGAGTTTCGTAAGTTTAGGAAGGAACATGCGTTTCCTTCTAGCTATGGTGTTGAGGCTCCTGCCCCCGATAAAACCATCTTGGAGCCTCCAGTTGGCAAGATTGGGTTGTACGCTACGTACTTCAAGGATTGTAATTTTAGGGTTCCGGTGACTTGTTTTTTGAAGACGTTCATTCAGACTGTAGGCGTACATGTTAACCAGATTCATCCCGGTTTGATGTCGCGGCTGATGTTCTTTGAGTTTTGCTGTCATTCTCAGAAGATCGAGCCGTTAGTTGACATGTTTTATGTCTTCTATTCTCTCTGCTTTGTAGAGAGTTGGCTGTCTTGCAGGCCACGCGCAGGAGTGGCTCCCTGTGCTAAGGCAGGGGTGAAGAGCTTTCGTGATTGGAAGCCTAAGTTTTTCTGGATCAACAAGGGTGTTATCCCTATTGTGATGGGTCGGTTGGACCCGGATGATGGTGCGCCAAAGGCGGTGTTGATTGACTACAAAGACCAAGATTGGTTCCAAACTCTTACTGCGCATCCAGTGGATTTGTGTGAAATCCCTGAGACGGCGCTGGTGATGGCAGGGATGAGCCTGAAATATGATATTCGGGGGCGTAATCCTCATCTGACTGAGGATGGCAAAGGTTTGTCTCTCGGGGTACGCTCCTCAGTGTGTTTGCTTTACGTCTGTATTTACTTGTTTTGTTCTTTTGCAGATGTGGAGAGTTTACATAGCGTGCTGTTGGGTGGTGATAATATGGGTTTCGCCTTCAGAGAGCTCGCGGATGGGGAGCTGTATATATTGGAGAAGGCGTGGGACACGCTTGTTCGTCCCCAACTGGAGGTTGTGGCGCAGGAGGGTGTCAATGCGCCTTTGCAGATAACTGAGACAGGTGAGCCTTTTTCTCAATTTGATAACCCCTCTCCGGTGAACATGTTCATGCGGACGGGTTGTCCTTTAATTGTTATTTCAAGTGATGGGTCGTCTGACTCTGGCGCATCCTCTTCTCCGCGTTTGTCATCCGCAGGCGGAAGCGAGAGAGAAGTATTGCCAACCTTTGTTGCGGACGACAGCGGAGAGGAGACGGAGTCTGAAGAGTTTGTGCTCCGTCGAGTGAGGCAGCCAAGGGCTGGGGTGGCGCATGGTGGTAGTCAAAGTGGAGGTGTTGCCTTTATTTTAGACCATGAGGTCGTTAGCAGGTATCTTCAAAACTACAACCCTATTGAACGAAGCTACGTTGAACTTTCAGATGCGTTCACGGATGAGGGAACAGCTGCGTTGAAGGACATGGTGGAGGGGGTGATTCTTCAGGCTCCGTTGACTGTGGAGACCGAAGTGGGTCAGTCTGTGGACCAACAGACTCCGCAGAAAAAGAAGCGTTCGAGGCGGTCAAGTAGGGAGAGGAGAATCAGCGGGGAGTTGACATCGCCCGCTGAGAAGAGAGTGAAGCTGGACACACTCGTCCGGTCTGTGGAGGAAGACTTGTTAGGTGAGTTTGTTACCTGTTTCTCCCTTCTTTTCTTTTTTATTGGCTAATGACCTTGTGTTTTTTATAGCTTCGTTGTTGGGCACGGCCGCGCCAGAGGATGTGACTGTTGCTCCCATTAACAGGGAGTTTGAGACTGGGCCCATCAGGCCGGCGTCCCCTGAAAAGCGGGTTGAGGAGTCTGCGCGTATTGACGTGCAGGATAATGTGCTGGTTACTTCTGTGTTGGCGGATCCGCCATCTCCCCATCACCAGCCTTCTCCTGTGAAAGGATCGACTCCCCCGCGTCTTCCTACTCCGCCGCAATCGCCGTCGCCTGTGCGACTCCCTACTCCTCCGCGGAATGATCCGGAAGGTGATGAGGGAAGGGTGTCACCCACAGACATTAGTGAGGGGTATGGTCATGGAGTTGATATGACCGTTGATGACGAGGAGAACGAGAAACAGGTGACCACGGAGCCGAATCCTGGTCCTTCAGGTGCGCGCCTAGTTGGGGGCGAGGAGTCGTCTAGTGGCATTTTTGTGCCTAACTGGACGTTGACTCCGGCCGCCCGTTTTTTGAACGTGGATGAATGTCGCCAATTCTTGGCGAATGTTATCCCTCCTGGTGAGCGTGAGCACCAGGCCACGCGTCCTCGGGGGGACCTTATGGATGACCACATTCTGAGTGTGGCCAACATGTTGTCCACTTCTGCTGAGATAGTGCGGGAGTGGGGGTCCATGGCGCATGACCGTCATAGGTTTCATCAAGATTTACAGCGCGTGACAGAGGAGCGTGACCGCGTGCAGGCGGAGCTTAAGCGTGCTAAATGGGACGCTGTTACCTTTCGCGAGGAGCGTGATAAGCTCCGTGAGCACGTCTCTGAGAGGGAGGAGCAATGGAGGATTGCTTGCGCGAAGGATAACGCGAAGATGGAGGCGACCAAGAAGCGCCTCAGCGAGATTGAAGCTCAGAGGGATGAAACTTGCAAAGAGTTGGAGGTGCAGCGACGGCTTGTGCAACAGCACAAAGATAAGTTGATTGAGGCCCGCGAGCTGTTCAAGGAGAAGGATCAGTTAATCGCTGACCTGCGCGAAGAGCATGATGGGTTGGACAAGGAAAACTTGTCCCTTCACCAGAAAGTACTTGAGCTTGAGGGGCAATTGTTGGAGGCCCAAAGTGAGAAAGAGGTGGCGGAGGAGGACCGCGCTTGGGTCCTTGGATGTTGTGTCCCTGAGGTATGTTCCTCACTATTTTGCATTTGTCTTCCCACTATTTTGTGTTTGTTTGCACTAACTGTATTTCTTGAGTATCGTGCAGGTCGCCCATCATGTGAAAAATTGCGCGCAGACGCGTCAAGCGGTGGCCGCAGTAAACGCAGCTGCGAAGCTTGTGGGTCGCAAGGCTGGCTTCATTGAAGGGTACCAGCATGCGCAGGATGGGAAATCCTTGGAGCAATTTCCCTTGTACAAACAAGACCTAGATGCTGTGTTTGCAAAGAAGGCCGCAGAGTTTGATGATTTGAAGTACGAGCTGGTGGACTTCGTTGTAAGCCACCGTGATCGTCCCAGCTGCTTTGAACTCAAGGAATCATTTGACAAGGCTGGCTTGGTGCACACGCGTCATGAGTACGCGAAGCTCAAGGCGAGTGACTTAGCGGCTGAGATTCAGGCGGAGGGTGGTGAACGGTTGAGCTTGTCCGGTTCAGACGATGATGATCTTAGTGACACATCCTCCTCGTCCAAGAAATGAAGCTGAATATTTTGCCTTTGTATAAACCTTGGCTGTGTTTGTAGCTCCACTTTTGGTCTGTTTCAATGATATGTAATGACTTAATGAATGATATGTTTGCGGGTTTGAATGTAGTAAGAATTTAATTTTCTGTACTGTTTTGTTGTGCGATTTGTACATCTTTTTAAATTTAGACATTGCATCTTTGTCATGCAATATTTTAATGGCGCGCGATATCTTAGCCATATGGCGCGCCTGTTTTAGAGTTTGCAAGTTATCTTGCAATTTTTATTTTGACATTGTATCTTAGCCATACAATGTTTAGATGGCGCGCGATATCTTAACCATATGGCGCGCCTGTTTTAGAGTTTGCAAGTTATCTTGCAATTTTTATTTTGACATTGTATCTTAGCCATACAATGTTTAGATGGCGCGCGATATCTTAACCATATGGCGCGCCTGTTTTAGAGTTTGCAAGTTATCTTGCAATTTTTAATTTGACACTGTATCTTAGCCATACAATGTTTAGATGGCGCGCGATATCTTAACCATATGGCGCGCCTGTTTTAGAGTTTGCAAGTTATCTTGCAATTTTTAATTTGACACTGTATCTTAGCCATACAATGTTTAGATGGCGCGCGATATCTTAGCCATATGGCGCGCCTGTTTTAGAGTTTGCAAGTTATCTTGCAATTTTTAATTTGACACTGTATCTTAGCCATACAATGTTTAGATGGCGCGCGATATCTTAACCATATGGCGCGCCTGTTTTAGAGTTTGCAAGTTACCTTGCAATTTTTAATTTGACACTGTATCTTAGCCATACAATGTTTAGATGGCGCGCGATATCTTAGCCATATGGCGCGCCTGTTTAGAATTTACAAGTTGGTATATGTAACGATATGATGGGTAACAGAATAGGAGTTTGGATTAGGGAAAGAAAAAACGACTGTCATATTAAATGGCTAAACAGCCTTAATTACAATACGAGTGGTGGTTACATATAACATTTTCTTAGTTGCGCTGCATTCCACGTGCGTGGGATCAGCTTGTCCTCTAGTGTTGAGAGCTTATATGCTCCTTTCCCTAACACTTCGGTGATGCGGTATGGACCCTCCCAAGTGGGGGTGAGCTTGCCTGCTGGAAGCGCTCCGCTGGCTTCGTTGTTTCTTAGGACAAAGTCGCCGACTTTGAAGATGTTCAGTTTGACCTTGGCGTTGTAGTACTTTTCCAACTGCTTTTTGTAGTTGGCTTCTTTTATCGCTGCCAAGTCTCGACGTTCCTCCAGCAAATCCAAGTTGGTGCGCAGCTCTTTTTCGTTGTCGGTGTGGCGTGCAGACAGGACTCTTGCAGAGGGGCACCCTATTTCGGCCGGGATGACTGCTTCGGAGCCATAGGTGAGGCTGAACGGGGTTTCGCCGGTGCTCGTTTTTGTTAGGGTTCGATTAGCCCATAGCACGCTCGGCAATTCCTCCGCCCAGGCTTTCCCTTTCGTCCCTAGGCGTGCTTTGATGCCTTCGACGATGCTCCTGTTGGCGCGCTCAACCTGGCCATTGCCCTGTGGGTGAGCGACTGATGTAAAGATGGGCTTGATGTGCAGCTCTGTGTACCACTTTAGGAGTCCTCTATCCGCGAACTGTGTTCCGTTGTCTGTGACAATCTCCATGGGTAGACCGAAACGGCAAATGAGGAATTCCCAAATGAATTTCTTTACTTGGTTTGCGTTGATCTCTGCTAACGGTTTGGCTTCTATCCATTTCGTGAAGTAATCAATTGCAACGATCAAGTATCGCCGCTTGCCTGTGGTCATGGGGAACGGCCCTACCAGGTCGATGGCCCATTTTTGAAATGGCCATGCGGATGTTACTGGTATCAAGTCGTTTTTGGGGCGCATGGTGTTCGGCGCATGGCGCTGGCAAGAGTCGCATCGTCGTATGATTTCCAGCGCGTCCAGATGCATGCCAGGCCAGTAGTAGCCGGCGTTCATGATCTTGGCCACCACCATGCGCGGCCCCGCATGTATACCACATATCCCTTCGTGGATTTCCCTGACAAGGTAGTCTGCGTCTGTTCCATCGACACACTTCAGCAATGGCCCCAAGTAAGATTTTCGATACAACACTCCATCTTGCATTTGGTACTGTAACGCTTTGTGTTGTATCTTTCTTGCCTCTGCGCGCTGACTTGGCAGTGTGCCTGTGGTGAGATAAGAGACTATGGGGGTCATCCAGCTGTCAATACCCACTTGAATTACATGGACCTCTTTGGGTGGTACTGAAGGTTCGGCTAGCACTTCCACGCGGACCTCTTTTGCTAAATGGCCAAAGTTTGTGGATGCCATTTTGCTTAGAGCGTCAGCTGGCTTATTTTGGCTGCGACTGATGTGGTCGATGGTGCAGCTTGAGAAAGTGGCCATTAACTCCTTCGCGTACCGAAGGTATGTTGCCATGGATGGGTCTTTGGCATCATACTTCCCGGTGATTTGTCCTGCTACCAACATGGAGTCTACATGCGCGAAAACGTGCTTGGCGCCCAGTTTTTGGGCGATGCGCAGGCCTGCGAGGAAAGCTTCATACTCGGCCTCGTTGTTCGTTGTTTTGAATTCTAGGCGGATTGCGTAGGTGAACTCGGCCCCGTCAGGGTGGACGAGTCTGACTCCCGCACCTGCGCCATCATCGTTTGAGGCTCCGTCCGTGTACAAGTTCCAAATTGCCTTTTCCTCGCATTGTTGCTGTGGGCCTTGCTCAGCCTTGCACTCTTCTATTTTTTCTTGTGGTACCTCGGCGATGAAATCCGCCAAGATTTGTCCCTTGATTGCTGGTCTGGACTTGTAGAAGATGGTATGCTCGCCTAACTCAATTGCCCACTTTGCCAATCTCCCGGACAGTTCTGGTTTGGAAAGCACATTGTTCAGCTTGTAGTCGCTGAGCACATTGATTGGGTGTCCTTGGAAGTATCGGCGTAGTCTGCGCGATGCATGCACTAAGGCTAGTACCAGTTTTTCCATCGTTGTGTACCTGGTTTCTGCATCTGTCAGGACTCTGCTGATGTAGCAAATTGGGGTTTGGACTAGTTTGCGATCCACCATGAGCACTGCGCTTACCGCTTTTTCTGTGGCGCATAAGTACATTGTCAAAGGTTCTCGTGGTAGGGGCGCAGTAAGCGTTGGGAGATCCATTAGGCAGGCTTTCATGTCCTGAAAAGCCTTCTCCGCCTCGCTGGTCCATTTGAATTGATTCTTTTTCAGGCAACTTTTTAGTGTTTCAATGAACGGGATAGATTTGGTTGCGTGGTTGGAGAGGAACCTGTTGATGGCGACCAAGCGTCCGTTCAGAGTTTGGACGTCCTTCAGCGTTGATGGAGATGGCATCTGTGCTATGGCTTGGATTTTTTCTGGGTTTGGTCGGAAGCCGTCTTTGGTGACGATTACCCCCAGAAACTTTCCCTCCTCCATTCCGAATGCGCACTTGCTCGGGTTGAGTTTCATGTGGATCTCTTTCAGGTGCTTGAAGGTCTCTTCAATGTCTTTCAACATCTGATCCTCTTCTTTGCTTTTGATGACTAAGTCATCTACATAGACTTCGAGGTTTCTGCCGATTTGTAGTGCGAATGCGCGGTCCATCAGCCGTTGGTAGGTGGCTCCGGCATTCTTTAGCCCAAATGGCATTTTTGTGTAGCAAAAAACGCCTTTGTCTGTTCGAAAAGCGGTTTTGTCCTCGTCCTCGGGCGCCATTTGGATTTGGTGATAGCCTTTGTAGGCGTCCAAAAAGCATTTGAATCTGAATGGCGCGAGGGAGTCGATTTTCAAGTCTATTTCCGGCAAGGGGTAGCAATCCTTTGGGCAAGCTTTGTTGAGGTCAGTGTAGTCCACACACATTCTCCAGCTTCCATTGCTTTTCTTGACCATGACTGGGTTTGCGACCCAGGTCTGGTATCTTGTTTCGCGCAGGATCCCTGCCTTCAGTAGCTCATGGACTTGCTCGTTCATTGCTTTAGCCTTTTCTGCGCCCATGCTCCTGCGCTTTTGTGCAATCGGCTCAACCGAACGGTATGTGTTAAGTTTGTGTTGGGCGAGCTCGCGGGGAACTCCCACCATGTCTGATGGTTGCCACGCGAAGACGTCTAAATTTTTTCGCAAGAGCTGCTTTAGGCGTTCCCGTGTGTTCTCCGAGATGGCGGCTCCCAGTGTTACCGTCTGTTCTGGGAACTTGGTGTTGAGGATCCACTTTTCCGGCTCAGTGCGCGGGGTGGCCTTTAACATTTTGGCGGGGTGTGGCTCTTCTGTCATAACGCACTCTCTGTTGGCCCATATGATTGCTACGCCCGTTGGTGTTGGGAACCCAATGGCCCCATGTACCGTTGACGGTACCATGTTGTAGGCAGCCATTGCTTCTCGCCCCAAAATGATGTCGTAGGTGGACTTTGTTGGCACAACGAGGAAGGTGACATCCTCTGTTCTTGAATGCGCTTTGTCCCCCATCGTTAGACGGAAGGAAATTTCCCCCAGAGGTGATATGACTTCATTCGAGAAACCCATGATAGGGGAGTTGACTGGGCGCAGGCGCTGTTTGTCTTCCTCGTCTAGGAGATTAAAGCATTGCTCATACATTATGTCAGAGTTGCTCCCTGTATCCACCAGCGCGCGAGTGGTTTGATAATGATCGAAAATGGCTGTGATGACGAGTGCTCGGGTGGATGAAGGTCCGCCCTTGACTGTTGGGAAATGTACTTGTTGTTCTTTCCATTCTGTCACTTGGTCAGGCTTTCTTTTCACTTGCTTTCTTCTGTCAGAGTGGATCATCAGGCTAACGTTTTTGATCTTCTTTTGTGGTGGCCCTTCTTGCTGTTTGCGCTCGACATTTCTTAACAAGTGCCCCAGTTTACCTGATTTCAGGGCCTCTTCGATTGCTTGCTTCAGCTGATAGCATTTGTCTGTGTCATGCCCGATGTCTTGGTGATAGGCGCAGAACTTTCCGGGATCTAAGTTATCTCGTCTTTTGATTACCCTGGGTTCTGGGAAGGCTACGTTTTCCGTTGCTAACACCTGCGCTGGGGTTTTCGTGAGCGGGGTCCAATTGTTGTGACTCCTTCTTCCTGACCTGTGGTCATTCTGTGTGTTTCCTTTGTGGTCTTGGACCTCAATGGGTTTGGTATCTGTTTGGGCGCCTCCTTGGAGCCGGTTCCAAACAGAGCCTCTTCCCCTTCTGTCCTGTCGACTATGCCTGGAGCGCGCAGCCTGCGCTTGCACGTCCGTGTATTGAGGTGCTTGTACTCGGTTCCAGACAGACAGTTCTCTTTCTGTTTTTGCATATGTTTTAGCCCCCTTCATGATTTCATCCCATGTGTTGGGCATTCCGGTACAGCCTGCTAGTGTGCGGATGAGGGAGTCGCATCGCACTCCCTGAGTGAAGGCTGCTTTCATAAGCTCGAAACC
Organism: Ambrosia trifida; assembly: GCA_028751855.1. NCBI lineage: Eukaryota > Viridiplantae > Streptophyta > Magnoliopsida > Asterales > Asteraceae > Ambrosia > Ambrosia trifida. The sequence continues at coordinate 26,275,904 of CM054127.1, forward strand.
GATGGGCCCGATCTGCAGAGCTTCCCTATTGAAACGGGTGATGTAGTCTTCGATTGACTCGTTGTCTCGTCGCTTGACTTGCAGGATGTCAGTTGAGTCGCGCTCAATTCGTTTGTTTTGACTGAAGTGGTCTGCAAACTTGTCTGTCAGTTCTTTGATGTTATCGATTTTCCCATTTGGTAGGCTGTCAAACCATACTCGCGCAGCTCCCGTGAGCGTCTGCGCGAACATGTGACACCATGCTGGCAAACTCCATTGCGCACATTTTCCTGCGACCTCGAATGTTCTCAGGTGGTCGTCTGGGTCCCCTGTTCCATCAAATTTACCCAGCGTACTCGGGATTTTTGTTTTGGGTGGCAGGGGTGCCAGCGCAATGCGCGGGGTGAATTTTGACTTTTCCATGAACGATGGAGGATAATACGGTTTGGTTAGGTCGTCATCACCAGTCATAAAGTGCCCTTGCGCAGCGATGTTGCTTAAGGGCTGGCTTATGTCACGCGTGAAACGACTTTGGGACTCGTCTGAGTCTTCTCTCCATGTGGGGTCAGTTTCATGGTTGCTCCCGCCGTTGTTTCTTGCTGTGTTGGACGGTCCCTCGCTGTAGGAAAGCGCGCGGACAGCCTCTCTGAGTTGTTGGTCCCTCAGTTTTTGGAGGTATACACGTTTCAGGGCTTCCTTTTGCTGAGTATACCATACCTCCGGACTAACCATCGGCGCGGTATTCTCAGCTGGGGAAACCTGATTCGTTTCGGTAATAAACTGGAAGGAGGGGGTCTGCCTTGTCCCTGAAGATGGGGTGACGGCTGGACCCGTGTTTGTTGTTTGTTGCTGAACATCTGCTGTGTTTCCCGACTGGCCGGTGCCTCCCTGGGCAACGTCGGTGTCGGGGTTAGCGTTCGTGAAGCTTGGTAACGGTGGTATGAGAGACATAGTTATTGTTTTTGAGAAATAGAAGTTTTTAACGTTCTTGTATGCTCAAATAGACGGATGGCGCCAATGAAGAAACACCAATATAACTGTATACTAAAATGATAACACAAGTAAGGACGTTATTCTCATTAATGATTATATGATTATTACAGGACTATGGTAGCTACTGTTACAGCGCTTCGACTATAATCTAATTCTCGTAACTATGATTCTCCCTCTCTCTGATTGTTCATCCTTTTCTTCGTCTGACCTCATAGGGTATTTATAGGCCACCTGAGGTCTTCTGTGATTGGTCAAGGGGAGAATGACAGCTGGCTGTACGATTAGGCCGTTGTCATTCGTTGCGCTGTACCTTCGTTATTGGTCCACGTGTCCTTGTCTGTCCTTTCTTGTACTATTCTGTACCTCGTACCTGCAGGCGATCGTGGAGCAGGGAATGGACGTCTCTTATTGGCTGGACGTCCCTTTCCTGTCGGTTATTAGCTGTCACATTACGAGGTATCCCGCGCCGCTTTCTAGAAGCCCACGTAGGCTTGTTGTGTCGGCATATGTGGGGATGTGGGCCCGTGCGCTTGCGCGGTTCCCTATCTCTTCATAGTTTTTTTTTATCTATTTGCCAGCTATGTGCTTATGTATGTAGGATAGAGGTAATGTTTGCTTATATCTTGTTATCCTCAGACATTACCATTAGCTTAGCTATTGTGAGATTATCCTAGTAAGGTTGTTCTTGTAATATAAGTACTATTTATACTTATCGAATCATTATAATTTATTTCTAAAGTGACCTATAGGGATAGTGACATACGCATTTTATCTATCATCTGTTAAACATCAAACTAGGGGTGCATGTTAATTTGAAATATAGATAGTAAAACTAATCAAGAGATCAATGGAATAAAAAGCTAAGTATTCTTTTAGGTGCAACTCTCTTCAAATTATGAATAACAATAGAGAATAACATTGATTTGTTTAAATTAACAATTAATTGCGAAGCTTTTTTTGAATGGCAAATTTGAATTATAGACGAACCACTAGAGTCTTATAAGAAAACCCAATAAATCTAGGAAAGTCTTTTTGTGGGAATCGAACCAAAGACTAAATGATCTCTAAGCCTTAGGCTATGGGGTGTGGTACCATTCCCTCTTTCCTTTCCTTTGTCAATATCAGCGTCACGTTATTTTCCCTTTCCTCTCCCCCGTTTAAGGGAAATGGTTCACCCTTCTTCCCCCTTTCATTTTTAAGTATAAAAAAACATTCACACACACATCAGACACACACTCTCTCTCTCTTTAAACTCATATTTTCTAAAAAAAAAAAAAACTCTCTCTCTCTCTGCCCTTAAAACCAGACACACACACACCCATCTTCCTTGCTTCGTGCTCCGGTGGTAGTACCAGATCCACACACACATACACACACTCTAAACTAGACACACAATCACTCAAAAAATCAAGAAAAGGGAAAAAGGAGGACGGGGAGGACGGGATTATACCATCAATTATACCACGTAAATTTGGTTCCCCAAATGTGAATGCTCTGTAGAGCATTAACATAACCATACAAGTTTTTGATAATTTGTGCATTATATCTCTCTAATAATGTTATTCAATAATTTTTTTTAGCACAATTATGAATCTCACGTAAAAGTAACCATGTGCATATTCAAATCAATGTAACTATCAATCACATCAAGTTTACAATAAAAAAAAATGATGTCATTCCTTTTATACCCTCTAAATGGATTGGATGAGCTTAATCATAGTTGGACTAAAAGATAAATGCGAACTAACTTATGATAAAATCACATATCCTTCTAAGGAGAGAATTTAAAATTGCAAACCAACTAATAATGATGAAATAGTGTAATTTTCCTATTTTAGTTTCGAAAGTGAGTTACAAGTTGTGATGCATGTTCGGTTGGTAAAGCGGTTGCTAGTTATGTTAGGGAAGAATTCCATGTTATGCTTTACGACATTCATATTGATGAACATCGTGGGATCCTATACAAAAGAATAGTGATACGGGTCCTAACTATTATGTTTATGCCAATATTTGTTTCAACTCATTCAAAACATTTAAAAATGGAGAGAATTTTCAGGGAAAATGTTGATACATTTGAGAATATGGAGAAATGGACGTGATACCAGTGGCGGATCCAGGAACTCACGGATATCCCATTTAAGTGGATTTTTCCGTTTTTCCAAACCTAGTGGGTGTTCCCGAGAACCCACAAACCCGTTTTTACACCCCTTGCGTGCAGGTAAGTTCCCAAGTAAAATGTGATATAAAAACTCAATACCTTCCAAATAATTTCCACATATAAACCAACTCATCTTTCCTTCCTCAACCAACTAATGTGTGACAAGGAAGACTCACATTCACACGTACAATCCAACAGCATAAAGTTGACAAGTCCTATAACATTCTGATTCTCCCTTATCTATATGTATGTGAATATTATGATATTGAGATCTTTTCCAACAATTATGTCTAAACACACTCCGGTATATGTATATGTATACATATTTTAGTTAAATGAAAATCTTTTACCCCCAATTAACACCTCGTATATGTGGAAGGGTGACAAGAAACTGTGCCCATTGTTTGTAGATACAAACGTTCATGACATTATCTTCTATATAACATAAAGTTGACAAGGACTATTACATGTTGATTCTTCCTTATCTATACTCGTGTGCACTCGAATATATTATGATGTGTGAATATATTAGGATTTTCAGGTTATAAAGGTATGGTGCTTAAGTATTGCACCCTTGTTTAACTAGTTGTAGGCCTTGGGTTCGTCCTGTCCTATAATCATTAATCCCAATCATTTTCTACTAACTAATGATTAAAACTTGTGTTTTAATTAACCTTTTATCTTAGAATAATATGGACTTGTATTTCTATAATTCCTAAAGATGAGTGTATTTATTTTAAAAATACGTTGCAAAACAGGAGAACTATAGGGTGTTGGGTAAAGCAGGACAAATTTTGAATTTAATAGAATATTTGTAATTATGGTTAATAATTAGTGATAAATGTAAATTGATGTAAATTAGCTCCTCCCTAAAATAGGGAGATTTGGTTGTAACCAATTGCCTATATTAAGAGGCAACCCCTTAATGATAATTCAAGGAGATTAACCATTCTCACATGGTATCAAAGACCTTCCGATCCTAACCCTTCTGCCGCCGCCTCTTCCCTTGCGTCCGGCAGTCCTCCTCCTCTCTAATCCATCCCTTCCGCACACCTCACTCCTCCCCTTTCTCATGGCTGCATCTCTGCACCCGGCCCTAGCGGTCACGAATATCAAAACCCACATCGCTCTTCTCTTGGAGAAAGACTCCCCTCACTACTCCGCGTGGTCCACCTTATTTGAGGTTCATTGTCGTGCCTATGAAGTCCACGATCACCTGTTACCACGGACCACCGCTGCTGCTGCGACAGACGCTGAAAAAGCGGCCGCATCTTCTTCTACCGAGGCACTTTGGGCGCGTCTTGACGCCATCGTCCTCCAGTGGATCTATGCCACCATATCTCAACCACTTCTTCACATCATACTTCAACCCGGTCAATCCGCCTTTGAAGCCTGGACCGCGATTCAGAACGAGTTCAACGACAACAAAACCACTCGAGCCATTATTCTAGGGCAACAATTTGCAGACCTTAATCTGGCCAATTTCTCCACGATGTCCGATTATTGTCAACACGCCAAGCACCTGGCGGATCAATTAGCAAGTGTTGGTGCCCCTGTCGAAGACCATCTTCTCGTCATCAAAGTCCTAACTGGGTTAACGGAGCAATATGACGGCATCTCAACAGTGCTTCGCAACAAGGATCCTCTCCCGCCCTTTTCCGAGATTCGTTCTCGCCTCACCATGGAAGAAACAACCAAGAAATCTCAGCTTGCTCGTGTCTCGCAGACTGCTTCAACAGCGTTGGCTGCCACTGTTGCCGACAACCTCTCTGCGCCGTCGTCACCGTCGCTATCTGCCTCAGCTTCGGGCCGGTCCCGTGGTCAGGGCCGGCGTGGCCAGGGGCGCCGTCGGAACTTCAATGGCCAAGACAGAGGTACAACACACTCCTCATCTTCTCAGCCAAATCATCCCTATATTATTTTTCCTGCTAATTGGACTGCTAGCCAGTGGGCTGGGATGTTTCAGGGCCCAAATCAGCAACAAAAGTCTTCACAGGCCCAACCCCCATGCCCTTACCCCTCTAGGCCTGCTAATAACAGTGCAGGTATATTGGGCTCCAAACCAGACCAGGCCCATGTTACGGGATATTCGCCAACTGACATCGAGCAAGCCTTGTATACTATGTCGTTGAATCCGCCAGATCACGGGGTCATGGACTCGGGAGCATCCTCTCATTCGGCCAACCAGCAAGGTATATATTCCCCGTCTAATTTTAATTCGTGCACTAATAAAAATATAATTGTTGGTAATGGTATGTCGATCCCTGTTTTGGCTCAAGGCAACCAGACCCTACCTCCCCCATTTCCACCTCTAAAACTCAATAATGTACTTTATGCTCCTAATATTATTAAAAACCTGATTTCAGTTCGCCGCCTTACGACTGATAACTTGGTTACTATTGAGTTTGACCCTTTTGGTTTTCTTGTGAAGGATCTCAAAACACGGGCTCCTATCCTTAGATGCAACAGCACCGGCGATCTTTACCCACTCACGCAACCACTTCCGCTTCCCACCACTCAACCAACGGCCCTCACCGCCATCACTCAAGATCGCTGGCATCAAAGATTAGGACATCCTGGCAACAACCTTTTGCAATCTTTAAAATTATCCTCTTTTATTGATTATGGCAAATGTAATAAAACTTTATGTCAATCTTGCATTTTTGGTAAAAGTGTACGATTACCGTTTTATGATTCCATTAATGCCACGCAATTACCTTTTGATATCTTGCATAGTGATCTTTGGACCTCACCTGTACTCAGTACAGGAGGCCACAAATATTACATATTGTTTTTAGATGACTTCACAAATTTCCTATGGACATTTCCCCTTGCTAACAAATCCCAAGTCTTCCCCACCTTCACCAAAATTCACCAACTTATCCACACCCAATTTGAGCGTACCGTAAAACAATTACAGTGTGACAATGGTAAAGAATATGCAAACAATAATTTTTACAATTTTTGTCACTCAACTGGTATGCAATTTCGTTTCTCATGCCCCTACACATCTTCTCAAAATGGGAAAGCGGAGCGTAAAATCCGCACTATAAACAACATGATTCGCACCCTCCTCGCTCAAGCGTCGTTGCCTCCATCCTTTTGGCATCATGCGCTTGAAACCGCCACCTATCTCCTCAACATCCTCCCCAACAAAACATACAATTTTCGATCACCCACATCCCTTCTATACGGAGTCATTCCCGAATACGATCATCTTCGTGTTTTTGGATGTCTTTGTTACCCTCTCACCCCCTCCACCACCATACACAAACTTAATTACCGGTCCAATCCGTGTGTCTTCCTTGGTTATCCCCCTAACCATCGGGGATACAAATGCCTTGACCTCACCACTCACCAACTCATTATCTCCCGTCATGTTCACTTTGAGGAAACCATCTTTCCTTACACCATCCAATCCCCCACCTCCCCTCCATCTTACGACTTCCTTAACCCCACCATAAACCCCCTCGTGTGGGACCACCTTGCCTCCCAACATTCCCCCACAGCTCCATCTGACCAAACCACAAACCCGTCCTCAGGCCCAACCCCACCCGATAACTTCCCAAGCCCACTACCATCTAATCCCACCCCACCACCCAGCCCACTCTCCAGTCCGCATACAGCCGACCACGGCCCATCCCCTTCTATGGGCCCAACACCTCCTGCCTCAACCTCTTCACCTATCGCTACCGGCCCAGGTTCTCTACCGACCGGCCTGCCCACCACTGCTGGACCAGGCCCACACTCGCCTGTCTCCGCCACTCCATCTCCTATCCCACCTCCTCCACCCCCACCACCCATGCGTACCATCCACACCCGCTCTATGAGCGGTATCACTAAGCCCAGACAGCCGTTTAGCCTTCACACTGCCACCATCGTTCCAGTTCCCAAAAACCCACAGGTTGCCTTGACCACTCCAGAGTGGCACAATGCCATGACCAATGAGTTTAGTGCCCTTATTAAAAATAAGACTTGGGAACTTGTACCTCGCACACCTGATATGAATATAATACGATGCATGTGGCTCTTTAAACATAAGTACAGGTCGGATGGCAGTCTTGAGCGCTACAAAGCGCGCTTAGTTTGTGATGGTCGTAAACAGGAACAGGGGATAGATTGTGGAGAAACTTTTAGTCCGGTGGTTAAACCGGCCACCATTCGCATGGTTCTTTCTCTAGCACTTGCAAAATCATGGAAAATTCACCAATTGGATGTCACAAATGCGTTTCTCCACGGCAACTTAGAAGAGACGGTGTACATGCATCAACCCATTGGTTTTTGTCATCAGGATTATCCAGATCATGTTTGCCTTCTCAAGAAATCTCTATATGGACTCAAACAGGCCCCTCGTGCCTGGTATCAGCGGTTCACAGACTTCGTTACATCTCAGGGATTTCGACAAAGCAAGTCGGACAACTCTCTATTTATATACAAACATGACCACGACATTGCTTATCTACTTATCTATGTTGATGACATTATTCTTACGGCCTCTTCTGACAGTCTACGGCAACGCATTATTAGTTCTCTTGCAGGTGAATTTGCTATGAAGGATCTGGGCTCTCTCTCTTATTTTTTGGGCATACAGGTCACTCGCTCTGGAGACACGATGTTTTTGTCACAGGAAGCATATGCTCGTGACATTATTCACCGGGCCGGCATGGATTCATGTAAACCTTCGGCCACCCCAGTTGATACTCAATCCAAGCTGTCGTCCGACACCGGCTCCTTATACGAAGACCCCAGTACGTATCGCAGCTTAGCTGGCGCTCTTCAGTACCTGACTTTCACCAGACCGGATATATCCTATGCAGTCCAGCAGATTTGTATTCACATGCATGCTCCTCGTGTTCCACACTGGAATGCTCTAAAGCGCATTATCCGCTACATTCAGGGCACATCCGCATTTGGTCTCCATCTTAGTCCAGCTCAGTCTCTCTCTCTTGTTGCCTATACAGATGCTGATTGGGCAGGTTGCCCTGACACTCGCCGCTCTACATCTGGGTACTGTGTTTATCTTGGTGAATGTCTAATCTCCTGGTCTTCCAAACGTCAAACGACCATCTCACGATCTAGTGCTGAGGCAGAATATCGCGGCGTCGCCAATGTTGTTGCCGAACTATGCTGGCTTCGCAATCTTTTACTGGAACTGCATCATCCTATTTCGCGCGCCTCTTTGGTGTACTGCGATAACATTAGTGCCATCTATCTGTCTGGCAATCCGGTGCAGCATCAACGCACCAAACACATCGAGCTCGACGTTCATTTTGTTCGTGAACAAGTTCAGAAAGGTTGCATCCGCGTTCTTCATGTGCCATCTCGTCATCAGATTGCAGATATTTTCACCAAAGGTCTTCCACGCATTCTCTTTGAAGATTTCCGGACCAGTCTCAGCATACGTCCACCCTTCGCTTCGACTGCGGGGGTGTAATAGAATATTTGTAATTATGGTTAATAATTAGTGATAAATGTAAATTGATGTAAATTAGCTCCTCCCTAAAATAGGGAGATTTGGTTGTAACCAATTGCCTATATTAAGAGGCAACCCCTTAATGATAATTCAAGGAGATTAACCATTCTCACAGAATTAGTATATTTTATTCTAATAATATTAAAATGGAATAGAAGAAAATGAAAGTAGACATGACCATGCCACCCCCTAAATATAACAACCTGGCTTAAAGTTTTGACATATATTTATTGTATACCACATGCCTCTTTCTCCTGCGTTTCCAACTCACCAAAGTTTTAATTTATTAATTTCTTTTCTTTTCTTTTTTTTTTAACTTTCCTTTTGTAAATAGCTTTATATTGATATTGATACATGCACATATATATATTTAGTTATCATCTCGAGTATGTATATCAGAAAATATTGTTATATAATTAGTCATTATTCTAGTAAATAAAGATTTTATGTGAAGTATTTATAAATTCAGTTAAGTAACAATATATAAAAGAATATCGTATGAATTTTAAGTCACTCAAATATGAAAACAACATTGAATATTAAATCCATGGTCACCGTTTATTGTCCGATTTAAACTCAAATGCTAAAACGTTATGAGTTAATGTGTTGTTTGTTGTTCGCTTTTTATTCTTGATAGTTAACTAGGTTATAGGTTATTTCTCAGGAGTAAGAAAGAAATATCTATATTATCTTATTAAGGAAGAGTGACGGCTAATATTGTAATTTTGTCATGAGTACAAGTTTTATAGCTACATATACAACTTAATAAAGCTTAATTGATAGGGGTAAATTAGTCACCTAGAGGTATATTAAGACACTTAAAAGGTTAAACTAGACATTTCATCATACTCCTCCTTTACAATATCACAACAAATTTACATTGCTACCCTTGTACATATGAATCGACTCCTCTGTGTAAATTTGTGATATCAGTTTCAAAACAAGATGAAGATTAAAAGCATTTTCAAAGGGTAAAATTCTTGTCTTTCTTCACCTTCTGATTCAATCAAGGTATGTAAAGATTGTTTCTTTCTCATTTTTTTGCCTTCAAAATTGAATGTTTTGCCTACTCAATTGAAGGTTCGATTCCTTTTCCCTTTCTCTTGCAAGCTTTACTGCATATTCCAATTAGGTTGATCGTCGCTTGATCCTTCGTCTCTGCTCAACGACCCTCTATTTCCAGGTTTGGGATATCTACTTCTTCTTGGGTTATGTTTTTAAAGTAATGGAATATATTTGTTATTTTTGTGTTTGGGCATATAGATGCCATCTTGATCGAATAATGAAGAAGAGGCAAATCCATGTTTTTCTTCATTTTGATATGTTCTTATACCTGATAGATTATCATTTATGAGCATAAAAAGTTACCTAATTTGTACTTTGAATTGTTTCAATTGTCTTTTGTCAGAGAATGGCATATGTTGCAGTGACAAGTTTAGATATCCTTCTCTATCTATTAAGTCTCTTATCTCTGTTTTTTTTTTACCACTGACATGTTTTTATTTCAGCGAGAAATTGCAAAAACAATTTTCTAGAGTACAAGCTGCAATGGCACTCGATCAGTTCAAACAGGCGATCTTGTTCCTGAATCAGTTTTTAAAGCATCTATAAGTTAGTGGTAACATTGATTAATAGTTCTCAGAAGCTTTTCCATTTTATAGCATTATCTCTATATTGTAATTAAAGCAAGAGTAGTTGTTTCTATTAACTATACTAATGAAACTAGCAGGTGGCGATGAGCATACAATTTTTCAACACAAAGGGCGTTTTAAGGTTACATCCGAGGGTGTTGATGTATGTAACTCAACTGTTATATATTTGAACTTTTCATATTTGAGGTTCCATGTATCTAGATTAAAATTTAAATCACTATTCCTTTGCAGGCAGCCATACCTCCTGTATTGCAGAAGAGTCACAGTATGCAGGTTTGTATATATCATATTTGTTCACCCGTACATCGTATTTATCGTAGCATAGCTACATTCTTTTTAGCCATTTTTAGTCATAGACATTTTAAAGAAGTCCGCTAGAAATTATATTTTGGGGTGCGAATTCCCAACACTATACAAAGCTGACACGAAATAAGGGGATTAGGGCTGGGCTAAATGGGTTTGGGTCGTAAATGGGTCATAAGCAGCTTACACATTCTATAAAGGAGTTGACCTACCCAACCGGTTACATGTGTTTGGGTTAGGGTTCAACTTTTTGGTGCAATCATGTAAGTGGGTTGTGTTTATGTTGGGTTATACGAACACGGAACAAATTATCTCCCCTAATTTTTTGGGTAAGGGGTTATTACATAAACATGTTGCATAGTTTGCTCTAAAATTTGTTTTGGTAACCATGTTTGTTTTTACATGTAAAAAGGTACCGAACAGTGCCTGTTGTTTATTGTCTTTGTAAATATTGGCAGCTTGAAGAACGACATTTAATTGAAGTTGGTCTAGCATCATTAGAAGATTCATTTTTAAGAAGTATACATAATACATATTATTTTACAAATGAATCCCGCATTGTGAGTTTTGATGAAATAGTTAATCACTAAATTTTATTTTGGAAATTGTTAATGCAGATATGATTGAAAAGATTAATGTTCTTAGAGGAAATGACATGGCTTCATGTACACCTGGTCTTGCAAGAGGTTAATTTTTTTTTTGTATTTCTTACATTTGATTTGTAGTTATTGTTTCATCACTATTTTTGCTAGAAAAGCTTGATGAATTTGGATCTTATCTTGCAGGAGCTATGAAAATAGATTTGTTTGTCATGATTATGTTCTCGAAGCTTTGAGCTTGTAAAAGAATCAAATACACACATTTGAAAAAAAATGGTTAGTTTCTTGGTGTTCAGAGTTCTTGATCTGGCTTTTGGACTTATTAATATTGAAATAAAATCCGGTGATGTTGTTGCTATCTCCGCCTTTAACAGGTTCGTTATCGTAATCTAACTACTCTGTTTTGTTTTTTTGGAAGTCAACGTTGATAATAAGACTTTGACCATTATGGTTTTTGAATTTCAGGTTATCATGAATGTTTTTATTTATTTTTAGTAGCAAAAATAATTACTCTGTTTTTGTTTTTGCAACTAATTAGATTGAGGTTAGCAGATGATTTCCAGCCCAGCTGGTTTGAGATGGGAGGGTTTACCTCTTCAGAGGGTTCCCGTTTAGGGTTGGTCGCAGGTTCGATTCTCGACCATCGAAAAATCATACCCATTAAAGGTTGAAAGGGCCCGATGTGTGGGAGGACTCGAACTTGTAACCCGGAGGTTGTTAGGACTAGGATTTCACCATTGAACTACACCTTAAAAAAATTAGATTGAGGTTAATGTGTACTTGATGCCGAACCGAAAAAGCAAACTGACCCGATTCGAAACCGGTAAAAACGACGCTAAAACTGGCCGACCGAACCAAAACCAATACACAAACCACTTCGGCCCCAAACCAGTACCGCTAAAAACAGGTTGGATAAAAAAAACGAACCGAAATCGTTTGAGGAAAAAAAGAAAAACGATTTTGGCCGTACACACAAATAAATTTATGTTTCTTTGTATTGATTTTCGATTTTTATGTTCCAAAAAATCTAAAAGTTAATAAAAGTTTAATTTTACGTAGTTTATATGATTTTAAAAGGCACGTGCAAGAATCAGTTTACTAACCAGGGCGGAACTAGCCTTTCTAACCGATCAAACCATGGCAGAACTGAATGGTTTCAAACCGTAACCAGTTTGACTAAGAACCAGTCAAAACCGGTTTGGGATTGGGAAAAAACAGATTGCCGATTGGTTCGTCTCTATGCTGCTGCTCGATTGAAAGTCGACGTTGATCATAGAACTTTGAATAGTACAGTTTTTTAACTTTACATTATCATGAATGTTATTCTTTTACTTTTAGGTTTCAATTCGTCGTTTAAATGAGGCAGTTGTTTTTCTTTGAGTAGCCACGGTGTGCTTCACTTCGGGTACTTAGTTTTGGGCAATGGTTTTCTTTCTGCCTCACATGCACCAATCGATTGAAACGTATTCTGCTTTTAGGGACTACTGGTAAGTCAAAGGGCGCCATGTTAAGCCATTCAGCTTTCATCGTACAATCTCTGGCCAAAATCGCTACTGTTGGTTATAATGAGGATGATGTACAACTTCACATATGTACCCTTCAACTTCATGTGCAATATATCACTTTATATAAATTATGGAAATAACTCTGATGTTTAAGTATGCAGGTGTATTTGCAAATTTTGCATACTACTCTGTTAGGCCATGTACATGGACTGTCTTCGGCTCTAATCATGTTAATGGTGCGGGGATGTCATGTCTTGATGCCCAAATTTGAAGCTAAGTTGGCTCTTGAAGCTATTGAAGAGTATCATGTGACTTCTTTCATAACAGCTCCCACAATTATGTCTGATATGATCTCCCTAATCAGGTATTTTTCATGAATACATGTCAAAGATAAAAGTTGATGAATAAAGAACCGGATGGAAAGAACAATGAGGCACTGAATGTCACATGGTGAATGTAAATAGGTCATTTTGACTATGTATATATTTGTTCATTATTTCAACTAAAAAACTTGGCACCTCTATTTTCAGTGTTTTTTAATCAATATAGATGATCAAAATGTAAAGTTTTATGATAAATTATGTCCTAGGACATTGATTTGTTAGTGGTCACTATTATAATATTACTAAATACACCATAAAGACTTTTTTTATTTTATTTACGACAATAATGACCGAGTTAAAAAAAATAGAATTAAAGGGCTGGCGACACCACACCAGGCGAGAAGTCGTCTACAATACTAGCTACTTTCAACTCATTTGACCTGATTCTTATGTAGCTTAAGTAAATGTTATTTGATATAGCACAACCCATATCAACTTGTCTGCAAGTAGATGGATTATAAGTTCTTTGTTAGCATGTACTATATCTTATTATATAACACTTTTTGACAACTTTTGACTAGGCTCACACAAATTTTAGCTCCGCTTCGTTGATTTGATTATGAGAATAAACATGTAAGAGTTGATGTTTTTTTGGCCGGTCATCTGAAGCAAGCTCATTTGTTTTTGTGACCGTTAACTAAGCTTAATTTTTCCTTTTTGGGATATACACCGTCCAACGTCTAACATAAAAACATAAAACCCCGCAGCAACGCGCGGGTATTCCCACTAGTATATATTAAAAAACAAACTAGCTAGGTATATCATATGAAAAATAATCCATTATGAATAAGAAAGAAATATATATTAAAAAACAAACTAACTAGGTATATCATATGAAAAATAATCCAATTGATTAGCATTTACGGTTCCTATACCCCTTTTGAATGCTTATTAGGCTATATGGTGTGGAAAGCATCTCGCCCAACTCACTCAAATGTCACATCAGCGCCATCTTATTTTCCTTCTTTCCAGTGGCGAAGCTTGACCCGAAACTTCGGGAGGTCGGAAGTCACCGGGGGTCGGAAATCACAAGTTTCGGGGGGTCGAAAACCAGTTTCGGGGGGTCGAAACCTTATATAACAAAAAATTTCTATACGAATACTATATAATCGGAACTTCTGAGCGAAAATTCGGGGGGTCGACCGCCCCTCCCCGCCCCTTAAAAGCTACGCCCCTGCTTCTTTCCTCCCTAAAGTTTGGAAATGGTTTCCCCCAATTTCCCCTTCCCCCTTCCTTTTTTATTATTTATTTAATCTATTTAATATATGGGAAAAGTGAAGTTGTTACACATGTAACCACTAATCACCTTACATGTGCAACCAATCAAAACTACGTAGTTTTGGTAAATTTCAATTAAAAATAATTTTCACAAATTAGTTTCCATGATTATCTAAGTATATATCCAAACGAAAAGCTAGTTTTCATTTATCAAAATAATAATGGAGACTACTCGACCCAATCCCTATGAGTATCAATGGCCCAAAGCCTCACTATTCCATCCTTCTTACATTTCTTCTCTTGATTTTTTTTTGTTTACAAACGAGCAAAATCTTTAATCCTACTTCTTCATATATTGTTTTCGAAACAATTAAGGTTAATACTTTTAATTGAAATTTGTCAAAACTACACAACAACATCATATTCACTTTCCCTTTAAGATATATTATATATTTTTTAAAAACACATTAACCATTTTCTCCTTCATCTTCATCACATCATAGACCCCTTCCCCGTTCCTTATCTTCTTTCATCTTCATCACACATTCATCCCAACAACTAGGGGTGTAAACGAGCCGAGCCGAGCCCGAGCCTGACTGGGCTCGAGCTCGGCTCGTTATGGTTTTATGAAGCTCGGGCTCGAGCTCGGCTCGGTTCGAGCCTACAATCTTGAGCTCGAGCTCGGCTCGCTTGCAAAATCAAAAGCTTGAGCTCGGCTCGACTCAGCTCGAGGTGATTTGAGAACAATCTCAAACGAGCTCAAAGCTCGGCTCGAGATCGCAAAATCTCGGCTCGCGGGTGTTATTAAATGGGCCTATGAAATAAGGACTTGGGCTTTGGAGATGTGGGCTATAAATTATAAAAAAATATATAAATAACTTAGAATTATGTTTGGGCTCGTTTAGGCTCGCGAGCCCAATCGAGCTTTGAATCTAGGGCTCGAGCTCGGGCTCGATAACTAAACGAGCCATATTTCAGGCTCGTGCTCGTTAAGGCTTGGCTCGTTCGGGCTTTTTACCGAGCCAATCCCGGGTAGCTCTCGAGCCGCTACGTGTCATTTACACCCCTACCAACAACCCCCTTCCCCCTTCCTTATCTTCTTTCATCTTCATCACATCACAACTCCACCTCCAACTCATCCATCACAGCAATTATCTTCTCCTTCATATTCATCTTCAGTGAAGACGGGGAAAATTTGCCGAAGTCACCGAGATTTTTTCGGGGGGGGGGGGGGGGGGGGGAGTGTTCCCGATCGGTGGTCTTGCCACCTCACCCCCACCGAAGATTTCCCCGAATCCATACCAAACGGTCTTAAGAACGGTAAGCTTGAGTATCATATGTTTATGAAGTGTTTCCAAAAATAATACACTCATTGACTTCGTCTAGCCCAATCAATACAGACTACACAATAATAGATGCAAGAAAACATAAGAACTACAAACGACATTAAAGCAAATTATCATCATGAAAACAACTACATAGATAAAAACATGAAAACAACTACATAGATAAAAACATTAACCTTCTTTTTAGCCGGATAACCCAATGAGACATGATCTTCTAGCAACTCTTCATCCAAATCATCATCCTCTTTAATTGGATACAATACCTGAATATTAATTCACTCTTCAATTCCTATAAATTCCCTTGCCATTAAAACAACACCTAAAAATTTACATATTCTAATAGTATAACAACCTCAAATCAAAGTGCTTAAATTATAACAAAAAAAAAAGATATTTTAAAACCTTACATATTCTATGTCAGTTCCTAAATAGCCATACAGCATGTATGGTTTACACAAACATCCTCTCATACACCTCATATAAACACGATACAAGGTCATACAGGCGGTATGATCATCAGTCTCTTTATATTCCAAAAAATTAATCAAATTAAAGTTCAAGCCTATTTTTGGCTTGAAAATACCAATTCGACACATCGCCATAAAGTATCATTTTCAACCTTGAATCTCTACCACCACTTTGACAGCATGGCCAAATTAGCGATCCGAAGAGACCCAAAGCCAGCCCCCATTGATTTAATGAATTAAAATAAGTTTATATGAACATAAATATTACTTAGGCGTATCCTTACATTAATTTGTAGCTCGCAAAACGAAGAGGATTATGGGCGAACAATCGATCAACATGAAGCACTAGAACTCATGACCTCTTGGTTTAGTGGTATGATGTCCCCCCTTAGATTTAAATGATCACTTAATTTATGTTTTTATAATGGTTAAATATTTCTCTCTTTTAGATACATTCATTTTTTGCCTTTTATAAGACTTGAACTCCCAATCTCTCATTTGAAACACCAACACCTTTACCACCACACAAGGGGTGGACAGTTAATTTATGTGTTAATTTTTTTTAAGACTGTCAGTTGTAAGCCGTGAGCGAGCACAGGTCGTACCGGTGTGCACCCCTAGCCACAACGGGGTTAAGCGAGCACTAGCGATGGGTTACTTGAGAGTAAAGTCAGTGGCTCGCGTCTGCTCGCTTACGGCCATCGAACAGTTTAATCTTATAACTTTGAGAAAATGAGTACGTTACTCATAAAGCAAAGTTAATTTCAACAAAATTGGATATTTACAATATTATTATTTTGTTGTATATTACGGACACAGTTACATGGATAATTGATAAAAGAATGTTACACCCAAGAAAAGTTTAGACAATATATCAAACACGCTCCTCCATGCCTAGAGGATGCCATGTCTCAGTGACAACCTTCTCTACCCCCACACCCCTTTCATAAAAGCATGTGTATCTCTCTCTCACATATATGCGAGAATCATTTGAGAATAATTTTAGTGTTCAGAAAAGAAAGGAAAATGATATAATAATAAAACATTAAATACTTCAACTTTTCTCACATTAAATTAATTAGTTATAAACATTTTATCCTATACATATCAAAATTTAGTGGCGCAGCTTAGTTGGGGCAGGCAGGGGCGGCCGACTCCCCCGGATTTTCGTGCAGAAGTTCCGATTATATAGTATTCGTATAGAAAATTTTGGAAATATAGGGTTTCGACCCCCCGAAAATGGTTTTTGACCCCCCGAAACTAGTGACTTCCGACCCCCCGGTGACTTCCAACCCCGCAAACCTTCGGGTCAAACTTCGCCACTGTCAAATTTATCATACGCATATCAAAATTCATCCTACATATAAAATTTCATTAAAATTTGTCATACACATTTCAAAACTTATCACCCAAACTTTCTTTTTCTATTCAATTATTCCACTTGATTTGTGAGTCGATCAAGAAGGCACATCTCTCTTGTTGTCTCTTAGTTCTTATATATGGATTCATGATGGATCTTATGAATTTTTTTCAATAATAGGCGAGTTGAAAGAGCGAAGAGTGCTTTTGGGTGTTGGATGGGAATTTTTGTAAAAATGGGTAGGTCTCTAGTCCAACTAGCGATCTTCATACAAGGTCGCTGTTCAGTGTAGAGATTTTCAAAGTTGTTGATCAGGTGCACGATCTTCATAAGAAAAGATCATTGGTTTGAAGAAAAAACAGAGGCAGACCGACACAAATTCATCGAATCATTGGCCAGTTTTTGGCCACCCAAACGGACAAGAAAACATCATTACTCAAGGTAAGAAAGATCATTACTCAATATTATAACTATTAAAGGAAGAACAAATCAGATTTAGAAGGATTCCGACCATTTCAGTAAATTCCGGTGAGACATCGGAAGGATCGAAACAGAATCAAAATTCGAAATTTAACGGTTATACATCCCTGTCCCTCTGCAAATTATCAAATCGAATACTTAACCTTAATCCAATAAAAAATGGAGATTAATAAGAAAACAAACACAGAATCGTTTCTGCGAATCAATATAATAACCACGATTGATTTGGTTTTATAAACAAACATCGTATGTGTAGGAGAATTGTATCGTTTCTGTCTTCCTCTGTTTTTTCTTCAAAACAGAGATTAGGCCTTGTATGAAGATCGTGCACCAGATCAACGACTTTGAAGATCTCTACATGGAACAACGACCCTGTATGAAGATCGTTGATCGGACCAGCGACCTTGAAAATCAGAAATTGAAGATCGCTAGTTGGCCTAGCGACCTACCCATTTTCACAAAAATTCTCATATTCGAACACCCAAAATCACTCTTCACTCTTCCAAATCGCCTATTATTAAAAAAAATTCTGGATCTTATAGAATGACTGTAACACTACAACTCAGAATAGACTAATATGCCATATATTAAAAAAGAAAGTAACTACGACCTAAATACAATAGACGTATAACCGATACAATCATAAGTTTACAAAATTGATAAGTCATGCTCACTAACTTTAAGTCATTAGTATTTTTTGGACGGCCTAGTACACCCGGGTAGTTCACTTGCCAACAAGCCTACCCATCCCGGTTCGACCCTCCACACATACATGCTTTTCAACCCTTCTTTCAAAGGCTTTGCATATTTTGCATGCCCCGTGATTCAAAACTGTGATCACCCGGGCGGAAACCCCACTACTATGGGTAAACGCTCCCACCTCCGTCTTAGATCACTAGACCAAGACATAACTTTACGTCATTAGTTGATCTACTATTTTTCTCCTATTTTTTAAGGATGCACATTTAGCATTACCCCGTGAATGCGAGTACATTGGAGGAAAAAAAAAAATAGAAGTACCACTACACGGATTAGTAGAATTATATACAAGTCAGACATAAACTGGCATTAAAAATAAGTGGATTTTTCATTCTTGAATTCAAAATTCCTTAAGAGTTTTTTTTTTTTTTTTTGAACGGCTAACAAATTGGAATCACTCACGGAACACTGGAGTATCATTGTGTCACCAATGTTGCCACACGATCATATTCCACCACCAAGTCACCAATTCAGGAGGAAACTCATAATTATGAGAAAACTCCCTTTGTGAGATTCGAACCCAGGACCTTATGGTCCCTAAGTCTTATCTCACCACCAAATGCCGCTGGGCTATAATGCCTTTGGCAAAATTCCTTAAGAGTTAAATGCCAATTTCGTCTTTGAGGTTTGGGCCAGTTTGCCACTCCAGTACAAAAGTTTTTTTCTTGCAATTCCTTCCCTGATGTTTGGATTTTTTTGCCAAATTCGTCCTTTTCACTAACCCAGTTAAAAAAGCTCATTAATGTCAGGGTAGTGTTGTCTTTTTTACCTCAGGGACGAATTTATCATTTAAAATTCAACCTTACCTCAGGGATGAATTTGGCATTTAACTCTTAATTTAAAATAATTGTTAATTAAATAATTTATTATGAATTTATAATGGTTAAAATAAGTTAAATTGATAAAAAAAATAATTAATAAAACTTTTTCCAAAATTAAAATTTAGTTTTTTAAAGTTTATTAGTTTATAAGTCTAAAACAATTTTTGTAGAATTTTTATAAACCATTTGGTGATATTTCTAGAATTTTTTTATTTATTTATAAATAAACTTGTAATATTTATTATATATATTAAATAAAAGAATTTTCTGAAAATAAAAATTATATAATAAAATTTATTAGTTATATATCATAAAATAAATTTTGAAGAATTTATAAGTCATATTAGGTATTTTAAATATATTATAGAATTATAAATCAAAATATATAAAGAAAACATGGAAAATTGATAACTAAAAAAAATGTTGTTGGGGAGGATCGAACCTGGGTCTGACCCGGTTTGGAGGTTTTAAATCACAAGCCCAAACCAGTTGGTCCGGACCCTGAGAACAAGATGGTTTCAGATTTAATTGGTTATATGGTATGTTTAAATAATAGAATGAATGTTTATAAAAAATGTTGTAGCTCAGTTTCGAACCCAAGACCAAGCGTATGAATGCACAAACAGAATACCATATGCTCCACATGACTGTTGGTGTTTTATCTCAGTTCAGAAACTTTTTACATAATAACGATCTATGTCATCTTCCCCAAATTAAGCTGATATGAACTCTAACCCTAAATCGTTACAATTGAAAATGTTTTCGATATAGTTAATAAACAGAAACATAGGGCTTTTAAACTCTATCAAAAATCGATCATAAAGGACCAGATAATCAAGATTAAATGTTACCGAATGATTGTGCAAATCTAAGCACAAGTCGTGACCCCAAAGCTTCAAATTCGAGGAGTTCCAGTGACGGAAAGGTGAATATGATAGAGGGGTTTTCTTAGTCGCAAGTTTCAAAGGCAGGGTGCATGTTTAATCGGGTTATAATAGCATATATACAATCGGATATTACAATTTTATTTATAAATAAATAAAAAAAATTCTAGAAATATCACCAAACGGTTTATAAAAAATCTACAAAAATTTTTTTAGACTTATAAACTAATAAACTTTATAAAACTAAATTTTAATTTTGGAAAAAGTTTTATTAATTATTTTTTTATCAATTTAACTTATTTTAACCATTATAAATTCATAATAAATTATTTAATTAACAATTATTTTAAATTAAGAGTTAAATGCCAAATTCGTCCCTGAGGTAAGGTTGAATTTTAAATGCCAAATTCGTCCCTGAGGTAAAACAGACAACACTACCCCTGACATTAACGAATTTTTTTAACTGGGTTAGTGAAAAAGACGAATTTGGCAAAAAAAATCCAAACCTCAGGGAAGGAATTGCAAAAAAAAACTTTTGTACTGAAGTGACAAACTGGCCCAAACCTCAGGGACGTAATTGGCATTTAACTCTTTATTAAGAGTGTATCATTTATAAACCATAGCTTTTCTAAGCATTTTATTATTTTTTAGAAGAAAATAAGCGAGTATGTTATAAAATAATATCATCAAGTGTTATGAGGTATTTTAGCTCCCTCATGCACCATTCTCCTTCTATACAATGAAATTTGTCCGTTACAATAGCTTGTTTGCTCCTCGATACTGATCAATCATGATCATGATCGAAATGATATTTTAGACTTGTTCTCTAATCCTTCACTTGATATTTGTGTTGGATGTTATTGGAGATAATTTCTCCTCCTAGCTTATTCTATGCCCCAAGTTTTGAGTCTTTTTGATTTGTGTCCCAAGTCAAAGCAACAATTGTAATCAAAGTCTTCCTTGTCTCATGTTTGACTTTGACTTTCCTCGTGCCCAAGATTAGTGTTTTCCTTTTCATACTTAACTTTATGTATTTATATAGTTGATTGTTTTCTCCTTTAGTTTGTACCAAAAATTAATCATTTCTATCAACATCTTTCATATTCTATCTTAATCTCTATACTCCTATACAAATAAACCACCTTGTTGTTTTGAAAGTCGGTTACTAGAAACCAAACAGTCCTCCGACTGCAGGGCTGAAACCAACAAACTAAACCAAATAGAAAATCGATTCCGCTAGATTTCTATATGGTATTAGAGCAGTGTTCTTGATCCTGAAACAATCTGCTCAAAAAAAGGTTTTTTTTTATTTTTTTGAAAGGAGATGAATTAAAAAAATATATATAGGAGGCAATGAGGGGGTGGAAGCAAGATGGAGGAGACCGAAGACCAACTATCCTATAAAAAAGGGAAAAGTCGGGTTTGTTGAGCCCGCGAGAAAAAAAGTCGGGTTCCTTGAGCCCGTGAGAAGAAAAATCGGGTTCCTTGAACCCGTAAGAAGAAAAGTCGAGTTCTTTTGAGCCCGCGAGAAAAAATGGTCGGGTTTGTTGAACCCGCGAGAAAAAAAAGTCGGGTTCTTTTGAACTCGTAAGAGGAAAAGTCGGGCTTGTTGAGCCCGCGAGAAGAAAAGTCGGGTTCCTTGAACCCGCAAAAAAATAAAAAATAAAAAAAAAGGAAAAGTCGGGTTCCTTGAACTCGCGAAAAGAAAAGTCGAGTTCTTTGAGCTTGCAAAAAAAGAAAAGTCGGGTTCAAATCTTGAACCTGCAAGAGAAGGAAAAGTCGGGTTTTTAAACTTGCAAAAAAGAAAAGTCGGGTTTTTAAACTCACAATAAGAAAAGTCGGGTTTTTTTTAAACTCGCAAGAAAAAAAAGTCGGGTCCTTTGAACCCGCAAAAGAAAAAGAAAAAAAAAGGAGGTCATTTGAACTCGCAAGAAAAATTGGATTCAAAATCTTTGAATCCGTCAAGAAAATAAAACACTTCAACTTGAATGGGAATGTTCGAAAAAAATGAAACATTACTTTGCAAGTTGGAGCGTGAAGCCAACTTAAGGGGGAGTATTGGGGATAATTTCTCCTCCTAGCTTATTCTATGCCCCAAGTCTTGAGCCTTCTTGATTTGTGCCCTAAGTCAAAGCAACAATTGTAATCAAAGTCTTTATTGTCTTATGCTTGACTTTGACTTTTCTGGTGCCCAAAATTAGTGTTTTCCTTTTTATGCTTAACTTTATGTATTTATATAGGACATTGTTTTCTCCTTTATACCAAAAATTAGGGCTGTGCAACGGTTCAGAACCGAACCGAACCGAACCAGACCGAACCGCGAACCGTTTATTCCAAAATATGAGAACCGGAACCGGAACCGATAATTACTAAACGGTTCGGTTCTAGAACCGGGTGAAACGGTTCTAGACCGGAACCAGTTGTCAATAAAATCCTAAAATTAACATTAACAATTAAATAAAAAAATACACAAAAACAATGATTTTTCTTAAAAAAAAAATTATAAACAGTTTGTGTTAACCATGGTTACTAAAAGTTTAGCAATTTACGTATCAAAATATGTTTTGTTCGGATCAGATCAATCTTTTTATACAGATTAAACGGGTCAGAACAAGCTGTGCTGACTGCTGACCATCACATAAGGCAATACTCTACATTCCTACCAAGTAAAACAATTTAAAAGTGTTAAGAACTATAAAGAATGAAACAACACATTCTATTTCAAACTAATAATAGAATATTTAAATATTTAATTTAATTCAAAACGGTTCTAACGGTTCTTAACCGAACCCGTCGGTTCTAACCGGAACCGAACCGGGAACCGACTATGCCAAAATATGAGAACCGGAACCGGGACCTATAACATTAATTCGGTTCGGTTCTAACGGTTCCAGGTCGGTTTCACGGTTTTCGCGGTTTGGAACCCTTTATTGCTCACCCCTACCAAAAATCAATCATTTCTATCAACAACTTTCATATTATATCTGTTCTTTCTTTAATTAGACCATATTGTATTAGACAAGTGTAATATGTCTCTAGTCTCTCTGTATATTGAGAACTCATGTAAACCTAAATCAATAACAATTAATACTATACAACATTTCCTTGGTTCAACTCATTGGAATCAGCTTAAGTGTACTTTTTCTAGTTAGTCATTCTGAGTAAGAAGCTTAAAAATCTTTCTTAACATTGATTTAAACTCATTTTTGCATGGTCACTTTTTTCAAGTTATTTTCTTTGTTAAGTTTAGTTTATACAATCTTTTTTTGAACGACAAATTTTCTATCACACCTTTTTTTTTTCACCTAACCTTGCATTTGCAAGGATTTGAACCCACAACCTCACATTTGCAAGGAGGACACCATACCACTAGATCAAGAGGTCATGGGTTAGTTTATACAATCTACTAGATATTTGTATAGGCTAGATAGTGACAAGAATGCTGTATAGTTTCCTAAGATCAACAATGCGCTGATCCTGACCCGAGGTATATATACCAATGCATTGCAACCCTTGACCCGGGCATGTCAAATATAAACAAAACGGTGAATCCAAACCTTCAGAATAGTTTGTCAAATTCTGCAAGGTTACCTATGCATTGAAATCCTTTGGTCTCTCAAGTAGGGATGAGCATACAAGGCCGAATACCGATTCCGTCCCGTCCCGTCCCGATCCCGATACCGTACCGAACCGTTACCGAACCGAGGGGTTTCGGGATCGGTATTGGTACCCATATTTATGGATTTTCGGTTTCGGTATTATCGGTATCGGGACGGGATCAGTATGGTATCGGTATTTTAAGGTAAAATACCGTAAAATACAGATACCATACCAGTACCGTACCGATACCGAACCGATACCCGTACCGTATGTGTTCGGCATCGATATCGGTATTGGTTTTTTGGACTTTTAGGTATCGGTATTGTCAGGATCGGTATCGGTTCGGTACCAATACCGTCCCGAGCTCATCCCTACTCCCATGTCCGAACGATGCTGCCCTTGGACCCATATAAGGAGGACACAACTCGTTTGTCTATGTTTTTGTTTTTGTTTACTCGTTGTTGTAATATGCTAGCAGGTGATGTACAAAAATATAAAAGAAGTAACATAAAAATAACAAATTAAAGAGTATGCTCTAGAATTAATGCTATATTTTTTCTAAAGATTGAAATCAAATAAAAACATATTGGTTTAAAAATTTGGTGAAAACATTTTTTTTACTTTGTTTAAATTTGCAATAAAGACAATATGTACAACCATGCATATTTACTTTCTCTTTTTTTAGCAAATTTATATTCATAGTCTCATACAGAATATCTCATCCACTATCAGAAAGACAATATGGTTAAATGGCCCCTAACTTTTGGAATAAAAACTGGGCCAATAATAGGCTTTAGGTATTTGGGCAAACCACTTGGTCATGTCTCTTATTAGCAAAATGAATGGGCCAGGTATAGGCTTAGTCTAGGTAAGTATCCAAAACTGGTCGTCATGTTTATTGGATTAGCCCAATAAAAAGGATCAATAAACATGGGAGATACAATTAGGCTAAAGCCCAATTAGTGAAAAAAAATTATATTATAGTACCCATCGTTTATATTTTTTTGTTGCCCGGATATTGTCAAAAAAAGTTTTGAAGTTTTATGCAAATCTTTAGAATGTCATTAACTTTAACATGAAAATCTATTTGTAAGATTTAATGGGATTTTAAATGTTATTCTGAGTTTCAATTTCGAAAGTAACTTGTTCATAAACGAGGCATGTAGTATACGTGTTATTCAGTTTGGTTATGATCTTAAATATGTGTTGCTATATATATATATATATATATATATATATATATATATATATTCGTGGTTCTAAATATTAATCAAATAGTATTGCATATTAACTATTAAAAATCTTGTCTTTTTTTTTTATCCACGCATAAAATATAAATAAATTATCTTATGATTTTGTTCTGGTATTATGGGTGTTTACGAGCTGAGCCGAACTGAACTGAGCTTTAAATCGAGACTTGAACTAGCATATTTTGATCCGAGCATTTTTCGAGTGAACGTCGAGCGAGTATTAAGCATTGCGGAACAAAAAAGGAAAGTGACGACTGGGTATTAATGTTTAGAGTAAAGTGCATTTTCCCCCTAAGAATTCGTTCAATTATAACACAAGTATAAATTTAACAAATAGCAAGGAATAAAAAAAGACTCAACTGGTTTTATCGAGATCAAGTGAATGGGAAGATGAATTGTGACCAATTGAAGCAGACCCTTGTTTAATCGGAAGTTTGAAAAACGAATTAACTAAATGAAGCAAAACCCTGGTGAGTGGCGATGGAGAAATTGAATAATGACGGCCGATGGGGTTTTGTACTTCTGAATTGAATGGTGGGTTGAAAGTTGAGTGTTGATCGACGCTTCATATTTCAAAATTTGACAGTTTTACTCAATTACTAAAATGAACATTGGAGTATTGGATAATGTACTATTTGCAATGGCTTTAACTCTAGTTAAATTGTCTCTATTTAGATCTTGACCAAACAACATTAATGTAGCCTACAGTCATTCTATTAAATATTTTATATATATAGGGAGAGGAACTATGAAGGGATGATGATATATGAAAAGATTAGAACACTTTTTCTCTTGTATGCTAAAGTCTAATATGAGTACTATATTCGATCATTTAAGGTTAACTGAAAGATCCACAAAATTTTAGAAATTAAAAAGGAACAAAGTTTAAAATTCATGATGCACTATTTTTCTTTCGTATCCTACTTTGATTTGTATTATGCATATATTATTATATTATTATATTAGTCAAATTGAATCACACGTGATCATAAATCAAAAGTTTCTAGACTGTGTATACGTTCATTGATTGACAATAATGTAAATAAACCATAACTTCCATCGGTTTATGCAATGACACATAGTTTTCACTACTTATATAGTTTTCAACGTCTCTTTACTTCCCACCACTTGGCGGGGCATGATTTTCATGACTCACTTTGGTTTAACGGGTGACATTGCTATTATTTTCTAAATACAAATTTTTTTTATCAATTTGTAATTAAAAAATAAAAATGTAACTAAAATGAACAATTTTCAATTATACTATGTATAAATTGAAACTTGAGATGAACATTGTTAAAGATGAATAGTGCCATTTTTTTATAAAAACATCAATTGCCACGTGCTAGCTCTCCAGACCTCCCACCGCTGCCCCTTTTCTTCTGATAAACATCAACATCACCGCTTTCATCAGTCTTTCACCTCATGCTTTCCTTCAAGGCGACCGACAAAGATTATCTCCATACCAACCAAATGCTTACAAGGCGATGGTGGTTCAGTTGACACCCCAGACAAGCGACGGTTAGGGTTTATGCCCTGAAGGTGATGATAGAGATGAGGCTTTAAAGAAAACTTGAAATTTTGTTTGGTAAATTTTAATCCTTCGGATTCGTCACCATTTAAGGATTTTGTGTGGATTCTTGTATGTTCAAGAACACCCTCAACAAGGTGTTTGATAACCACCATCTAAGTGAGGGTAGAAATCTAATGCATGGGATCTTGAGATGAAATGTTGGTAGTTATGGGCTAAATATGTTATTAGATGCGGTTTTTGTGCAAAAATTGTGTGATGTGCTAAATAGTAAGATTTGATATTTGAATTTTAGGGTTCTTATGTTAAATTAGGGGTTTTTGAAAGACTAAGAATGTTATTTTCGTTATGATAATAGAAGCTTAATACAATTTTGTATCTACGAATTTAATCATGTTTGGTGTAAACGAATCAATTGCAGAGGAATATGTTCACATGAGTTTTTAAAGTAGGAAATATATACTATTGAATGTTTCACTTCATGATATATGTTAAATAAATTATTTCATGATTTGGAACACAAAAGGTTATAATTGAAGACCAAAAGGGCATCATCATCCTCAGTTGACTAAAGGTATCTACTTCCATCAAACTAACCAATATTATGTTATTTATATATTAACATTTGCTGAACTTAATTTGTGAGAGAAAACTTACTGTCCATAGGTTGTACAACCTGTTATGCGTAGAGTGCCATGGGTTTGCATGTGTTATCCTCCGATCATGTTGGTTTGAAGTTCTGACCTTGACAGCAGTGGCGAAGCTTGGTTTCGGAATCGTCGAGGGCCGAACTCCATTTTTTTCAATCGGTAGTGGAAAATCAGCGGGGGCCGGACTTAACCTGGACTCAATTTACCTATGAAAATCGTAAATTTCCACTGCTGCGCCAAAAAACAGGGGGGTCCGGTCCAACCCTGGCCCCAAGCATACTTCGCTCCTGCTTGACAGCTTCAACAATACAAGATATAGAGAGAAAAGGAAAGGATCAGCACTAATATTTAAGAAATTCACGATAATATGTGAAATGGAAAGTTAGGATTGGGTGTGGTGGTGGAATCTATAGTGGCGAGTTGTGTGATCCCGCCGTTGATGGTAGGAAGGAGAGTGAGGAGCCTAAAATGACGATGGAGGCTCTTTATGTCGGTAGATGAGTTTGAAGAGGCGACTGTGACACAAGTGGTTAATGCGTTGGCTGTTGAGATTGCTCACTTTTGTCTATAAATATCCTCGACGGGTGCGTCAATTATAATTATAGCTTGGTTCCTAATTTGTTTTTTTCAATTTGATTCAAAATTATTTCTTTTATATTTCAAGTAACTGTTTCTTAACTTCGGTTGCTAATGAAGTTGTTGTAGGATAGCGTTTGATTTTTATGGGTTTTGTTAAACCAACGATTTGAATCTTATTAAAACCAAAAGAGGACGAGATTTGATATCAATTTGGTTTGCTATTTGAATTTTTAAGGTCAAATATCAAACTCCTAAATTGTTGACTGTTATGAATGTTTTGTAGCGATCAGCTTTGCTATTTATATATTAACATGGGTTTATTAACTAATATTTGTAGTTTGATCAAACTAGACGACAATATTTGGCAATGGAGGGTGATAGAGATATTGGGAAGATAATTCATAATCTAGAAGATAATCACAGCAATGGGTGAACCTTGGTTGTGCAAGAAGGTGGATATCACATCCAACATTCAGCTTATTTCCTCTACACAACTCTTGAAGGTGTGGTCAACCTTCCATGTCATTTGTTATCTAATTTTATTGCTTATTACTCTGAGGATGATTCATTTCCTGTTAAAGCAAGAGAGTCAACCAAACACAGGTTGTACCAGTTCTAAGAGAGGCCAACCATTAATTTACAATGAAGCTTTCGAAATTGTCGAACCTGTTCATCTCAAGGTACATATATGTTTTTTTTTTTTGCATAACCTATTTCTACAGTTTGAATATGCTTTAAATTCATTGAATAACTTGATTGGTTAAGTTTTTTTTTGGATGCTTAGAAGCGATGGTTAACTTTGGCTAACCGACAGTTGGAGATGATGATCTTTGGCGATGCCCAAAACTCGGTAGTCAAAGGTGGTGTTGATCAGTGATAAAGCAGAACAGTTCATCACATCGGTTCATCATCAAATTTGGAAAGCATTGAATAGTGGTAAGCCTTAAATTGATTTCGGTGTATCTTTATACTTTATTGTTGTTTACTCATGTTTTAAGGTTGATCTTGGATATGTGTATTTTTAATTGATTTCATGTAATTTTCCTACTGTTAAAATGTATTAAGCCCTTTCTTTTTTGTTGTCCTTACTGATAACATCATGTGGTATTGCGGTAGCCTGCTTTGATAACTATAACGTGAAAGTTCTAAATGCCTTAATTGATAGTTTGCATAATTGTTGCTTGATTTCTCTTTGTTTTTATTTTGCAGGAGTCATCTTTTACTTTTTGATTTCGCTATAGGTCTGGATTAGTTTCGGGTTGTTTCTGCAGGTATTCATTTGTCTTTTTTTAAATGATCGAGTTATCATACCTATGTAAATGTGCTTGCGTTTTTGTGTCAATTTTGGCTGTGGCATTTCATGATACATTGTTGCATTTGAGATTTAGTATACAGTGTGTTATACGCCATTGGATCCCAACCTTTAAATGGTCGACTCGCCGATACATTCATACACCACAAATGTTTACCTACAGACCAAATATCTATTTAATTTGTCATTTGGTTCATTCATTTTTCCAACTGTAAATTAGTAAATTGATTCTGCAAAACATAATTAACTACATGTCATATAGATTGGTTTAATATTTGATGTTAAATATAATTGGGTTGGGAATAAAACACAAATTTGGTTGGTGGTGTAGTGGTTTGAGGTGCATTCCCTTATGGGGAGGTCACAAGTTTGAGACCGGACATGGGCATTTTATATATATATTTTTTTCATAGTAGTACTTGATGTTAACCATAATTGGGATGGAAATAAAACACGAATATTACGTGCAAATGATTATTTGAGGTGCATTTCCCTAATGGGAGGTCACAGGTTCAAGACTAGGTTTGAGGCAAAGTGTCCATGTTTTTATTTTCAAGCAAATAGTATTTCATGTTAAATATAATTGGTTTCAGAAAAGAACACAAATTGGGATGTTGGTGTAGTGGTTTTAGGTGCAATCCCCTAAGGGTTGGTCCGAGGTTCGAGACTTGGTATCTAGATTTTTTTATGGTCGTTTAGGCTAACATTGTCACATTGGTATCCTCATAAACCAAAACGATAATGACAATGAACGCGCGGGAACCCTGCTAGTAATAATAAAAACAAACTTACCAATAAAAAATATATATACTAATAAAAGGAAAACTAGGATTGATTGTTTGGTTGAAAAAAACAAACATAAAATATAAAAATATTAATATCTAGTTCTCATCGTCGTTGGATAGTTTGTTACCGACTGAAACCATTACATTGTATAAAACTTATCACACATCGGTAGTATGGGCAATAAATCGGGGGCTTATAACCAGATGGGCTCTCTCTCCCATCAAGTTATTAAAGAAAAACAGAATTGATCATTGAGTAAAAACAATTAAAGCATTCCGATTACTGGCATATGTCACTCTCTCCTTTAAGTTGTTGATAATATTATTAAATTAGTAAAATATAATTTTATCTTTATTTTACTATATTTTTAATTTCTCACCCATTAAATAATAATATTAAACCATAATTTTTTTGTCTTTTCCTATTAATGCATCATCATTCACATCTCTTATTTATTTAATATATTTTTTTGTCAATATTCTATTTTTTATCGGTGTAGTTCACCCGGGTAAGTCTCTTGCCAACGAACCTACCCACCCCGGTTTGATCCCCCATGCATACAAGCTTTTCAACCCTTCACCCAAAGGCTTCGTATGTTTTACATACCCTGTGGATCGAACTCAAGACCTCCCATAGTGATTCAACACTTAATCAACCAAACAGCCCCATAGTGATTTTACTAGTAATGTTTACTCTTGTAGAAATTAGTTATCTACCCGTTGCTCACTTCCATCATTACTATTATTATTAATAATAATAAAACTAGGTATATAAACATACGCGTGTTGCGCGTTTTTCGTATTTGTTTTAAAAAAAACAATGTTTCAAACCGGTTTCAAACCTAAGACCTCAAACCACACAAATGCACCACAAACCACTCCACCACCAAACCATTTTGTTAATTATTATAGAATCATATGTATTTATAAATAAATAAGTGTTGGAAAAAAAAATGCCATGTTTGAAACGGGTTTCAAACCCAAGACCTCAAAGAACACACATATACCACAAACCACTCCACCACTACCCCATTTTATTAATTCTTATTGAATCATATATATTTATATATAAATAAGTGTAAAAAAAAGACTCAAATGGGTTTTGAACCCAAGACCTCTAAAAACACATAAGCACCACAAATCACTCCACCACTACCCCATTATGTGATTTCTTATTAAACCATATGTATTTAAGATATCAAAATGAATAAAATAATAATAAAAGTACTATTCAAATCACTTGTCTATTAATAGTGTATAATAATTTTCGCCGTTCAAAAAAAATAGTATATAATAATTATTATTATTTAAAACTGTACTTCAGTTAGTGTTACATGAAAATGAATCTTCATCTACAATTAGTGTTTTTAATATATTGTAAGTGAAGTTGCATATTATTTATGAATGCGGTATTATCCTTGTTACACTTATTTTGAACCATTAAAATATCTTAATATTAGATGAATGTTAGGTGTTATGCATATATAACAAGTTAACAACCAAATTTGAACAATATTAAACTAATTGTTGAAAAAGTTTACGATCACATAAACTTTCAAATGAATATGACCGAAGTCCTTCAAGGAAAACTTGTAGGAAAAGGTGGTCGTTATCCAAACAACCTTCGTAAGGTTACCAACATGTGGCAACATACACATAGTAGCACATAAGTACGAGCGTATATAATAAATACGTGTGGGTCTTGTAGCCGATGTAACCAAGAAATGACATGACTCTTAGGCAATGAAACCACAATTAACGAGGTTGTGTGAGATTATAAACATAAAGATAAGCAACTATGGGCGAATGATTATAGAGGCCAGGGGTGTCGGGCACTTTTTTTTTTTTTTTGCTCAATAGTGTAAGTTTGTGATTTTAGAAGTGTAACTAACAATATGTGGTTGTAGGTTGTAAAGTAGGAGCTGATGGATAGTATCCTGATCATGTGGCCTAGTGGTAAAAGGGTTGGTTCTCTCTTTGGGGGAGCCGGGTTCAATTCCCACGGGAGGCATGTGATGGATACCCCCACCCTTGTGGTGGGGTAGGTGGTTGGGAAGTGATGGAGAGACCCTTGACCCTTGTGGTCATGGGTTCGACTCCTGATCCCTCCAGGTTTTACCGGTTCACTACTGTCGTGCTTTCGGGCGGGTTTGTGGGCCGGGTTTTCCCTGGAACTGGAGACGGGTGGGCCGAAGGGCTCTGTCCGTACGGACTAGAGGCCGTCTGGGGCCCCTTTTGGCCATTGGGGGCTGCGTACAGAGTACCCGGCAATACTTTAGTTGATCGTTAAAAAAAAGGAGCTGATGGATAGTGAATTTATTGTACATTTGCACGTGAGACATTGTATTTGGATTGTGAATGAAACTTGAAGTGGCGGTCGGTTGGTGGGTATTCAACTTCTTAATTTAAAGCAGGATAATTTATATATTTGTAATGGTCGTTAAGAAATCTAGAAGTATAACATAAAGTGGCCAAACAATCAAATCTCTATATATTTTAAATTACTTAGCGTTTAGCCAACTCACATAAACCAAATAAAACCACCTCAATTACAAAAATAGATTGTGAAGGACAAACCTTAGAGTGAGTGCTTGGGTTGAAAGTATGAGTTGTCATATACTAATGGTGGAATCCAAATCTCAAGCTTTCAAAAGGTAGAGGGAGTGAAGGGGCTTAGGTTATAAAATTTTAAAGGCTATTAATTATTAAAAAAAAAACTCCAATTAAAATGCTCCACCTCATCTCCCTCAAGAGCCCCACGCCAGGCCAAGAAGCAACGTCATAAGGGCCACACCGATGTAACGCTCTGAAGGGCCCGATGCTCACAATGTTAGTGGCCTTCCCGCACCACTTTAACGCTACCACTCCCACATCCTTAGAACATAGGAATTGGGGGGTGTGGAAGTGGGAGGGTAAGCCCTCCACACCACCCTCCTTCCAAATCAATCGGCGTTGCCCCTTCCCCCGTGGAGAATCCCATGGGCGTTGTCTTGACTTCTCTTCTCACTCACTGTCTTTTTAGCCCCTTTGCCTTTCATCGCCTCCTTATTTTATGCTTTGGATGGCAATGCCTCCCTTGTTAAGGTTGCACCTACGTGGCGTGGCAAAAGCCCATTACTCTTACCCACTGTTGGATATTTTAATGTAATTTGATTGACTGATTGACCAATATCTTTATAATAAGACATCATATAGGTCTGGAAGTGCGGCGTGCACGCATATTTAAATTTATTATGAACTTAGGGGCGAAGCCCCTTAAGGAATGGGGGTTCAGAGGTAGCGGCCCCAGGAGCGGGGTCTAAGGGGCAGAACCCTTGGCTGGGGTCGAGTTGCGTCCATCGATTAAGGATAGGAAATGGGGATTGCATATGCACATGGAAATCAAATTGTTATGATTTACCATTGTATAATGATATGTCTATACATAAGTCGACGATTAAGGGTGAGTAATGGGAATTGCATATGCATAAGGAAATTGAAGCTTTAGGGTCTGTTTGGTATGGGGTAATGAAATGGATGAAGGAATGGAATGGACGAGGTAATGGAATGAATCATTACCATTCCATGTCTTGTGTGGTTGCATGTAGGTATTAAATAAAACATTAAATTGTGTTGCTTGGTAGGCAAGAAAAGACGAAGAAATAAAATCGGTGGTGGGTGGTGATATGTGGCAATAGCGGTGGTGGTGGGTGGCGAGTGGCGGTGGTGGCGGCGGTGGAAGGTCGGGGTGGATGGTCGTGATGTTGGGTGTTGGCGAGGGTAGTGGTAGGTGGCATCGATGGTGGTCAGTTGCGGTGATGGTGAGTGGTGGTGTGTAGCGGTAGCGTAGTGGTGGGTAGCAATGACGGTGGTGGATGGTCGCGACAGGGCTAGGTGGAGGTGGATGGCAGCGATGGTGGGTGAAGTTAGTGGGTGGCGGTGGTGGTGTTGGATGGCGACGGTGGTGGGTGGGTGGGTGATGGCGGGTGGCGGCAGTGGTGGGTGGGTGAAGGTAGCGGATGGCGGCAACGACGGTGGTGTTAGCTGGTGGTGGGTGGCGGCAGTGGTGGGTGAGTGAAGGTAGTCGATGGTGATGGTTGGTGGCGGTGGCAACGGTGGTGGGTAGTGGCGGCAGCGGTGCTGGGTGGTGACGATGGTGGTGCGTTATGGTGTTGTTAATGTATGGTGAAAAAGGGGATGTAATTAAAAAAAACATGGGGGTGGATTGAATGGTTTTGAGGGAATGTAATGACTTGAGAAATGGGTGATTTCATTCCATTGACCAAACAAACACACTATTTTTCATTACCTCATAATAGTCCATTTCAACATACACTAACAATACTCTATAAAGTGCACAACAATGTTAACAAAAGTTAAATTCCTTCAAACGGTGCATGTATATATGACACAATAATTTGCACTTTATTCCTAGCATTGATGTCGAAGTATTGAATGATGCTTATCTTGGGGCCATTTTAGTTGCCATTTTGTTGACAAGATTTCCCACATTGGTGTCTTTTTTGGCTGACTCTTAATTGTAAAGTTTCTCTTAGTCATCTGGTGGTTCAGGTTGTTTTGCATGCTTTCTTTCAATATCATATGTTCGGTGAAATGCCTTATCAAAAAAAGAAACAAACTGATCATTATAATGTTCAATATAATTGATACCATAAGATAGCATTAAGATGAAACTTTTGGGATTGGAAGGTTGAGGATTCACTTATGAATGGTTTGCGTTATTTGCATACGTACGACATGATTTAAACTTGGATTAAATTAACTGCAAGATACAACGAATATGGGACCAGTTCGATTTCAAGTTATCTTTGTCTAAAATATTATAAATACAAAGATATAACACACTGAAGGTCCTTGTGCCACTGCCTCCCATGACCATCACTACTAGAAAACTGTCATATTTTATAGCTAATTTGTCAAAATGTTGACGGATGAAGCTTGGTTTCTACTTTTTGTGAGAAATTAGCAGCAAACTTGTCGCAAATAAAATTTGTAGTAAATGGAGCCATTTTCTAGTAGTGCATACAAGCTCTATCAATGCACTAACTTAAAAGGAGTCTTTTAATTCATAGAACTAAAGTGTTAGTATTAGATAGTACTTTTAGTATTAGTTGTTTATGCAAGCAGTATAGCAGCTTCATTAATCTCGTTATCATACATAGATAATGAAACCTTGGAATTTTTTTTATTTATGGAAAGAAAGTATTTTCTCACTCAAAAAATAATTTGAGGTTTCCCAAAGAGGAATTTTATTTACTACTTTAATTTTATTAGTCAACATATTCTAGGCTACATGTTAGTCAACATTCTATGTTAAGACTTTTTAATGAGTTGACCTTGTGTGGGAGTACTATAGACTTTGGATTGGAAACTTATAAACTAATTAAACTTTAGTTATTAAAAAAAAAAAAAACTCATTATTTTTTTATAAAAATAAACAAAAAAAAACCGTTCATTTTTATACCATTTATATTTTTTTATAATTTTTAAACTTTTTTTTTATTTTTTTTTAATCCAGTGCAACACTTTTGTTCTAGTGTGAACATATGTGGTCCTGGTTCTTGACTACTTTTATATTTGCATCGTGTTGGACACGTAACATGAACACCACCTTCCTCTTAACGTACTGGATTACCCTTCACGTATTATATTATTATTATTTTCTTTAATTCTTTAATTTATTTTGACCTTTTCAAACCATTATAATAATACATTGCAGCATGTGTATATAACTTTATAATTCGTTTACAACCCATTAACCCCTTACATGTTAATATGTTAAAATAAACACATTTCATGAGTCATTTCGGATTCATCAGTTTAAATCTATGAATATGATATACTTAACACCACCTAAATAGTTAGAATCTCCGTTGCGAGCCGCTAGCGAGCAGGTGCGACCACCACACTTGACTCTCAAGTAACCTGTACTTGACCCCGTTGTGGGTGGGGGTGAGCAACGGCGCGACTAAAGATTACTTTCTCCCGTTAACGCACGTGACCACCATCGCCTGTGCTTACGTCGGGATTGTTTGCATGGAGCTATTGTGGCTAGAGGTGAGCACCGGGCTAAAACCTCGCTCGCGACTCACAACAGACAGTATTATATCAACTAGTTAATGAGTTAGTAGTCGTTTTAATTGAGTAGAAGACGCTTACTTTTGTTGCAAGTATTGTAATATACTAATATTAACAAAAATAATAATAATACATATTTGCTTGTGAATCGCAACACACTCAACAATCCTTTGAAGAAACTATTGGTATTGCTTAGTGTAAGACATTGATTGAGGAACCGTATGTTCTTTTAATTATATAAAAGATAGGGTGTATACATTTGTTTATGTGTAGAAACTAGAGAGTATGCTCGGATATAGATACATACATACGCATATAGAAATAATGACATGTAAAAAGATCAACATATTTCGACGCAAATCAATAGTAAAAAAAATATAAATAATACGTTCCATATGACAAAATTGATATACTTTTATTATTGTGAAACATTAAACCAAAACCCGTTTTATAGAGAAATTCTAGGATTTGACATTTTTTTGGTTAAATAGTAATACTAAAATTTCATTCCAGAAAGATTAAAACATATTAGATGAGAATGACTGGTAAACGAACAACAAGTTATGCCGCTATCATTCTTTTATTACAAACCCTATAATTTATGAATAAATATAGAACTAAAATAAGAATAACCAAAACAAAGCATGAACTAGGGATGAGCTCGAACGGTATCAGTACCAGCCGATACCGATCTCAAAAACTCCCAAAACCCAATACCGATAACGATCTTGAAAACTCCCAAAACCCAATACCGATACCGAAAACATAGTTTACGGTACGGTACCGATATGGTATCGGTATTTTACCTTAAAATACCGATACCATACCGATCCCGTACCGATACAGAAAATACAAAACCGAAAACCTCTAAATGTGAATACTGATACCGATACCGATACCGAACACCCTCGGTTCGAGATCGATATCGGTTCGGTATTCAGTGCAATATGCTCATCCCTAACATGAACTAATGTAATCTACAAATTTTGCATTTTTACATTCAAACAATATCGTTTAAAACCACAATTCATAAGTCAAGTTATTCTACACAGTGTAACAAAAATGAGAAGGGTGAGAAGGATACAAAAAACACAATAAATCATGAAATATGACACAATGAGACACAAAATATAACACAGTGCTGAAAAATATAACACAATGCTGAAGAAAAAAGAAACAATGAATTGAAAAAATGACACAGTGATGAAAATAAGAAAAAGACACAATGCTACATAAAAGACACAATGATATAACGTATATTCTAAAAATTACAAGCTAAAACCCCAAAAAAATGATGACCTAAAAACTCACATCGTAGGATTCGATGAGACGGTTCCAATGCCGCCTGAATGAGTTCAATCAGAGTCTGTTTGATACCCTTCCTACGACTTCCTATTTTTCTTTTACCGTGTATTTGATCTTAACCCATAAATAAATTTCAAATACGGACTCCACACTAGCGGTTCTGATCCAAAAGTCCTTAAACTGCCTATGGCTGTTTGTCATGGCGAAAGAGATGTTACTACATATTTTATACATTTGATTCCTAGAAATCAAAAGTTATACTTATTTTAAGTTGAACCACTTTACTTACTTTCTACCGGTTTTCCCGAGAATCAGCTCCATATCAAAATAATTACTATCATTCAAAAAGAACCAAATTTGTTTGTTTATTTATTTTAACACCTAGTGATTAATATGTAACATGTACACATCTTGTGTTTTGTTACCTAACAGGAAATGAAATTGGAAGGTTCGGTAATGAAACATAGTGATTTAAATTTTTTGTTACCTTTTAAAACAGGAAATGAAATTGGAAGGTTCTTGGCAAATAGCAAAGGTTTGACCAATACTATTTCCATCGTATTCATCAAGTTAACCTAGACTCCCAAGTCTTCTTCATCATCATCATCACTCCGCCATAAACTTTTGACTCATTCAAACCTCCATCACATTAAATTTTCTTTTATTTTTTTAATTAGATATATTTCCTACTAATTGTATCCATCTCCTTTTATTCTTTAATAAATATATATCGAAACATATACCAATGGAAATATCATTTGAATTAAAAGTTAATAAAAAT
The DNA here is from genome assembly GCA_028751855.1 of Ambrosia trifida. Lineage (NCBI taxonomy): Eukaryota > Viridiplantae > Streptophyta > Magnoliopsida > Asterales > Asteraceae > Ambrosia > Ambrosia trifida. The sequence goes on from CM054127.1 coordinate 26,314,155, forward strand.
TAACAAAACTATAGGGTGCCTTTAAATATTTTATATGTGTTAACGAATGGCATTGTATCCCGGACTGTTGCTAGTCTCTTGCTAGTTTTTTAAATAAAGTTTGTTTGACAGTTAAAATTTTTTTTTGATGAAATAAAATAAGTCATTATTATTTAAATGAGTTTGTACAAGAATTAAATAATAATTAATTGTTAAAGCATCATATAGTCGGAATAAATGTAAATGAACCCATAAATGCAACATGATTATGTCATCAGTGACGGACGCTTGCGTAACTTGTTCTGAAACATCATCGACCCCTCTACTTCTGGAAAATGTAATTTTGTACCCTCATTATACTTTTCCTGTTTTTCCAACCTCTCTTTCAATTGTATTTCATACAAAGAACAAAGGTGATGATTTTGATACTTAAGTATTTAACTATATAAAAACTATAAAGATCATTAATAAATTTTAAACCTATCAAACTAATTATAGTCTTATAGATATAGGCTTAAAAAGAATGCATTTGAACACTAATATTATTAGTACTAATAGTATTATTTTAATTAATAAAAGTTTAATATACACAAATTTCCCACCACTTCAAGAAGCATATATGTCACCATCATCTCACATAATCACCTTATACTCAGTGACGGAGTTTGAAACTTTTTTTCGTGAAGGCCGAAAGTTAAGAGAGCCTTAAATTGGTGGGGGTCTGATACTCCGATTCAATAAGTATAAAATTTACAGATGAAAACGCGTAAATTTAAACTACTGAGCAAAAATTGGTTGAGGCTGGGCAACCTCCGACCCCAACTAACCATCGTCGACCACCTCGCCATGGTAATCACACGCCACCATCTCCGACTGACTGTCACTCTACCCGTTCAAGTTATTTATTTTATTAATTATAATAATAATAAATTCAAATTTCTTTTTTCATATCAAGTTGACAAATCAAACAACACATACATCATTAAAAGAAAAAAATGACGTTCATCTAGAAATTGTTTCGTTGTTGCTAAAATAAAGACATATAACTCTTTCATATATTTAAAATAAACAAGTCACAAGATATATATCCTCATGACATGTTACATAATGTTTACATGTATACAGGCTCAGAAGATAAAAAGCTAACTAGGCTCCTATGTGATCTTCTTTGCCAAAAAAAAAAAAAGTACCAAAACAATTGAAAAAAAATAAAAAGATATACAAACAACATGGCAATAAAACAACAAAAGAATCTTTCTTGTATGTTCTATTAATTATTAATTGTGTTGATTAATCCTTGAGAGATAGAACACTAGAATAGTAATGACTCAAAGAACATGTCATCTCTAGGTTCTTCTTTGGTAGTAGTATACGTTCTTTCTGAATTATGTTGTTCATTATAATTGGACTTCAATGCATTCTCAAATCTTGAGAACTTTAAATTTTCAGAACCTTGTAACATCTCCAACGTAAATGGTGCTTGATTTTCAGATGAGGGAGGGTACCTCGAGCCATGGTTTGCGTCGACCATGGAGTTATCAACCTGGTACTGAGAGAGCGCCATAGGTTTAACTGCCAATATGGTGGGCGCATTGTTGCTTGAAGGTTGCAAACGATGGCCAGACCCACGCGCCATTGGGACATCATGGTTGTGTTTCCCCTCATAGGTCGTTATCACTGACCTCATGTCTTGAGACGCTCGCTCCACATGTTTCCTTACAGAACAACCAAGACTTGTACATTTGTAATAACTCCTAAAAAATATAATAAAAAACGAGTTAATCTTACTTTTAAATCGATAACACAAATAAAATGGTAATTTAGATTCAATTTAATTTACCTTGGATTAGGGTTTCCCTTAACCACCTTTTGACCGTATTTCCTCCATCTATAACCATCGTCGAGTATATCAATATCGCTAGTCGTTTGAACCACAATCCTCGGTTCTCGTACCGTCTTCGTCCCACCAATCATTGATATTCCCTCGTTTTCCGACACCTTCCTATAAATAGTACCAAAAAATTTATCAAACTTTAATTTATCTCTTTAATACCAAGTCAAAATATATAAATTAATCAAAATGTCACACAAAACTTTATGTTAAAAAAAAAAACACAACAAAAGCATACCATCTTTTAGCCACAGGCTCATCTTCATCAACACCATCTCCACCGGACCTAGTCCGATCAAAATCATCATCCCCAACCGAAATCGACGAATTCTCCGGCGTCGCAGCCGAATCGACCTGCCCGGACCCATGAGAAGCATAAGACTGATCAGGGTAATCAAGTACATCATGATTACTAGAAGCCTGACTCATTTGTAAAGTATTCGAAGCCGAAGAAGACGATGATCGTCTAGTAGACTGCGGTTTCGGGTGATTATGACTCCCCTTGTACACAATCTCAGTAATCTGTCCCTCTAAATTAGTCTCCAGTTTTTTCTTCATCGAACAGTTTGGATACGTGCACTTATAATAACTCCTAGGGTTTTCGCTCCCTTTCACCTGTTTTTGGCCGTATTTTCGCCAGTTATAACCATCTTCTGACTTCTTCTGCAACGATTGGTTGTTGAAGTTGTTGCTGTTGCTGTTTGTATCATAACCAGATTGAAAACTTTGAGCCTGTGTGTTTGAATCGGTTTGAATTGTCGCGATTTCGGGTGAGAAGCTCTGCATAGGAGGCGAGTGGTGGCTCGATTGCACGAAAGATTTCTCGTCTTGATCTCTTTGTTTCTGATTGTTCCATATATGTTGCTCCTGAATTTGAATAAAACTATTAGAATTAAAATTGAATATACATAACAAAGCTGCAGAACCAAGCGATCCGAGAAGCGTAATCGATCAAAACTTACAGATGGATAAGGCAATTTTGGTTGAAAAGAGAAATCCGAGAAGCTTTTCTGCTCCTTTTTGATGTTTTGTTCTTGATTTTGGATTGTTCCGCCAATATTTTTCCAGTTAAAAGCTTGAAATGGAAATGAACCGGTGGTCGGAGACGGTAGAATCTGCATAGTATGCATAATATGAAATATTTTAGTAAATAAACCTGCTCTGATACCATGTTAAATAATAATGAAAATCGTATAGTAACTTATTATTTATTATTATTATTGATCAACTATTTATAGAAGTACAATAAATATAATTACAAATGAAACATAATCAAACTGCTAACTTACGTTGGAAGCAGAGAGGAGGACTGGAGAGTCCAGGAGTTCGGCCGGGCTAAGCCCGGCCGGAATAGCAAAATAAGAGGAAGGAGAGATCGCGGGCGGGGAAATTGGAAGTGAAGGAGGAGGGATGGACTTGAACTTGGGTATACCGGACCCGACTCGCTCCGCGATGCGGGCAGCGAGTCCTGTGGTCCGGGGTTGGGGAGTTTGGTCAGGAAAAGAAGACATAGAGAAAGAAAATGAGGAGGTGGGTGGTGTTTCAATGGTGATACCAGAAGAGGATGAGAAACTCATAATAGAAGGAGATTTTGAGAGAGATTGGATTGGGGGAGGGGTTGGTTTAAGAGGAGGAATGGAAAATGCACACGTATTCTTGTTTTTATATTTATCATACGAACGTAGAAAAGACGGTGATAAATTGTATTGTTTATTCAATAAACATTAACTAATCCATGATGTTATTATATATGCTATTTTAGTCTTCACAACCCAAAATATCTTACATATTGGTTTTAAAAAATAATAATAAATTATTTATTAATTGAGAATAAAAAATGGCATCACTATATGTTATTATTTTGAAAATAAATAAAAATGATTTAAATTGTATCACCCCAATCAATGGCGGAAACCTTGAGGTGGCGAAAACATCGAGGTGTCACGTAGTGACGACTGTTCAAAAACTCATGGTTATAAAGTGTAAATGTTATTAAATTCATGATTAAGAGTCAAACGTTAAAATCAACCCATTACATTAAGTTTCAAACAAAACGATACATAAAACTTGTTTATTAAGTCTAAGTCCAAGCCTAAGTGACAATCATCAAGCGTTCCCTGAAATATGTATAAAAATAAGACATCAACAATAATGCTGGTGAGTACACTTAGTTTGTGTACGTACAATATATGTATAAAAATGTTTTACAGTTCAAGTGTCATGATTCATTCAAGGCAATATGGTAAACACGTCACCACACAATGAGAATCAAAATCTAACCTCTATGATGACAAAGACTTTCTAGCCTCTATGATGACAAAAACTATCTAGCCTCTATGATGACAAAGACTAAGAATCAGGGGCGTCCCTGAAAATTTAGGTGTCCGGGCCGAGTCCCGAAATATGTGCCTCTTAGTCTTATGTCTTTTAAGCAATGTTTTCATAACCGAAGCGGATGTTAACCCGGTGTCCTTACCGTTCCATAGTCTGACTGGTCGAACCGGATATAGAACTGAAAGTGTCGTAATAATTATAAAAATTAATATGTTTGGCTAATTGGCTCATAAAAAACCACAATTTATTAAAATTCCATAATAATTCTATCGTATCCTTCCAATCAATTTTTTGATGTATGACTCATCTTCTTCCTTATCTACTCTTTACCTTCTTGTGTTTATATCCAGTGATGTTCAAGATGAAATCTTTTTTTTTTTGGTCGAAAACAGAAAGAAAATACTTGCAGAAAAAAAAACACTCCCCGCCGCTCAAAGTGCCTCTCTAGAAATTGGGCCCGGGCCGGGAGTCCTCCCTGCACCCCCTCATCACCGGCCCTGCTAAGAATAACCTAGGACTTCCCATACGCATAGGTACTTTCCTTCCCACATGCATAGGTACTTTCCACTAGGCGGGACGTAGGATTTCCCACACGCATTGGTACTTTCCTTCCCACATGCTTATGTACTTTCCACTAGCTCCCAAAGGTATATGAATATGTTTATGAATATGTAATGATCACAAGTATACTACGTCTATGTTTAAGCAAAAAGCAAAATAATTCAAAGCACAACACGTATATGAATTGTATGTAAAAACGCTTATGACTATATGCAAGTGTAAGTTTCATAGGTGCACATGTTTCACCCCAAAAGTGTAAGAAAAACCAAAAAGGGATAAGTATACTAACAGTTTTGCTAAGCGCGATAAATCCAAACAAACTCATCACGAGATAAATCCAAAAAGATATTCTAAGTAATTTATGCACAAATTTTAGTTAATTCCATTAACTAAAATATATAATAGAGAAAATTGCTCGAATAGTCCCTGTGGTTTGCCCAAATTTCACCTATAGTCCCTAAGTTTTCAAAATTACAGGCTTAGTCCTCAACTTTTGGTGTTTCTTAACTCGGATAGTCCTTGGAGTGGCTGTGAAATTACTAAATTACCCTTTTGATGGATAGAGGTTAAATAATCCAGTTAAATAGATGTAAAATTACTAAATTACCCTTACTCCAATAAAATAATTAAAATTTATGTGGGCCCCACCCACTTCTTCTTCCACCCTTCATCTTCCTCAATCATCACCTTCATAAACCACCACCCATCTCCATTTTCACCACCATCACTACCACCCACATCCTACCCACCACAGCCACCACCACTAAACCCATCATAAATCCCTAAATTAACACTATACATTTCAAATAACAGATAAGATCCTCATCCTCTGCCTATCAAAGAAGATGGTGGTGAAAGTGGAAGCCAATTTCTCACTGTGACAGAGAACACAGTCAGCTGAACATGGCAATTCCACTTCAGCATCCTATCCTTTGTATACAACCTGTTACTCAAAGCATATAAATAAGCTTTTGGGGCTAGCTTTGTTGTTACAAATCACTCTCCTCCATGAAACTATAATCATCAGGAGAGAGAAGGGTTTGCCATAACTTCTCCACCTGGCTCAGGCTGAGCATTATCCACAATTTGGTCTTCAGCGATAGCAAGAGTATGGAAAGAATTAGAGCTGCCTTGCTGCTGACCGGACGTTCGAGACTGAAGATTCGATCCCGGATCTTCATCAGTCGTTCTCCAAGTTCCTCACGATGTATCCGAGACTGAAGATGGTGGTGAAAGTGGTTTGGGATGAAGGGTGAAGGGTGGTAGGTGATTATGTGAGTAGGTAGAAGGGAAGGGTGGTTTGGGATTTTTATATGGGGGACAGGGGTTAGGTGAGATGGTGGTGAAAGTGGAGATGGGTGGTGGTGGTGATGGTGGTTTGTGGAGGTGATGGGTTGGGGAAGATGAAGTGGGTGGGTCCCATATTAATTCCTTTTTTATTTTTTAATAACAAGGGTAGTTTAGTAATTTCACACCCACTTAACTGGATTATTTAACCTCCATCCATCAAAAGGGTAATTTAGTAATTTCACAGCCACTCCAAGGACTATCCGAGTTAAGAAACACCAAAAGTTGAGGACTAAGCCTGTAATTTTGAAAACTTATGGACTATAGGTGAAATTTGGGCAAACCACAGGGACTATTCGAGCAATTTTCTCTATATAATAATAATTAAAGTTTATTACGCAAATGAATATAAATTATACAAATGAATCAAATGTTAACAGTTATGGTTTTCCAACTCAAGAATATTCCTGTTTTATAAAAAAATTATAAAACAAATTTTATAAATTATATATAATTAATTGATTTATTAAATTCCCAATACAAGATATGATGAAAAAATAATAATTTTGTGAAAAATAATTAATTTCTGATGTAATATAGTGAAAATATTTTTTCCATAATTTTTCTCAATTTATTTGCATTTAAAACGGATTTAATGAATTTAAATCATATTTAAATGAAAAAAATAGGAAAACCAATAAAAATAATTATTTTCTAGGAAAATAATTTTTATTTCAGTTCATGATGCTTAAAAATAATTTCCTTAAAATTTTGATATTAAAATCATTTAAAATGAAATTTTTAATCAATTAAACAGGATTAAAACAACTTAAATTAATAAAAATAAAAATTAATATATTTTCCGTAAACCAAAAATATGATAGTTTTTCATTTGGTCGTCCATAAAAATAAATGATTTTGATTGTTTTTCTCATTTGTTCTCACGGTTTTCGCGATATTTAGCGTTCTCAAGATAACGTTCCCCTATATATCTATATTATTTTATTAAGCAGGAGTGATGTACAACATGTTAATTTGCATTTCTGTACAACTTAACAAGCAACATATAAAAGTATTATTATTTTAAAAAGTAGAGAGAAAATTTTAGGGTGGAATAGTGATTTTTAGTGTAATTTGACGGAGGAAATTTGGTGAAGGAGATATGAATGCTCTTAACCTTAAGAAAAAAAGTAGTTTATGATTATCGGTGGAGTAGAAATAATAGTATAATTATTAAAACCCATAATTTTATTATTTATTAAAAAAAAGTCATTCACACTATAGTGTTAAAGGCGTAATGCGCGCTTAAGACGCAAAGGGTGAGATTTGGGTGTCGGTGCTTAAAAAGCAAGATCTTTTTCAAGTGAGGCACACGGTATAAAAACATATTTTTAGGGGTTTTAAACATGTTTTAGGTTTCTTTAGGGTTGTTTAGGGGTGGTGTAATTGGTTTAGACTTGTTCAGACGATTATTGACCGTAGTTATGTCAGAACTCAGCCTTCAAAATGCTCTTGAGAGACTGAAAGTTGTGTTTTTCAAGCGAAGCAAGAAGGCTGTGCTGAGCCTGAAAAGTTGGCCTAGAAGCATGTCTACGTGAATCTTGAGTACAAAGATTCACACGACACAGGTTTATCAATGATGTTGTTGGTTCAAAAACTTTAGGAGAGAGGAACTTTGAGTAAATAATACAAGCTTCGATATATTTAATTATTAATAAGATATAAAGCCTAAAAAGATTATAATCACACGAACGTATTGTAATAACACATGTGTAACAGTTATATAAAAAGCAAATTTGTCAAACCGGAATATCATATGTACCTAATTTCAAAAGAATTTTCGTCACTTGGCCCCACTTCGTAGGATGGTTCCATTGAAAATGTGGAATCCTTTCCTTTAGCACGATTTTACATATAAATCCAATTATCTTTTTACGTTGTTATTTTATAAACTAAAAACGTAATATTGTCTTTTTACTTATGAGAGAATTATGATAGAGATTATATGAAATATTTGATGAATGATGTCGAGGCTATTTATTGGAAATAAATACCTCATCAAGTGTATAAAAAAGAAACTTATGACAGTGTGATAAAATTTTGAGTCGTTAGACCATGTGTAATGGTGGGTGAAAGAGCCATTTTTTTGACATGTGGCATGTGAGGCTACTTTGGTGGGTGAAAAGGGCTTGAAATGGGCAAAGGGTGTAGTGGTGTAGTGTGGTGTGAGTGATGTATATAATGATATTAAATTTGAATTAAAAGAAAAGAAAGATGAAATGGCATGTTCTGATTGGCCAATGCATATTTTCACCCACGCGAAAAAATCACCTGGGGCAAGTTAACGCCCCTTTAACAAGGGAGGGGGCGGTGTTCTTGGGTTAATGGGGCGCCAAAATTGGCCTTTAACGCCCAATTCACTAGCCATTCCATGTTTCTTTAAATATCGCTGATTTAGTTTCATCATTTTCTTTAGGGCGTTCTTCTCTAAGACCATGTGTAGATAGTCATAGACTCATAAGACAGATATAGGTATGATGCTAGGGGTTTAAACAAGTCGAACTCGGCTCGTTTAATTTAAAAGAGCTAGAGTTCAACTCGATTTAAGCTCTATGTCTAAAGCTTGCGACAAGCTCTTTAATTATTTTTATTATATACGTATATTTATACTTTTATATATAACAGAATATATATTAGATAGTTTTATCAAAATTGTATATATACTCATATTTTGTATGTAACTATATAATTATAAATATTAGGTTAGTTTAGTCTCTCGAATAGTGAAGCTCGACCTCATTTACTAATTGTCTAAATGAGCTCCAACTTAGGTTTGCTTCGATTCAAACATTTAGTAAAACAATCTTAAATCATTTTCACTTCTACTTTAACACATATAGCCAATGAGGTGTATCTCAAGTCTCACCTTGCATTGGGGGAAGTAAAGATTTGCTTAAAGGCCAGGTGTCTTAAGTTTGAACCGATTTTAATTGGGCTTTTGTTCGAAACTAAAGATGGTGACTTTGGGCTACTCCGCACTGTTTATGATCACAGACGTATAAAGTCACATTTACCATTGGATTACCCTAGGTAGCTGGGCTTTTATTTATTAGCCCTTAAAAAAAATCCTTTTAACACACGTAACTTTGGATAAAGTAATGGAAGATTCTTTTTTAAAATCATCTTCTTTCCATTTTCTAGAAAAAAGAAAAGTCGGAGTAATGCAATTTCAAAGAATTAAGGTTTAGTGGGATCATTAGACGGCTAACAAAGTGATAAACAATATGACTCACGTTATCGCTCTGGAGCGTTTCTTTGCCTAATCCAACGGCGCCACTTTGTCCCTTTCTTTGGCCCTCTGTTTCACAACTTTGAATCCAATGATTATAAATTCTTTTCCAAGAGACGCATTATATTTTATATGTAGGGGGTTTCTGTACAAATGTCATATACGTGAAAAGTGTGAGAATGATTAAAAATTGATATGCATGCGACATTTATTGGACTTATTCATGATGTTTTGGATTGTTTTGTTTAGAAAAATCTATAACTTATAATAAAAGAATTGAAGATTGATGAGTTGTCATTCAATGAAGGCCTAAGAAAGCCATTTTAATAACATGACATTCAAGGAGGCATTCTCCTCCTTGAGTGTGCCATGTGTCATGCCATGTGCAAATAAAAAAAAATAATAATATAAAACCTAATCTACTAAATTTAAATTGAGTTATTTTAGGAAAAAAGAATTTAAAAACAAATTTAAATTTTTTTCTCTTATGTTTCATCTCATAATTTTTAAACGTTAATATATTTTATATAAGAGATTTTTTTTTAAAAAAAAATACACCAAATTAACGAGCGTTTTATTATTTTTTCAACGAGTATCATAGTGCTATATAAAAAACGGAGAGAAAAAAACGACTATTTTTTGTGGGGTTTCGTTCATACAGGAAAAAAAACACAAAGTGTTCAGGTTATTCATTAATAATGTTTTTTTCTTTTAAACCAGATTCTTATCTACGATGTTGAAATTCAGTCCAATCGCCATGCTTTCATTGGAATTTTACTCTTTTAAAGATGCATAGATATACTTCATCAAGAGAAGCTAGGGATGGCAATGGGTCGGGTTTGGGACGGGTTTAGGTAATCCCAACCCCATACCCGATTAGGTATGCTTGTCCCAAACCCGGCCCAAAACCCGTCGGGTTTGTGTCGGGTAATTACCCATCGGGTATCGGGTATACCCGCGGGTTTCGGGTAAACCCATTAATTTTTAAAATTTACCTATTTAGTATATCCGACCAAAGACCCGACGGGTATCTATTAGGTAACTATTAACCAATTACATTTACCATTATCAAATATATATGTAAATGATGATTACAATGTATAAATATAAAATACTTAACTCTTATAAAAACACTCAAAGACTTAGACAACAATAGTATACACTAATTTTTGGTAATTTTTAGCGCAAGATGATAAGCTAGATGGACAATTTGATATACTTTGCATACATATTTAAAAAGATATACTAGAAATTACATTAGGTATCTAATCGGGTAAACGGGTATATACTTTATCGAGTAATTGGGTCGGGTAAACGGGTATATCATCAAATCCCAAACCCGTCCCAAACCCGCGAAAAAAATAAAAACTAATCCCATACCCGGACCCATACCCGATTACCCGACCCAAACCTGTCCCAAATATATCGGGTTTCGGGTTTACCCATCGGGTTCGGGTTTGATTGCCATCCCTAAGAGAAGCTAGGAGAAAGAATCGCGCATCACTGCAACACATGGTGTCACCTTATAGCAAGGTTATTTTTTTATTTATTTAATTACAAGAGTAATAATTATTACTATTAGTATTAGTATTATTAGAATTGTTATATTTTTCAACCCCTGGACGCTCCCAGGATAAAAGCTAGTACCAAATATAACAACTAAAAACCCAAAGCAATGCGTTCTAGGCTTAAAACTTAAAACACTATGCCAAAAACATTAAGCACTTTGTTTTAAATGTTAAGTAGTGTGTTTTAGTTGTGTTTTAAATTTGTGTGTTTGGTGTTTTTCAAGCTAAAACAACCCAAAATATCATTCCTAAATGTGAAAAATGATGCCTACATGTTAATTCTTAATCCTTCTCATAACGTATGTCCTTTATACACGAACCTAAATCTATATATGAATGTGTGTATAATATAATATAATATAATATAAGAAGTCCAAACACATTTTTAATCATTTTTAAGTAATACATCACCATTTTGTAAAAGGCATGGGCGTGCATGCATGATGCACGGTCATGACTGGCTTCACTTAGTTAATTTATTGATACTTCTTCTATTTTTCACTCGTTTATCACTTACAAGTAGGCGTGTTAAAAAATCTGAATCCGAATTCGAAATATCCAAAAATCCGTATCCATATTATCCAAAATTTTGGATAATCCGATTTTAGGATATCTGAAAATCGGATAATCCGAAATTTCGGATTCGGATTTGGATCATATTTGTAAAAAAATAGATAATCGGATTATCCGAATCCGAAATATTAAAATATACCTATATTATATACATATATAAAATATTATTTATATTTATACTATATATTAAATCAATTCCAAGTTAACCCTAACATTAAACTAACATATTACGTCTTTCTTGAATCCAAAGTATTAATATATATATATATATATATATTGAAATTTTGTTTTAAGCAGGTTCGTTTTAGAACTTTAGCGAGGAATGGATTTTTTTTTCAGTTTCGGATTATTCGTTGGATTATCCGAATCCGGATCCCAATATTGACTATCCGAAATATCAAATTATCCGATTTTCGAAATCCAACTTTAAACACCCCTGCTTACAAGCCAAATGCAACTGCAGAATCACAAAAGAATTGATTAATTTATTGGTTACATACTCGCATAATTTATTTATTGATGCAACCAATAAATTAACCAAGGGAAGCCAACATTTTTTACTTGAATCAAGTCAATATGCTCGCGCTTGTTCTGAGAAGGCCTGATTCCAAAATCAGAAAATGTTATAGTAATCAATCTCTACTTGTAAGAGCATGTGTAGTGGCAAACGTTGTGGAGCGTTTTAGCCCCTATAGCGCCGGGGAACACCGCCCCCCCAGGCGCTATAGGGCGTTTTGGTTGGCTAAAGTTATTGCCATAGCAGGCGTTTTGCATGCATTGGGAAGAGAGGTGGGTTGAATGCTTTGACCGGTGGGTGAGATCGAGATTAAATAAAAAAAAAAAAAAACTGAATTTTTGTTTTATAAATATACATACACACACTTGAGAGTATAGCACTACACAAACACACACACAACATTTGAGAGCATAGCACCACACACACACACTTGAGCATATCATGAATCCTTTCGGTCGAGGTTTCGGGTTTGGTTCCCAAACCAGTGGCGACAACACCTGACCTATAGCTCCGGGTTCAGGTTCAAGCCCGCAAAGTTTCACGAACCTGTTAAACCAACCGTATGGTTGGGACCCGAACATGTATAATGTTAACATGGGAGGGAGTTTTGGGATGCCCATAGGAGGTGGGTTTGGCCAAACACAAGTGTATGGGACATCCCAAATGTTCGGCTCTTCAAATGCTTGGCAAGAGTCGGTTCCGGAGACACAAGGCCCGGTTGCAGAGGAAGAGCCCGTGCGAGGCAAGGCACCCGCCCGACGACACACAAGAAAAGAGACGGGCGGTCGTGCCAAAAAAAAACGTTATACCATGGACCGACCACGAGTTGTACTCGTTAACCCGAGCGTGGGTTGATGTGTCGGAGGATCCTGAAGTCGGTAAAATATATATTTTTTTGGTTATGTTATATTTTATTACATATAGTTTTTTTAACGGGTACATATTTATATTATTGGTTTGTTTTTTCAGCCAACTACCAATCCAAAGGTGATTTTTGGAAAAAAAAAAAATACGGGCAATATTTTTTGATCTCTCTGGTAAAGGAGAGGGCTACCGGGAGAACGATTCGATATCGGGCAAGTGGACCGATATCAACCAAAAATGCACAAACTTTCAAGGCATTTATCAGCGCACCCGGTACGGGTGGAAAAGTGGGCAAAGTGACGAGGATGTTTTTGTGGCGGCTTTGGAAGAATACAACCAGACATACGGGAATTTCCCGTACGTGAAATGTTGGCGCGTGCTGAAAGACTGCACCAAATGGCACCCCGTCCGCCCAACGATTGGAACTTCTTCCTCTAGGGCCAAAAATACGAGGCCTTCAAAAAAGTCGAGGATCTCTGACTCGGTTGATCCCGAAACGCCTACGTCTGACGCGCGTTATGTCGACCTCAACTCACCAGAAGAAAATCCCTATTTTGCAGGGGAGGAGGGGGTGGAGGAGCTACCTCGTCCCGCCGGTCGACGGGCTGCTCGAGCCGCACGGACGGAGTCGTCGTCGGGGGTTGATAAGTTAGTCTCGGCATTTGCTGAAATGAACCAGCGGCTCCAAAACTTACGCGACATCGGGGCTCAGCGTATCCAAGAAAACCGAGAGTTTGAACGCGACTTTGCTTTTTACACGGCAAATCACGACCACCTAGGGGGCAAAGCGTTGGAAATGGCTTTGAACCGAAAGGCCAAAATCGAAAAAAAATATAACCTTTGAGTATTTTTATCTTTTATTTAGGGTTTGTAATTTTTTTTTTTAGTATTTGTATTTTTTTGTTTTAGTATTTGTAATTTTTTTTATTTTTAATGAAATATTATTAAGTATTAAATATTCTTATTTAAATAAAAAACAATAATTAACCAATCATTTATAACCCCCACATAACCCCCCTTCCCACTGCACCCTCTTTTTCCATAACCCCCTTTCTATTATTTTTTTAATATTTTAATTCTATAACCCCCACATAACCCCCCACCACTACACATACCCTAAGAATTGTGATAACCCATCCACATTCTATCATGTACTTTATATTCTAGCCTGCCATCTAGGTTATAAGATTATTTTATTGTATGTTTATTGAAGAGATATGTACCCGCGCACGCGCAGGAAAGAAGCCCGCGTACACGTCAACGCAGCAGTGTGACGTGGCGTTCTAGAAGACGGCGCATGCGACCACAAAAAAGGACAGGTGTCACCCGACAGGAGCAGAGCCAGCAGCCAATCACAGGCCAAAACACCCTGCTCCATGATCACCTGCCAGTACGAGGTACAGAAAAGGACGAAAAGGACGACGTCAGGACACGTGGACCAATCAAAGGAAGACAACGCAGAAAATGACAACGGCCACGATCGTACAAGACAGCTGCCATTCTCCTCACAGCCAATCATAGGCCGCCTGAGTAGCCTATAAATACCACCCTTCGTCATCAGAAGAGGGGATCGAATACCATTACAAAGAATTCATATAGCAAGCTGTGAGAGATAGATTATAGTCGAAACTTTGTAATAATCATATAACAGTGTCTTGTAACATGTCTTGAAAAATATATAAAGCTCGTCCTTTTGCATTGTTAGTTCATTATCATTGTTATATCTGATTGTTAGATTGGTGTTTATTCATTGGCGCCATCCGTCTATTGAGTTGTCAAGAACAGCAACCTAAAAACTTCTATCTCTCAAAAAACCAGTGATGAGTTCTTTACCGATGACAACAAACTCCCCAACAGGCACGTCCGGCACTGGTACTGCTCCGGCAACCACCAGCCAGCCCGAGAGCCACATGGAGGAGCAAGTTCATGGCACAGACGTGGGCCGCACCCCGTCATCCGGGACGAGGCAAACCCCGTCATTCCATTTTGCCACTGATAACCTTCAAACTTCACCTGCTGGTCATACTGCGCCGATGGTTAGCCCGGAGGTGTGGTATGCGCAGCAGAAAGAAGCTCTGAAGCAAGCATTTATGAACAAACTTAAAGAACAACACCTGAGAGAAGCATCCCGCGCCCTGTCCTTCAGCGAAGGAAGGCCTGTCACCATCTCAGAGGGGCCATCTAGAGCTGCGGGACAAGCCGGCGGAAGCAACCATGACACTGACCCAACATGGAGGGAAGACTCCGACGAGTCACAGAGTCGTTTTCAACGTGACGCAAGCCAGTACTTGACCAACACCGTTGATCGAGCACACTTGTTGTCCGGAGAAGACGACCTCACAAAACCATACTACCCTCCCTCATTCAGTGAAAAATCAAAGTTTACACCGCGCATCGCACTCGCCACATTACCCGCCGGAACAAAAATGCCAAGCACCATGGGAAAGTTCGACGGCACCGGTGATCCTGATGATCATCTACGAAGTTTCGAGGTCGCAGGAAAATGCGCGCGGTGGACCCTGCCAGCATGGTGTCACATGTTCGCGCAGACGCTTACGGGCGCAGCGCGAGTATGGTTTGACAGCCTGCCAAACGGAAGGATAGATAATCTGAAAGAGTTAACTGACAAATTCTCAGACCACTTCAGTCAAAACAAAAGAATCGAGCGTGATTCCACTGACATTCTGCAAGTTAAAAGGCGCGATAACGAGTCCATCGAGGATTATATCACCAGGTTCAATCGCGAAGCTTTACAAATCGGCCCAATCGGATTTGAGCTTATGAAAGCAGCATTTACGCAAGGTGTAAGATGCGACTCGCTGATCCGCACACTGGCCGGATGCACAGGTATGCCAAACACATGGGAAGAAATCTTGCGCGGAGCTAAGAATTATGCGAAGACTGAGAGAGAGCTATCCGTCTGGAGCAGAATTCAGGCACCACAGTACACAGATACACAGGCGCAAGCAGTGCGCAACCGAAATAATAGGCATGACAGGAAGGCAAAGGGCAATGTCTGGACGAGGCTTCAAGGAGCCGACCAGACAACCCCAAAGCCCTCCGCATCACAAGATTATCAGCGCAACACCTCACTCGTGCATAAGCCCAACAGAAGGAGTCACAACAATTAGACCCCTTTAACTAAAACACCAGCGCAGGTTCTAGCAACGGAAAACGTTGACTTCCCTGAACCTAAGGTCATCAAACGGCGCGAAGGGCTGGACCATAACAAATTTTGCGCATACCATCAAGACATCGGCCATGACACCGACAAATGTTACCAACTAAGGCAAGCCATTGAAGACGCACTAAAATCCGGCAAGCTTGGCCACCTGCTACAAAACGTCGAACGCAAGCAAGCGGGGGGTCCTCCGCCAAAAAAGATAAAGAACATAAGCATGATGATACATAGCAGCGGGCACCGGACACAAAAGAGAAAAACAGAATCAACAACAGAATGGAGGGAACAGCAAGTGTGTTTCCCCATAGTCAAAGGCGGCCCCTCGGCCACAAAGGCAATCATTGTCACAGCCGTGTTTGATCATTACAGAACCACTAGAGCATTCATGGACACGGGCAGTAACTCAGACATCATGTATGGTCAGTGCTTTGACCTTCTGGACGAGGAAGACAAGCAACGCCTGCGCCCCATCAACTCTCCGATTATGGGATTCTCCAACGAGATTGTAACACCCCTCGGAGAAATATCCTTCCCTCTCACTCTAGGCGTGCAAGGGCGGTCGCGAACAGAAGAAGTTACCTTTCTCGTCATTCCATCTAAGTCCAAGTATGATATCATCCTGGGTAGGGACTCTATGGCTTCTTACAACATGGTCACCTCCACAGTACACAGCGCGATCGGATTTCCCACCCCAAACGGGGTGGCAATCGTATGGGCTAACAGGGAGTGCGCTATGACCACAGAGCCCCACCCAGCCAAAATGTTGAAGCCATGTCCACGCACAGAACCAGAAAAGTGGATCTTAAACCCAAAGTTCCCTGAACAGCCCATCACAATAGGGCCAGAAATTTCTGAAAACATCAGGGACCATTTGAAACAGCTCCTCCACAAAAACATCGACGTTTTCGCATGGCAACCGTCAGATATGATTGGCGTTCCACGCGAACTCGCCCAACACAAGCTTAACACATATCGCTCTGTAGAGCCCATCGCGCAGAAGCGCAGAAGCATGGGTGCTGAAAAAACTCAAGCGATGAATGAGCAAGTCGGCGAACTGTTGAAAGCAGGAATCTTGAGAGAGACGCGATACCAGACCTGGGTAGCTAACCCGGTGATGGTAAAGAAAAGCAACGGTGGATGGAGGATGTGTGTAGATTACACCGACCTCAACAAAGCATGCCCGAAAGATTGCTATCCTCTGCCAGAAATTGATTTGAAGATAGACTCTCTAGCCCCATTCCGCTTCAAGTGCTTTCTGGACGCCTACAAAGGCTACCACCAAATCCAGATGGCACTTGAAGATGAAGACAAAACTGCTTTCCGCACAGATAAAGGAGTTTTCTGCTACACAAAGATGCCGTTCGGCCTAAAGAACGTCGGGGCTACGTATAAACGACTGATGGACCGCGCATTCGCCAAGCAGATAGGGAGGAATCTAGAAGTCTATGTGGATGACCTAGTTATCAAGAGCAAAGAGGAGGATCAGATGCTGAAAGACATTGAAGAAACCTTCAAGCACTTAAAAGCAATCCGCATGAAGCTAAACCCGGGCAAATGTGCTTTTGGGATGGAAGAAGGCAAGTTTCTCGGGGTTGTAGTCACCAAAGATGGATTCAGACCAAATCCTGAAAAGATACAAGCCATCGCGCAAATGCCCTCTCCATCCACCCTGAAAGAAGTTCAAACCCTGAACGGGCGCCTGGTAGCAATCAATCGTTTTCTGTCACACCATGCAAGCAAATCCATTCCATTCATCGAAACACTGAAAAGCTGCTTGAAAAAGAACCAGTTTAAATGGACGACAGAGGCAGAAAAAGCTTTTCAAGAGATGAAAGAATGCTTGATGGACTTACCAACGCTCACCGCTCCACTCCCTAGGGAGCCCTTAACGATGTATCTTTGCGCCACAGAGCAGGCGGTGAGCGCAGTACTAATGGTTGATAGGAAGCTGGTCCAAACGCCCATCTACTACGTCAGCAGGGTACTAACAGACGCAGAGTCTAGGTACACCACCATGGAGAAGTTAGTTTTAGCCCTCGTTCACGCATCAAGAAGGTTGCGCCGCTAT
This sequence comes from Ambrosia trifida, assembly GCA_028751855.1. Lineage (NCBI taxonomy): Eukaryota > Viridiplantae > Streptophyta > Magnoliopsida > Asterales > Asteraceae > Ambrosia > Ambrosia trifida. The sequence continues at coordinate 26,332,267 of CM054127.1, forward strand.
TTCCAGGGCCACCCCATCAACGTGCTGAGCGATTACAAGCTAAACAATGTCCTAGCAAAACCAGAAGTCTCTGGGAGATTAGCCAAATGGGCAATCGAGCTGGGCGAACACACTATCAACTACAAGACACGCCCAGCAATCAAAGGACAAGTACTAGCTGACTTCATAGCGGAGGTACCAAAAGAAAAAATCGAAGAATGTAAAGCCGAACAAGACCCACAACCAACAGACGATGAAAAGGCCATCTGGAACCTCTACACAGATGGGGCCTCAAACGAAGATGGCGTTGGCGCGGGGATACGTTTGGTTAGTCCGGAAGGAGCAGAATTCACGTACGCGATACGGCTCGAATTCAAGGCCACCAACAATGAAGCCGAATATGAGGCATTTCTCGCCGGACTGCGCATCGCGCACAAGCTGGGCGCAAAGCACATCTTCGCGCATGTCGACTCAATGTTGGTCGTCGGTCAAATCACCGGAAAATACGAAGCAAAAGAGCCTTCAATGATCATGTATCTTCAGCGCGCCAAAGAGCTCATGGCTACCTTCCCCAGCTGCACCATCGACCACATCAAACGCAGTCAGAACAAGCCGGCGGACGCTCTAAGCAAAATGGCTTCTACATCCTTCAGCCATCTAGCAAAAGAGGTCCGAATCGAAACGCTAAGCGAACCGTCTGTACCACCCAAAGAGGTCAACGTTATCCAAACGGGTGCTGACACCTGGATGACTCCGATAACATCCTATCTGACCACTGGCGCCCTGCCCGACCAACGCGCCGAGGCCAGAAAGATACAGCACAAAGCCCTGCAGTACCAAATCCAAGACGGAGTGCTCTATTGGAAGTCATACCTAGGGCCATTGCTGCGATGCGTGGATGCAGTTGACGCGGATTATTTGGTGCGCGAGATACACGAAGGAATATGTGGGATACACGCGGGGCCACGCATGGTGGTCGCAAAAATCATGAATGCGGGATATTACTGGCCAGGCATGCACTTAGACGCCTTAAAAATTATCCGCAAATGCGACTCATGCCAGCGACACGCCCCCAACACCCTGCGTCCCAAGAACGAGCTCATCCTAGTGACTTCGGCATGGCCATTTCAGAAATGGGCCATCGACCTGGTCGGACCATTCCCAATGACAACGGGTAAACGGAAATTCTTGATAGTCGCCATTGACTACTTCACCAAATGGGTCGAAGCCAAGCCGCTCGCTGAAATCACGGCCAACCACGTGAAGAAGTTCATTTGGGAATTCATCATTTGCCGCTTTGGGCTGCCCATGTCGATCGTCACAGACAATGGGACTCAATTTGCGGACAAGGCGTTGCTGAAATGGTACGCAGATTTGCACATCCAACCAATCTTCACCTCGGTCGCGCACCCGCAGGGGAACGGCCAGGTCGAGCGTGCAAACCGCAGCATCGTAGAAGGCATCAAATCCAGGTTGGGAACCAAAGGAAAGGCCTGGGCGGAGGAATTACCGAGCGTGCTATGGGCCAATCGCACATTAACCAAAACGAGCACCGGTGAAACCCCGTTCAGCCTCACATACGGCTCTGAAGCCATGATACCTGCGGAAATTGGATGCCCATCCCCAGGAGTCCTTTCAGCAACCACAACAGACAACGATCGAGAGCTGGGCACAAACCTTAACCTGGCAGAAATACGCCGCGAGGGAGCAGCAATAAGAGAGGCAAATTACAAACAACAGCTCGAGCGCTATTACAATGCGAAAGTAAAACCCCAAACGTTCAAAGCAGGAGATTTTGTCCTGAGAAACAATGAGGCTAGCGGCGCCCTCCTCAAAGGAAAGTTAACCCCAACCTAGGAAGGACCATACCGCATACAAGAAGTCCTTGGTAAAGGAGCATACAAGCTGTCAACGTTAGAAGAAAAACCGGTTCCCCGAACATGGAACGCGGCACAGTTGAGAAAATGTTATATGTAATTCCAAAGCACAATGTAACAAAGGCCACTGCGCCATCTAAATGAAATGAAATATAGCAGTTCCTTTATTTTACAAACGCTTACTCTCACGAACTTAGAAATTGCATCGAGAAAATCTGCAATTTCCCTAAAAAAAAAAAAAACGCGCGTTGCATGGTTAAGATGCAACTCGCACCCTAAACATTGTATGGTTAAGATACAATGTCATAAACTTAGAAATTGCATCGAGAAAATCTGCAATTTCCCTAAAAAAACGCGCGTTGCATGGTTAAGATGCAACGCGCACCCTAAACATTGTATGGTTAAGATACAATGTCATAAACTTAGAAATTGCATCGAGAAAATCTGCAATTTCCCTAAAAAAACGCGCGTTGCATGGTTAAGATGCAACGCGCACCCTAAACATTGTATGGTTAAGATACAATGTCATAAACTTAGAAATTGCATCGAGAAAACCTGCAATTTCCCTAAAAAAACGCGCGTTGCATGGTTAAGATGCAACGCGCACCCTAAACATTGTATGGTTAAGATACAATGTCATAAACTTAGAAATTGCATCGAGAAAATCTGCAATTTCCCTAAAAAAACGCGCGTTGCATGGTTAAGATGCAACGCGCACCCTAAACATTGTATGGTTAAGATACAATGTCATAAATTTAGAAATTGCATGGAGAAAATCTGCAATTTCCCTAAAAACGCGCGTTGCATGGTTAAGATGCAACGCGCACCCTAAACATTGTATGGTTAAGATACAATGTCATAAATTTAGAAATTGCATTGAGAAGACCTGCAATTTCTCTACAAACGCGCGTTGCACGGTTCAGATACAACGCGCACCCTAAACATTGTCTGGCTAAGATACAATGTCATAAACCAAAGTTGCACTACTAATTTGCAATTTCCCTAAAACTGCTGCGCGGCCATATGGTCAAAATACACCACGCAAGCTTAAACATTGTATATCTAAAATACAATGTCATAAATTGAACCTACAATACTAATTTGTGATTCTCCTACAATACTGCGTAGTCGTATGGATAAGATACACCGCAAAGAATCAATCATGATATGTTCAAAATCCTATGTCTAATCTGCAGTTGCACCATCAAGTTGCAGCTTCATTAAACTCCTGCGCGGACGCATGGATAAAGATGTCACGCGCAGGATAAAACTATAAAACCTCGATGAGACATACGAACATTCGCACCAAACGAGAATCAATTACATTACCATGGACAAAATCAAAATACACAAACATACTTACAAAAGTAAAAACGTTCATATTGATTAAACAGGTCAAAGGCGGAGTTACAAACACAAGCAAAAACAAAATAAAGAAGCGACGTCCAGCTTCACTTCTTATGCTCTGAAGATGAATCGGAGAAGTCGTCGTCTTCATCCGACCCTGACAGCTCCAATCTTTCGCTGCCTTCAGGCTGCTCCCCAAGACCCAAATCAGCCGCAGTCAGTTTCTTCATAGCATACTCGCGCCGCGTATGTGTCAAGCCCTGTTTATCAAATGACTCCTTGAGCTCGAAACAGCTTGGCCGGTCGCGATGGCTGACAACGAAGTCAACAAGCTCATACTTCAGCTCGTCAAACTCGGCTGCTTTCTTGGCAAGTACAACATCTATATCTTGCTTGTACAGCGCGAACTGTTCCAACGGCTTACCATCCTGCGCATGCTCATAACCCTCAATAAACCCAGCTTTACGCCCAACCAGCTTGGCGGCAGCATTCACAGATGCCACGGCTTGGCGTGTCTGGGCGCAATTCTTCACATGATGAGCAACCTGCGTAAACATTTGGAAGGCATGATTGATAAACACACGCGCACAAAAACAGATAAAAACAATAATATAAAGACAAACCTCAGGGACGCAGCGGCTAAGCACCCATGCACGGTCCTCTTCAGCACACTCCTTCTCATTCTGCGCCTCCAGCAACTGAGTCTCTAAAGAAAGGATCTTTTGGTGCAAGGACAGATTCTCCTTATCCACCGCGTCATGCGACTCCTGCCACTGCTTAATATCGTTGTCTTTCTCCCGCAGCAAGTCGCGGGCCTCAATCAGCTTATCATAATGCTGCTTCACGAGCCTGCCCTTCACATCAAACTCCTTTTGGAGCTCTTCCTTCTCTACCTCGACCTCCGCAACGCGTTTCTTCGACGCTTCCATTTTTGCGTTGGTCTTATCACAAGCAATTTTCCATTGCTCCTCCCGCTCGGATATGTGCGCCTGCAGCTTATCGCGCTCCTCACGGAATGTGGCAGCATCCCATTTAGCGCGTTTCAATTCAATATGCATACGGTCGCGCTCCTCAGTAACTTGCTGCAAAGTTTGATGGGACTGCTGCAATTCCCGATGAAACCTATGACGGTCGTGCGCCATCAGCCCCCATTCGCGCACAATCTCAGCCGAAGTGGACAACATGTTAGCCACACTAAGAATGTGGTCATCCATAAGCTCGCCACGCGGACGCGTGGCTTGAAAATCACGCTCAGCGGGAGGAACAACGTTCGCCAAGAATTGGCGACATTCCTCCACATTCAAAAACTGGGTGGCCGGTGTCAAAGTCCAGCTGGGCGCGAAAATGCCAACAGCCGACTCACCACCCCCAGCAGGAAGAGCACCGGAAGGACTCGGCTCAGGCTGCGTCACAACCCGCCTCTTACTCTCTTCATCGTCATCCACGCTCATGTCTACACCATGACCGTACCCCTCACTGATATCCGGCGGTGACACCGACCCTTCACCACCCTCAGGAACATCCTGAGCAGGGGTAGGAAGCCGCACAGGTGTCGGCGACCGCGGGGGGGTAGGCAAAGGCGTAGGTGTAGATACCCGCACTGGCGAAGGTTGTTGCACGGGAGATGGCTGATGCGCTGGAGAAGAAACCGCTAACACTCCACCCTGCAACTCCACATGCGGCGGTTCTTCCGTCTGCACAGCGGGAGACGCTGGCTTCGCAGGTTCGACATTAAAACTATCAGCAATAGGAGCAGCTGTTACATCTTCCACTGCGCTAGCACCCAGTAAAGCCGCTGCAGAAACAAAACACGAAGGGTCAACAGCGAGGAAAAGCATTAAAATGCATAAAACAAGAAGAGATGGAACACTCACCCAATAAATCCTCCTCCGCGGAATGGACAAGGTCGCCCAACTTCACCCTTTTCCCAGCAGGAGATGATGGCTCCCCAGCACCCTTCTTCCTCTTCCCACCCGAGCGCTTGGTCCGTTTCTTAGGGTGGGGCGCGTCAGCAACAATAGGCCCGGATTCGGACACACCTACGGAAACCGGCTTAGTTACCACCCCGCTCGCAGTCTCCTCCGCCAACTTCTCCACCGACTCCCCTTGCACGAACGCATCTGAAAGTTCAACGTAGCTTCGTTCAAAAGGTTGATAATTTCGAAAATACCTATTCACCACTTCGTGGTTTAAAACAAAGGAATAATCTTCACCTTCAACTGCACCCGCTTGAGCACGCGCGATGCGATGTACAAGGGAGTCGTCTTCTTCTGTCTCTTCATCAGAGCCACCCTCCGCATGCGCGGGAGACGGCTGCGGGTCCAGAACGCCTGCAGACGAGGGAAGTGGCGAAAGCATAGACGCATCAGAGGACTCATCACTAGATAATACAATTAAAGGGAAGCACGTCCGCATGAACATGTTGACGGGCGAAGGATTCTCATAAAGTGGTGAAGACTCACCTGCTTCAGTAATCAACAGCTGCGCGAGGGCAGGCTCTTGCGGCGCGTCATCCAACTTCGGACGGATAAGTGTGTCCCACGCCTTCTCCAAAATATACAGTTCATTGTCCGCCAACTCCTTGAAGGCAAAGCCCATGTCATCCCCGCCAAGGAGCATGGAGTACAAACACGCGACCTCTGCAAAAAAATCAAACAAAACAAATTTAAATTCGGGATTATCCAGAACAACTCGCGCGGAACAGGAAAAGAAAAGGGAAAACAAATAATCACAAACCTTTGCCATTGTCAGTAAGATGCGGGTTGCGCCCCTTGACGTCATACTTTATGCTCATCCCCGCCATTGGATCCTGGTTTGTCATGCGCCTCGCGGTGCTCGCCAGTTCCCTGCACTTCCAACATTCTTGACAAAACAAAATATATCAAATCCATTCATCATCTCATTATTCAAACCAAATAAACAATACTGAAATAAAATACGAATGTTTATGAAGTATCAAAGAAACTTGGGGCTCATTTGTCCGATTATGAAGAAAGCCCCAAAGTTTCATGAACAGTACTTATCTAAACTAAGATCAAAAACACTAACAATCTTAAAATTTTGGGTTTTGTTAAACCATTATGAAGAAACCCCAAAACTTAAGATAATTAACAACAATCTACACACTAGAACATATGGAATTTGGGGACTTTTGAATAATTATGAAGAATCCCCAAAATTCATGAACAAACCTAATTTACACTAAGATAAACACTATAATATAAGCATAACATGAGATTAATCTATTATTATGCTAAATTACACTAAATATTATGCTAAAAATTCAAACAAATCTTTAAAATTTTCGGATTTGATTTGGACATTATGAAGAAAACCCAAAAACTCAAAGATTTGGACAATAATATACCCTAATCTATACTAGCAAAGCAAACAATCCATCTAAAAACTTTAGGGTTTGTTAAACATTTATGAAGAGACCCAAAAATTCAGAAAAGATTGCATAAAACTAGATTACATTACACTAGAACAAGAAAAATTGCAAGAATACAAGAGATTCATACCTTGGACTTGAAGATTTGGATGTGGAATTGATAGGTGATTGGGTGTTTCTTTGAGAGCAAGTGCAAGCATTTTGGGTGAATATTACTTGAGCGGCCGTTCATATTGGTTTTAGGGTTGAGATTTTGTAAATTTAAAGTGAAATGCCAAAACTGCCCCTGCTTAAACTCTGCCAGACTCAGTGAGCGGCCGTCAGAATTTTTTTTTAATACTGGGCTCTGTGCACGCCCCGCTTGGTCTCTCCGAGCGGGCGCTCACTGCAAGCTGATGTGTTATTTTGCTGCAGTTTTTCACCCAAAAGCGCATGCACTTGTCTGTTTTGACCCAAACAACCAACATACCTATTTTGCGACGCTTCTTAGTATATTACCATGAATGTGAAGCGACTATCCACATAATCACAAGGCGCGAATCAATCCTGCAATGACTAAAAACAAACTAGGCAAACAAGCTAGAAACTAAGCAATTTAACTACAAACTACTCTAAGCTATGAACATTTATACAATTTGGCACGCCCATACACACCGCGCTAATTTTATTAACGAGTCGCTAGCTAGACTCATTTCCCCACGCTTGTTTAGGTGCGCGGAGCGTGGAGTTCAATTACCTCCACAGTCGGGTCAATTGGTCCATCAATGTAAGCTTTTAAGAGATGACCGTTGACTTTCAAACTTAGTCCATTTTGATTTATGGACTCGTCCATATGGACTTTAAACTTCTTGGAATGGCCGTTTTCATAAAACATTTTCTTTAAGATCGCTTTCACCCGAATGGAGATTGAGTACGGGCGAGAAGATCGATCGAGCATTGAAAAGAACATCGACCATCCCATGATTAGACTGACACAATGTACAAAGATAGATACAGACTCAATCTATGAAAAATAAAAGAAATATGTAAAATCAAAATACTAAAAATTATACACCAAACATAAAAATATGACAATATACAAATATGAAAATATATAAAATTTTCAGCGAAATCTGAGTCACTCAAGCACCGCGAAGAAGTATAGACCGCTTCTCGCGTGGTGCAAGTATAATGACTCAAGGTGTTCGCGCGTCGCAACAAGATAAAGACCGTCTTTTGCTTGCGCGAAAACAACCCTTTTTCACAGGAAAAAATAATATAACGGAAGATAGTAGATGAAAATGATGATGGATGCCAATGAATGGAGTTAAAAACGGAAGATAGCGGCTATTCACGTCACGCGAAGGACTCTGGTGATCCTATTCACGTATCGCGAAAAATAAAAGATAAAAACCCGGGGTAATTAGGAACTCGCTAAAGGCGAAACCATAAGCCCAGCTTCTTTGCGAATCGCAAGGGAGCATTTTTCACAGAAAATTATTTTTATTAAAACCACTTCTATATTAAATAAATTTCCCAGTTTTTCTTAACCGGAACCTTTTATAAAAGCATCCGTACTATCAAATTCAAACGTAACATACCCAGACTTCCATTATATATTTACATAAAAACTATAAATACACAAAAATTAAAATTATATAAACAGATAAACATATGAACACATGGTCAATAAATAAAGAATTTAACTTTTCAAATCTAAAAAGTAACAATTAGTCCGAATCCAGACAAATAAATCAAATAATGAATCAATCAAATTCATAGACAAACCAATAAATCCAATATTTAACAAATTAAATCTATCAACATCCTAATGAATGAATAATAATCAATTAAATCCAATAAGCAAAAAAAATGAACAAACATATATGCAAACCTATGAACCAATCTAAAACAATCCAATATATCAACAGACAGATAAATCTAATAAAAAAAATCAATGAATCATATATGCAATTAAATTAATGAAATAATGAATCAACGAAGTATAAACAAGTATTCACAAGCATGTACACTGGTAAAAAGTTGACTCGGTCCGTACCTAAAGCTCGTCGCGTCCCCGGCAACGGCGCCAAAAACTTGGTGTGCTCTGAGCATACATAAAATACGCTCGCGCAACTCGTGTTTTAAATTTATAAAAATGATTTTAATCTTAACATTAGAACACACATTAAAGGGCAAGCGCACCCTGTTACATATGTAGTAAAGCATAGATAAGAACCAAGTATCGATCCATGGACGCGCGCGGAGCGATTGTACTGAACCGTTGTCACTGATTTACCGGTAAGAAAAGATAGTGAATGTTTGTTTTAACTAATTTAATCTAATTTAAACTAAGCATAGCAAATATATATATAAGACTCCAAATAGAAAAATAGATATATAAAGACTTGTTTTCATACAACCTAAGCATGTAACTAAGTTTGAATAGAACCAAACACTTAAATCAATATTCCTATTTTCCGACAGTTAGTGTCCCTTTCGGGCATCCTAACATGACAACTCTTCGGAAGGCTACCACGATAACACATGCTAACCACCTAAACTTGTTCATTAGCGAGCAATTGATATGCACTCATGTAAATCCTTAAATATAAGTTAGTATCACCTTTCGGGAGTCCTCAACCTCACTCAATTGAGAAAGCTACACTGATAAACACAATATAGCCACAACAACGAGCATAAACTAGATTCATACACAATCAATCTCATCTTGCACGCTTTGAACATAAATCTACTAAGAAAGCGATTTCAACCAAAATCTCTAAACAAAGATCATTAATCATGTCAAAGACGCGCAATAACACCATTTAGCCGATTAAAGCTATTTTACGTGCAAGTCAATACTCTCGGTTATTATTGAAACTACCTTTTAGTAAACCAATACCCGGTTACAGTTTCATGGCACAAAGTTACTAACAAGTTATTAACTTTGTTAACAAAGCATAAACTAGGAGTTTTTAACCATATCTAACCTATACTTTGTTAATCCTCCAAGGCACAACAATATCAAACGAGACTACAACAACAACAGGAGAGTTTACATACAAATCATGAAGATTCAACATGAACATAAAGCTTAATGATTCATTCAAACAAAACAACATACAAACGATAAATAAGAACAAGCTAAGTATTGTTTTTACCCGTAGGTTTACAAATACTAATCATAACAACATAACAAAGCTTCAAAATCAGATTTGATATAATATTAGGTCAAGAATCAAACCATAAACAAGCAAGGTTATGATGGATTGGATGACGTTAATGGACTTGGATTGCTTCCTAAGCTTGTTAATCGGCTTCACAGCAGCTTACATGCCCAGAAATTCGCTCAAACTCGCCCCAAAATCACCCAATACCCTAAAAATGACGTTCTGCTCTGTTTTATAGGACTGTCAGATCTCGCACGGGCTGGTGCACGGGAGTGCACCTGGGAGTGCAAGCATGCCTGCACGGGTTGGTGCACGGGAGTACACCTGGGAGTGCAAGCATGCCTGCACGGGCTGGTGCACGGGAGTGCCAATCTGGTCTGCACGGGAGTGCCACCAGGGCGCACGGGAGTGCCAAAACCTACAGATTGTGCAGAATGTGCAGAATGTGAAGAAACTGTCCGTTTTTTATCCGGTTTGCTTCATGGACACCGTTTAAGACCTGTAATCATAAAGATACCAAATAAGTACCAATTCATCATGTATAAGGCCAAAAACATATATAGATGGGAGTTAAATTGGGGCTTTTATATGTATAAATTGACGCATATCAAACATCCCCACACTTAAACATTGCTTGTCCCTAAGCAATAGAAAACTCAACACTCCCAATGGCAACATGAGTAGCGAACCGGAAAGTTAATAAATCAGATGGCTAGTTGGTTTGTCAAAAGACATCATCAAAGATTTCAAACCGACAAGCACTTGGAAATATAGAAATCAAAAGCAATGGTTAACATCAAATCGACTAAGCATGCATATCTTTACACCACTCACAGTGTTCACACACACTCGGCTTATTTATGGATCATACATATGAATTGTGTATGTGTAAACACTCAATGCCTAGACAATGACTTGTGCGATATCATATGCTTGTTAAAAGATCTAATCTCTACCAATTCATATATAGAAATGCATAAATCAAGAGGACTTGTGGGTTGTAATGATAGGCAAAGCTAAAGGGGGTCGAATGGATATTTAAAGTGACAAAACGGCTAAAACTCGGCGGTTATGTCTAACTAATAGATACAAACATAAACTATACAAACCACACGCGAATATAGGCGAATTTTATTTAATTCGAGCTAACCATGAAATTCTAACTTTCAAGCCCTGAAAACTGCTCAAACATTGTTAATTCACCCTATTTTAGGGTATACTATTTTTTCTGATTTTTTTTTTTCTTTTTTTTTCTTTTTTTTCTTTTTTTTTAACAAGCTTACAATACTGAATATAACTAAAAACTATAACGAGAATATATACAAAACACGGGATCTAAAAGCCCGAACATGAACTATAACATAAAATGAGTCAAACAATAACCTAAACCGAGTTTCAACACAAAAGGTTTAAAGTAAAAAGGCTAAATTTGGTTTAGTGGTGAAATGGTGGGTTAAGTAAGAAAAAACACGGATATAGGCTCAACATGGTTAACTAGTGGATAACATTTAGGTGCGGGAAACAGATAAAACGAAAAGAAAAGGCTTAAGTTAAAAGGGTATCCTAAATGCCTCAATCACTTTCATGCAAATCTACACATATATGATCTCGAAAAGTATGCTAATAACAAGTTCTAAATCACATAAGCCATTCGGCACACTCATATTTCGCATATAGCGAGCAAGTATCGAAAAAGCAATAAAAGGCTCAAAAAGAATGCTCACGTAACGGAAGAAATGGGTATAAGTGTAAAAATTAACATGCCAGTCACTCTTTTGTTTACCACGCTTATCAAACTCTATTGTTTTTCATTTGGCTTGTCCGCTTTTATCAAATCTAATGCTTCCTAAAACATAACCAACCGTACTAATTTACAAAAATTATGAAGAATTCACGGCTTTTTTGCTTTATGTTATGCCATAAAAAATTAAAAACTGGGAGTTTTTTTTTTCACAACTTGGGACAAGCAAAGCTAATATTGTTAACAATCCTCCCCACACTTGAATATCACATTGTCCTCAATGTGACTCAAAAAATAGTAAAGCATTATGAAGAGCTAGACTATAGTGTAAGCTGAGTAAAGTTAACATAGTTACCCTCCCCACACTTAAACGTCACATTGTCCCCAATGTGAAAATAGAAAGCGTTTATGAAATAGCTAACTATCGTGTGAAAAAGGAGAATAATACTCCCCTGTTGGATCCTGGTTTGTCATGCGCCTCGCGGTGCTCGCCAGTTCCCTGCACTTCCAACATTCTTGACAAAACAAAATATATCAAATCCATTCATCATCTCATTATTCAAACCAAATAAACAATACTGAAATAAAATACGAATGTTTATGAAGTATCAAAGAAACTTGGGGCTCATTTGTCCGATTATGAAGAAAGCCCCAAAGTTTCATGAACAGTACTTATCTAAACTAAGATCAAAAACACTAACAATCTTAAAATTTTGGGTTTTGTTAAACCATTATGAAGAAACCCCAAAACTTAAGATAATTAACAACAATCTACACACTAGAACATATGGAATTTGGGGACTTTTGAATAATTATGAAGAATCCCCAAAATTCATGAACAAACCTAATTTACACTAAGATAAACACTATAATATAAGCATAACATGAGATTAATCTATTATTATGCTAAATTACACTAAATATTATGCTAAAAATTCAAACAAATCTTTAAAATTTTCGGATTTGATTTGGACATTATGAAGAAAACCCAAAAACTCAAAGATTTGGACAATAATATACCCTAATCTATACTAGCAAAGCAAACAATCCATCTAAAAACTTTAGGGTTTGTTAAACATTTATGAAGAGACCCAAAAATTCAGAAAAGATTGCATAAAACTAGATTACATTACACTAGAACAAGAAAAATTGCAAGAATACAAGAGATTCATACCTTGGACTTGAAGATTTGGATGTGGAATTGATAGGTGATTGGGTGTTTCTTTGAGAGCAAGTGCAAGCATTTTGGGTGAATATTACTTGAGCGGCCGTTCATATTGGTTTTAGGGTTGAGATTTTGTAAATTTAAAGTGAAATGCCAAAACTGCCCCTGCTTAAACTCTGCCAGACTCAGTGAGCGGCCGTCAGAATTTTTTTTTAATACTGGGCTCTGTGCACGCCCCGCTTGGTCTCTCCGAGCGGGCGCTCACTGCAAGCTGATGTGTTATTTTGCTGCAGTTTTTCACCCAAAAGCGCATGCACTTGTCTGTTTTGACCCAAACAACCAACATACCTATTTTGCGACGCTTCTTAGTATATTACCATGAATGTGAAGCGACTATCCACATAATCACAAGGCGCGAATCAATCCTGCAATGACTAAAAACAAACTAGGCAAACAAGCTAGAAACTAAGCAATTTAACTACAAACTACTCTAAGCTATGAACATTTATACAATTTGGCACGCCCATACACACCGCGCTAATTTTATTAACGAGTCGCTAGCTAGACTCATTTCCCCACGCTTGTTTAGGTGCGCGGAGCGTGGAGTTCAATTACCTCCACAGTCGGGTCAATTGGTCCATCAATGTAAGCTTTTAAGAGATGACCGTTGACTTTCAAACTTAGTCCATTTTGATTTATGGACTCGTCCATATGGACTTTAAACTTCTTGGAATGGCCGTTTTCATAAAACATTTTCTTTAAGATCGCTTTCACCCGAATGGAGATTGAGTACGGGCGAGAAGATCGATCGAGCATTGAAAAGAACATCGACCATCCCATGATTAGACTGACACAATGTACAAAGATAGATACAGACTCAATCTATGAAAAATAAAAGAAATATGTAAAATCAAAATACTAAAAATTATACACCAAACATAAAAATATGACAATATACAAATATGAAAATATATAAAATTTTCAGCGAAATCTGAGTCACTCAAGCACCGCGAAGAAGTATAGACCGCTTCTCGCGTGGTGCAAGTATAATGACTCAAGGTGTTCGCGCGTCGCAACAAGATAAAGACCGTCTTTTGCTTGCGCGAAAACAACCCTTTTTCACAGGAAAAAATAATATAACGGAAGATAGTAGATGAAAATGATGATGGATGCCAATGAATGGAGTTAAAAACGGAAGATAGCGGCTATTCACGTCACGCGAAGGACTCTGGTGATCCTATTCACGTATCGCGAAAAATAAAAGATAAAAACCCGGGGTAATTAGGAACTCGCTAAAGGCGAAACCATAAGCCCAGCTTCTTTGCGAATCGCAAGGGAGCATTTTTCACAGAAAATTATTTTTATTAAAACCACTTCTATATTAAATAAATTTCCCAGTTTTTCTTAACCGGAACCTTTTATAAAAGCATCCGTACTATCAAATTCAAACGTAACATACCCAGACTTCCATTATATATTTACATAAAAACTATAAATACACAAAAATTAAAATTATATAAACAGATAAACATATGAACACATGGTCAATAAATAAAGAATTTAACTTTTCAAATCTAAAAAGTAACAATTAGTCCGAATCCAGACAAATAAATCAAATAATGAATCAATCAAATTCATAGACAAACCAATAAATCCAATATTTAACAAATTAAATCTATCAACATCCTAATGAATGAATAATAATCAATTAAATCCAATAAGCAAAAAAAATGAACAAACATATATGCAAACCTATGAACCAATCTAAAATCAATCCAATATATCAACAGACAGATAAATCTAATAAAAAAATCAATGAATCATATATGCAATTAAATTAATGAAATAATGAATCAACGAAGTATAAACAAGTATTCACAAGCATGTACACTGGTAAAAAGTTGACTCGGTCCGTACCTAAAGCTCGTCGCGTCCCCGGCAACGGCGCCAAAAACTTGGTGTGCTCTGAGCATACATAAAATACGCTCGCGCAACTCGTGTTTTAAATTTATAAAAATGATTTTAATCTTAACATTAGAACACACATTAAAGGGCAAGCGCACCCTGTCACATATGTAGTAAAGCATAGATAAGAACCAAGTATCGATCCATGGACGCGCGCGGAGCGATTGTACTGAACCGTTGTCACTGATTTACCGGTAAGAAAAGATAGTGAATGTTTGTTTTAACTAATTTAATCTAATTTAAACTAAGCATAGCAAATATATATATAAGACTCCAAATAGAAAAATAGATATATAAAGACTTGTTTTCATACAACCTAAGCATGTAACTAAGTTTGAATAGAACCAAACACTTAAATCAATATTCCTATTTTCCGACAGTTAGTGTCCCTTTCGGGCATCCTAACATGACAACTCTTCGGAAGGCTACCACGATAACACATGCTAACCACCTAAACTTGTTCATTAGCGAGCAATTGATATGCACTCATGTAAATCCTTAAATATAAGTTAGTATCACCTTTCGGGAGTCCTCAACCTCACTCAATTGAGAAAGCTACACTGATAAACACAATATAGCCACAACAACGAGCATAAACTAGATTCATACACAATCAATCTCATCTTGCACGCTTTGAACATAAATCTACTAAGAAAGCGATTTCAACCAAAATCTCTAAACAAAGATCATTAATCATGTCAAAGACGCGCAATAACACCATTTAGCCGATTAAAGCTATTTTACGTGCAAGTCAATACTCTCGGTTATTATTGAAACTACCTTTTAGTAAACCAATACCCGGTTACAGTTTCATGGCACAAAGTTACTAACAAGTTATTAACTTTGTTAACAAAGCATAAACTAGGAGTTTTTAACCATATCTAACCTATACTTTGTTAATCCTCCAAGGCACAACAATATCAAACGAGACTACAACAACAACAGGAGAGTTTACATACAAATCATGAAGATTCAACATGAACATAAAGCTTAATGATTCATTCAAACAAAACAACATACAAACGATAAATAAGAACAAGCTAAGTATTGTTTTTACCCGTAGGTTTACAAATACTAATCATAACAACATAACAAAGCTTCAAAATCAGATTTGATATAATATTAGGTCAAGAATCAAACCATAAACAAGCAAGGTTATGATGGATTGGATGACGTTAATGGACTTGGATTGCTTCCTAAGCTTGTTAATCGGCTTCACAGCAGCTTACATGCCCAGAAATTCGCTCAAAATCGCCCCAAAATCACCCAATACCCTAAAAATGACGTTCTGCTCTGTTTTATAGGACTGTCAGATCTCGCACGGGCTGGTGCACGGGAGTGCACCTGGGAGTGCAAGCATGCCTGCACGGGTTGGTGCACGGGAGTGCACCTGGGAGTGCAAGCATGCCTGCACGGGCTGGTGCACGGGAGTGCCAATCTGGTCTGCACGGGAGTGCCACCAGGGCGCACGGGAGTGCCAAAACCTACAGATTGTGCAGAATGTGCAGAATGTGAAGAAACTGTCCGTTTTTTATCCGGTTTGCTTCATGGACACCGTTTAAGACCTGTAATCATAAAGATACCAAATAAGTACCAATTCATCATGTATAAGGCCAAAAACATATATAGATGGGAGTTAAATTGGGGCTTTTATATGTATAAATTGACGCATATCAAACATCCCCACACTTAAACATTGCTTGTCCCTAAGCAATAGAAAACTCAACACTCCCAATGGCAACATGAGTAGCGAACCGGAAAGTTAATAAATCAGATGGCTAGTTGGTTTGTCAAAAGACATCATCAAAGATTTCAAACCGACAAGCACTTGGAAATATAGAAATCAAAAGCAATGGTTAACATCAAATCGACTAAGCATGCATATCTTTACACCACTCACAGTGTTCACACACACTCGGCTTATTTATGGATCATACATATGAATTGTGTATGTGTAAACACTCAATGCCTAGACAATGACTTGTGCGATATCATATGCTTGTTAAAAGATCTAATCTCTACCAATTCATATATAGAAATGCATAAATCAAGAGGACTTGTGGGTTGTAATGATAGGCAAAGCTAAAGGGGGTCGAATGGATATTTAAAGTGACAAAACGGCTAAAACTCGGCGGTTATGTCTAACTAATAGATACAAACATAAACTATACAAACCACACGCGAATATAGGCGAATTTTATTTAATTCGAGCTAACCATGAAATTCTAACTTTCAAGCCCTGAAAACTGCTCAAACATTGTTAATTCACCCTATTTTAGGGTATACTATTTTTTCTGATTTTTTTTTTCTTTTTTTTTCTTTTTTTTCTTTTTTTTTAACAAGCTTACAATACTGAATATAACTAAAAAGTATAACGAGAATATATACAAAACACGGGATCTAAAAGCCCGAACATGAACTATAACATAAAATGAGTCAAACAATAACCTAAACCGAGTTTCAACACAAAAGGTTTAAAGTAAAAAGGCTAAATTTGGTTTAGTGGTGAAATGGTGGGTTAAGTAAGAAAAAACACGGATATAGGCTCAACATGGTTAACTAGTGGATAACATTTAGGTGCGGGAAACAGATAAAACGAAAAGAAAAGGCTTAAGTTAAAAGGGTATCCTAAATGCCTCAATCACTTTCATGCAAATCTACACATATATGATCTCGAAAAGTATGCTAATAACAAGTTCTAAATCACATAAGCCATTCGGCACACTCATATTTCGCATATAGCGAGCAAGTATCGAAAAAGCAATAAAAGGCTCAAAAAGAATGCTCACGTAACGGAAGAAATGGGTATAAGTGTAAAAATTAACATGCCAGTCACTCTTTTGTTTACCACGCTTATCAAACTCTATTGTTTTTCATTTGGCTTGTCCGCTTTTATCAAATCTAATGCTTCCTAAAACATAACCAACCGTACTAATTTACAAAAATTATGAAGAATTCACGGCTTTTTTGCTTTATGTTATGCCATAAAAAATTAAAAACTGGGAGTTTTTTTTTTCACAACTTGGGACAAGCAAAGCTAATATTGTTAACAATCCTCCCCACACTTGAATATCACATTGTCCTCAATGTGACTCAAAAAATAGTAAAGCATTATGAAGAGCTAGACTATAGTGTAAGCTGAGTAAAGTTAACATAGTTACCCTCCCCACACTTAAACGTCACATTGTCCCCAATGTGAAAATAGAAAGCGTTTATGAAATAGCTAACTATCGTGTGAAAAAGGAGAATAATACTCCCCTGTTGGATCCTGGTTTGTCATGCGCCTCGCGGTGCTCGCCAGTTCCCTGCACTTCCAACATTCTTGACAAAACAAAATATATCAAATCCATTCATCATCTCATTATTCAAACCAAATAAACAATACTGAAATAAAATACGAATGTTTATGAAGTATCAAAGAAACTTGGGGCTCATTTGTCCGATTATGAAGAAAGCCCCAAAGTTTCATGAACAGTACTTATCTAAACTAAGATCAAAAACACTAACAATCTTAAAATTTTGGGTTTTGTTAAACCATTATGAAGAAACCCCAAAACTTAAGATAATTAACAACAATCTACACACTAGAACATATGGAATTTGGGGACTTTTGAATAATTATGAAGAATCCCCAAAATTCATGAACAAACCTAATTTACACTAAGATAAACACTATAATATAAGCATAACATGAGATTAATCTATTATTATGCTAAATTACACTAAATATTATGCTAAAAATTCAAACAAATCTTTAAAATTTTCGGATTTGATTTGGACATTATGAAGAAAACCCAAAAACTCAAAGATTTGGACAATAATATACCCTAATCTATACTAGCAAAGCAAACAATCCATCTAAAAACTTTAGGGTTTGTTAAACATTTATGAAGAGACCCAAAAATTCAGAAAAGATTGCATAAAACTAGATTACATTACACTAGAACAAGAAAAATTGCAAGAATACAAGAGATTCATACCTTGGACTTGAAGATTTGGATGTGGAATTGATAGGTGATTGGGTGTTTCTTTGAGAGCAAGTGCAAGCATTTTGGGTGAATATTACTTGAGCGGCCGTTCATATTGGTTTTAGGGTTGAGATTTTGTAAATTTAAAGTGAAATGCCAAAACTGCCCCTGCTTAAACTCTGCCAGACTCAGTGAGCGGCCGTCAGAATTTTTTTTTAATACTGGGCTCTGTGCACGCCCCGCTTGGTCTCTCCGAGCGGGCGCTCACTGCAAGCTGATGTGTTATTTTGCTGCAGTTTTTCACCCAAAAGCGCATGCACTTGTCTGTTTTGACCCAAACAACCAACATACCTATTTTGCGACGCTTCTTAGTATATTACCATGAATGTGAAGCGACTATCCACATAATCACAAGGCGCGAATCAATCCTGCAATGACTAAAAACAAACTAGGCAAACAAGCTAGAAACTAAGCAATTTAACTACAAACTACTCTAAGCTATGAACATTTATACAATTTGGCACGCCCATACACACCGCGCTAATTTTATTAACGAGTCGCTAGCTAGACTCATTTCCCCACGCTTGTTTAGGTGCGCGGAGCGTGGAGTTCAATTACCTCCACAGTCGGGTCAATTGGTCCATCAATGTAAGCTTTTAAGAGATGACCGTTGACTTTCAAACTTAGTCCATTTTGATTTATGGACTCGTCCATATGGACTTTAAACTTCTTGGAATGGCCGTTTTCATAAAACATTTTCTTTAAGATCGCTTTCACCCGAATGGAGATTGAGTACGGGCGAGAAGATCGATCGAGCATTGAAAAGAACATCGACCATCCCATGATTAGACTGACACAATGTACAAAGATAGATACAGACTCAATCTATGAAAAATAAAAGAAATATGTAAAATCAAAATACTAAAAATTATACACCAAACATAAAAATATGACAATATACAAATATGAAAATATATAAAATTTTCAGCGAAATCTGAGTCACTCAAGCACCGCGAAGAAGTATAGACCGCTTCTCGCGTGGTGCAAGTATAATGACTCAAGGTGTTCGCGCGTCGCAACAAGATAAAGACCGTCTTTTGCTTGCGCGAAAACAACCCTTTTTCACAGGAAAAAATAATATAACGGAAGATAGTAGATGAAAATGATGATGGATGCCAATGAATGGAGTTAAAAACGGAAGATAGCGGCTATTCACGTCACGCGAAGGACTCTGGTGATCCTATTCACGTATCGCGAAAAATAAAAGATAAAAACCCGGGGTAATTAGGAACTCGCTAAAGGCGAAACCATAAGCCCAGCTTCTTTGCGAATCGCAAGGGAGCATTTTTCACAGAAAATTATTTTTATTAAAACCACTTCTATATTAAATAAATTTCCCAGTTTTTCTTAACCGGAACCTTTTATAAAAGCATCCGTACTATCAAATTCAAACGTAACATACCCAGACTTCCATTATATATTTACATAAAAACTATAAATACACAAAAATTAAAATTATATAAACAGATAAACATATGAACACATGGTCAATAAATAAAGAATTTAACTTTTCAAATCTAAAAAGTAACAATTAGTCCGAATCCAGACAAATAAATCAAATAATGAATCAATCAAATTCATAGACAAACCAATAAATCCAATATTTAACAAATTAAATCTATCAACATCCTAATGAATGAATAATAATCAATTAAATCCAATAAGCAAAAAAAATGAACAAACATATATGCAAACCTATGAACCAATCTAAAATCAATCCAATATATCAACAGACAGATAAATCTAATAAAAAAATCAATGAATCATATATGCAATTAAATTAATGAAATAATGAATCAACGAAGTATAAACAAGTATTCACAAGCATGTACACTGGTAAAAAGTTGACTCGGTCCGTACCTAAAGCTCGTCGCGTCCCCGGCAACGGCGCCAAAAACTTGGTGTGCTCTGAGCATACATAAAATACGCTCGCGCAACTCGTGTTTTAAATTTATAAAAATGATTTTAATCTTAACATTAGAACACACATTAAAGGGCAAGCGCACCCTGTCACATATGTAGTAAAGCATAGATAAGAACCAAGTATCGATCCATGGACGCGCGCGGAGCGATTGTACTGAACCGTTGTCACTGATTTACCGGTAAGAAAAGATAGTGAATGTTTGTTTTAACTAATTTAATCTAATTTAAACTAAGCATAGCAAATATATATATAAGACTCCAAATAGAAAAATAGATATATAAAGACTTGTTTTCATACAACCTAAGCATGTAACTAAGTTTGAATAGAACCAAACACTTAAATCAATATTCCTATTTTCCGACAGTTAGTGTCCCTTTCGGGCATCCTAACATGACAACTCTTCGGAAGGCTACCACGATAACACATGCTAACCACCTAAACTTGTTCATTAGCGAGCAATTGATATGCACTCATGTAAATCCTTAAATATAAGTTAGTATCACCTTTCGGGAGTCCTCAACCTCACTCAATTGAGAAAGCTACACTGATAAACACAATATAGCCACAACAACGAGCATAAACTAGATTCATACACAATCAATCTCATCTTGCACGCTTTGAACATAAATCTACTAAGAAAGCGATTTCAACCAAAATCTCTAAACAAAGATCATTAATCATGTCAAAGACGCGCAATAACACCATTTAGCCGATTAAAGCTATTTTACGTGCAAGTCAATACTCTCGGTTATTATTGAAACTACCTTTTAGTAAACCAATACCCGGTTACAGTTTCATGGCACAAAGTTACTAACAAGTTATTAACTTTGTTAACAAAGCATAAACTAGGAGTTTTTAACCATATCTAACCTATACTTTGTTAATCCTCCAAGGCACAACAATATCAAACGAGACTACAACAACAACAGGAGAGTTTACATACAAATCATGAAGATTCAACATGAACATAAAGCTTAATGATTCATTCAAACAAAACAACATACAAACGATAAATAAGAACAAGCTAAGTATTGTTTTTACCCGTAGGTTTACAAATACTAATCATAACAACATAACAAAGCTTCAAAATCAGATTTGATATAATATTAGGTCAAGAATCAAACCATAAACAAGCAAGGTTATGATGGATTGGATGACGTTAATGGACTTGGATTGCTTCCTAAGCTTGTTAATCGGCTTCACAGCAGCTTACATGCCCAGAAATTCGCTCAAAATCGCCCCAAAATCACCCAATACCCTAAAAATGACGTTCTGCTCTGTTTTATAGGACTGTCAGATCTCGCACGGACTGGTGCACGGGAGTGCACCTGGGAGTGCAAGCATGCCTGCACGGGTTGGTGCACGGGAGTGCACCTGGGAGTGCAAGCATGCCTGCACGGGCTGGTGCACGGGAGTGCCAATCTGGTCTGCACGGGAGTGCCACCAGGGCGCACGGGAGTGCCAAAACCTACAGATTGTGCAGAATGTGCAGAATGTGAAGAAACTGTCCGTTTTTTATCCGGTTTGCTTCATGGACACCGTTTAAGACCTGTAATCATAAAGATACCAAATAAGTACCAATTCATCATGTATAAGGCCAAAAACATATATAGATGGGAGTTAAATTGGGGCTTTTATATGTATAAATTGACGCATATCAAACATCCCCACACTTAAACATTGCTTGTCCCTAAGCAATAGAAAACTCAACACTCCCAATGGCAACATGAGTAGCGAACCGGAAAGTTAATAAATCAGATGGCTAGTTGGTTTGTCAAAAGACATCATCAAAGATTTCAAACCGACAAGCACTTGGAAATATAGAAATCAAAAGCAATGGTTAACATCAAATCGACTAAGCATGCATATCTTTACACCACTCACAGTGTTCACACACACTCGGCTTATTTATGGATCATACATATGAATTGTGTATGTGTAAACACTCAATGCCTAGACAATGACTTGTGCGATATCATATGCTTGTTAAAAGATCTAATCTCTACCAATTCATATATAGAAATGCATAAATCAAGAGGACTTGTGGGTTGTAATGATAGGCAAAGCTAAAGGGGGTCGAATGGATATTTAAAGTGACAAAACGGCTAAAACTCGGCGGTTATGTCTAACTAATAGATACAAACATAAACTATACAAACCACACGCGAATATAGGCGAATTTTATTTAATTCGAGCTAACCATGAAATTCTAACTTTCAAGCCCTGAAAACTGCTCAAACATTGTTAATTCACCCTATTTTAGGGTATACTATTTTTTCTGATTTTTTTTTTCTTTTTTTTTCTTTTTTTTCTTTTTTTTTAACAAGCTTACAATACTGAATATAACTAAAAACTATAACGAGAATATATACAAAACACGGGATCTAAAAGCCCGAACATGAACTATAACATAAAATGAGTCAAACAATAACCTAAACCGAGTTTCAACACAAAAGGTTTAAAGTAAAAAGGCTAAATTTGGTTTAGTGGTGAAATGGTGGGTTAAGTAAGAAAAAACACGGATATAGGCTCAACATGGTTAACTAGTGGATAACATTTAGGTGCGGGAAACAGATAAAACGAAAAGAAAAGGCTTAAGTTAAAAGGGTATCCTAAATGCCTCAATCACTTTCATGCAAATCTACACATATATGATCTCGAAAAGTATGCTAATAACAAGTTCTAAATCACATAAGCCATTCGGCACACTCATATTTCGCATATAGCGAGCAAGTATCGAAAAAGCAATAAAAGGCTCAAAAAGAATGCTCACGTAACGGAAGAAATGGGTATAAGTGTAAAAATTAACATGCCAGTCACTCTTTTGTTTACCACGCTTATCAAACTCTATTGTTTTTCATTTGGCTTGTCCGCTTTTATCAAATCTAATGCTTCCTAAAACATAACCAACCGTACTAATTTACAAAAATTATGAAGAATTCACGGCTTTTTTGCTTTATGTTATGCCATAAAAAATTAAAAACTGGGAGTTTTTTTTTTCACAACTTGGGACAAGCAAAGCTAATATTGTTAACAATCCTCCCCACACTTGAATATCACATTGTCCTCAATGTGACTCAAAAAATAGTAAAGCATTATGAAGAGCTAGACTATAGTGTAAGCTGAGTAAAGTTAACATAGTTACCCTCCCCACACTTAAACGTCACATTGTCCCCAATGTGAAAATAGAAAGCGTTTATGAAATAGCTAACTATCGTGTGAAAAAGGAGAATAATACTCCCCTGTTGGATCCTGGTTTGTCATGCGCCTCGCGGTGCTCGCCAGTTCCCTGCACTTCCAACATTCTTGACAAAACAAAATATATCAAATCCATTCATCATCTCATTATTCAAACCAAATAAACAATACTGAAATAAAATACGAATGTTTATGAAGTATCAAAGAAACTTGGGGCTCATTTGTCCGATTATGAAGAAAGCCCCAAAGTTTCATGAACAGTACTTATCTAAACTAAGATCAAAAACACTAACAATCTTAAAATTTTGGGTTTTGTTAAACCATTATGAAGAAACCCCAAAACTTAAGATAATTAACAACAATCTACACACTAGAACATATGGAATTTGGGGACTTTTGAATAATTATGAAGAATCCCCAAAATTCATGAACAAACCTAATTTACACTAAGATAAACACTATAATATAAGCATAACATGAGATTAATCTATTATTATGCTAAATTACACTAAATATTATGCTAAAAATTCAAACAAATCTTTAAAATTTTCGGATTTGATTTGGACATTATGAAGAAAACCCAAAAACTCAAAGATTTGGACAATAATATACCCTAATCTATACTAGCAAAGCAAACAATCCATCTAAAAACTTTAGGGTTTGTTAAACATTTATGAAGAGACCCAAAAATTCAGAAAAGATTGCATAAAACTAGATTACATTACACTAGAACAAGAAAAATTGCAAGAATACAAGAGATTCATACCTTGGACTTGAAGATTTGGATGTGGAATTGATAGGTGATTGGGTGTTTCTTTGAGAGCAAGTGCAAGCATTTTGGGTGAATATTACTTGAGCGGCCGTTCATATTGGTTTTAGGGTTGAGATTTTGTAAATTTAAAGTGAAATGCCAAAACTGCCCCTGCTTAAACTCTGCCAGACTCAGTGAGCGGCCGTCAGAATTTTTTTTTAATACTGGGCTCTGTGCACGCCCCGCTTGGTCTCTCCGAGCGGGCGCTCACTGCAAGCTGATGTGTTATTTTGCTGCAGTTTTTCACCCAAAAGCGCATGCACTTGTCTGTTTTGACCCAAACAACCAACATACCTATTTTGCGACGCTTCTTAGTATATTACCATGAATGTGAAGCGACTATCCACATAATCACAAGGCGCGAATCAATCCTGCAATGACTAAAAACAAACTAGGCAAACAAGCTAGAAACTAAGCAATTTAACTACAAACTACTCTAAGCTATGAACATTTATACAATTTGGCACGCCCATACACACCGCGCTAATTTTATTAACGAGTCGCTAGCTAGACTCATTTCCCCACGCTTGTTAATCGGCTTCACAGCAGCTTACATGCCCAGAAATTCGCTCAAAATCGCCCCAAAATCACCCAATACCCTAAAAATGACGTTCTGCTCTGTTTTATAGGACTGTCAGATCTCGCACGGGCTGGTGCACGGGAGTGCACCTGGGAGTGCAAGCATGCCTGCACGGGCTGGTGCACGGGAGTGCCAATCTGGTCTGCACGGGAGTGCCACCAGGGCGCACGGGAGTGCCAAAACCTACAGATTGTGCAGAATGTGCAGAATGTGAAGAAACTGTCCGTTTTTTATCCGGTTTGCTTCATGGACACCGTTTAAGACCTGTAATCATAAAGATACCAAATAAGTACCAATTCATCATGTATAAGGCCAAAAACATATATAGATGGGAGTTAAATTGGGGCTTTTATATGTATAAATTGACGCATATCAGCCTACGTCAAAAAGCTGAGTCCAGCGTCTCGCATGCTACACATACAACACACAGGACTAGGGGGACTTGAAGAGATATGTACCCGCGCACGCGCAGGAAAGAAGCCCGCGTACACGTCAACGCAGCAGTGTGACGTGGCGTTCTAGAAGACGGCGCATGCGACCACAAAAAAGGACAGGTGTCACCCGACAGGAGCAGAGCCAGCAGCCAATCACAGGCCAAAACACCCTGCTCCATGATCACCTGCCAGTACGAGGTACAGAAAAGGACGAAAAGGACGACGTCAGGACACGTGGACCAATCAAAGGAAGACAACGCAGAAAATGACAACGGCCACGATCGTACAAGACAGCTGCCATTCTCCTCACAGCCAATCATAGGCCACCTGAGTAGCCTATAAATACCACCCTTCGTCATCAGAAGAGGGGATCGAATACCATTACAAAGAATTCATATAGCAAGCTGTGAGAGATAGATTATAGTCGAAACTCTGTAATAATCATATAACAGTGTCTTGTAACTTGTCTTGAAAAATATATAAAGCTCGTCCTTTTGCATTGTTAGTTCATTATCATTGTTATATCTGATTGTTAGATTGGTGTTTCTTCATTTATAATCTACAGTTTGCTCGTGTTGTAACTTGTATATACTTTGCACACTAGGAGATCGAGGAGAAAGAAAGTGTCGAGTGCGTGAGTTAATTTTGAAGTAGATCATCCATTAACTATATATATTGATAAGATAAGTATCGGTACTTCATGATTTGTAGTTTAACTTATTTTACGAGACTTCATATCAATTGGGAATTGCTACCTAAGTTCACTTTTAATGGACTCCTCCACGCTCTTTAACATGGAATTTTAGGTTTTGCATGTCTACCGTTTCACCAGCAAGCAACCAAAGCATCTTAAAATTGAACCATATTGCTTGAGTATAATATCCAAGTGAGAAGGTTAGTTGGGGCCGGAGGGTGCCCTGGCTCCTACCGTTTTTTACTCACTAGTTTAAATTTACACGTTTTTATCCTAAAATTTTATACGTATTGAATCAAAACCCCACCGTTCTAAAGCTCTCATGCCTTTCGCGCCCAGGAAAAAAAAATTCAAACTCCACTACCGAATATTTGTATTATGTGACTTATGACACACATGGAGTGCTCGAGTACATATAGTGAGATTTACGAACGGTGAAGACATTTGAACTTTCTTTACATTCTCACATAAATATAAATACCACTTATTTCTTATTCAAATAAGAAAAAATAATAATACCATCACTACTGCACCAAGACACATCAAAAGCACTATTGTCGACCAGCCTCCCTGAGCCCCTCTCCCCATTGTGTTTACATATGTGTGAGCTCACATATAAAAGTTCGTGTATATACACACACACAAAAAATTACTTTTATAATAACTAAATCATTTTATAAAAAGTGAGTCAAAAGAAAGAAAAATAAATTTAAAAAAAAAATACATATTGAAAAAACACCATGTGTTTTCTTGGATTTTGATTCTAGCTTTCAAATGTGGCTTCAACATATTGTCAACCGTTTTCATGGTGTTGGGAATAAGGTTCAAATCCTATTGCTATTACGGTGTAATGTATGGTTTTAAATTTAATAATACTTATATGGATTGTCTTAATAAGTATATTACTTTATTTTATAAACATTTTAGTTTTTCATTCAACATTCATCACTTACTTAAATATAATAAGAACCCAAATGTGGTTTTATAAGTCTAAATCTTATTATCAAACTGTCGTGTGAAAAGCAAACAAAAGCAGTCAAAAAGAAGATTTTGTATTGCAAAAAAAATATACATCTATGTAATCCATGGTTGGTGAGGGGTCAAAATTGCTGACCAGAATTAAAAAAAAAGGGGGGGGGGGGGGGGGGGGGGGGGGGGGGGGGCGGGGAGGGCTTTCAAGTTTAAATATTTTAGCCCAGTTTATTTAATATCTAAGGACCCACAACAAGTTTGGATAATACTTCACACTCAGCAAAAACGCACACTTTTAAACATAGCAACAAAACACAACTTTTTTTTTATATATATATAAACACAATTTGAGTAACTTTCTGCCTACTCAAAGGATTTTATTTTTCACTATTTTTTTAATTTTTTCTTATTTGATTAATGATAGAAAAATATAAATCAGCCACCACAAAAATAATTTTAAATAGAAAGCTATAAATACTTATTGTTTTAGTTGCAATATATAAGACAATCATGTTATTTTACTAATTTCGTGAAAGTAACGTTAAAAATGATGGACGGTTAATCATGCATCAGGTGGTTACGTTGATAGCTAAAAGACAAGGGGTACATGCACCAATCGGGTTTGTCCCGGTTGCTAAGTGTTATGTGTCTTATGTCCAAGGCTTGATACAAAACCACTATCGAGCCGTGGGTCTCATTGGAAGCAACCTCTCTATTTCCACGGGGTAGAGGTAAGGCTGTCTACATCTTACCCTTCTCAGACCTTACCTTAGCTTTTGCTATTGGTGGGATTAAGTGAGGATGATGATGATGATGATGATATAAGACAATCATGTAACCACTTACATGTCTCTCTTATTAAATCTATACAACACTATTTACATCTACAAATTTATGCGATATATGTTTAAAACTAAATATGTATTGAACGCGTCCTAGTAAAAAATAATTCATACAAAGTACTATCAGTTTCGTTTTTCTCTAGGATTATCACTTTTTCGAATAGATTGTCGAATTTAAATAGTATAGAGAGCGAGAATAAAATGATTAATAAATATGCAAAGAAGAAAAGTAGATGTCCCCATACATCAAACACTACTTCCTTAAACAAAGCAGATGAAAAGTCGAATTTGTTACAAGTCCATTATCTCAATTTGACCACAAAAGGTTGTCAAAAGTTACAATTGGTATAAATTTTGTATAAAATATTCCAAATTACCCATCATGTCATATATTTTTCCTCTCATTCGTTCAATGTATTGTAAGTCAGCTCTTTAAGTGGCCATGGGTCCAAGAAGTGTTAAAATGTTCTTGTAACAAGAAGTGTTGTTGACATAATTAGATGGGATATCAAGAGACTCATGTGTTATAGCTATGTTATAAGGAGGAGACATGGTCAGGAAGGTAATTTTACACCCATTTTAAGATGGGATATCAAGAGACTCATGCTTTAACATAGATATGTCATATAAAAGTTCCCCATAATACCCCTTATTACATTATGCACTTGTAACCCACACACTAACACCCGCATCATCAATTACATGTTAGTGAATGCGGATTGAATTCTTCAACTGAAAAGTCATGCGTTTCTATCAATTCCATGAGCTTCCTCTCACCGCCCTCAAACTTTTTATATGCAAAAAACCTCATAAGTAGAAAAAGTTGGAGAAACTTCTAATCTCAGATGTTTTCCTTGGCTAGCATGCACCTAAGCATGGTGCAACCGGGTTATATCGGACAAAGGTACACATCCTTTTGCAGTGAGATTTTCAAATACACTCTAGACAGATGTTTAGATACTTTTCTTAATATTTTTATATATACAGATTGCATTTGTTCTTTATATTATAAATTCCTTAACTAAGACCAACTTCTTAATAAAATTTTGTTTTCATCCCATGTCTACTTACGTAAAACGAAAGTAAGAAGTCATGAAGGGATATCTTGATGGTTAAAGTGTGTAGCTTACAACCAAAATGTTGGGGTTTCAAATTTTGTAGAATCTAGGTTGTGGTATATTTTATTATTGTAATTACTCTTATGCATACTTTGTTTTTCGTTTATGGTTTTCAAGCATACATTCGCTTGATGTAAAACACGTTTCGATAATATATTGAGCATGTTAAACGGTTATTATACCACGTGTTGATACCTTATTGAACTAAAGCGATACTGACCGTAACCCGCTGCAAAGCGCGGGTAATCCCACTAGTATATGTTATAGCTATGTTATAGTTCCATTAAGAATTATATTTAACCTTCTTTAGCGTTACAGTTCCAAAATTTTCAATCATTAGGATGATGTTGTAAATATTGCAAAGCTTCACTCACATTCTAATGATGTACTTTTTCTAGTTCTAAAGACTTTGTGTAATGTAATACCAAGCATCATGACAAAGTTCCATCATGGATGACTGTTTATATGTAGGCTTGATCACATTCATACTAAAGTCAACTTTAGTTATAGGTTCTTCATAGTGTAGCTTCACTGTAGTATTTGTACAAGAACTCCTGCTTCGGCTTTTTTTATTCGTTAATGTAAAGCCATGTCACCAAATTTCAATCTCATAGTTGAATATGCCTTGCTACTTTGTTTTATTGTTGCTCAAGAGACGACATCCCACCATGTAGGCAATTCAAATGAAGTCTTGTTTCTTATTCTTCTTGATTAATACTATTATGATACTTATTGTTACGACACAAAAAAGATTAACATTGACTATTGTAACACCCGAGCCAAATCTCACATCGGTTGTGGACCTGTGAGATTCTTGGTTTATAAAGATGGACGTGCCTCTTAAATCACCAACACGTTTTGGGTGCATTGGATGTGTAGCATATGAAAAACTCCACAATTAAGTATGCTCACATGGAAGTGTGGATGTTACAAATGGTATTAGAGACACGGACACGAACTTACACGATCTTAACAGGTTTCGTGTCCTAAACAGATAGTCACGAATAGACTTGTTAATTTTCGTGTCTAAAACCTCCATCCACCGTTGAAGTGAAGACCATTCCTAAATCCCTCAGCCACCCCCATCCACCGTCGAAGATCATCCCTAAATCCCTCAAGTTCGTATCTTATCATGTTTCTAAACAGGTTCATGTTTGATATTGATAGTGTTTCTAAACAGATCTTATTGTGTTAACCTCGTATAACTAGGTTCGTGTTTGTATTTACATGTTTCATGTTCGTGTATTAACAGGTCGTGCCTAACACGATATGACAGCCATACTTATGATATCCTTATAACACCAAGAATATTAATTCTAAACCATAATTCATTATTTTCTCAAATACTTACCAAACAATGGAAAACATACATTCTCACATATTTGTTATTTAAAACTAATAATCAATCAAGTATATTAATAAATTACTAACTCGTCCATTTGTGACATGGATAGTACGACATGTAAGTTAATCACTATCATACAAAATGCATACTATGTGATGTGTATAATATCGAATCGGTGTGTGCATGAATGATACTGAACGGGTGTTGATTATACCATTGAACTTTGTTGAACTCATAGAAGAACATATGACTGGAAAGCCAAAACATTATAACCTTTGATCCAAAATAAGTGAGAGCTTGAAGAACATATCCTCCCATGACAATGATCAAACATATGTTTCTGTAAAGTCTGCTACACATAAAGACTCTTGAAAAACATCTGCTGAAGAATAAAACAACTGTTGAAGACAACAGGCTCTGTTGATGACCAATGTCTGTTGAAGCCTTAACAGTGTTTAAGCTTCAACAGATGATGAAGACAGATGATTAATCAACAGATGTAATAGAACAGTATTTAGCCTAGTAGATGTTATACTTAGTTTGTTAGTTGTCATTGTCTAGGTGATGTCAGCTTAGATTATAACATATGTTTAGTTCGTAGTATAAATATAACAGTGCATGTACTGTTATATTCATCACCCAGCACACAACGTTCTTGTACAAACAAATGTGAGTAATCAGGCTGAGGGGGAGTTGTAATTATTGTACTGATTAATCTACGATGATTAATGAAAAGTATTTTAATAAAAACAACATCATATTTGCTATGAATTAAAGTTGATTTTCGATGCACTTTCCATTTATAGTAGTTATCGTTCATTTACTGTTTTATCTATCAACTTTCATAACAATCAAACTCAGATTCTAACATACCATATGAGATACTATCTCTCCCATTAACATGCTCTAAGATGTTGAAATTCATGGTGCCATTCTTCTCACGAAATTGCCTTAAGATTGTTGGTTACGGGATTCTAAAAAATAAGCTAAGTAAACCATAAATGGCAATCAAAACTACAATCTATTGTTTTTACTTTCAGCTTTGTTCTTAACTAGTATTTTACCGATGTCGCGCGTTGCTGCGACAACTTGGTTTTTACGACTTTGTTGCACAGACTAAGCTTTTGAATTGTACTTGATTTAACCTATATCTCTCATTCTATAAGATCACTTGGAAAGCACTAACATAGATCCATGAATAATTGTCACTACAGTATTTGCAACTTTCAATACAACGATCCATGATGGAGTAAAATCATAGAAATATAAGCCAACAACACTAAACCTAATTAAACCCAAATACCTGCTTGATCTCTGTTGCATTTTAGCATATTTATAAAAGCCTAATTGCAAAGTACAGGTGCCTGTGTAGAAACGTATTCTTTTGCTTGTAAAATTCAGAGCAGGACACCATCATCAACAACAGAAGTCGCCGGTGTTACCGTGCTAGCAACACCTACAATGGCACCGTCGAAACCTGACAGTAAATATGTCCATGGTTAGAAGACATCACGCCATTCATGTGTATTAGCTACTGGTCTCCCTTCTTGATAGACAATTTAAAAAGTTTCGAAAGATTAATTTACCTCCAATACACGAAGCAGACAGTTCCATCGTCAAGCGGAAACCCTAGTTTCAGCTGCCGTGGCCATCGTTCTCCTGCCCCACCGATGAAAGTCCGATGATAACCTGAAATAGAAAAAAAGAAGAAACAGAGTAGGGGTCAGTCACTGCTCGTTGGGTCATCGACGCCGCGATATCCACTCCAATAATCCCCAAATCGTCTCTGATTTCTCAGCAACACATAACAACATCCTCGTCGTGCAGCATATTATCTGGATGATAGATACGCTATTCGCGGGGTGGTCATTGTTGGAGGCGATGGGATGGACCTTTTTAGAGAGAGAAAGGAAGGGTTGGTTGATAGCCCCACGTTCATTGCACTTGTATTTCTTTATTTCAATTTTTTTTCTAAATTGTGCTTCTTTTATTTTAATTGTCAGTTATTTAATTTCCTAAAAAATAGCTTAGTGGACTAGTGGTTAGTTGTTTTCTATTTCCTTATATGTACGTATGAAACTATCAGAAGAAATCAGTGAGTAATGTTTATTAAAAAGTGTGTTAGTTTTTTTTTTCTCAAATAATTTTTAATTCTCTTCCAATGCTAGTTCAAAATTAGGAAACTTGAATGGTGTTATTTGGAATCTAAATTAGGATTGATTGGTGTATCTGTATCTCAATTCAAGTTTAGAATTTGCTCAATGACTAGTTCGGGTGGTGTTTTCTGTATCTCGAATTATCGTTGCCTATCCGTTTTAATTGAATTTTTGAATTCCTATCCGTTATCGTGTTCCGATTCTACTATCATTGGTGTTGATGGTTTTGTTGTGGTGATTTGTGCCACTGATCTTAGAGAGAGATTGAAACATGGCTTCAAATTGACTTACACCTACCTGTAACAAAATACGTGGCAGAATAAGGGTACCTGCTTCTAACAGAGGAGAGGAAGGTTAACCGGGATAACTGGTGAAGTCATGGGACGTTTTGCTACAGTTTACGTCTCTCACAAACAAATCTTGAACTTGTATATATATATATATATATATAATATCAAATTTGATAGCCCTTCCTTGCTTACCAATCTATACTTACATTATAAAGGAGGAGGCATGGGCAAATATGTCCAAAGTGTTAAAGTTAAGATGACATCCCAAGAGTCTCAAGTGTAATCTTCAACTTTTTACCCTTTTTGTTCCATTTATACCCTTGTGTACCACCTTTAATAGCAATTGTACAAAATAATAATGCAACACATTTCCTTCATACAAAGTCTTAACCCCTAATCTAAGTGTTATTACTACTATTTATGAATGATTTAATGAAACCCATTCAATGAATCATCCAATTAAATTGTCCATGGAATGATAATATACTTGATTGTGAATGCATATAATATGACCGAGGCCTTGTTATTTGTATCACACTTCATGGGGGACATTAATCAGGTATTCCATTTTTTTAATATTTTTTTTTGGCAATTTTATATTTTTGAAAATTAATCAAATCATTTAAATTATCAGCCAAAGCATGTTGGATTCACTAGCGACGAAGGGGGAAATACCTTTGATTTGCGATGGTTCGGGCATAAATCTAATCTGCACCATGCAAGTATCCACAACGTAAATTTGTTAACTAATTTAATAACTATAATTATAAAATACTAATTCAATAAACTCATAAATATTATTTGTTTTATATTTAGATTCACCTTTAAAAAGTTAACGCATTTGCTTTAGAAAACTATTTTTTTTAGAACACCACCAAGTAGGGTTAACAGATGGAAATGAGCAAGGTTGACGGATGGACATGGGCATCGTATTGTACGTGCTTATCAGTGATTGGAGGGTGAGGAAGCATCCGTGACAATGGACGAACCTTGGAGTTTGGACTCTAAAGTTCATTTTTTCTGGTTGTTCTTTTAAAAAAAAACTAATAAAGTCGTCCGGTCTTAATTTAATTTAAGGATAGAATGGTAACTTACCGGTATTATTTATATATAATTTTAATTATTTTTTATGGATTATAAAGTTATAAGGTTGATGCTAAAATTAAAACACGTATGGGACAGAGAGATAATTCTTACAACTGCAGCACAATTCTATCACAAGGATATGGAGTCTCTACAAAAGGCAATTCAAGCTAATTTCACTCATGTAAGAAACTAATTAAATAAATATATAAAATCTTTAATTTTATAAAAATAAATTTGTATATCGTATTATGAATCATTAGGGATTATGGTCCGATGATGTGACCTCTTGGAAGGATTGTGATGATATTTCCACCTGCGTCAACAAGTAAGTTGTTTCTTTACATTGTTATTTATTTATGGACCGACTACAATTGTTTGTTTGACATATACATTAGTTACAAGATTATTCGTTGATTAAGAATTTATGTATTTTAAAATACGATATGATCATTTGAATAAATTGTCATTTTAATCTAAATTCATATATATATATATATATATATATATATATATATATATATATAGGCTATGTATCTAGTGAAAACCTTAGTGAGTTGTGAAAACTCTAAAAACCCATCCAATGGATATCATGGTGCCACATCTACCTTTTCCTTTATTCAACACAAGGGTAAGATGGTCAAAGCCCCATCCCATAGAAGCCCCTTTTTGTTAATACCCGACACAACTTCTTTTTTGCAGATATCAACTCACCCATCATCCTCCTTTCCTCTTTCTTAATCTTGAACTTCTACAAAAAGCATACTCAAACCCATTTTCTTCTCTCTCTCCACTTCATTTAAAAAAAGAACCAGGTTGTAGATCGGTTGGTTTTCATACACAGGTTCTCCCCTCTCTCTTGTTCTAGGTTGCAGTTCGGTTGGTTTTCGACACAGATTTGGGGTTTGTACAATCAAGATCCGATTGGGGTGTTAAATTTTGCTTGGTTTCGACACAGATCGGTTGTTTTTTAATTGCCATTCTCATTTTCTTCTAATTCTATTGGGGTGTTATCCCTGGTTCTATTTTGTTTGTACAATCAAGATCCGTTGTTGAATTCTGTCGTCGTCGTGGATTATTTTTCGATCGGTTTTATTAGTTGTTGCTTTCTCGTCAACATCATCGCCGTCATCATCCTCGCCAATTTCTACAACCAGGTCAGTTCCAGATCTGCTTTATTAGTTGTTTCCAGATCTCGATCTGTTCATAAGTTTGCAGATCTGTTTGCAAGTGTCTTTGGATTTTATTTCTTTTCTGGCAAGGATGATATCTTATTTCTTTTAGTCACATATTTTGGATCTGGTATTCTTTACATACAAAAGTTACTTTGAGTTTTATGTCTTGTTATTAGCGTGTTGATTGAGTTATTTGTTACAGGTTTATTTATGATTATTGATTTTTTATTTATTTATGATTATTGATATTGATTTATAATTCAATAGTTTAGTTTAATTAATGATGATAGATTATTGAATTTGAAGTCAATTTCTTCTGAAACTGATTTAGATAAATGTCTAGAACATCATTTGAAGTCAATTCTTTTTCAAGATTTTGTTTATAGCAAGCATTTTTTTAATAGAAAAAGCAAACATTTTTTTTAATAGAAAAAAGATCATGTTACATAAATATATTTTTAAAATGTTCAGTTTTTTTTTTTTTTTTTTTTTTTTTTTTTTTTTTTTTACATTCTACCATTTTTCTTTTATGCAGATGGATTTTTTGATGAAGGATGTGAAAGAACATGAGATGGGTTGTTATAATGAACATTTTTTATTTGAGACATGTTATCATTTTTTATTACAAGTGTACATTTAATAATTAATAGATTGTTATGTTCTTTTTATTTCTTTTAAATATAATCAAATGCATTTTGTTTATTTCTACTGTAGATGTTACATAAATCTAACATGGGGATTATAAGTTGTAACATGGTAACAAAAATCATAATATACTATAAGTGAAAAATGTAACACGTAACAAAGAGTTGTTTCATGTATATACATGTTTTTATTATAAGTTGGCATTTTTGTAACATGTTTTGTAACAAATACCAATGATACCTATAACATGTTACAACGTAACACATAAGTGTTACAGACAACTAACTGATGATACGTATGACATGTTAAAACGTAACACATAAGTGTTACAGACAAATTTGACTGATCGAATAAATGTAAAAGAGAGGAAGAAAGATGAGAGAGATGCAGGAGATAAAAAGAGGAGAGAGGAGAAAGGAGAGAATGTGTAAGTGATGGGTATGTGGAAAATACTAAATTACCCTTTATGTACCTTTTATGTCAAAGCCATTAATATTTTAAATTTTAAAAATATTGGTTTGATCTCCACCTTTGATTAAGTGTGATCAATGGCTATTATAGGGTTTCTTGGGTTTTCACAACTCACAAGGGTTTTTATTTTAGCTCAACCCTATATATATATATATATGGATTCTAGGTATGCGAAAGAAAGTATAAATTTGGCATGCAAATGGGGTTACAAAGGTGTTGAGGCTAGCGAAACTCTTTCAGGTGATCACAATACTATGTTTCAATATTTTTCTTGTGTAACGAACTCGCTGCAACGCGCAGGCATCACCACTAGTACTATGTAATGTACTTTATATATGCTAGGTTACAATAAAAGTTCTACTAAATGCGTATAGTGTTCCTTTGTTTGATCATGTTGGTGCATCTACTTAGCACATGGGGGACATGAGGTAGATGATCATAGCTAAGGAATACATATAAATCATATTTAAAGTAGACTGCACGTTTATTAAATTGAGAAGACGATGATATAGTATAAGATGTTGACGAACTTAGGCACTGAATGATTAGGTGTTGAATGGTTCAGCTATGCACTAAGTCTAAAGGGCTGTTTGGTTGATTAAGTGCTGAATTATTAAGAGGTCTGAATGATTAAGAAGTCTGAATGGTTAAGCGCTGAATCATTAAGTTGGACATCTTAATGGTTAGTTTTCTTGTCCCACGTTGGTAGGGGAGCCTTATTAAGGTTCAGCCTAGTTCAGTGCTTAATGGTTCAGCGCTTAATGGTTCAGCAACATCCTAAATCTTAATGATTCAGACTTAACCATTCCATTCAGAAGCTGAAACAAACACACTTAATGCTGAATCATTCAGCGCTGAATGGTTAAGAGCCTCATTAAGAGGCTACCAAACAGCCCCTAAATGTTGAATCATTCAGAGCTGAATGGTTCAAAGTCTCATTAAGAGGCTACCAAACATGCCCTTATTCCAACAAAGTTCAGACCAGATCGGTATGGCTATCTGAATTCACTTAGTGAATCATTCACTTAATGCAAAATTGAAGTATTATGTCACTAATAAGACTTTACCATGCTCTTTTACATAACCTTCATGAAAGAGTTAATTGCCAATTTAGTCCCTGAGTTTTGTCAAAAATTGTCACTTTAGTCCAAATAGTTTTTTTTTTCTCATCTGTGTCCTTGAGGTTTCTATTTTTTGTCATTTTAGTCCAACCCCTAACTCTGTATATTAACGTTTAAAAATTATGGGAGGAAACATAAGAGAGAAAAATTTTAATTTGTTTTTAAATTCTTTTTTCCTAAAATAACCCAATTTAAATTTAGTAAATTAGATTTCATATTATTATTTATTTTTTTTATTTGGCACATGACATGACACATGGCATACCCAATGAGGAGAATGTCTCTTTGAATGTCATGTCATTAAAATAATTTTCTTAGGCCTTCATTGAATGACAACTCATCAATCTTCAGTTCTTTTATTATAAGTTATAGATTTATTTTTTTGAAGGAATTAGAATTTGTCAAGGCAAATATCAGTTCAAAATCCACAAGTTTTTATTTTATTTAATAAAAGAGTATTTTAAATATGTAATCATCAATTATTATTTTTAATTTAAAGACGTGGAGCCCATTTTTATGAATCTTATTATTCATTTATCAAACTGTGGTCTCACGTGTGAAAGGCAAACAAAAGCAGTCAAAAAGAAGTTTGTATCATCTAAAAGATGCAGCCCACGGTTGGTGAGGGGTCCGTCAATATTTTAGCCCAGTTTATTTTATCTCAGGACCCACAATACATTTGGATAACTAACTTAGCACCTAACAAAACATTCACTTTAAAATACAGCAAGTATCATATTTATGAACCATACACCCTATAATTAGGATTCATACACTATGTCTCACATCACAGACCAACAGGAAGCTGCCACATACTCAGAATGTGATGTCATACACCCCCAAATGTGATGCCACAGGGTGTATGAATCCTAAAACCCTATTTGATTAACTATTTGTTCTTGATCGCGTGATTGTCGTGTATTTTTAGAAAGCGTCTCAACCGTTGACTAAGAATGTAATCCATAGGTGTTTGTGCTTCTCGGTTTTCACTGCTCGGGAATTGAGGCCACTCCTTGACAAGTCTAGTTTAGGTTGGTCTGTGACAGCAATCGAGAGTCACAGACGGGCTATAAAAGACGGTTCCATGACATTAAGCGTCCGTTTAGTAGAGATCGCAAATTCAAATTTAGGATGGTCTATGACAGCAATCGAGAGTCACAAACGAGCTACAAACGAAACGGTTCCATGACATTAACCTTTTTTAAGGGCATGTAGTCGACTGCTTTTACCAAATTTATCGCTCGCATATAAAGAGAGATGAAGAGCAGATTATGTAGTTACATAGCCGACATATTTATCACATTTAAGACATCTATGTTATTGCTTTGCAAGAAGATAAATAAGATATTCCAATAGACCATAAGATAGCTCCTCAAATTTCTTCACAGAAAAAGAGTTTAAACCTGCCAAAATTCCTTACAAACCAACATGAACACAACACAGTTTAAAAGAGCTTAGTTTTTATGGTTACTTTTTGGCATAACTGATGGCCATTGAGTTTTGAGGAGTGATCTTGAAGCCTTGCAGGGATTGCATTGCAGTTGAAGATTCGTTTTCATCGTCAAACTCAACAAATGCAATACCTGGTTTTGCAGCTATCATTCTGACCTCTTTGAAACCCGGGAACTGTTTGAATAAAAGCTGCAGCATGTCGTCTGTTGTATCATGTGGCAGGTTTTGTACAAAGAGAATGTTGTTTGGTGGTGTTGCTTCCTGCGCGTCTGGCTTTCCGTTTCGGTATGAAGCCTACGTACACATGTTTGCGAGATTCATCAAATTATTATATAATTATCAAGAATTGATATAACTGAAACGGGTTGAACGAGTCAAAATTTTAATTCTCTCTCTTAATCATAATTAAAATGTTAAGTGTGGGTAAAATTCAAAAACTTACAGCAGGGGTTCCATTATTGTCGGTTCTTACACCATTAGTAGCCTGTGGACCATCTCTCTTCTTCTCAGCTGTATATTAAAAGAAAGGTTAAAATAAACAATATACAATCTGAATTTAAAACCTTTTTAAAAAAAATGTATGATTTTATCTTTAAATAAACCTGACATTAGGCATAGCGTTTAATTTAGAATAATAGTCCAATCCCTATATTGACTTACTTTTTTCCTCTTGCTTCCTTCTTTTTTCCTTTGGAACAAATGTATTATCTGCTTTAGCAATACAATCCGACTTGCCTTTGGCATATTGGATACGCTGTGTCGCGAAAAAACAATGTTAGAATCTCCACAACAAATAGATAGCTAAGTAGAGATAAAAAGAATCACGAAGAGGAAACAACTGAACATGAATGAAATTGACAAAACAAAATACCGCATTAACAAAAGTGGTAGCAACCTTAAAAATGATAATAATTCTATATACATTTTGAAGCTGCTTTTAAAATGAAGTTATGTATCTTATTCTTCAGATATTAGTGAATGCAATAAATATCAATCAGCAACTTCAAATGCACAAGGATATAAATTAAAATACCATATGTAAGCATTGCTTGAATAAAACTAGAGAGGTTGAGAGAAGGCAGTAGAGGTTTCAAATTAGGGTTCCAAAACTCACCATAGGTTTGTCATAGAATGGAAAATTTTGCATCTGACGGACAGCATTACTGGCAGCAGTAACTTCACTGAAAACAATCCATGCCTGCCCACGAAGCTTAGCAGTCTTCAACGCAACAACATCCAAAATCCTCCCATACTGGGAGAACAAGGCATACAAAGACCGTTTCAACTCTGATAATCAAAACAGCAAGTGAGTTACCACCACAAATCAAAGTTTTAACAGGTAAATAAGCTACTTTAGCTAAGATGAGAGTTGCTATCAAATATTGACTTCAAGCAAAAGAACGAGAGAGAGAGAGAGAGAATAAGAATATGCAGCAGTAAAGCTTACATGCAGCACAAATATGTCTTGCCTAAATATGCATGGAAAAACTTCTATGGGGCAAGCAGTAGAAGTTCTAACTGGGGTCGTGCTTGCAGGTTGACAGGTCAAACCCAGCCCATAAATACAAAATTTAATAAACCCAAATCGTATTAGTCACATAAACACAAACGTGACACCAGTTTTCACGCACACAACCGGTTTAACCTGAAAACTTAATTTCATTTTAATTTTTGCACATTTACTAAAAAAATTAGAAATGTAACACAAAATACAAATGCATATAAAAATTATGTTTACACTGTAAAACCTGGTGCTCATTTCTCTGCTATTGGTTAAACTTTTGCATTAAACCCTCAATCAGTTTAAGCTATTACAAATCACATTTTTGAAAGAAAAAAAATTAAATGGGTAAACCCACAAACCACCAGGTCCACTTAAAAAAACGACCAAATGTGTTCACAATTTTAGTCCAAACCCACGAATTTCATGTTAGGTTCATGTCTTATACGAAATTCACACCTCTAGTGTGTAGTGACTAGTGAGAATGTGAGATCTACCATACCAAACAACGAGGCACACTTCAGATCATGCATTGTATATTTGTATTACACTGTCACTGCAACATTATCCCAACCAAAGACACTTTCAACTGGTTTGTCAGCAGTGAGCAGTTTGCAATCTGTCAGCATAATCTAGTGGTATTATTCATGTTTACTATTTTCCTTTCTTTTTGCGGCCAGACCATTAAGCATTACCCGTGAACTCCCAAATAGGTTCGTTCGTCAAATTCCGTCAATCCGTCATTCTAAATCATCAACGATCACATAAAACCATGTCTACCTAAAACTTCAAAGATACATTTTCCCATCTCTTTATTCTCTCGGGTTTATAGGACATACCCGAAGTACCCTTACCCCGAAACACATTCTAAAAAGTTCAATATATTGTAGTTAATAACTTAATATATATACACTTTTACACTCTTTGACTAAAGAAACAGTCAATTAAACTAGTCCATTTGTAACATCTTAACCCTAAACCCTAGTTTCTAGCTTGTGCACATTCCTCTACTGCTTCTAGTAAATTAATGCTAATTATCTCATAAATCCATAACGAACAATGCATACAGTAAGTTTATCACACTTATTATTACCTATTTCAAGTAGAAAAACAAAAATGTAACACATAACACTAGTCTAAATAAACGAATTCATAACAGAAAAAGGGGTAAGAAGAGGGAATGGATGGATACCTTCTTTCTTGACCTTTTCGTTGAGATTCTTAACGTAAATGGTCTGATTGGGTGGTATGTCGGTCGTCAGCATCCTCACTGATATAGCTTGAGGTTCTGGTGGTGTGCGTATGAGAGGGAAGAGGGGAACGTTACAAGCCCTAGAAATATTATTATTATTATTAATATTATTACAAACCGTCCCTCTTTATGTTTAATTTTAGAACTTACCCCTGTGGAATTAATAATCTCGTAAAATACCACTAAAACTTTTCAGGATTTGTTCCATACTACTAAA
The DNA here is from genome assembly GCA_028751855.1 of Ambrosia trifida. Taxonomy (NCBI): domain Eukaryota; kingdom Viridiplantae; phylum Streptophyta; class Magnoliopsida; order Asterales; family Asteraceae; genus Ambrosia; species Ambrosia trifida. The sequence continues at coordinate 26,374,193 of CM054127.1, forward strand.
TTTTTTTTCATTCTTTTTCGTAATTATATAAGACTGTGTGTTGTGGACACGTGAGCGACCAGGCGCGAGCAGCCACAACAGTCCCACACTAACCCGACGCGAGCGAGCCAACGGGAGCAGGCTCACAACGCGAAGAAAGAAATTTGTGTTGGATTTGTAGGTTGTGGTCGCGCCGGTGCTCACCCCCAACCACAACAGCCTGACGTGACTGAGTAACTTGAAAGTCATGTCAGTGGCTTGAGGCGGTGCTCACCACAAGCCACAACGTACATCCTAGGAGTCAACTAAGTTTCAATTTACTGCATTTTTATTGTAATTACTTGGTTTCTTTTACATTTTCTACAATAGAAAAGGTTTTCAAAAGTCATGTTTGAATTTTGAAAAATACCTAGGTACATTATGTTATTTAAGAAAGGTAGGTTATGATATATTGATATGTTTGTTGAGGTATTAAATATTGAGTAAGTAATATAAAGACTTTTGATTCTCATTGGTCACTTTTAGGGTACAAGCAAGCTGAGCCAAGCCTCTACTTTGCTCACCTAAGCTCGAGCTCAGCTCGTACAATGTAAAAGAGCTTACGTTGCCTGGTTTAACTTTAGAGAGCTCGTGTCTAGCTCATTTTGAGCTTTATTTCTAAAGTTGCTCAGCTTGTTAGTAGGTTTTTAAGCTCGGGCTTGGTTCGTTTCCTATAATTTAATTACTTTATCATTATATATTTATAATCATGATAACTATATACAATATGTTTGTTTAGGCTTGCGAGCCTAGTATATGTGAAGCTCATGTTCAAGCATCATCATCATCATCATCATACTCAGTTAATCCCACCAATAGCAAAAGCTAAGGTAGGGTCTGAGGAGGGTAAGAGGTAGACAGCCTTACCTCCACCCCGTGGGAATAGAGAGGCTGCTTCCAATGAGACCCCCGGCTCGATAGTGGTTTTGTATCAAGCCTTGGACATAAGGCACATAACACTTAGCAACCGGGACAAACCCGATTGGTGCATGTACCCCCTTGTCTTTTGGCTATCAACGCCACCACCTGATGCATGATTAACCCTCCGTCATTTTTAACGTTATTTTCACGAAATTAGTAAAATAACGTTAAAATTAGTGCAACTTTACTTTTGCCCCCTGAGGGCCACACATATATACATTATATGTGCACAGCCGTAAGCGGGGCTTGTGAAGCTCATGTTCAAGCAAATTTATTAAATGAACTCCAATATAATTTCGAGAGCTCATTTAAACTAGGCTTAATTCAAGCTTTTAGCGAGCCAATTTCAAGTAGCTCACAAACGACCTGACTTGCGTGTTTATGCTAACATGAAATCTGGCGTTAAACTCCGACAATGATACATTTTCAATACGCACCTTCAACATCACTACCATTGTATTGTAGGATCACACAACACAGTCTTGATGTAAAAAGCTTATTTCAATAATGTATGCAACATCATCAACTCTGAATAATACAAGGTCCTAAAGAACTACAGCTTTCTTTACTTAGAAAATTACACTATCATGGTACTTGTTTTGATACTAAGATTTCAAAATTGGAAAGAAAATATACATCTATGGAGTTCGGTAGTTGCCAACTTTGCACCTGATAGATTGATCAAGTTTACTTTTTTGGATCAATATTTTCTTGATTGGGTTCAGAATCATCTTTTTTCTCCATCACTTGCTGAATGCCTTCTTGATAACCTTGTATGAAGCTCTTCAGTGCATCTCTGTAAGCAGAGGCTCGGGTCATGTAAACCCGTTGCAAAGCTGGCCTGAGTGTCTCCATTCCGCCTCTAGCAGCCACCGCTGAGATCATAAATCCATGCACAAGATAAAGTTATTGTTTTTGCATTTGCATATCTACAAGTTAAATTAAACTTTTCAGTACATAATTTACCTAGATCCTCCAATGTAGAAGGTTCCGTTTCTCCACTGGAATCTTTAACTCCTTCAGCCTCATCTCCAGATTTTTCTTTCTTCTTATATTCGTTTGGACGCAACTCTGGACCTATATCTCTTACCCAGCTTGCAGCATAGAGTCTAGTTGCTTCCTTCAAAATCTGAAGGATGGTTCCATAACAATAGTCAATTACACGCACGGTTTTTTTACGGTCAGTTTAAACTGGTTTAGACGATAACTCTGGGCCGAACCGCAAGCTATAGTTTTAAGGAACGACATACAAAATTGGCCGAGTTTGGGGGGTCGGCCGGTTTTTTCCGGTGAGCTTTTAAAAGTTGGTTTTGATGGTTTGGCGTTCGGAACTATTTTTTTTTTTTTCTAACATCATGAGTTTATAACAATCCAAATAAACATAAAGTGTGGCTCAAGGAATCAAAAACAACAAGAAGACATAAGGTACTACTAATAATAGGATAACAGGATCCTACATATAACATAAAATGGTGGGCAAAAACTATAATGCTAACAGAGTAAAAAGCAAAGAAACAAGGAAAGTAGAATGGGCCTCCTTGAAAATACATATACGGTCCCTCCCTTAGAAGATTTATACGCGAGACAAAGTTAAGTGTAAGGCAAGGAATATGTAGGAAAAGCTAAGGTCCCAAGACAAAACCTATACACCCCTCTACCCATAAGCTAAATCCGACGTCTCCACAAACTTCTATCCTTGATCATGTTACGAGAGAGATGCACGTCTAGTAAATTATGCACGATCCTCTCCAAACAGAACAAAACTGTCCAACAGAAAACAACAAAGTGCCAAAACTAACCGTTAAACATCCCTACAAACTAGGGGTGAGCAAATGTCGGTTCGGTTCGGTTTTTACATATAACCGAAACCGATAACCGAAGTTCGGTTTCAGGAAAATCCATAACCGAAACCGTTCGGTTATGTCGGTTCGGTTACTTCGGTTAATATATCGGTTATCGGTTCGGTTTCGGTTATGTTCGGTTAATAACCAAACATAAAACTTGTGCAAAATTATAAACTTAAAATAGTTACTAAAGTGTTTTGAACATTTTTCAAAGAATACAAATATGAAATATATATAAAAACGCAAGAAAAATACATGAAATACCCATGAAATAAATAAAATATGTTTTAAATATATGGATGTATATGAAAAATACATGAGTTACATAAAAAATATATTTAAAATACATAGATATACATGAAAAATACATGAAATATGTCGGAAATACATGAAAAATATATTCCAAATATATGGATATATGTATGAAAAATAATGAAGTATATAACTATCGGTTCGGTTTTGGTTATTTCGGTTACGGAAGAGGGGAAAACCGTAACCGAATGGTTCGGTTTTGGCCATATGTTAACCGTAACCGATCGGTTAATTCGGTTTCGGTTATTTTCGGTTCGGTTATCGGTTCGGTTTCGGGTTTTTTCGGTTATCGGTTTTCATATGCTCACCCCTAGTTTAGTTCTGTTTGGAACTGTGAGTCGGCTGCTATTAGGAATGTTTTGACGGTTTGTTTAACAAACCGTCAAAACATTCCTAATAGCAGCCGACTCACAGTTCCAAACAGAACTAAACCATTAAACAACAAACCGCCAGAACATCCCTAATAGCGGCCAACCCAAGTTCCAAACAGAACAAAACCGTTAAACAGCAAACCGCCAAAACTGAACCGTAAACTTAACCTTTTGGATCCTAAACATGCCAAAACCAAACGACTTGCTTCGGTTTGGGTGGCTAGTTCAGCTTTAAAGGTTTATGAACACCCTAACAGAAACAAGTTGCAGTGCTATGTTCTAACAGTTAACTATTAAAGAAAGACTCACCAAGTATCGTTCTTTGATAGTTAGTTTTCTTCGTTTCTTGAAATGAGGCGGGTCGGGCAACGATGAGGGGAATGCAATCTCTTTCAAATCGTATCGAACATAATCACGCACTTTACTCCAAACTACTCTCACCTTCATCCTAATCCTTGATTACCTCAACCAAATTTACAAAAAAAAAAAGTGAGTACAAAAACACTTTGTATAAACATTTTTATTGAGGCATTTCATCAAACACTTGGTATGCAATACACAATAGCTATGATTCCCAACAAATATAATCACATACCCACAGTGATACATGATACAGACACAAGGATAAAGATTATGAACATAACAACACATAACCCTAAGTGTCATAAAATATAAAAATAAAAAATAAAGAGATGTGTGGAATTACCTAGGGGAGTGATAGACGACGTTGAAGAGTTTAGAGGTGAAAAGAACGGTACAACTTCATTGGCGAGTTTGCTTCGCCGGTAACCGGTATACACCTCCGATGTTGAAGATGAAGAGTTTACTGCAACCTTTTGACGGTAGTGTTTTACAAACTCAACCACTTTTTTGTAAATTTCACACTTTAGCCACAATTAGTTTTTTTTTTTTTTTTTTTTTTTTGAAGGTGAAGGTCTCATTCGGATGTGCAGAGTACCTCACATCCGCTCTTGCAGGTCCTGCCCCCACTCACACGCCCAGACTATGTTGTCTGAATCGGTTCCACGCTGGGGTGGTGGTAGGCATAAGGCTCCCTCCGGAAAATTTCCCGACACCTGCCACTTGACAGATGTTGCACCCTCCATAAGAGGCAAGCCTCTCTAGAGTAAATGCACGGTAATAGAAAACCGGGGTTGCCATCAGGATTCGAACATGTCCCCTCTATGAGAGGTAGGCTCTAACCATCACTTGGCTTACCACTCCACCATAGGTGGGTGGTTAGCCACAATTAGTTGTACCGGTACCAGTGTAAACCAGTTAAGCTTCTCGTGAGTTACTTGAGATTAGCTCGCTAAAGCTCTATTCAAAATGAGCTTAAATGATCTTGAGCACAAGATCAAGCCTGAAAATAAGCTCGTTTGATAAGTATGCTTGAACTTTAGTTATCAAACTTAAACTAGCTCGTGAGTCTAGGTTAACCTATTGTACATATAATTATTATTTAAATAATAATATAATAACTATTATTATATAAACTAATGATAAAGGTAATTGAATAATATATATATTACGTGAATCATACTCGAGCTTAAAAATAGAGCTCAAATTTAGTCGAGTTCGAGTCTGATCAAGCTCATCTTGGATAAGCTTGTCTACGTTGCTAAAACTAGTTGCGTGCTAGTTTTAGTTTGTTTATTTGAGTCGGAACTGATTCAAAAAACCCTTCACAAAACCTAATGCGTAAACCAAAAATAAAAATTTATTGATTAGTAGTGTAGATGATCCATCATCTTAGATCAACTTGCTAAAATTTTGAATCAAGTTGTTTAAAAAACCGCGAGTTAGAACAACTAGACTCGTCTAATGAGCGATATCTAGGGGGTGTAAACGATGCGCAATTTTTCGAGAGCTACCCAGGATCGGATCGGTAAAAAGCTCAAACGAGCCGAGCTCGAGCTCGAGCTTGAGAAATGACTCGTTTAGTTATCGAGCTCGAGCTCGAGCTTTTCATACAAAGAGCATTTAGGCCCGCAAGCCTAAACGAACCAAACAAATTTTATATTATTATTGTTTTATTTATACAATACCTGCTATTTAACATTGGCGAGTCAAGCTTTGGCTCGTTTAAGCTATCGAAGCGAGCTCGAGCCGGGCTTTTAGCTCCTTTAAAATTATTCTAAAATTATTTTGAGTCTAGCTCGAGCTTTTGGGTTTTTACTTTTGAGCCAAGCTCGAGCTTCATAAAAGCATGACGAGCCGAGCTTGAGCCCAGTCAGACTCAGGCTCCCCTAGCGATATCGGTTAACTGTTAACGTCCATAAAAATTAAAAACATACCAACTGGCTAAACTCAAAACCAAACCCAGCCCATTCTCTACAAAACAAACCGGCCCAACCCACAAACACTACTTTCAAAATTACATCTTTACCCTTCCTCTTATTCGTATTTCCATAACCCCATCGTCCTCCATCAACCGCCGTCGACCCACCAAAATGTTACGTTCCATCCTCCGATCCGCCGCCACCACCACACCAACAAAACCAGTCATCCCATACCTTCTAGAACCTTCCACATATCATCTCATACCTTCCAGAACCTTCGCTTCAAAGAAATCCAAATCCTCACCATCTAAAGGCGGCAACAAGAAGGCCCAACCTAAATCCAAACAAGATAATAAATCCAAGTTTAAACAGGAAGACATTGCCACCTCATCTTCCGTTGATGACGCACTTCATGACCTCATCTCTGATGAAAAGAATCGGAGGCGGTTACTTGATGAAGACGACCTCAATACGTCACTTGACGTTGGACCTAACGGCCGTCCGTTGTTTACTAACGCCGGTTCGTTATCTGAACTTAACCGAAAAGACGCCTGCAGTTACATGAAGTTCAGGTATAATAATAACAATAATAATAATAGTTATAATATTATTAAACATCTGTATTTTTGTTTTATAATGTTATGCAGTTACGTGAAGTTTAGGTATGATCATAGTTATCAAAGACGCTAGGCGCTCAAGGCGCATAGGCCTCGCCAGGGCTAGGCGTGAGTCGCGAAAAAAGCGAAGGCCTGAGATAAAAAAAAGTGAATGATGTGTTAAATGTGTTTTACTACACATCTGCGAACAAAGAAGATAAAGTAAAAATATATTAAAATAATACTATTTTTCATCTGGTTAGTGTAAAAAGTTTTAAAATATTGATGTATTAGTGTATAGACTAGTTTCCTTAGATAAAAGCAGAAATCTGGCCGGAATCTAGCCATAATTTAACGAATTTGGCTGGAAACTCTCTAGAATTTGGGAATCTAGCTGAAATCTGCGCCTAAACTATCACCTAGAGAATTAAAGCACAATTTTCTTGACTCAAAGTGCAAATGCATCGCCTCGTCTTAGAAATGTGCCTAGGCGCAATAGGCGATGGCTTTTGACAACTATGGGTATGATACATATGTAAACTAGGAGTGACGGTTTCTGGCCTGGTTAATACAAATAAAGCCTGTTTAATAATAATTAAAATAAACTTAGGAGGCTAGGCTTTGTCATTGACTCATTTCTCCTTCTTGCTATATAAAATATACAACTTTGTTACAGAAGTGAGGTATAAAGCAGTTAATGAGTTGTATTCATGTTTGATATTTGTGTTAATTGCGTAGACGATGAACCTTTAACCACTATAAGACCTGTTTTGCCATCTCTACTGTAAATTATATTTTTAATGTTATGCATTTACATGAAATTTAGGTATAATATATCTTTTAATGTATATTTTTTAGGTTTTGCTGTTACATGAAATTTAGGTATAGTACATCTGTGAAATGTATTTGTAATGTTATGCAGTTACATGAAATTTAGGTATAATATATCTGTGAATTTGTTTTTAATTATTATGCAGTTTTTATGTTTGTTATTTGAAAGTTTAATGTTTGAGTATTATGGTTTGCTTACATCCCACCCTCCCTAGACCCTACCAATAGCTTCTGCAGCTATGGATTTTTAATATTATGCAGTGTTTCTATTTGGATTTTTGAAGTTTAATATATGAGTTTTGTGGATTTTATACACTATCGATTGTAAGTTGATTGTTGAGTTGTTTCGGTATATACAGTAGGAAGAAACTAGACGAGGTGTTACCAGAGAGGTTGCCGGTGGGGATGGTGAAGGAATTTGAGGAGTCGATGAGAGATGCATTGCTTGTCCGACACAGTTTCTTGGATCTTCGGGATAATTTTAGGCGTATCGTTGATCCTCCTTTGCAATCTAGTACTAGCAAAGGTGTGTTTTTGGTTTATTAGGGTTAAAAACTCTTTGTGGTTATATTTTTGTTAGGGTTATAGACTGCACTTATTATTTGGTAAACATAAATAATTACTTGTTGGATTGGTTTCTCTTGCTCTTTAGGTTAATTGTGCATCAGAAGTATCCAGCACCATAAATAACAAACACAATTCAGAAATCGTAAAGCATAGTTCAACAAGAGCATCACCCGTTGTTTACAATCTTCTATGATATATACAGCTTATTGTTTTTAAAATATATAAAAGATATCTACAATTTGAATATTCAATTACATGAATAATAACAAGATAAAGATAAATAAAGCCCTCATCATTATCTTTATCTTATGTATCAACTTCTGTCAAGTAGCAACTTGATCCTAAGGTAGCAACCTTAGTTCAGTAGTAACATACTAACATTTGTGTTGAGTTTTTGTACCATCAGTCCTTTTTTCTATTTCCCAATAGCAACATATTATGAGAATTTTTTTTGTGATTCCAATTTTATTTCAGGTTTGACAGCTCAGAAGCAAATGGTATTGGATGGCCCGGTAAGCTGTGGAAAGAGTATTGCTCTTGCAATGCTCGTTCACTGGGCTCGTGATGAAGGCTGGCTGGTATTTTATGTTCCCGAAGGCCGAAGTTGGACTCATGGAGGACTATTTTATAAAAATACTGAAAATGGTTTGTGGGAAACCCCCGTTCAAGCAGCAAACATTTTGCAGGCAAGAATCCACTCTTCCCCATTTTTTTATATTTTTATATAACATGACAGTAATAAAAACGTGCTTATTCGATGCAGGATTTCGTAAAATTTAACGAACCATACTTAACGAAGCTGCCTTGTAAAATAAACGATCCGATACCACTTGGGGTTGGGGCTGGTGTTGGGAGAATGAAAGATACTGATTCGATGGCAATGCCAGAAGGTTCAACTTTATATGACCTGGTTCAGACAGGAATCACCACCACACATGCGTCTGTTGGTGTGGTGGTTCGTTTGAGGGAAGAGTTGTCACTTGTTAAAGATATACCCGTTCTTATTGCAGTTGACCAAGTTAGTTGATTTTTTATTTCTCTTTGCAAATATGATTATCTGTTTCTTACTTTTGACTAAATCTTTACTTATGTTGCTTCTTGAAAATAGTATAATAGTTGGTTCACATTTACGGAATTTGAAGAGCCAGTGACTGATCGTTCCAGTCGCCCAATCCATGCCAAAGAAGTCGCTACGGTTAGTTGGTGAATTTTATGTTTTTATAATCATTGCAAGTTTTTCAGTTTCTTATAATAGTCTCGGGCTTATTTTGGATGTTTTCATAACTGTTGTGTGTCTAGGTGAAAGCATTTAGGTCAATGATGCATGACAACATGATGGTGGGTGCTTTTTCTCATTCAACAGCAGTTGGAAAGTTAAGAAAAGATTTACCTGATGTTCCAACAAATGCTCGTGTTATGTTTCCTCGCTATTCCCTAGATGAAGCTGCTGCTGTTTCCCACTATTACCTCAGGTATGTTGTCATGTCAGCGCCATCTAATAATCTAGGTCAACGGCCTTAAGAGTTAGTTAAGGAATTTGATGATATTTAGACCTTGTTATAAATATTTATAAATTGAAATTGATTATGTATCAGTATTCCACTTATAACTCTAAAGGTTCATCTTTTTATGGGTTACTTTTAGATCTTAGAGTTGATAGGAAATTGTATTGGTGGCAAAAAAAAAAAAAAAAACAGCAGGGTGGATAACTGGGTAATGTTGCTGACAAAATCTGTAAACGGGTATCCGACTCCTGCAGCAGTGCAGAGGCGAGACCAGAGACCTTTCTTGTTTGAAGTGGTCTCTGCAGTGGTGTTGTCATCTTTCATCTTTCTTAACTGAGAAAGAGGCTATAAACGCCACAAACAACCCGTTAGAAGATGTTCAACTTAGAACGTATGATATATGTAAATCATAAGTAAGACTCAGTAAGAGATGGCTCTAAGTACTAAAACAAGCATTTGAGTTACACCAGTAAAATTCTTTGGGCCGGTTTTGAGTTCTTGAAGCACGAAACCAAACAAACAAGTTTAGGAATCTAAACATGGAGCCAAACGACCGGATTGGCTTAACCATGCTAGCTAAACAGTGTAAAGAAACCAAATCAGTTATTGTAGACTTGCAGTGGCACTTGACAACAAAACAACGAACTTGATCTTGTTTTTGTGTATGCTTACTGTTTGTGACAGGCAAAGACTGATTCGTCGTGAAGCATTTTCTGACGAGGGATGGAAAAAATTATATTACCTGGCAAATGGAAACGGATCAGAAATGAGATGGCTGCTTCCGTTCATGCGGTGACAGGTTGTATTTGTTACTAAATTAGCATATGATCGCAAGTCATACACTGAAGCGTCTTCAACTAGAAAATAAAGTTGCATTTTAGAAAGGTTAGTTTGAACACGAGTTACTGCAACCAGTTGTGCACTCTGCTGAATCTGCGTGTTCGTTCCTGGGCTTACATATTGTTGGTTGGTTTGTATCAAGGAACAAAGACAAGACGTGAACCATTTTGTTTCTGTTGTGAATTTCACAGGGCGTCGAGATTGTTTTGTCTGTCCCAAACGCATCAGTTGCTTTGAAAGAGTGTATCAAGTGATTTCTGGTTTATTAGCTTTCGTTTATCAACCGGACCATTAAATGAAAAGATATTCATTATTACTTACAAATATTATGTTGGGATTTAAATGTACTTGAAATCCTTGCATGCCATTTGATTATATAAAAAAGAGTAAACTACAATTTGAGTCGCTGTGATTTGGGGCGGATTGCTTCTTGAGTCTCTCATCTTGAAGTTTTGCTTGCTGAGTCCCCGACGTTTACATCTTGTTGTCGTTTGAGTCTCCCCCAGACGCTGCTTTTCTGTTATATGGCTAGTGAAGAGGCAAATATGTCCTCCATTGCCTTAGTTATGTCCCCCATTGCCTTGATTTGTTGTTTCTCTCTCATTTTTTATTAGGGGAAATGGATTTAAATACTCCCAACTATCGCCTATTGGCGGATAGCACTCCCAACTATCACTTTGGCGGATAGCACTCTAAACTTGCAACTTATTTTCCATTATCACTCCCGAACTTAACACCGTTAGTTTTAAGCTGGCGTGGCTAACGGAGTATGACGTGGCATAACCTACGTGGAAAAAAAAATTACTTATACCCTAATTTTACACATCAGATCATTTCACTCTTCTCACTCTTCACTCTTCACTCTCACGATCGTTCAACCCTTTCAAACCCTAATCCCTTCACAAACAAACAATCAAACACTGATTTCTTCACAATCGAACCTTTCAATGGATGAAATCGCCTTCAAGGTGTATTACGGTGGGGGCTTTGATGTAGGGTTAGGTCCGTTGAAGTATATTGGTGGTGAATGGAAGATGTATCGTATTGATCCAGACCATGTCTCATTCTTTGAGCTCGTGGGTAATGTAATGGAAACAGGGTGCTACGAATCTAAGGATTTTGACATGTATTGCCTTGATCCCGAAGACGGATTATTGAAGCAATTGAGGGACGACAAGGATGTTGGATGCCAGGCAATTAAGGTACAAACTAGTTCTAAGGCTTTTATTGAAGTATTTGTTCAAGTTGGACCCTTGAGTAAAGCAACATTGAAGTATTGTAGCAACCCAACATCAGCCCTAGACCAACCCACTACTAAAGCCCAACCCAAGTCTGTAGACCAACCCACCACTAAAGCCCAGCCCATGACTGTAGCCCAACCCATCACTGTAGCCCAACCCAATAGAGAACCACCTCCCAAGCTTAACTTTCAGTCAACAATGAGTCCTGTGTCTGAGGGCAGGAGAACCAAAGCTTCTGCTTCTAGATTAACACCATACTCACCATCAAAGCCAGTTAAAGTTGGTACTTCAAAATTAGATCTGTTAGCTGAAGTGTTTGAATTAGGAACAGATGATGCTGAAGTAGTGGTTGAATTAGAAAAAACTGATGCAGAAGAAGTTGTTGAAGTAGGAAAAGAAGTTGTTGAATTAGGAAAAGATGATGCTGAAGTATTTGATCTAGGAAAGGAGGGTACAGAAGTCTTTGAAACTGATAAAGAGGCATTTGGATCTGAAAGTGATAAGGAGGTATTTGCATCTGAGTCTGAATTTGAAAGTGATAATAGTAGAGATAGTGATTGCAAGAAGGTATTTGGATCTGAATCAAGTGAAGATGATGATGAGGAGGTATTTGCATCTGAGTCAGACAATGAAGATAATGCAGTATTTGAACAAGTGGTGAATGAAGTTATTGGATCTGGGTCAGACAATGAAGACAATGAGTGGGTAGAATCTGTTAAAGCTATTAAAGAAGCAAATCATCAAGAAAGTGAAGCTCATAAGAAGTTGTTAGAAGAGTGTTTGGCAACAACTGAAAAAGGTAACTTGATTGAATCACTTGATAATAGAGACACACATATAGAGGGTTATAGCAGCTATGAAGAGTCTGATGGTGATATCCTCACACCTGGTGAAAGTGAGGATGATGATATAAGAGGCAAGAAGTACCAAAAACATGTTCCTGTTGTTGATGAAAACACAAATTGGAAGAAGTGGACTTGGAAAGTAGGAACAAGGTTTGCAACTAGAGATGCATTTAAAGATGCTGTTAGGAGGTATGCTGTAACAACAGGTAGAAGCTTGGTAATTGCTAAGAGTGATTCAAAGAAAGAAGGTCGTGTAGGTGTTAGGTGTGTAAAAGGTTGTCCTTTTTACATATTTTGTTCATTACATAAGGGGAAAGAGTGTTATATGATTAAGTCTGTGAAAGATAAACATAATTGTCAAAGAAGCATGATAAAGAACAGGCAGTTGACTACTAGGTTTGTAGCCCAGGAGTTCATGCCTTTGTTTAAAGCAAAGCCTAATTGGTCTACAAAGGAAATATGCCTAGCAGTGAAGCAGAAGTATAAAATGATAGTTACCAAGTGGTTTGCTTATAAGGCTAAGGCAATGGCCCATCAGAAACTTCATGGATCTATGAAGGATCATTATAGCAAGATTGGATCTTATTTGGATGTTCTAAGGAAAGCTAATCCCACATCAACATTTGTGCTTCAAACTGCCCCTCCAGGTGAACTTAGTGAAGATCCAGAGGTTGAGACCTTCTTCAGACTGTTTGTCTGCTTTGATGGGGTAAAAAAGGGGTTCTTGGCAGGGTGTAGGAAGGTTCTATGCCTTGATGGTTGTTTCTTGAAGACATTTCTTGGTGGGATGTTGTTGTGTGCAGTGGGGAGGGATGGGAATGACCAAATGTATCCATTGGCTTGGGCAGTTGTGGAAGGTGAAAACAATCAAAGTTGGGAATGGTTTTTGGATCAGCTTAGGAGCTGCATGGATGTGACTGATGAAGGGGAAGGCTGGACATTCATTTCTGATCAGCAGAAGGTAACATCTTGTGTTCATTCAATATCATATTATGTTTATTATTCAATCATTATTAACAAAAAATGTTAACTGTAGGGGTTGTTGAATGTTGTTGCACTTCTCTGGCCAAAGTCAGAGCATAGAAACTGTGCAAGGCACATCTATGCAAACTGGCATAAGACATTCAAGGATGAAGAGCTGAAAGAATTATTCTGGAAAGCAGCAAGGGCTTATAATGAAGCAGATTATAATCAAGCAATTGAAGAGATGAGGACTGTCAATACAAGTGCAGTAGGTGCCTTGCTGAAACAAGATGCAAAGTGCTTCAACAGGTGCTACTTGAACTGTGAAACCAAGTGTCAGACAATTGTGAACAACATGGCAGAGACTTTCAATGGCTATATCCTGAATGCAAGGTCAAAACATATCATACATATGCTAGAAGATATCAGGATTCAGGTGATGAGTAGGCTTGTTACCAAGAAACTTGAAATGGAACAAAAAGATGTAGTCATATGCCCTAACATTCAGGAAAAGTTGGAATTTTCAAAAAGCTATGCCTTTAAATGTGAGGTGTATCCATCATCCTACCAAGTCTTCCAAGTTAGGGAGTATGATGATGTTTATGTGGACTTGGTGAATAGGACTTGTACATGTAGGAAATGGGATTTGAGAGGTTATCCTTGCAAACATGTATGTGCTGTGGCTGGGTTCTTAGGAAAGCCTGCTGAAGACTATGTTGATAAATGCTATCATAAAGAAACATACATGAAAGCATATGAGTTCTCAATCCCACCATTGTCAAGTTAAAGGTATTGGCCTAAGGTGGTTTATCCTATGGATCCTCCTCCAATCAAACCAGCTCCTGGAAGGCCAAAAAAGCAGAGAAGAAGGGATCCTCATGAAGACCCTAAGAGGCCAGGGAAGCTTACAAAGCATGGTGTGGTTATGAGTTGCAGCATTTGTGGGTCAAAAGGCCATAACAAGAGGAAGTGTACTGAAAAGGGAAAGATGATTGCAGGTAATGTTAATGTCTTACATTTATTAGTAATGTTCATATGTTACATATTTAACTTCATTTTATTTGTTTTGCAGCTGCCCCTAAGCCTAAAAGACAAAAGATGGGTAGGCCAAGAAAAGAAGTCCCAACTGAAGCTGCACAGCCCACCCAACAGTCAACCCAGACCACCCAACAGTCAACCCAGACCACCCAAGGTCCAAGTCAGCCAACACAGCAATCTACTGTGGCTCAAGGAAGAGGAGCAGGAAGGGGCAGGGCAGTAGGAAGGGGCAGGGGAGCAGGAAGGGCCAGGGGAGCAGGAAGGGGAGCATTCAGGGCAGTTGGAAGGGGCTGCTGATTTTAATTATGCTAAACTAATGATGTTCTACTACTTAACACCACCTTTTGTGTAATATGGTGGTGTTTGTATGGTTAGGATCTAGTTATGGATGTTTTATGACTCTTATGAATGTTTTGGGAATGTTATGACTATTAAGAATGTTATATGAATGTTATGAATGTTTTGGGAATGTTATGACTAAATGACCATTATGAATGTTGATCAAATGGGTCAATTTGTTTAGGTTCAGTTTGGTTGGTAATGTAGTGTGTAATCAGGTTCTTTTTGCATTAGTATTGTTCCAAATGGGTCAATTTTGGTTAGGTTCAGTTTGCATGGTGTGTTTATGTATAAACAGGTTAGAAACTGTTTGCAAATGGGTCAATTTTCAGTACTGCAGCTTGGTTAAACAAATGGGTCAAGTTAGTTCCTGCAAATTCACTCAAACATCATGCAAATGTTCATGCAAATGTTGCTTAATAACATTTTCATTCATATCACATAATCAATCTACATCATGCAAATTGATCTACAAAACATTTCATCCATCTCAAACCTCAAACTCAGAGCATACTAAACTAACTACCTACTTGGACAAGTACATACAAATTGCAATTATTATCAAGACACTGAAAACATATGTCTTCTTCTTCCATTTGTAGCCTCTGTCACAAATCATTTCTTGCAACCTCTTGTTCTCCTCAATTAACAAATTTTTTTGTAATTCCAAGTTCTGAATCTTCAAAGCTTCATAACTATCTGACATCACAGCCCTGTTTCTTCCATCCAAGTTCTGAATCTTCAAATCTTCATAACTATCTGACATGACAGTCCTGCTTCTTCCATCCAAGTTCTGAATCTTCAAAGCTTGTTCTTTAAACATTCTATCAACATCCTCTTTCCACACGAAGAATTTGCAGCCACATTTCTATTGAAATTACAAATTTTAAAGTTAATAATTGTTCATACAACAAAAACGTTGAATAAGGGTGGGTACTAACTGGCCAATACGAGCAACCATAAAATTGTTCACCTTGTCGAAGACTCGTTACTCCAGCAACTCGAAGTACTGCAAGAACGTCATGTTGGCAATAGAGGTTCCCATCCAAATCGACTTTAAACTTAGGGTTTCTCGTTCCAATTGAGTTCGAAGTAGAAGACGAGCTCATGATTGATGTTCGTTCGTGTATTGAAGTGGTTGTTCTTCAGTCGAATTGTTGTTGAATCGAGTGTAGGTGCTTGAATCGTTCTAGGGTTTCATCCCCAAAATCTAGGGTTTCAATTTGGTGAAGACGTAAGTTTGTAAAATGAGGGAAAATGTTTATTTATTAACAACTATTGCCAAGTCAGACAGCCACGTCATCAAAAATGCCACGTAGGATAACGCCGTCTAACGGTGTTAAGTCCGGGAGTGATAATGGAAAATAAGTTGCAAGTTTAGAGTGCTATCCGCCAAAGTGATAGTTGAGAGTGCTATCCGCCAATAGGCGATAGTTGGGAGTATTTAAATCCATTTCCCCTTTTTATTACGGTTTACACATTCGATATGAATGTGCAAATGCTTCACATTCGATTTACACCGTCGAACGCAGTTGTCTTTTAACCAACAACAATGAGCACAGCAGCTTTACAACAAAAACTAACAAATGTAGCGACAAGATACTGTGATTTTATGTGTATGGCGAGGACCCTTCTTTTGTGGTTTTGCCCGGATACGTTTACTACTTCGTCTAATAAACAATTTTTTTTTTTTAAATAACTAAGTTAAGATTACCTTTGCTAACAAAAATATTTTCTCTTATACATCACTTGAAAAGGAAAAAAAAATGGCGTTTTCTTTTACCTTTTTTTCAGAAGAAGAACTACATTACAGATAAAACACTTCATAAATCTTGAAGAAGACGATGAAATAGAAGATTGTTCAAGTTCATAGTCAATCGACAGTACACACAGAGATTTCTAGAAGGCAAACGTAAGCAGTGACGTTACACAAATATGGAAGACAGTTGTAAAGCAAAGCACAGTTACAAAGCTAAATGGCACTTTAAAGTCAACAATGGCTGACAATAGTTTAATTATTTTCAACTTTGTAAAAAGTAGTTTGTCATTTTACTTCTTTAGTTTTTAGCCATACACGTTTCAAGATGTATAATGTGAGAATCATTCAAAGCAATAATACTTCAACTTTCATGGCACACTAAAAATCTCTCCGACACTCCTTAACTAAACCTCCTTACTCTCCGGTTTGTCCGAGCTCTTCATATTATATTCCAACAAATTAAAAAAAAAAAAAAAAAAAAAAAAAAAAAAAAAAAACTACTCCACCGCTGTGCATACTCTACCATCCATCCGCTATGCATATCTCACTGTAAGTGTTATATTTATTTTATTTCTTTATAACGTTTTAGTTTTAATTCTGCTGTTTATATATGTTTATCTAAAAAGAATTAAGCTTTATTTCGCTTTGAACATAACCATCCACCACCTTATATGATATATGAAGGAAAAAAAAACCCTGTGAGCACCCAAACATACACACACCTACACATGGGCATGCAAAAACACACGAACATGTAGCAAAAAAAAAAACCCTCACTACAACGCGAACATGTTGCTCGCAACTTGTTAACGTTTCGTCATAAACCTCTTTCGTAGGTAGAAAATCGCCATCATGTTACAATTATCACTCACATACATGAACTTGAGGCGGAATTCTAAAAATTGAAGTGCTGCAAATTGCAACTCCTTTTTGTTTGCATACCCATAACTGATATGTATAACAGACAAACTAATGCTCTCAAAAGATTAACAAAACCAGATATTCAGTAAATTGATCAAAATCGCCAAGTCGATATTATAATCCCGTACTTGTGTTTCATAGGACAAGAACAGACCACCAATATCCAACTACCTACGGCCTAGGCAAGCTATGCACGATCAAGAATCTATTTCATATACAATCCACAACGACCACTAACCTTATCGCCGAACATAACTCTTCACAAATAACTCTCACCATCATCATCCTCGTAATCTTCATCATCATTCATCAGCATATCATCTTCTGAAAAATCATCGTCTCTTATCGCTTCAGAACTTGAAGATTCACTCTCATCTTCCTCTGAGTTTTCTTCACTGCTTTTACTATCATCTTCGTCCTCCTCCTCGTCTTCCTCATCAGGATAATCATTTAGGGGATTGTCTTCAGCTGAACTCCAAAACAAACAAACAGAACAAAAGACACACCTAAGTATGCTTAATAGAGATTGAAACTACAGGTGGAAATACGGGCTGAAAATGGATGGGTTGGCCCGGAATTGCCACCTATACTTCTGGCCATAAATATAACATGAATGGATCATATATGTAATGAAATCTAACCGTTAGAATCATCAGTTGCGTAGTCTGAATTATCTGGGCCGTCATAGAAATCATCATTATCGTCGACTTGGACACTGTACCCAAAATACATGACCAGGTTTTGTGTAAGGCGGAATTGAGGTAATTTAATGAAACATAAATACAAGTGTCAAACCCTTACAATGGAAATGGGGACGAAGTGTTTTCCTCCATCATGCTGATGCTGTCATCCTTGACAGCATACAAATCATATACATAGTCATCCTTTGATGCTGTTTAATCATTAAAGTAAAATTGATATAAAATTAACAAATACATAAAAAAGTAACAAATTTAAATTTTTACCAAACAATGATCGTAAGTAGAAAATCGGAAGACCTTTTTACCTTGTTTTATCATGTGATAGTCGATATCAGATTCAATTTCCTCTGCAGCACTTGGAACGAACTCTTGTAATAGAGGCAAGAAACTGTACATTAGTCTCAGATCCTCCTCGTCTCTGAATTAGTATTAAAAACAAATATTAGAATTTGTAAGTAGCAAAATGATTGGGTTAGGTGGCCATAATACACCTTTTGTGCAATATTATTTGTTTCTAATGAACAATTGAGTGTCATAAACAGGTACAGAGAGTCAGAAAGTATATTATAAAAATAATAAACTGATAACATATTATGATTTATGAATTTATGATTCACAAACTTTTAAACATTCAAATACTCTTTGGTCAACTCTTGAGCCGTTTAACCTGTTTCTTTTATAACTAGTTTTTCATTAGAGTTGCGAATAAATAAAAGTGTAGAACCAATACTTACTCTTGTTCATGCGCTGAACTGGTCTCCCCAACATCCACGCGCTCAACATCATAGAGACGACACATGTCATGCAATGCATCATCAGATGCAGCAGTGTCTGTCCCCTTTCGGCTTTTCCATATTTGCTTAAAACGAGCATTCTTCGCCAAAAGCTGGTGCAAAATTACAACAGTATCAGTATCTAATATAGCAACTATCATGTATAAAAAAATTTGAAATGAACTTTAACATATAGGACTCGAGAAATAAAAGTCGAACATTTGGCAAATATAGCCTAAGCCAGTGTTATTTTGAATCATTTGTTTGTTATTGGAACGCTTATTATAATGCAAGCAAATCCATATATGATATAGTTCTAACATTATTAACAAGGGTAACCAGAAAATTATCATCATAATTGAACCCAATGAACCAACATGAACACTAAGTATTCCATGTCAACTGTGAGTCTTTCGTAGGATGCAAAAAGTTCATATTAAAAATGCACTATTTTATTTTCCAATACACAGAGAAGATCAAGGTCTAGATAGATTTAGAATCAGTACAAGATCAAACTCTTAAACAAAAAAAAAAAAAAAAAAAAAAAAAAACCATGAATTCAACAATCCAGTGATGATAGAAGTGGCAATTGGCAAAATAGGTGTATCGTGAAGGTTGGGTGATGGATCAAAACTGGGTTCCAGTAAAAACAGATAAATGTTTTAAGTGCTGGTCAAACGGGTTGAATTATGACCACCCACAACACTCTTTTATCCTATTTTTACTTTTGTAACTAACTCATGTAATAGATATGATCACTAAATTATAATATTACAATAATATACACAACTTTTTGAATAAACGATTTAGGACATTGTGAGCATTCAAATACACGGCGTGACTTCAGACCCATCTAACCAGATTAACCCATCTACCACTATGTCCAGTAAAAACATGATAGAAGTCTGTGGTATCTAATGCAAAACAAACAATGAAAAAGAGCAGATGTAACTGAAACTAGCAAGTAGCAAATGCATTTTGAATTCACCTCTTGTGTTTCTTTAGCTTTTGCCAGCAGCTGCTTCTGTTTCTGTAAACAAACAAAACAAAAAATCAGCATCTAACATAAGAACTACTTCAGCAGAAAAATAGACAAAAACATTTATCACATATATCAACAAAGCACATCAGTCTTAAAAAAACTGTTAGAAGGTTGCCAGCTATATGCATGGACTTAAACATTGATGTCACTCGATCAAATAATTGGTGTCATGGTGTGCACTCAAACTAGAAAGGTTCTAACTATCAAAGCATCAAGCGGATGCATGGTGATGATTCAACACTACTTTCACATTATGATAAAATAAGAATATGTTTCACTCTTTCCCTCACATATCAAGATGTTAAATACCACTATACACACAGTATATGAAGGTATGCAATTTAACATAGATCATGGCAAAGACAGAGATCTTACATTATCAGTCTTGTTACTACGCCTTTGGTCCTCAAGTTTTGCTTTAGAATTAAGTGCAGCAGCAGAATCAGGCTGCTTGGAAAACAGTAAACAATAAAAACAATCAACAAACAAAAGGAATTATCTTATGAATGCCAACACAAGGGCATGGCTAAAGTGCTAACTACTAAACACAAAACATATAGGCCATTAAGATTAACAACTGTTCAAATATCACCTTACTAGCAACAAATGACTGAAGAACATCAACAGCAACATCAGAGCTGCTCACAGTCTCCACATGTTGTACAAAAAACTTTTTAGGCTTCAATTCCTCAGCTGAAAGATGACAAAACAGTCCCATCATTTCATTAAAACATTCATTGTAACTACACTTTAATCATAAATCATCCAACAATTCATTTCTAAGCTCCCTAAATCAATTAAACTCATAACTGTTCGCCAAGAAACTATTCCCAAATAAATACCATAACTATCACAAATAGGGCTGCAAACGAACCTAACGAACAGTCAAACACGAACAAGGCCTTGTTCATGTCCGTTCGTTAAGAAAATAAATATGTTCATGAACGCTTAGCCACTTACCAAACGAGATTTTGTGTGTTAGTTGATTAAGGAAACAAACATGTCCGTCACATGTTACATAATGTTCAAGAACATAAACGAACGAACGCGGCCTATGTTCATGTTTGTTCATATAACTAAACGAACGAACATGTATTTTATTAAATATTTTATTAGTGTGAATTTTGAAGTACTTATATAAAACATAAATATAAAACCCTAATGAACGAATGCAGCCTTTTTCTTGTTCACATCCATTCATTTATTAAACAAACACCGCGCCGAACAGTTCACGAACTTTTCGGCTAAACGCCTAAACGTTAAGTTAATTTTCAGCCCTAGTCACAAACAGTCCGTCCACAAAGCAAATCATCTAACTAAACGTCGACAGTTTCAAGTAATAAACTGTGCAGTTTAAGTATCATTTGTCTGATAAAATAATAATATTAATCAGCTAAAACTCAAGACACAATAACACACCTTTGGAAGCTGAATCATCATTAATAGAGAGGTTTTGAAAATCCAGCAACGGACGCTTCACAGGTCGTTCATTGATTTCAAGCCCTAATTTTACACCAAAACATGACCATCGGAATTTTAAGCGTAATGTAACTATAGTTTATAAAAATTAATAATAATAATAGAAATAAAGTAGTTACAAAAGGCTTCTAGTGGAGACTGGTAGCTCTTCCGTTTAACCCTAACAATAAGAGGTTTGTCGTCCGTTAACAGAGCCGTCGATGAAGTCACCGCCTCTTCTTCTGCCATTGTTTCCAAACAGGGAGGGAAGGTTTTGGAGAGCAAACAACGCAAAGCCACAAAATAATAATGACTCTTAATTAAGTCCTCAACTACCTTTTTAATCGCACCGTGTTGCGGTGGCGCGCGGCACGGTAAAAACGTAGACTAACTCGAATTTATACCGTCAAATCATAACGTATTATATGTGATCCGAGTCATACAAAAGAAAAGTACTAAATAAAGCATGGAGACGTACACAAAATATTCATCGAAAGATAGACAAACTGAACTTCATAAGAAAAAGAGTATCAAAATAATGTCTAAATGTAGATGAACTTGAATTTATATTTGACCCGACTAGTTACTGAACTAAATTTACGTCGAAAAATAGACCAATTCGAATTTATACCATTGAATCAAAACGTATTATATTTGATCTTAACTCCAACCAAATTTACGTCGACGTAAAAGGAAGAATGGACATGGACAAAAGAAGTACACAAAAGAAAAAAGAAAATAACTTAAACAATTGAGAAGGGCTAAATGCGAAGATTCAGGATACCATGGACACAAACAAATAACCAATAAGGACCTAAAGACGTAAAAAAAAGGTAACTTAAACAAAGAAGAGGGGTCTGGTGTGAAAATTTAGGAAATCAATGGAATTGAAGTGAAACTTCCATAGACTTTCATGTATAAGATATATACATGTTGTGTGGCAAGTCTATAAAAAGTAAAACTTGTGTGTTAATTCTCAAAAACAAAAAAGTATTCTATTGTTTAGTATGTTTGTAATTAATATATATAAAATAATAATTATAAAAATTGGTCTTTTGAATCCTTGTTGTTTTCAATCTTAGTTAGGGGCTGTTTGATTGATTAAGTGCTGAATCATTCAGCATCTCTTATTAGCTTAATGGTTCAGCACTTAATCATTCCATTCAGATGCTGAAACAAACAGTCTGAATGCTGAATGATTCAGACCTGAATGGTTAAGAGGCTGATTAAGAGGCTACCAAACATCCCCTTAATCAAGTCAATCTCTTTAACTCTTGTTAATAATATGTACATTAAAGAATGTTATGTTGGTCATTTTATATGGAAACCTTGGGGGTATTATCGTCCTTTCACTCCCACCTTACAAAAACATATCATCTGTTGCGCTTTCTCATGATTTCAACATAAACCCTTGACATTTAACTAAAGCCTCTTACTGTATAAATCATTCACATCGGTTACTGATTGTCGGATACGGCATACGAGCATACACTGTGATAGCCGGTGGTTACTGAAGGGTCCGTAATTTTCGAGCTGATGATATTGACTCTGATGAAGACTATGGCTAGTTTCAATTTCGTTTTATTTTACTAGAGCGTAACGTGTTGATACTGACTTTGGTTACGTCAAATGTGCCTACACTGTTACCATTGGAATTTTTTCACGGCAATGAGTTCACTAGCTTCCCTAACAAATCATATGAAAATGGTAAAGTTGATTTCATTGATTGTGTTGATATAGATGATTTTGGCACCACTGTATTGAAAGAAATGGTTAAGACCATTGGATATCCATGTGATATGGTATTTTACTTCCATTATAAGATCCTTTATGTGTTTTTGGATTCGGGTCGTAAGTCTTTGAGTAATGATAGTGACTTTTCTAGCTTGTTTGATCATGTGTGAAATGAGAATATATTGATTGAAGTATATGTTGAACATTGGAACTCACGTGTTTTGATCAACTCATTCCATGCTGAGATTGGTCCATATAGTCCTAATGCATCCCCAATTGACACCCAAGTGTCTGGAGGTGGTTAACAATTACTTTAATCAAATGTTCACTGAATGTGAACTTGGTCAAAAGGAGGAAGGTTAAGATAATGGATAGGAAAAAGAAAGATGGGGAGAATGACACCAATCTTGATCGGGAAGTTTGATAGTCAAAGTGATAGCGATGAAGATTCATCAGTCTTAGAAAAAGTTATTATGAAGTTGAGAAAGCAAAGAAAATGGGGTGAGGATGTATCATGTAATTCATTCTATATTTATCATGTAACAGTACTGATTTCTGAGAAGATTAACATGGACCTTTGTATGACACTCTAGGCAAATCCTACATCGGCCGTGGCCAGGAGAGATCCTTGGTTCATAAGTAATCCAAAGCCTCTTAAATCACCAACGCGTTTTGGGCTTAATGCTAGTCGATGAGAGGAGAACTCCACAGTTAAGCGTGCTCAGGTGGGAGTAGTATCAGGATGGGTGACCTCCTAAGAAAACTATATAATCAATACACAATATAGTTTAAGATACTAAAAGATAGTTTATTTTGAATTCAACTTA
This sequence comes from Ambrosia trifida, assembly GCA_028751855.1. NCBI lineage: Eukaryota > Viridiplantae > Streptophyta > Magnoliopsida > Asterales > Asteraceae > Ambrosia > Ambrosia trifida. The sequence continues at coordinate 26,397,921 of CM054127.1, forward strand.
ATTTTAAATAAAATTTATATCATATTGTTAAAATTTTTTTAAAAAAAAAAATCTATGTACAGTTCTCAATTTGTTATGTATCATCAAATTAATAAAGACAAAATAAGATGTCTACATTTATAAATTAAATCATGGTGGTACAAACTACAAAGAAAATATACAACATACCAAGGCTAGCAAAAGCAATTGCTCCAAACAAATTGGAAGCTTAATATTCCAAGATGTAATATGACTGGACATTAAATGTCACACCTCAATGTCTTGACTTATAATAATATTTCAAGACATTAATATTGCTACAATATTGTGATCAAGTTGTCCCTTCCATGCCATCCAAGCATTCTTGACTTGATCCAATTGAGAGTCTGGAATCCTTGTGTTTCTATCTAATAACTCAACCCATTCCTTCCAAGGAGGTCTTGAAGGATCCAAGAACTCTGCAACTTGAGGCAACATAATTGTTTTATAAAAATCTTCAACATCTTTCAGTATTTCTTCTGATTCAACCAAAGTCACCATTTCAGGCCTTGTATCAAGACGTGTTCTCATGGCGAAATTGTTTGATCTTAAAAATAATACTTCGGATGGAGCGATTGGTACCACAATACGAGAGAACTTGTTTAGTGAGAGTGTAATTATGTCTCTACGAAGTAGGCCACGCTTTATTGCCACCGCAGTTCCCACCATTTTGCGGATCTGGTCAAGTAGCAATATCAAGTTTATTTGTGAGCTAAAGAAATCTACATCACCATAAACATGTTCAAAAGATTGAAAATATAGCTGATTCGTCCGATTTGGTTCCAGTTCAGTTGTTGGTTCCTTGACCCTTTATTTCTAAATGAGTCAGATTCGGATTATGTTTAACAGTAAAATTACAATAATTAGCTTAAAACAAAACAAGCCGAACGGACAAAACCAGTCAAAAGTTGTTCTACATGTATTTTCATTTTTCGCATAAGAATCCTATATCATTTTATTCATAAAACAGAAAATTCAAGAAAAGATAACAAAACTTGGACTAAAAGTGCTTCAGGGTGATCATTTCCAGTTTTGACCCAATTTAAATAGGAGTATTGGATTTAAATAATTCCAACTATGAGGTATTGGCCGCCACCTGTCCCAACTAACAAAATGTGTGCTGGCGGTCCCACCTTTTAACATATTGTCCGCCAACGGACTATAACTAACAGAATACTAAGAGGGAAATTGATACGCAAGAGGGAATTTGACACACAAGCATGCCACATCAGTTTGGACCGGTGGCAACCAATAGATGATAATTAAAAGGTGGACAATATGTTAGTCATGGTTCGTTGGTGGATAATATGTTAAAAGGTGATAACGCCAGCACACATTTCGTTAGTTGAGGCTGGTGCCGGCCAATAGCTAATAGTTGGGATTATTTAAATCCAATACTCCATTTAAATATAGCCGATTTGTGTCAAGGTTTGGTTTGGTTCAAACCCAATTCAGCTGCTGGTTTGATCTCTAACGGATAAAATCATTATAATCACCTTTAAAGAGAAACAAGTTACATAGACCAAACAAAAGAAGCTCTACGTGTACTTTCGCATAAAAATTCTGAACGAATTTATTCATGAAATTAAATAGAATCATTTTGACCCATTACCTGACCTGACCAACCCATTTTGTAACCTTTAATTCTGCAGCTAAGTTGAGAGATAAGTTTACTTACTTGATGCAACATGAATGACTCCCCACAAATGGAAATCTCAACATAACTTGCTCCATTCAATTTTTCCATTTTTCCACATGAACACTGAACAATTCTTCGGAAATGTGAAGCACTTATTCTATCTTTTTCATCGGGTTCATGTAGCCATTTAGCAAGAACAGGTGCATCCTCTAAACTACTATTCCCATTTGCATCAGATTTATTAACCACTTCCTTTTCAGAAGTAATGTTCAGTAACTGCACTTGTTGTTCATCGACAGAATTTAAAACAATTTCATCAGATTCGTCGCATTCTATATCAGATGATTCTTCGTCATCACTTTTTTCAAGCATTGGCTCATTTGACCATTTTAATTTTGCTCTTCTATTGGCCATGCGCCCACCATCAGGAGACGGTTTTGCAGAATACTTCTTTCTATAGTTTTTCCGGACTGTGTAGTTATGGAAAGGATGTTTTCCCTGCAATACCCCATTTGTTAAAGATTACTCTTTTATCAACTCGTTCAACTGAAATTCAAAAAAAAAAAAAAAAAAGCTTGAGAAGCAATCTCAAGGCAATACATGTACTTTAGGGCGAACGGTATTTCCGCCCATCTAGTTACAGAGTTTCGGGTCGCCAGATACACGTACTTCTGGATGTAACGTGCAATGGGCTTTGATGCACCATGTAACAGGCGGAGGGTACCGCTAAACAACTCAAGACAATCAGTATAGATGGTTTTGGACACGCCTTTGTAGGCATAGTGCATCAACCCCAAATTTTTTTGATTATTTCAGAAATATATATGTATCGCAATACTATACTTGAATTAAAGAGCATTAAATTATTGATTTATTGTAAATTTCGTTTAAGAAAATAAAAGGGTAGATATAATTTTTTTGTGTTTTAATTTTTAAAAACCTATGGAACTGGATTTGGACCAATAAAAGTCAACAATGACATCTATTATTTTAGCCACTCCTAGCCATAATTAGCTTCCAACTAATTGCGATATTGTCAAACTGTTATCTTAGCAATTAATTACAAAGTTGTCTTAGCGTCGTCATCTTAGGCATTATTTTGACTTGATTAATGGTCCAGATTATTTCTTACACTTTTTAGGATTTTTGGTATTTCTATTTACGCATGTGTGTGTTTTGTGTTTGTTCTCGCAAATCGCAATAATATGTGTGTGCGCGTGTGGAGTACAAACACAACTTCGAGATTAACAAACAATCTGGGCTAGTAATGCAATAATAAGTTCCAGAACAAAACAACCATATATGGCACAATGGAAATACCCTTTTTTTCCCATACCATGTACCCACACTCCACACCAAACGCCCATACCCATACCCAGTGATTGCAGAAATTATTAAAAGTATACCTCAAAAGAATTTAGTATATTATTGAAGTCTGACAAGTGATGTTCAATTTCAGATTCAGTAAAGTCACTAGTGATCCCGATGACTTCAACGGGAAGAAGGTAACTATATTTCCGGATATTACATTCCCTTCTAGCGTCAAAACTCCTGAAAAGATCAAACAGATTAATTAGGCACAACATAACATATCTATATTTCTGGATATTAATATAATGCCATTAGCAAAAACATTTAAGTTGGTAAGTCCGAACATGTCTCTTTGGTTCAACTATGGCAGCCAGGGGGCGAAGCTTGGTTCTTGAATCGGGGGGGGGGGGGGGGGGGGGGGGGGGGGCTCAATTTTTTTCAATTGGAAGTGGCAAATCGGCGGGGGCCGGACTCAATTTACCTACAAAAATCGCAAATTTCCACTACTGCGCCAAAAAACAGGGGGGCCAGGGCCACCCCTAGCCCTATAAAACCATCGCCCTTGATGGCAGCGGCATGCATGAGGGCGACATAATAAAAGAAAGTTCCTTTCATGTTTAGTTTACTAAAACAAAGATATTGGCGCTATCAAACTGTAGTCTATTGTTTAAAATCTGTAGCAACTCTTTGATTACTACTATCTTGGTTTCAGTAATGTATATTGATACATAAATGAAAAGCAAGGATAATGTAAACAAACATATTTCAAACACTTTTTGTCCATTTTTTAAAACTTTTTTAAATACTAAATGTGTTATTAATGATTATAGAAGCAATATTTTAACAATGATAATCTGAATCTTTGAAAAAACGATCCATGAGGTGGTATGCATAAAAATCAATAATGGACAACTTTCAAACTGTTTGACCCATTTGACCCATTCCCTTTTACTACTTTTGTTCAACCCGATAAAGCTACAAAATACTACCCCAAATCGACACATTTATGAGTAAACGGGTCGAAACTGACCCAAGTAAAGATGACAAAGTTCTCACCTTTGAGAAGGAAGAATACTGAAAACTCTAATACTTTTAGGAAGGTATGTATTGACAAAATTTGCAAGTTCTATCCCATTTGGGTCACCAATCCAAGCGCTTTCAGGGATTTCCATTTTAAGTGATATCATGGTTGATAAAGAATGAACCTGAGATAACCAAAAACATATAGTAACGAAAAAGTAACACGCCAAAAAATATATAAATAAATTTTATAACTTCAATTGAACTTACTCCTTTATCGGTTCTGCTACTTCTAGCCCATGCTATCTTGTTCAAATCCCCAAAGTTACTGTCACGGATTCCACCTGCTTTGTAAATGGCTGTTTCCAACTCTTTCTCTATAGCTATATCACACAAATGGCAACACTTTAACATCAAACGGGCGAGGAAAAAGAAATACATAACCTTATTCGCATAAGTTACTTGTGTACGTCAATTTAAACAGAAGTTTTAATAAAAAGAGTAATTTTATCACATGTTTTATTTCCAAGCAGGCAAGTCCAGGATTGTGATGAATATCAATACTATGAACTATATAAACTTTGTAAGTATGTAAGTAAGAGAGATTAGATTTTCATTATTTTGTGTTAAGTACAAAAGTGAGTCTATACTATCAATATATCTATACGTAAAATATATACGTCTACATACATCATAACTAACTCTAACAGTGTGTAAAAGAAAAACTAACAGTGAAGTCGATACAGGCAACTCTCCCTACTAAACTGGATAAGATTACAATTGGTAATCAGTCATTTTATTAACCAGACGTGATATCTGGAATGTCATATTTACATACAATTGGTTAAAAATGGTATACCCCAAATTCCCAATTGATAAAGATTACAGTTATATTGCCTATCTTACACAACCACCACAGATCGTGGTCAACAGAACTGGAAAACTACAAAGAGAACACATAGAAGTGGTCCCTTCATTAACATCGGAGACATGTGCTGGTGGTAAGACTCTTCCGTTAGCAAACAACATCCTGCCACCATTCTGGTGATGATCATTAAACTTGACACCCATCAGTGCATCACTAAACAGTGTCTCCGCCCCAAACCTCCGCTCAAACTCTAGTAACTCACGAAGCGAAGGCTTTGAAACCTCACTGCTACACAACCACCACCATTTCCTCCTTCTATCCCTCTTCCTCCGCCGTTCCATCACCAAACCTGCAGTTGTGTCCACACCACCCCTCCTTCGTCCTACAACATTTCTATTATTTGGAGTTGATCCTAGCGTTATAGCAGGCGAGTCATCTCGCTGGCGAGGAGGGGTTCTGAATGTGATAGTGGGAAACAACGTTGTCACACCCATTAAAGCTCCTAAGCTGATGCTGCGATCATGGAAAAATGACCCGGTTGACTCTGTATCGAAATCAGATGATGAAACTGAAGAAATCGTGGGTGATGAAAACGGCAGATGTGACAACATCATCATCTTTCGTGTTGTAACTCACACACTTAGATCAAGATTTCTTGGCGCCTTTCACTTTCCAACCCACAGTTGCCTGTGTAGTATGTGTATATATAGTGTTCAAACTTAAAACTTTTGGAAGGATCGAACCACTATTTAACTTGATACCTACCTAATTATTTAAAACTTTTTATTCTTGATATGATTTTTAAATCATATACTCTTCTAGGTCCCAACGTCTAAAAGTTCGAGCTACCAATATTGTGACCGTTTATTTTGTTTATCTATATTTGAAAGGAAAAAAAGAACAAACTTTTTAATAAGATCCAAATAGCTGAGTCAGGTTGCACTGAAATTAACTATTGTTATTTCCTTATTAATAATCAAGGTATTATAATAAAAAAAAATTTGTAAGGAAAATGAAACATTTATAATTAAAACCAACAAGTTTTATAATAATTATAAAACTATATTATTATTTTTTTTGTTAAATTAAACGGTTTAAAAAAAATTAAAATATATGATATACATAAGTTCTTAAACATGCCTTATACCATATTATCATCTTATATTTATCTTTAAAACTTTTGGTGGATTTCATTAAGACTGAATAAAACCATTGATTGATGTAAATGTGAAAATATATATAAATGCCTGAAAAATAAATAAGTATAAAATAGTTGTTCTTATCCAAAAAAAAAAAAAAAAAAAAAGACTGAATGTGCCATCTAAAAAATAATTTCCAGCACCAATAATACAAATATCATTTTCTAACCATAAGTCTTTTTCTACGTCTAGAAGTCTTAAAGCTAGAGCCACTTTATCCCCATTTTGTTTTGGCTTTATTTATTTTATTTGTACTTTAAAATATTCATTACATAAAATGTATGAATGATTAGATAGTAATTGCTTTTTGTGGTTATTCTTTTCTATGACATCTTAACCACTTCAATATTTGTTTTATATGTTTATTTTCCAAGATTCCACACCAGACACAAATTAGGTCCGTGAATGTTTCAATCATGTACCAAGTAAAACAAACAAAGGTGACAAGAAAATGGGCTAAATCTTTACTTTGGGTATTACAAAGTCATGTTCACAAGTTATGGACCTAGCCCTACATAACTCTAAACATGTCACGAATCCAAAAATCATTCCAAACGCGTTAGCTCAATCACATTTAAGTTGTAAAATTGATGAGCCGAGACTGACCCGTTTAGTTAAATGTGCTATGTGAATGTCTTTGATGCGAAGCTGAAACGCACCCATTTGGACTTTTGAGGTTTGTGCTGTGTTTAACACTAATAAATAGAAGGTAGTTCGTAGCAACGCAATAAGAGTATGAAGTACAGAACTGTAAATGTATCAAGAAGATAGAAGAAAGACGAGGAAGCGACTTACTAGATATGGAGTCATCTTTCTGCATCTGTAAACCTGAAAAATATGTAGCAATCGAAATCCACATCACTAGCACGAATACGCACACATACACGCAGTTGAAAAACTGCTCATCTTAATTACTTTTTAAAAGCAAAGGCCCGGACACCCTCGCAAATGGATCACCCTTCTGTTCGAAGTACATAGTAACCCAACCCACCCACCCGGTACACACATACACAAACCCGAACCCAAAAATTGTGTCACAAATATGAACCTGAGCACGACCTATTTAACCCAAGAAAAAAAAATTATTTTTATTTTTTTCACATATAATATTATTTTAAAATTAAAATTTTACAACAAAAATACAGACATATATAAAAAAATTATATTTTTATTGTAAAATCTTATGTCCGTTTCTTTTTAAGTTGTATTTTTTTTTGCATAAAATACCGCACTCAAAATATAATTTAATACAAATAGGTTAAACGGGTCCCAAACCTGTTGAGGCTAACCCAAATCCATAAATTTTGTATTAAGTTCGGGTCTTGTAAATTCACACCCCCGGGAGAAACATGGGAAAACCCTTTCCGCCTCTGCCGAGAACAAAATTTGTACTAGGCAAGACTCCGATCCATGACCTCAAAGTTGTAAACATATGAACCCAAACACGACCTGAAATTTCACGGGTTGGCCACTTGGCCTGAACATAACCCGTTTAACCCGGAATTATTTTTTTTTATTTTTTATTTTTTGTTATTTTTCCGTATATAATATTATTTAAAATTAAAAGTTTACGACAAAAATAACATGCATCTAAAAATCATATTTTTATTTTAAAATCTTATATCAATTTTCTTTTAAGTTACATTTTTTTTAATAAAATACCTAAACAGAAAAAATATATATAAACAAGTTAAATAGGTCCGCCCCCAACCACGTCGACTGACCCGAACCCGACCCGTTTAACAAGTTCAACCTCTCATGGGAGAAATCCACAATCTAGCTCAACCCGAAACAAAATTTGTCGTAGGCAAGACTCCGACCCATGACTTGAAAGTTGGAAACGTATGTGTACGTACGTACCTCTGTAATCGGTGCCAACGTATCCGACGCGCATCACCACCTTCTTCTTCCGGTAAGGCTCCCATCGATTAGGAGGAGCTAGGGTTTCGGTTGGAGGAGTTAAGGATGAGAAACAGAGGATTTTGAGTGATTTGGTTTTAAGATTAGAGATTGAAAACAAGAGTTTGGAGGTGTTTTGTGTGTGAATTAATGGAGATAATGTCAATCGGAAGGAAGATGTCGCCATTGATGAATACAGAACAGACCAGACCACTGCTGTAAAATTAGAGGTGTACAAAAAAAAACAGGCATTACAACCGAAACCGGTTTAAAAAAAAAAAAAAAAAAAAAAAAAACTAGATTTTTTTACGGTTATTCATAACCAAGGACGAAACCGGTTTTTTTATGTTAACTGGTTTAAAAAGCGATCCTAACCGGTTTCAACGGTTTGGGTTTTTTTGTTATAAAAACCGATTCGGTTTAAAAAAAATCGGTTTTTTTAAAACCGATTTGTACACGTCGTGTAGTTCGATGGTTTGTGAGGGTGAAGGCAACCATAGTTTAAACAATGTATACTTCTGGTCCTTTTGGCTTGTAAATTGACATATATGGTCCCTTTGGTTTGTAAATTGACATACATGGTCATATGGAAATTTGGTGTGAAAACTGTTACGTAACGATTACATCATTTCTAACACGGTCTCCACGTATGGGGTGTGGGTTTACTTTCCATACGTGTGGAAAGTGGCGTGTGTTTCTAACTTCTGTCACACCCCCAAAAATGCCACAGCGGAAGACTTAGCGTGGTGGTGAACGGAGGTTGGTAATCAATGGTGTAATAGCAAGTAATAAGTATTTGGACAAATTTTCATAAAACTTATAATATAAAAGTTTTATAATTTAGACCCAAAAAGGATCTAATTATTGTTACAAGAGTTCCCAAGATCGTCATTTTATTACAAGTCCAAACACTACATTGCCAAAACACATATTATTCCGCCAAATTCCGAAGTATTTATCTAAGGAACTTATCTAAGGAACTTATTTGCAACTCTTTTAGCGTCCAACAATTTGTCAAGACCTGACATTGTGTGGGAGGAAACATGGAATTATTTGTCTGATGACATTTTACGCAAGAGAAGAATAGATTCAAACTGTCCAGGTTTTTAACTTTTTTTAATATATTATTACTTTAACATAGATTTTCTACAATTTTGTGGACATATACTAAATTGTAATGATTCATAATTATTAGGAATGTAAATTATACTATTTTTAATGGTTCCACATATTCACTTATTCATTTTATATGTTAATTTTATTCTATATATTTCATTCTAACACATTTTTTTCCCAGATTTGATCCTTTCAGACGACGAAATTAAGAATTTAGCTTTACTTGATATCGAGAAGTTCTTATTGCGTAATAGTTCCAGTCTACGACATTTCGTAGGCATGCCATATCCCGAGAATGAGTTTCTATCGTCATTAGACAATCGTCTTATTTGTGAGGAGTTGGGATATGACACAAACAGTTTGGTTGAAGAATTTGATACTCAGTTCGCTTCTTTAACAGATGAACAGAAAAATATTTATAACTGTGTAATGAAAGCTGTCGATGAGAAGAAAGGAGGAGTTTTTTTTTGTTTATGGTTACGGTGGTACTGGTAAAACGTTCCTGTGGAAGACACTAGCTTCATCCATAAGATGTAAACGAAAGATTGTTTTGAATGTTGCTTCGAGTGGTATTGCATCTTTGCTATTGGCAGGTGGTAGGACAACACATTCCAGGTTTCGTATTCCTATAAACCTAACTGAAGATTCTATGTGTTACATACCACCTAACGGTGATGTTGCACAACTGCTTAAAAAAACTGATTTGATTATCTGGGATGAAGCACCCATGACTCATAAACATGCCTTTGAAGCACTAGATCGAAGCTTAAAAGATGTATTTGTTGTTCATCCTGATGACTCGTCTGGTTTGTTATTTGGTGGAAAGGTTGTTGTGTTTGGGGGTGACTTTAGACAAATTCTACCAGTTGTACCAAATGGAACTAGGCATGACATTGTTAATGCCTCTTTAAGTTCATCATACATTTGGCACAGATGCGTTGTTTTAGAGTTAACGAAAAATATGAGGTTGCTTTCAGGAACCTCCAAGTCTGATATCGAGGAAACTAAAAACTTTGCATCTTGGCTTCTGGATATAGGAGAAGGAAAGGTGGATACAATAAGTGATGATCAGGATGTTATTGAGATACCTGATGACTTACTTATTTCTCAATCTTCGGATCCTGTCTCTGATTTGATATCCTTTGTGTATTCGTCACTTGTGGATAACATCAACATCCCGGATTATTTTCAAGATCGAGCTATATTGGCACCGTTGAATGAAGTTGTCCAAGAAATTAATGATAGATTACTTTCTATGTTTCCAGGTGACGAAGTTGAGTATCTTAGTTCAGACAGTGTTTGTCAGTCCGAAGATGTAAATGAACATGTTGATGAAAGATTAGTTTCTCCCGATGTGCTGAATGGTCTTAAGTTTTCTAGAATACCAAACCATCGTCTGGTTTTGAAAGTTGGTGTTCCTGTAATGTTACTAAGAAACATTGATCAGAAAGCGGTCTGTGTAATGGGACAAGGTTACAAATTGTGAAAATGAGAAAACGTGTAATTGAAGCCAAAATCATTTCAGGAAGCAACATTGGAATGCGAACGTTTATTCCAAGAATTACTTTATCCCCTTCGGATAAGAAAATTCCTTTTAAATTTAACAGAAGACAGTTTACACTTGCTGTTTCTTTCGCAATGACAATAAACAAAAGTCAAGGACAATCGTTATCGAGAGTTGGGTTGTATTTGAAGGATCCAGTTTTTTCGCACGGCCAGTTGTATGTTGCACTATAAAGGGTCAGAAGTCGAGATGGACTGAAGATAGTTATACTGGATGAAGATGGTGAACTGACGAACAAAACATCCAACGTCGTGTACAAAGAAGTATTTCAAGCTTTATGAATAAGGTAAAAAATTTTGATGCATTTTTTTACTTATCATCTTTGAACTTATGTACATACAACTTCAATAATACAAGTTTTATTTGAATACTTTTGTTTTAATATTTAATTTACTACATTAACATTATTTTGATTTTTTTTTCATGGTAGTTGATTGTTTGTTTTGGAATTGCATGTTAATATTAGGTTGGATATATTGATTGGTTTTACGGGCACTCAACTTGAATAATACAACTCTTAGTTTAATATTATTTTTAATTTACTTTGGTTTGCACCGTGGTCCCCACGGGGCTCTAACCTAGTTTTCTTATAATTTAAAAATCTAATCATTTTCTTTCAAACATGGGTCATTTTATACATATTTACAAGCCAAACTTACTGATCTAAATCAGATTTTAAAATCTCCTTAAAACCTTTAAATTTTCATAGATTTTATGTCCATAATTTCACCAAATGGTTCATAACTTGTCATCCATAAACCAAGACCATAATGTGGGTTTTCTAAACTTTTATTTTTACGAAATTTTCTGTTTTAAACTAACATTTTCAAAGTTAAATTCTATATGTCAAAACCATGTTTTAAATTAAGTTTAGTATGTACAAAACCCATTAACTTGTGTTTAATCAAGAAAATTCCATTTTTATACATACATACATATACCTCACGGCATACATACATATATATATAACATCTTTTATTTTCCATTCTTGAATAAAAATCCCACATTCTAAGTCTAGTTTAATCATCTATAAACAAGAATTTTAACAAAAATCTATAGTTACACACACACACATATACATGGCTATATATATATATGTATAACTAGTTTTGTTTTTCCCATTTTTAACTCATACATTATCATCCCTTATTACATAAAATCATGTTTTAATGCTTGATTCTTGTTTATCATATGTTAGATCATACATGCAAAAGGGTTTTTGAGTTAAATTTTGAAATACAAATTCATACACACATGTATATATACACGGCATATATACATATATGTATACAAACTCACGCATATACCCACCAACACATCTTATCTCTCTTTATTTTTAATGAAAACCATATGTTTGTAAATTTTGTTGTGTGAATCATCCAAGTTTAATGATGAAAGATGGAAAATCATATGAAAATAGTTAGGGTTTATACCTTTTTGAAACAAGAAAGAAGTTAGCTTGAAAACCCTTTAAAACCTTGATCAAATCTTCATTTATTAAGCTTTCTTGGATGATTTGAATTCAAACATGGCTGGATTCTTTGTGGGTTTTAGTTGAAAAATAAATTTAGAGAGAGGGAGTGAAGTATACGGATGAGAGAGAGAGAGAAGTGGAAGAGGTAGTGTGTTATGGTGGAGAAGTGAAGGTCTAGAACCTTTATATCATCATTACCATGCATGCATCATCATGCTAGCCCTTGTTGGCAGCTCTCACACACGACACACACATCCCCATAGGTTAGATTAGTTGTCAACATGTTATAATATTAATATTTAGTGGGTATTGGGTGTAGATTAGCGGGTATATTACTAGTTAACGCGGTACCGGCCTCTAACTGTTTTAAATACCCGACACCCTTAAAAATAATATTTTTGACTCCGGACATAAAAATATGTATGTCGAGTTAATATTAGGTGCTATCCAGTGTAAAAATGGCGAATTTTCGTAATATAGGTGCGCAGAATGCGCGGTATCGCGCGTTGCGACTAAAATCACCATTTTTATACTCTAACTTTATTTCTCCATATTTTTCAACTAAATATGATTAGAAATATTATTTTTAAAATTAAATTTCAAATTTCGGACTTTAAATATTACCGGGTCATCACCAACGATCGTATTTCGTGCGCAAAATCGCTACGCGACAAGATTTTTAAATATGACACCTCTAGTCATATTTTTATATATAATAAAAGCTTTTGGACTTAAAATTCACTTTATTAACTCAAATTATTATTTTTAAACATACACCTAACTTTACATTAGTGCGGTTAATTGCCTGCTAAAATGCCGGGTGTTACAGTCTCCCCTTGTTTAGAAAATTTCGTCCTCGAAATTTCTTTTACAAGGTTCGTTTACGTCTCCTTCAGAAAAGATGGGGATATTTGCGCTTCATTTGGTCTTGGCGTTCCCACGTGAACTCGGGTCCACGCTTGGAATTCCACTTGACTTTTACCAACTTGATCCGATTTCGCCTTAGTTTCTGGATTTTCCAATCCATGACCTCAATAGGTTCTTCAACGAATCGAAGCTTGTCATCAATGCAAACTTCATCAGGCGGAATGATTAGTGTCTCATCCGACAGACACTTCTTCAAGTTAGACACATGAAAGACGTCATGAATCCCCCTCAGATCTTGAGGTAGTTTGAGACGATATGCAACTGAACCGACTCGAGCTAGGATCTCAAATGGTCCAATATACCGAGGACTCAACTTTCCTCCTTTCCCAAATCTCATCACACCTTTCCAGGGTGAAACTTTCAAAAGAACACGATCTCCAACCGGGAATTCCAATGGCTTTCTTCTATTATCAGCATAACTCTTTTGTCGATCTGCAGCTGCTTTCAACCTTTCCCTGATCTGGATGATCTTGTCAGAGGTTGCTTGGACAATCTCGGGTCCAAGTAGTTGCTTTTCACCAACTTCAGCCCAGCAAAGAGGTGAACGACATTTTCTTCCATATAAAGCCTCAAACGGTGCGGCTTTAATACTGGAATGATAGCTAATATTATAAGAAAACTCAACCAACGGCAAGTGATTATCCCAGTTTCCTCCAAAATCAATCACGCATGCTCGCAGCATGTCCTCCAAAGTTTGAATGGTTCTTTCACTCTGACCATCCGTCTGTGGGTGATAAGCTGTACTCATATCTAACCGAGTACCAAAAGAATCTTGGAGTGTCTGCCACACTCTGGATACAAAACGTCCGTCTCTGTCAGAAATGATTGATATTGGAACTCCATGTCGAGAGACAACTTCCTTCAGATAAAGAGATGCCAACTTATCCAATTTGTCTTTTTCCTTGATCGGTAGAAAGTGAGCAGATTTCGTTAACCGATCCACAATTACCCAAATAGCATCATTTCCTTTTGCTGTTTGAGGTAATTTGGTTACGAGATCCATAGTAATGTGCTCCCATTTCCACTGAGGAATTTCTGATTGTTGCAGAAGCCCAGATGGCTTTTGATGCTCTGCTTTAACCTTTGAACAAGTTAGGCACTTGCTGACATATCTGGCAATATCTCCCTTCATATTGGGCCACCAATATAATTCTCGAAGATCTTTGTACATTTTGGTAGAACCAGGGTGAATAGAGTATCTGGACTTGTGCGCTTCGTCCATCACTAACTGTCGCAAGTTCCCATATCGAGGTACCCAAACTCGATCCAAAAAGTACATTACATTGCCAGCTTTGGGTAAGAGATCAACTTTTAAACCTCGTAATCCTTCAGCTCTGAGGTTTCTCTCCTGCAAAGCCTCGTTTTGTGCCTTACAAATCTTTTCCGAAAGACCTGTTTGGATAGTTAAACCCAATGCACGAACACGTAGCGGCTTTTCTCTTTCCTTCCTGCTCAATGCATCAGCTACAACATTAGCTTTACCCGGATGATAACGAATGTCGCATTCGTAATCATTGAGTAGTTCCACCCAACGTCGCTGCCTCATATTGAGCTCTTTCTGGTCAAAGATGTGCTGAAGACTTTTATGGTCGGTGTAAATCGTACACTTGGTTCCATAAAGGTAATGTCTCCAGATTTTGAGAGCAAAAACAACGGCTCCCAATTCAAGGTCATGAGTCGTGTAATTTTTCTCGTGCACTTTAAGCTGGCGGGAGGCATAAGCTATGACTTTGTCCTTCTGCATGAGTACACATCCAAGACCTAGACGCGATGCATCACAGTAGACCACAAAGTCATCAGTTCCCTCCGGAAGTGACAAGATAGGTGCACTACACAACTTCTGCTTCAATAACTGAAAAGCTTCCTCCTGCTTCTCTGTCCAGTCGTACTTCTTGTCTTTCTGAGTTAATAACGTCAACGGCTGCGCTATTTTGGAAAAATTCTGGATGAATCTCCGATAATACCCAGCTAGACCTAAGAATTGGCGTACTTCAGTTGGAGAATTAGGTGCTTCCCAGTTCTTGATCGCTTCAATCTTCAAGGGGTCGACATGAATACCTTTCTCGTTAATGACATGTCCAAGGAAGTGGACTTCTCGGATCCAGAATTCACATTTCGAGAGTTTGGCATACAACTTCTCATTCTTCAATAGCTCAAGAATCATCTTTAGATGCTGCTGGTGATCTTCTTTGGTTCGTGAATAGATGAGTATATCATCGATAAAGACTACCACGAACTTATCCAAGTAAGGTTTGCATACTCTATTCATGAGATCCATGAATATAGCAGGTGCGTTAGTCAAACCAAACGGCATCACCAAGAATTCATAGTGACCGTACCGAGTCCTGAAAGCAGTTTTGGGTATGTCTTCCCCTGCTACCCTCAACAGGTGATATCCCGAACGTAGATCAATTTTCGAGAAATAACTTGACCCTTGCAACTGGTCAAATAGATCATCAATCCTCGGTAGTGGGTACCGATTTTTAATGGTCAATTTATTCAGTTCTCGATAATCTATGCACATTCGGAACGAACTATCCTTCTTCTTCACGAACAAAACCGGTGCTCCCCAAGGTGAGAAACTTGGTCTAATAAATCCCTTGTCCAACAGTTCTTGAAGCTGCTTGGATAACTCTTGCATCTCCGAAGGTGCTAATCTGTAAGGTGATCGGGCTATTGGTGCTGCTCCGGGAATAAGATCGATTTTGAACTCGAGTTGTCTTGACGGCGGCAATCCAGGTAAGTCTTCAGGAAAAACTTCTGGATAGTCTCGTACAATCGGAATTTCTTCCAATTTTCGTTCCTTAGCTCTGATACCAACTTCTGTCACACCCCCAAAATGCTGCAGCGGAAGACTTAGCATGGTGGTGAACGGAGGTTGGTAATTAATGGTGTAATAGCAAGTAATAAGTATTTGGACAAATTTTCATAAAACTTATAATATAAAAGTTTTATAATTTAGACCCAAAAAGGATCTAATTATTGTTACAAGAGTTCCCAAGATCATCATTTTATTACAAGTCCAAACACTACATTGCCAAAACACATATTATTCCGCCAAATTCCGAAGCATTTATCTCGTACCTGAAAAACACGTCAAAACATTTGTCAACACTAGGCTGGTGAATTCACAGAGTTTAATAAATAACATTTTCGCTTACCTTGCAAAAATTTATAAAAACCCTTTTCGCTTTACCACGAAAAGTATATCTTATAGATTCAAGATATATATAGTTATAAACATAGATTACTAAGACGATCATGTGGATTCATAAACTAGCTAGGAATATGAGTATGTGTTTACGTTATATGCTCATAATCAACACATGACAATTTGGTTCCAATAGGTGTTTCATTACACTGCCTTTGAAGTATTTTTCCGAACTATGACCAGAGCGACTGCTCGCGGCTAGGGTCGTCAACCCGATGGATCCACCAACACTTCGCTTGCCCTCTATACCAAGGTTAATGATTATGAATGGCCCTGGGAACATTATCTTAAGATTTCTTTTTACTCTCAACTTCCAGTCCCGAAAGAAGATAATCCGCCCATATATTCGTACACATTCCACACTTACCGATTGTCTTTTACTAGTAATCATAGTTATTTTTACAACGTGTTTCTCCCCCAAAACATTTATAGAACTTTATAAAAATGGGGCTGTGAACTCACCTTGTGGTAGTTTGAGTTATATTTCCAAACGCTTGATTTTCTGGTCGTCCGATTTCCTAATCATGAAAATCGTGTAAACGACTATGTTTCGCTTATTTTTCTAAGTTATACATTCAACTTAGATTTTTCACACAACATTTTCCAAAGAAAATGTAATCCTTTGAAATCATTTATTTTCAAAACACTTGTTCTTATTTACGACTCGTTGGTGATCATGACTCGTTTTTGGTCCGTTATTTTTATATCAAAACACATAGCATCCTTTTTATTTTATCATCTCACACCTATTTTTACCTAACATTTATTTATAATATCATGCATAAGTTAATTATACTATTATAACATGCAAGACACTTAATTACAAGATTAGTCGGTTCTAGGCGATATCTTCGGCAATTTCTTGAAATTCCGATTCGTGTGGCTTGTAAAAACATGTAGTATCTTAAATATACCTTTATTTACATGTTTTTATCTTAAAAATATACTTTTAGGACCTGTTCAAAATCAGATTTGTAATTCTTACAAATTTAGCCGTTTTTTGCCTTTTTATCGCCTAGTTTTGTACCGGACATTATCAAAACCAAATTTTTGAACCAATACTTAAACTTTTTGGTCAAAACAAGTTATTTGATGAACTTTTATGGGATTTTTAGTATAAATAATCAGACCTCAAATTTTCTTTTAAAATCACTTATTAAAGTCCATAATTCAAGCATTTTTAGGTCCAAAAATTACCCATTTTTCTTATAATTTAAAAATCTAATCATTTTCTTTCAAACATGGGTCATTTTATACATATTTACAAGCCAAACTTACTGATCTAAATCAGATTTTAAAATCTCCTTAAAACCTTTAAATTTTCATAGATTTTATGTCCATAATTTCACCAAATGGTTCATAACTTGTCATCCATAAACCAAGACCATAATATGGGTTTTCAAAATTTTTTTTTTTACGAAATTTTCTGTTTTAAACTAACATTTTCAAAGTTAAATTCTATATGTCAAAACCATGTTTTAAATCAAGTTTAGTATGTACAAAACCCATTAACTTGTGTTTAATCAAGAAAATTCCATTTTTATACATACATACATATACCTCACGGCATACATACATATATATATAACATCTTTTATTTTCCATTCTTGAATAAAAATCCCACATTCTAAGTCTAGTTTAATCATCTATAAACAAGAATTTTAACAAAAATCTATAGTTACACACACACACATATACACGGCTATATATATATATATATATGTATAACTAGTTTTGTTTTTCCCATTTTTAACTCATACATTATCATCCCTTATTACATAAAATCATGTTTTAATGCTTGATTCTTGTTTATCATATGTTAGATCATACATGCAAAAGGGTTTTTGAGTTAAATTTTGAAATACAAATTCATACGCACATGTATATATACACGGCATATATACATATATGTATACAAACTCACGCATATACCCACCAACACATCTTATCTCTCTTTATTTTTAATGAAAACCATATGTTTGTAAATTTTGTTGTGTGAATCATCCAAGTTTAATGATGAAAGATGGAAAATCATATGAAAATAGTTAGGGTTTATACCTTTTTGAAACAAGAAAGAAGTTAGCTAGAAAACCCTTTAAAACCTTGATCAAATCTTCATTTATTAAGCTTTCTTGGATGATTTGGATTCAAACATGGCTGGATTCTTTGTGGGTTTTAGTTGAAAAATAAATTTAGAGAGAGGGAGTGAAGTATACGGATGAGAGAGAGAGAGAAGTGGAAGAGGTAGTGTGTTATGGTGGAGAAGTGAAGGTCTAGAACCTTTATATCATCATTACCATGCATGAATCATCATGCTAGCCCTTGTTGGCAGCTCCCACACACGACACACACATCCCCATAGGTTAGATTAGTTGTCAACATGTAGAAATATTAATAATTAGTGGGTATTGGGTGTAGATTAGCGGGTATATTACTAGTTAACGCGGGTACCGGCCTCTAACTGTTTTAAATACCCGACACCCTTAAAAATAATATTTTTGACTCCGGACATAAAAATATGTATGTCTAGTTAATATTAGGTGCTATCCAGTGTAAAAATGGCGAATTTTCGTAATATAGGTGAGCAGAATGCGCGGTATCGCGCGTTGCGACTAAAATCACCATTTTTATACTCTAACTTTATTTCTCCATATTTTTCAACTAAATATGATTAGGAAATATTATTTTTAAAATTAAATTTCAAATTTCAGACTTTAAATATTACCGGGTCATCACCAACGATCGTATTTCGTGCGCAAAATCGCTACGCGACAAGATTATTAAATATGACACCTCTAGTCATATTTTTATATATAATAAAAGCTTTTGGACTTAAAATTCACTTTATTAACTCAAATTATTATTTTTAAACATACACCTAACTTTACATTAGTGCGGTTAATTCCCTGCTAAAATGTCGGGTGTTACCAACTTCTGTCACACCCCCAAAATGCTGCAGCGGAAAACTTAGCATGGTGGTGAACGGAGGTTGGTAATTAATGGTGTAATAGCAAGTAATAAGTATTTGGACAAATTTTCATAAAACTTATAATATAAAAGTTTTATAATTTAGACCCAAAAAGGATCTAATTATTGTTACAAGAGTTCCCAAGATCATCATTTTATTACAAGTCCAAACACTACATTGCCAAAACACATATTATTCCGCCAAATTCCGAAGCATTTATCTCGTACCTGAAAAACACGTCAAAACATTTGTCAACACTAGGCTGGTGAATTCACAGAGTTTAATAAATAACATTTTCGCTTACCTTGCAAAAATTTATAAAAACCCTTTTCGCTTTACCACGAAAAGTATATCTTATAGATTCAAGATATATATATAGTTATAAACATAGATTACTAAGACGATCATGTGGATTCATAAACTAGCTAGGAATATGAGTATGTGTTTACGTTATATGCTCATAATCAACACATGACAATTTGGTTCCAATAGGTGTTTCATTACACTGCCTTTGAAGTAGTTTTCCGAACTATGACCAGAGCGACTGGTCGCGGCTAGGGTCGTCAACCCGATGGATCCACCAACACTTCGCTTGCCCTCTATACCAAGGTTAATGATTATGAATGGCCCTGGGAACATTATCTTAAGATTTCTTTTTACTCTCAACTTCCAGACCCGAAAGGAGATAATCCGCCCATATATTCGTACACATTCCACACTTACCGATTGTCTTTTACCAGTAATCTTAGTTATTTTTACAACGTATTTTTCCCCCAAAACATTTATAAAACTTTATAAAAATGGGGCTGTGAACTCACCTTGTGGTAGTTTGAGTTATATTTCCAAACGCTTGATTTTCTGGTCGTCCGATTTCCTAATCATGAAAATCGTGTAAACGACTATGTTTCGCTTATTTTTCTAAGTTATACATTCAACTTAGATTTTTCACACAACATTTTCCAAAGAAAATGTAATCCTTTGAAATCATTTATTTTCAAAATACTTGTTCTCATTTACGACTCGTTGGTGATCGTGACTTGTTTTTGGTCCGTTATTTTTATATCAAAACACTTAGCATCCTTTTTATTTTATCCTCTCACACTTATTTTTACTTAACATATATTTATAATATCATGCATAAGTTAATTATACTATTATAACATGCAAGACACTTAATTACAAAATTAGTCGGTTCTAGGCGATATCTTCGGCAATTTCTCGAAATTCCAATTTGTGTGGCTTGTAAAAACATGTAGTATTTTAAATATATTTTTATTTACATGTTTTTATCTTAAAAATATACTTTTAGGACCTGTTCAAAATCAGATTGGAAATTCCTACAAATTTAGCCGTTTTTCGCCTTTTTATCGCCTAGTTTTGTACCGGACATTATCAAAACCAAGTTTTTGAACCAATACTTAAACTTTTTGGTCAAAACAAGTTATTTGATGAACTTTTATGGGATTTTTAGTATAAATAATCAGACCTCAAATTTTCTTTTAAAATTACCCATTAAAGTCCATAATTCAAGCATTTTTAGGTCCAAAATTACCCATTTTCTTATAATTTAAAAATCTAATCATTTTCTTTCAAACATGGGTCATTTTATACATATTTACAAGCCAAACTTACTGATCTAAATCAGATTTTAAAATCTCCATAAAACCTTTAAATTTTCATAGAATTTTATGTCCATAATTTCACCAAATGGTTCATAACTTGTCATCCATAAACCAAAACCATAATGTGGGTTTTCTAAACTTTTATTTTTATGAAATTTTCTGTTTTAAACTAACATTTTCAAAGTTAAATTTTATATGTCAAAACCATGTTTTAAATCAAGTTTAGTATGTACAAAACCCATTAACTTGTGTTTAATCAAGAAAATTCCATTTTTATACATACATACATACATACACCTCACGGCATACATACATATATATATATAACATCTTTTATTTTCCATTCTTGAATCAAAATCCCACATTCTAAGTCTAGTTTAATCATCTATAAACAAGAATTTTAACAAAAATCTATAGCTACACACACACACACATATACACGGCTATATATATATATGTATAACTAGTTTTGTTTTTCCCATTTTTAACTCATACATTATCATCCCTTATTACATAAAATCATGTTTTAATGCTTGATTCTTGTTTATCATATGTTAGATCATACATGCAAATGGGTTTTTGAGTTAAATTTTGGAATACAAATTCATACACACATGTATATATACACGGCATATATACATATATGTATACAAACTCACGCATATACCCACCAACACATCTTATCTCTCTTTTTTTTTTTTAATGAAAACCATATGTTTGTAAATTTTGTTGTGTGAATCATCCAAGTTTAATGATAAAAGATGGAAAATCATATGAAAATAGTTAGGGTTTATACCTTTTTGAAACAAGAAAGAAGTTAGCTTGAAAACCCTTTAAAACCTTGATCAAATCTTCATTTATTAAGCTTTCTTGGATGATTTGGATTCAAACATGGCTGGATTCTTGGTGGGTTTTAGTTAAAAAAATAAATTTAGAGAGAGGGAGTGAAGTATACGGATGAGAGAGAGAGAGAAGTGGAAGAGGTAGTGTGTTATGGTGGAGAAGTGAAGGTCTAGAACCTTTATATCATCATTACCATGCATAAATCATCATGCTAGCCCTTGTTGGCAGCTCCCACACACGACACACACATCCCCATAGGTTAGATTAGTTGTCAACATGTTGTAATATTAATATTTAGTGGGTATTGGGTGTAGATTAGCGGGTATATTACTAGTTAACGCGGGTACCGGCCTCTAACTGTTTTAAATACCCGACACCCTTAAAAATAATATTTTTGACTCCGGACATAAAAATATGTATGTCGAGTTAATATTAGGTGCTATCCAGCGTAAAAATGGCGAATTTTCATAATATAGGCGCGCAGAATGCGCGGTATCGCGCGTTGCGACTAAAATCACCATTTGTATACTCTAACATTATTTCTCCATATTTTTCAACTAAATATGATTAGGAAATATTATTTTTAAAATTAAATTTCAAATTTCGGACTTTAAATATTACCGGGTCATCACCAACGATCGTATTTCGTGCGCAAAATCGCTACGCGACAAGATTTTTAAATATGACACCTCTAGTCATATTTTTATATATAATACAGGCTTTTGGACTTAAAATTCACTTTATTAACTCAAATTATTATTTTTAAACATACACCTAACTTTACATTAGTGCGGTTAATTCCCTGCTAAAACGCCGGGTGTTACAGTCTCCCCTAGTTTAGAAAATTTCGTCCTCGAAATTTCTTTTACAAGGTTCGTTTACGTCTCCTTCGGAAAAGATGGGGATATTTGCGCTTCATTTGGTCTTGGCGTTCCCACGTGAACTCGGGTCTACGCTTGGAATTCCACTTGACTTTTACTAAATTGATCCGATTTCGCCTTAGTTTCTGGATTTTCCAATCCATAACCTCAACAGGTTCTTCAACGAATCGAAGCTTTTCATCAATGCAAACTTCATCAGGCGGAATGATTAGTGTCTCATCCGACAGACACTTTTTCAAGTTAGACACATGAAAGACGTCATGAATCCCACTCAGATCTTGAGGTAGTTTGAGACGATATGCAACTGAACCGACTCGAGCTAGGATCTCAAATGGTCCAACATACCGAGGACTCAACTTTCCTCCTTTCCCAAATCTCATCACACCTTTCCAGGGTGAGACTTTCAAAAGAACACGATCTCCAACCTGGAATTCCAATGGCTTTCTTCTATTATCAGCATAACTCTTTTGTCGATCTGCAGCTGCTTTCAACCTTTCCCTGATCTGAACAATCTTGTCAGAGGTTGCTTGGACAATCTCGGGTCCAAGTAGCTGCTTTTCACCAACTTCAGCCCAGCAAAGAGGTGACCGACATTTTCTTCCATATAAAGCCTCAAACGGTGCGGCTTTAATACTGGAATGATAGCTATTATTATAAGAAAACTCAACCAACGGCAAGTATGTATCCCAGTTTCCTCCAAAATCAATCACGCATGCTCGCAGCATGTCCTCCAAAGTTTGAATGGTCCTTTCACTCTGACCATCTGTCTGTGGGTGATAAGTTGTACTCATATCTAACCGAGTACCAAAAGAATCTTGGAGTGTTTGCCACACTCTGGATACAAAACGTCCGTCTCTGTCAGAAATGATTGATACTGGAACTCCATGTCGAGAGACAACTTCCTTCAAATAAAGAGATGCCAACTTATCCATTTTGTCTTTTTCCTTGATCGGTAGAAAGTGAGCAGATTTCGTTAACCGATCCACAATTACCCAAATAGCATCATTTCCTTTTGCTGTTCGAGGTAATTTGGTTACGAGATCCATAGTAATGTGCTCCCATTTCCACTGAGGAATTTCTGGTTGTTGCAGAACCCCAGACGGCTTTTGATGCTCTGCTTTAACCTTTGAACAAGTTAGGCACTTGCTGACATATCTGGCAATATCTCCCTTCGTATTGGGCCACCAATATTTTTATAATATTTTTGACTCCGGACATAAATGTATAGAAACCAGTGAGGTTTTCCGTGATTGCAATCTTCTTCTAGAAGACCATATGTTCTGCATTGATCTGTTACCTGTTGATTTGGGGAGTTTTGACGTCGTTATCGGTATGGATTGGTTATCAAGAAACCATGCTGAGATCGTATGCTCAGACAAGCTAGTACGTTTACCACTCCCAAGTAGTGAAGCTCTAGTGATACGTGGTGATAAGTACGGTTCAGGGTTGAAGATTGTCAGTATGATGAAAGCACGCAAGCTCTTGCGTAAGGGTTGTCTAGCGTTCTTGGCTAATGTGGTGAATACAGAAGCTAAGGAACAAAAATTGGAAGAAATTCCGATTGTACGAGACTATCCAGAAGTTTTTCCAGAAGACTTACCTGGATTGCCGCCGTCAAGACAACTCGAGTTCAAAATCGATCTTATTCCCGGAGCAGCACCGATAGCCCGATCACCGTACAGATTAGCACCTTCCGAGATGCAAGAGTTATCCAAGCAGCTTCAAGAACTGTTGGACAAAGGATTTATTAGACCAAGTTTCTCACCTTGGGGAGCACCGGTCTTGTTCGTGAAGAAGAAGGATGGTTCATTCCGAATGTGCATAGATTATCGAGAACTGAATAAATTGACCATTAAAAATCGGTACCCACTACCGAGGATTGATGATCTATTTGACCAGTTGCAAGGGTCAAGTTATTTCTCGAAAATTGATCTGCGTTCGGGATATCACCAGTTGAGGGTAGCAGAGGAAGACATGCCCAAAACTGCTTTCAGGACTCGGTACGGTCACTATGAATTCTTGGTGATGCCGTTTGGTTTGATTAACGCACCTGCTATATTCATGGATCTCATGAATAGAGTATGCAAACCTTACTTGGATAAGTTCGTGATAGTCTTTATCGATGATATACTCATCTATTCATGAACCAAAGAAGATCACCAGCAGCATCTGAAGATGATTCTTGAGCTATTGAAGAATGAGAAGTTGTATGCCAAACTCTCGAAATGTGAATTCTGGATCCGGGAAGTCCACTTCCTTGGACATGTCATTAACGAGAAAGGTATTCATGTCGACCCCTTGAAGATTGAAGCGATCAAGAACTGGGAAGCACCTAAATCTCCAACTGAAGTACGCCAATTCTTAGGTCTAGCTGGGTATTATCGGAGATTCATCCAGAATTTTTCCAAAATAGCGCAGCCGTTGACGTTATTAACTCAGAAAGACAAGAAGTACGACTGGACAGAGAAGCAGGATGAAGCTTTTCAGTTATTGAAGCAGAAGTTGTGTAGTGCACCTATCTTGTCACTTCCGGAGGGAACTGATGGCTTTGTGGTCTACTGTGATGCATCGCGTCTAGGTCTTGGATGTGTACTCATGCAGAAAAACAAAGTCAAAGCTTATGCCTCCCGCCAGCTTAAAGTGCACGAGAAAAATTACACGACTCATGACCTTGAATTGGGAGCCGTTGTTTTTGCTCTCAAAATCTGGAGACATTACCTTTATGGAACCAAGTGTACGATTTACACCGACCATAAAAGTCTTCAGCACATCTTTGACCAGAAAGAGCTTAATATGAGGCAGCGACGTTGGGTGGAATTACTCAATGATTACGAATGCGACATTCGTTATCATCTGGGTAAAGCTAATGTTGTAGCTGATGCATTGAGCAGGAAGGAAAGAGAAAAGCCACTACGTGTTCGTGCATTGGGTTTAACTATCCAAACAGGTCTTTCGGAAAAGATTTGTAAGGCACAAAACGAGGCTTTGCAGGAGAGAAACCTCAGAGCTGAAGGATTACGAGGTTTAGAAGTTGATCTCTTACCCAAAGCTGACAATGTAAAGTACTTTTTGGATCGAGTTTGGGTACCTCGATATGGGAACTTGCGACAGTTAGTGATGGACGAAGCGCACAAGTCCAGATACTCTATTCACCCTGGTTCTACCAAAATGTACAAAGATCTTCGAGAATTATATTGGTGGCCCAATATGAAGGGAGATATTGCCAGATATGTCAGCAAGTGCCTAACTTGTTCAAAGGTTAAAGCAGAGCATCAAAAGCCGTCTGGGCTTCTGCAACAACCAGAAATTCCTCAGTGGAAATGGGAGCACATTACTATGGATCTCGTAACCAAATTACCTCGAACAGCAAAAGGAAATGATGCTATTTGGGTAATTGTGGATCGGTTAACGAAATCTGTTCACTTTCTACCGATCAAGGAAAAAGACAAACTGGATAAGTTGGCATCTCTATATTTGAAGGAAGTTGTCTCTCGACATGGAGTTCTAGTATCAATCATTTTTGACAGAGACGGACGTTTTGTATCCAGAGTGTGGCAGACACTCCAAGATTCTTTTGGTACTCGGTTAGATATGAGTACAGCATATCACCCACAGACGGATGGTCAGAGTGAAAGAACCATTCAAACTTTGGAAGACATGCTGCGTGCATGCGTGATTGATTTTGGAGAAACTGGGATACTCACTTGCTGTTGGTTGAGTTTTCTTATAATAATAACTATCATTCCAGTATTAAAGCCGCACCGTTTGAGTCTTTATATGGAAGAAAATGTCGTTCACCTCTTTGCTGGGCTGAAGTTGGTGAAAAGCAGCTACTTGGACCCGAGATTGTCCAAGCAACCTTTGACAAGATTGTTCAGATCAGGGAAAGGTTGAAAGCAGTTGCAGATCGACAAAAGAGTTATGCTGATAAAAGAAGAAAGCCATTGGAATTCCAGGTTGGAGATCGTGTTCTTTTGAAAGTCTCACCCTGGAAAGGTGTGATGAGATTTGGGAAAGGAGGAAAGTTGAGTCCTCGGTATGTTGGACCATTCGAGATCCTAGCTCGAGTCGGTTCAGTTGCATATCGTCTCAAACTACCTCAAGATCTGAGTGGGATTCATGACGTCTTTCATGTGTCTAACTTGAAGAAGTGTCTGTCGGATGAGACACTAATCATTCCGCCTGATGAAGTTTGCGTTGATGACAAGCTTCGATTTGTTGAAGAACCTGTTGAGGTTATGGATTGGAAAATCCAGAAACTAAGGCGAAATCGGATCAAGTTAGTAAAAGTCAAGTGGAATTCCAAGCGTGGACCCGAGTTCACGTGGGAAGGCCAAGACCAAATGAAGCGCAAATATCCCCATCTTTTCCGAAGGAGACGTAAACGAACCTTGTAAAAGAAATTTCGAGGACGAAATTTTCTAAACAAGGGGAGACTGTAACACCCGGTGTTTTAGCAGGGAATTAACCGCACTAATGTAAAGTTAGGTGTATGTTTAAAAATAATAATTTGAGTTAATAAAGTGAATTTTAAGTCCAAAAGCTTGTATTATATATAAAAATATGGCTAGAGGTGTCATATTTAAAAATCTTGTCGCGTAGCGATTTTGCGCGCGAAATACGATCGTTGGTGATGACCCGGTAATATTTAAAGTCCGAAATTTGAAATTTAATTTTTAAAATAATATTTCTAATCATATTTAGTTGAAAAATATGGAGAAATAAAGTTAGAGTATAAAAATGGTGATTTTAGTCGCAACGCGCGATACCGCGCATTCTGCGCGCCTATATTATGAAAATTCGCCATTTTTACGTTAGATAGCACCTAATATTAACTCGACATACATATTTTTATGTCCGGAGTCAAAAATATTATTTTTAAGGGTATCGGGTATTTAAAACAGTTAGAGGCCGGTACCGCGTTAACTAGTAATATACCCACTAATCTACACCCAATACCCACTAAATATTAATATTACAACATGTTGACAACTAATCTAACCTATGGGGATGTGTGTGTCGTGTGTGAGAGCTGCCAACAAGGGCTAGCATGATGATTCATGCATGGTAATGATGATATAAAGGTTCTAGACCTTCACTTCTCCACCATAACACACTACCTCTTCCACTTCTCTCTCTCTCTCATCCATATACTTCACTCCCTCTCTCTAAATTTATTTTTTTCAACTAAAACCCACAAAGATTCCAGCCATGTTTGAATCAAAATCATCCAAGAAAGCTTAATAAATGAAGATTTGATCAAGGTTTTAAAGGGTTTTCAAGCTAACTTCTTTCTTGTTTCAAAAAGGTATAAACCCAAACTATTTTCATATGATTTTCCATCTTTTCATCATTAAACTTGGATGATTCACACGACAAAATTTACAAACATATGGTTTTCATTAAAAATAAAGAGAGATAAGATGTGTTGGTGGGTATATGCGTGAGTTTGTATACATATATGTATATATGCCGTGTATATATACATGTGTGTATGAATTTGTATTTCAAAATTTAACTCAAAAACCCTTTTGCATGTATGATCTAACATATGATAAACAAGAATCAAGCATTAAAACATGATTTTATGTAATGAGAAATGTTAATGTATGAGTAAAAATGGGAAAAACATAACTAGTTATATATATATATATATAGCCGTGTATATGTGTGTGTATGTAACTATAGATTTTTGTTAAAATTCTTGTTTATAGATGATTAAACTAGACTTAGAATGTGGGATTTTGATTCAAAAATGGAAAATAAAAAGATGTTATATGTATATGTATGTATGCCGTGAGGTGTATGTATAAAAATGGACAAACATATGGTTTTCAAAGTATGATACTATTAGTTACAAAGTTTATTATAACATGCAAGACACTTAGTTAAAAATAAGTGTGATACTATTATAACATGCAAGACACTTAGTTACAAAGTTAGTCGGTTCTAGGCGATATCTTCGGCAATTTCCCGAAATTCCAATTCGTGTGGCTTGTAAAAACATGTAGTATTTTAAATATACTTTTATTTACATGTTTTTATCTTAAAAATATACTTTTAGGACCGGTTCAAAATCAGATTGGAAATTCCTACAAATTTAGCCGTTTTTTCGCCTTTTTATCGCCTAATTTTGTACCGGACATTATCAAAACCAAGTTTTTGAACCAATACTTAAACTTTTTGGTCAAAACATGTTATTTGATGAACTTTTATGGGATTTTTAGTATAAATAATCAGACCTCAAATTTTCTTTTAAAATCACTTATTAAAGTCCATAATTCAAGCATTTTTAGGTCCAAAATTACCCATTTTCTTATAATTTAAAAATCTAATCATTTTCTTTCAAACATGGGTTATTTTATACATATTTACAAGCCAAACTTACTGATCTAAATCAGGTTTTAAAATTTCCATAAAACTTTTAAATTTTCATAGATTTTATGTCCATAATTTCACCAAATGGTTCATAACTTGTCATCCATAAACCAAGACTATAATGTGGGTTTTCTAAACTTTTATTTTTATGAAATTTTCTGTTTTAAACTAACATTTTCAAAGTTAAATTCCATATGTCAAAACCATGTTTTAAATCAAGTTTAGTATGTACAAAACCCATTAACTTGTGTTTAATCAAGAAAATTACATTTTTATACATACATACATACACCTCACGGCATACATACATATATATATAACATCTTTTATTTTTCCATTCTTGAATCAAAATCCCACATTCTAAGTCTAGTTTAATCATCTATAAACAAGAATTTTAACAAAAATCTATAGCTACACACACACATATACACGGCTATATATATATATATAACTAGTTTTGTTTTTCCCATTTTTAACTCATACATTATCATCCCTCATTACATAAAATCATGTTTTAATGCTTGAATCTTGTTTATCAAATGTTAGATCATACATGCAATAGGGTTTTTGAGTTTAATTTTGAAATACAATTTCATACACACATGTATATATACACGGCATATATACATATATGTATACAAACTCACGCATATACCCACCAACACATCTTATCTCTCTTTATTTTTAATGAAAACCATAAGTGTGATACTATTATAACATGCAAGACACTTAGTTACAAAATTAGTCGGTTCTAGGCGATATCTTCGGCAATTTTTCGAAATTCCAATTCGTGTGGCTTGTAATAACATGTAGTATTTTAAATATACTTTTATTTACATGTTTTTATCTTAAAAATATACTTTTAGGACCTGTTCAAAATCAGATTGGAAATTCCTACAAATTTAGCCGTTTTTTCGCCTTTTTATCGCCTAGTTTTGTACCGGACATTATCAAAACCAAGTTTTTGAACCAATACTTAAACTTTTTGGTCAAAACATGTTATTTGATGAACTTTTATGTGATTTTTAGTATAAATAATCAGACCTCAAATTTTCTTTTAAAATCACTTATTAAAGTCCATAATTCAAGTATTTTAGGTCCAAAAATTACCCATTTTCTTATAATTTAAAAATCTAACCATTTTCTTTCAAACATGGGTCATTTTATACATATTTACAAGTCAAACTTACTGATCTAAATCAGATTTTTAAAATCTCCATAAAACCTTTAAATTTTCATAAATTTTGTGTCCATAATTTTCACCAATGGTTCATAACTTGTCATCCATAAACCAAGACCATAATGTGGGTTTTCTAAACTTTTATTTTTATGAAATTTTCTGTTTTAAACTAACATTTTCAAAGTTAAATTCTATTTGTCAAAACCATGTTTTAAATCAAGTTTAGTATGTACAAAACCCATTAACTTGTGTTTAATCAAGAAAATTACATTTTTATACATACATACATACACCTCACGGCATACATACATATATATATAACATCTTTTATTTTCCATTCTTGAATCAAAATCCCACATTCTAAGTCTAGTTTAATCATCTATAAACAAGAATTTTAACAAAAATCTATAGCTACACACACACATATACACGGCTATATATATATATATATATATAACTAGTTTTGTTTTTCCCATTTTTAACTCATACATTATTATCCCTCATTACATAAAATCATGTTTTAATGCTTGAATCTTGTTTATCAAATGTTAGATCATACATGCAATAGGGGTTTTTGAGTTTAATTTTGAAATACAATTTCATACACACATGTATATATACACGGCATATATACATATATGTATACAAACTCACGCATATACCCACCAACACATCTTATCTCTCTTTATTTTTAATGAAAACCATATGTTTGTAAATTTTGTTGTGTGAATCATCCAAGTTTAATGATGAAAAGATGGAAAATCATATGAAAATAGTTTGGGTTTATACCTTTTTGAAACAAGAAAGAAGTTAGCTTGAAAACCCTTTAAAACCTTGATCAAATCTTCATTTATTAAGCTTTCTTGGATGATTTTGATTCAAACATGGCTGGAATCTTTGTGGGTTTTAGTTGAAAAATAAATTTAGAGAGAGAGAGTGCAGTATACGGATGAGAGAGAGAGAGAAGTGGAAGAGGTAGTGTGTTATTGTGGAGAAGATGAGGGTCTAGAACCTTTATACTCATCATTACATTGCATGAATCACCAATATAGCCTAATGTGGCAGCCATAAACACACGACACACATCCCCATAGCATGGATTAGTTGTCAACATGTAGTAATTTAAATAATTAGTGGGTATTGGGTGTAGATTAGCGGGTATATTACTAGTTAACCGCGGGGTACCGGCCTCTAAATGTTTTAAATACCCGACACCCTTAAAAAATAATATTTTTGACTCCGGATATAAAAATATGTATATCGAGTTAATATTAGGTGCTATCCAGCGTAAAAAATGGCAAATTTTCATAATATAGGCGCGCAGAATGCGCGGTATCGCGCGTTGCGACTAAAATCACCATTTTTATACTCTAACTTTATTTCTCCATATTTTTCAACTAAATATGATTAGAAATATTATTTTTAAAATTAAATTTCAAATTTCGGACTTTAAATATTACCGGGTCATCACCAACGATCGTATTTCGCGCGCAAAATCGCTACGCGACAAGATTTTTAAATATGACACCTCTAGTCATATTTTTATATATAATACAAGCTTTTGGACTTAAAATTCACTTTATTAACTCAAATTATTATTTTTAAACATACACCTAACTTTACATTAGTGCGGTTAATTCCCTGCTAAAACGCCGGGTATTACAGTCTCCCCTTGTTTAGAAAATTTCGTCCTCGAAATTTCTTTTACAAGGTTCGTTTACGTCTCCTTCGGAAAAGATGGGGATATTTGCGCTTCATTTGGTCTTGGCGTTCCCACGTGAACTCGGGTCCACGCTTGGAATTCCACCTGACTTTTACTAACTTGATCCGATTTCGCCTTAGTTTCTGGATTTTCCAATCCATGACCTCAACAGGTTCTTCAACAAATCGAAGCTTGTCATCAATGCAAACTTCATCAGGCGAAATGATTAGTGTCTCATCCGACAGACACTTCTTCAAGTTAGACACATGAAAGACGTCATGAATCCCACTCAGATCTTGAGGTAGTTTGAGACGGTATGCAACTGAACCGACTCGAGTTAGGATCTCCAATGGTCCAATATACCGAGGACTCAACTTTCCTCCTTTTCCAAATCTCATCACACCTTTCCAGGGTGAGACTTTCAAAAGAACACAATCTCCAACCTGGAATTCCAATGGCTTTCTTCTATTATCAGCATAACTCTTTTGTCGATCTGCAGCTGCTTTCAACCTTTCCCTGATCTGGACGATCTTGTCAGAGGTTGCTTGGACAATCTCGGGTCCAAGTAGCTGCTTTTCACCAACTTCAGCCCAGCAAAGAGGTGAACGACATTTTCTTCCATATAAAGCCTCAAACGGTGCGGCTTTAATACTGGAATGATAGCTATTATTATAAGAAAACTCAACCAATGGCAAGTGAGTATCCCAGTTTCCTCCAAAATCAATCACGCATGCTCGCAGCATGTCCTCCAGAGTTTGGATGGTTCTTTCACTCTGACCATCCGTCTGTGGGTGATAAGCTGTACTCATATCTAACCGAGTACCAAAAGAATCTTGGAGTGTCTGCCACACTCTGGATACAAAACGTCCGTCTCTGTCAGAAATGATTGATACTGGAACTCCATGTCGAGAGACAACTTCCTTCAAATAAAGAGATGCCAACTTATCCAGTTTGTCTTTTTCCTTGATCGGTAGAAAGTGAGCAGATTTCGTTAACCGATCCACAATTACCCAAATAGCATCATTTCCTTTTGCTGTTCGAGGTAATTTGGTTACGAGATCCATAGTAATGTGCTCCCATTTCCACT
Source organism: Ambrosia trifida (assembly GCA_028751855.1). Classification (NCBI taxonomy): domain Eukaryota; kingdom Viridiplantae; phylum Streptophyta; class Magnoliopsida; order Asterales; family Asteraceae; genus Ambrosia; species Ambrosia trifida. The sequence goes on from CM054127.1 coordinate 26,430,828, forward strand.
GAGGAATTTCTGGTTGTTGCAGAAGCCCAGACGGCTTTTGATGCTCTGCTTTAACCTTTGAACAAGTTAGGCACTTGCTGACATATCTGGCAATATCTCCCTTCATATTGGGCCACCAATATAATTCTCGAAGATCCTTGTACATTTTGGTAGAACCAGGGTGAATAGAGTATCTGGACTTGTGCGCTTCGTCCATCACTAACTGTCGCAAGTTCCCATATCGAGGTACCCAAACTCGATCCAAAAAGTACCTTACATTGTCAGCTTTGGGTAAGAGATCAACTTCTAAACCTCGTAATCCTTCAGCCCTGAGATTTCTCTCCTGCAAAGCCTCGTTTTGTGCCTTACAAATCTTTTCCGAAAGACCTGTTTGGATAGTTAAACCCAATGCGCGAACACGTAGCGGCTTTTCTCTTTCCTTCCTGCTCAATGCATCAGCTACAACATTAGCTTTACCCGGATGATAACGAATGTCGCATTCGTAATCATTGAGTAATTCCACCCAACGTCGCTGCCTCATATTGAGCTCTTTCTGGTCAAAGATGTGCTGAAGACTTTTATGGTCGGTGTAAATCGTACACTTGGTTCCATAAAGGTAATGTCTCCAGATTTTGAGAGCAAAAACAACGGCTCTCAATTCAAGGTCATGAGTCGTGTAATTTTTCTCGTGCACTTTAAGCTGGCGGGAGGCATAAGCTATGACTTTGTCTTTCTGCATGAGTGTGCCAAGACCTAGACGCGATGCATCACAGTAGACCACGAAGTCATCAGTTCCCTCCGGAAGTGACAAGATAGGTGCACTACACAACTTTTGCTTCAATAACTGAAAAGATTCCTCTTGCCTCTCTGTCCAGTCGTACTTCTTGTCTTTCTGAGTTAATAACGTCAATGGCTGCGCTATTTTGGAAAAATTCTGGATGAATCTCCGATAATACCCAGCTAGACCTAAGAATTGGCGTACTTCAGTTGGAGATTTAGGTGCTTCCAAGTTCTTGATAGCATCAATCATCAAGGGGTCGACATGAATACCTTTCTCGTTAATGACATGTCCAAGGAAGTGGACTTCCCAGATCCAGAATTCACATTTCGAGAGTTTGGCATACAACTTCTCATTCTTCAATAGCTCAAGAATCATCTTCAGATGCTGCTGGTGATCTTCTTTGGTTCGTAAATAGATGAGTATATCATCGATAAAGACTATCACGAACTTATCCAAGTAAGGTTTGCACACTCTATTCATGAGATCCATGAATATAGCAGGTGCGTTAGTAAAACCAAACGTCATCACCAAGAATTCATAGTGACCGTACCGAGTCCTGAAAGCAGTTTTGGGTATGTCTTCCTCTGCTACCCTCAACTGGTGGTATCCCGAACGTAGATCAATTTTCAAGAAATAACTTGACCCTTGCAACTGGTCAAATAGATCATCAATCCTCGGTAGTGGGTACCGATTTTTAATGGTCAATTTATTAAGTTCTCGATAATCTATGCACATTCGGAACGAACCATCCTTCTTCTTCACGAACAAGACCGGTGCTCCCCAAGGTGAGAAACTTGGTCTAATAAATCCCTTGTCCAACAGTTCTTGAAGCTGCTTGGATAACTCTTGCATCTCTGAAGGTGCTAATCTGTACGGTGATCGGGCTATCGGTGCTGCTCCGGGAATAAGATCGATTTTGAACTCGAGTTGTCTTGACGGCGGCAATCCAGGTAAGTCTTCAGGAAAAACTTCTGGATAGTCTCGTACGATCGGAATTTCTTCCAATTTTCGTTCCTTAGCTTCCGTATCCACCACATTAGCCAAGAACGCTAGACAACCCTTACGCAAGAGCTTGCGTGCTTTCATCACACTGACAATCTTCAACCCTGAACCGCACTTATCACCACGTATTACTAGAGCTTCACCATTTGGGAGTGGTAGACGCACTAGCTTGTCTGAGCATACGATCTCAGCATGGTTTCTTGATAACCAGTCCATACCGATGACGACGTCAAAACTCCCCAAATCAACAGGTAACAGATCAATGCAGAACTTATGGTTTTCTAGAAGAAGATTGCAATCACGGAAAACCTCACTGGTTTCTATACATTTCCCATTATCTAGTTCGATCGAGTACTTTTTATCTAGTTTACTCGGCTTCGAGCCAAGAAGAGATTTAAATCTTTCGGAGACAAAACTTAAATCAGCTCCGCTATCAAAAAGTACTAAAGCATTTTGGTCGTTGATTAGAAACGTACCAGTGACGACGGCCGGATCTTCCCGAGCATCCCCTTCTTTCATCTAAAAAGCTCTCCCCTTCAGTTTAGGACACGTTTTCTTGACATGTCCCTCATCACCGCAGTTGAAACAGACGGGATTCTTCTTGGGGATTTCCGCTGGAATCCTAGCATAGCAGTCTTGAGTCAGGTGCCCAAATCTATTGCATCGGGTACAATGTCGGCATTCCCCGAAATGACTTCTGCCACACTTTTGACACCTTGCGGGCGGGTTTCGGTTAGTTCCAGTAGTGATTGCATTGGCAGCAAATAACTGGCTTGAACCTTGATTCCTGCCCTTCTTACCGTGACGCTGAGAACCATCAGACCGCTTTCTCTTGGAGCCTTCTGCCTTCTGCTCTTCAACAACCGACTTCTTTTCAGACCCAACCGGCTTCTTCCCGGTATCGCCCTTTTTCGCCAATAATCCTCTACGGACAGCATCATCTGTGAGTGATTTTGCTAGAGAGATGGCTTCTTGGATTGTTGTCGGATGGGAAGAGGTAACCATTCCTCGAATTTCTGGCGCTAAACCCCAGATATACCTCTCCACCCTGACGTAATCGGGTGTCACCATTCGTGGTACCAACCTCGCTAGATCGTTAAAACGGGATGTGTAGCCTTGAACGTCAGAACCATTCATGGTTAAGTTCCAGAATTCCGTTTCGATCTTCTGTAGTTCATTCCTCGGACAATACTCTCGAATCAGCATGTCCTTCAGTTCTGCCCAGGTGAGATTGAAAGCAGCAGTCTCACCACGAGCTTGAACCTGCGAGTTCCACCATGATAAAGCCTCGTCCTGAAAAGAGCAGACTGCATACTTGACTATCTGCGTGGGTATGCAACCACTGATCGCTATAACCGACTCCATCTTTTCTATCCATCTGACTATGTCTAGAGGTCCCTCGGCTCCGGAAAACGTCCGTGGGTTACAACCTTGAAAGGCTTTATATGTACACCCAGGGGTTTGATTTCCAGTGCCCGTGTCACCGGCATTACCACGACCTCCACCAAGAGTGGCAGTATGCTGGTCAAGTGCCGCATTAACCTGTTGGGAGATTAGTTGTGCTAACTCCTCTTGTGTTGCGGGTAAGCCTGATCCTCTCTTTGGTGGCATTTTTGCAAGACTTCTATAGAAAAGATTTTAGCGATACATCAAGATTAGTGGTTACTCAAAAGATAATCAACATACAATCAATAAGGAAGATAAATAAAACAACAAAAGACATCATAATAAACAGGAAATTACTTGTTTAGTTACAAAATATTAGGTATTAACCCTAACTATGTCAAGTTCAATTTCCTAACCAAAAGATCACAACCAAACAACAAACTAAAGCAAGCCCAATACATCCATCAAATAGTTCACACGGTGCTGCAAGAACATCATCTGGCCACTGTAGTGCGCAACTGCACACTCGTCCATCGCCCTTAACTCCTCCAAGCTCTTCATCTTCTCCTCAAGCTCCTTGATCTTCACCTTTCCCACTGCCAACTCCTCCTCGTGAGATGCCAACTGCTTATCGCATTTAGAGCACCTTCCCACCCAATGTCCCTCCTGGTGAACCGGAGGTGGCGGGTGGCAATGTGATAGGCTCAGCAGTAGACGATCCCATGTCAACTCGTGTCCTCTTCCTGCGACGGGTATAGACCCTCGTCACAGGTGGAATAGGTAGTGAGTCAATAGCTAGAGTAGTCGGGATAGGGTCTATGGCCTTTGACTCTAATCTATGAGTCATGACGGCAGTGGAGTCATGGGTAAATGCTAGACTAGGAAGGTCTGTAAAACCTGCAGGGAAGTAAGGAATAACGGCATCCGCATGTTCCAATAGGATATCCTTAGGTATTTCCTCAATGTTACCGATATGAGGAAACCCTAACGGTTCCATATAGAATGATGTTACTACGGGAAAAGCCTCGTAGTAAGCGGGGTCAGATGCGGAGACAACAATCTGCGAAGGTATAACCTCCGTTTCATTGTCGGATACTAGGTTGGAGATCGTGTTCTTTTGAAAGTCTCACCCTGGAAAGGTGTGATGAGATTTGGGAAAGGAGGAAAGTTGAGTCTTCGGTATATTGGACCATTTGAGATCCTAACTCGAGTCGGTTCAGTTGCATACCGTCTCAAACTACCTCAAGATCTGAGTGGGATTCATGACGTCTTTCATGTGTCTAACTTGAAGAAGTGTCTGTCGGATGAGACACTAATCATTTCGCCTGATGAAGTTTGCATTGATGACAAGCTTCGATTTGTTGAAGAATGGTGAGGTTATGGATTGGAAAATCCAGAAACTAAGGCGAAATCGGATCAAGTTAGTAAAAGTCAAGTGGAATTCCAAGCGTGGACCCGAGTTCACGTGGGAACGCCAAGACCAAATGAAGCGCAAATATCCCCATCTTTTCCGTAGGAGACGTAAACGAACCTTGTAAAAGAAATTTCGAGGACGAAATTTTCTAAACAAGGGGAGACTGTAACACCCGGCGTTTTAGCAGGGAATTAACCGCACTAATGTAAAGTTAGGTGTATGTTTAAAAATAATAATTTGAGTTAATAAAGTGAATTTTAAGTCCAAAAGCTTGTATTATATATAAAAATATGACTAGAGGTGTCATATTTAAAAATCTTGTCGCGTAGCGATTTTGCGCGCGAAATACGATCGTTGGTGATGACCCGGTAATATTTAAAGTCCGAAATTTGAAATTTAATTTTAAAAATAATATTTCTAATCATATTTGGTTGAAAAATATGGAGAAATAAAGTTAGAGTATAAAAATGGTGATTTTAGTCGCAACGCGCGATACCGCGCGCATTCTGCGCGCCTATATTATGAAAATTCGCCATTTTTACGTTAGATAGCACCTAATATTAACTCGACATACATATTTTTATGTCCGGAGTCAAAAATATTATTTTTAAGGGTATCGGGTATTTAAAAAAGTTAGAGGCCGGTACCCGCGTTAACTAGTAATATACCCGCTAATCTACACCCAATACCCACTAAATATTAATATTACAACATGTTGACAACTAATCTAACCTATGGGGATGTGTGTGTCGTGTGTGAGAGCTGCCAACAAGGGCTAGCATGATGATTCATGCATGGTAATGATGATATAAAGGTTCTAGACCTTCACTTCTCCACAATAACACACTACCTCTTCCACTTCTCTCTCTCTCTCTCATCCGTATACTTCACTCCCTCTCTCTAAATTTATTTTTTTCAACTAAAACCCACAAAGATTCCAACCATGTTTGAATCAAAATCATCCAAGAAAGCTTAATAAATGAAGATTTGATCAAGGTTTTAAAGGGTTTTCAAGCTAACTTCTTTCTTGTTTCAAAAAGGTATAAACCCTAACTATTTTCATATGATTTTCCATCTTTTCATCAAGCGTTTAGAAAAATAACTCAAACTACCACAAGGTGAGTTCACAGCCCCATTTTTATAAAGTTTTATAAATGTTTTGGGGGAAAAACACGTTGTAAAAATAACTAAGATTACTGGTAAAAGACAATCGGTAAGTGTGGAATGTGTACGAATATATGGGCGGATTATCTCCTTTCGGGACTGGAAGTTGAGAGTAAAAAGAAATCTTAAGATAATGTTCCCAGGGCCATTCATAATCATTAACCTTGGTATAGAGGGCAAGCGAAGTGTTGGTGGATCCATCGGGTTGACGACCCTAGCCGCGACCAGTCGCTCTGGTCATAGTTCGGAAAACTACTTCAAAGGCAGTGTAACGAAACACCTATTGGAACCAAATTGTCATGTGTTGAATCACCACCACGCTAAGTCTTCCGCTGTGGCATTTTTGGGGGTGTGACAGAAGTTGGTATCAGAGCCAATGGTTGTAGCGAACTAGAAAAGTTTTCCTAAAAATTTCTAGACTACAACTTGAAAAGATTTTTGAAAAAGAAATTCCGAAATTTCCGAAGCTAAAAATATCTTGGAAAAATACTTTTGTACATTTATGTGCAATAATTTGGAAATATTTGATTTAATCATATACTAACTTAGTGCGTGTTTGTGTCACAGATGTCTTCTATTGAAGTCATTGACCTAGTATCCGACCATGAAACGGAGGTTATACCTTCGCAGATTGTTGTCCCCGCATCTGACCCCGCTTACTACGAGGCTTTTCCCGTAGTAACATCATTCTATATGGAACTGTTAGGGTTTCCTCATATCAGTAACATTGAGGAAATACCTAAGGATATCCTATTGGAACATGCGGATGCCATTATTCCTTACTTCCCTGCAGGTTTTACAGGCCTTCCTAGTTTAGCATTTACCCATGACTCCACTGCCATCATGACTCATAGATTAGAGTCAAAGGCCATAGACCCTATCCCGACTACTCTAGCTATTGACTCACTACCTATTCCACCTGTGACGAGGGTCTATACCCGTCGCAGGAAGAGGACACGAGTTGACATGGGATCGTCTACTGCTGAGCCTATGGCATTACCACCACCACCTCCGGTTCACCAGGAGGGACATTGGGTGGGAAGGTGCTCTAAATGCGATAAGCAGTTGGCATCTCACGAGGAGGAGTTGGCAGCGGGAAAGGTGAAGATCAAGGAGCTTGAGGAGAAGTTGAAGAGCTTGGAGGAGTTAAGGGCGATGGACGAGTGTGCAGTTGCGCACTACAGTGGCCAGATGATGTTCTTACAGCACCGAGTGAACTATTTGATGGATGGATTGGGCTTGCTTTAGTTTGTTGGTTGGTTGTGATCTTTTGGTTAGGAAATTGAACTTGACATAGTTAGGGTTAATACCCAATATTTTGTAACTAAACAAGTAATTTCCTGTTTATTATGATGTCTTTTGTTGTTTTATTTATCTTCCTTATTGATTGTATGTTGATTATCTTTTTGAGTAACCACTAATCTTGATGTATCGCTAAAATCTTTTCTATTGTTATAATAGAAGTCTCGCAAAAATGCCACCAAAGAGAGGAACAGACTTACCCGCAACACAAGAGGAGTTAGCGCAACTAATCTCCCAGCAGGTTAATGCGGCACTTGACCAGCATACTGCCACTCTTGGTGGAGGTCGTGGTAATGCCGGTGGCACAGGCACTGGAAACCAAACCCCTGGGTGTACATATAAAGCCTTTCAAGGTTGTAACGCAAGGACGTTTTCCGGAGCCGAGGGACCTCTAGACATAGTCAGATGGATAGAAAAGATGGAGTCGGTGATAGCGATCAGTGGTTGCATACCCACGTAGATAGTCAAGTATGCAGTCTGCTTTTTTCAGGACGAGGCTTTATCATGGTGGAACTCGCAGGTTCAAGCTCGTGGTGAGACTGCTGCTTTCAATCTCACCTGGGCAGAATTGAAGGACATGCTGATTTGAGAGTATTGTCCGAGAAACGAACTACAGAAGATCGAAACGGAATTCTGGAACTTATTGTATACAAAATTACCTCTGATGACTTTGTGACAGATGCAAAAGGGTTTATACCTTTTTGAAACAAGAAAGAAGTTAGCTTGAAAACCCTTTAAAACCTTGATCAAATCTTCATTTATTAAGCTTTCTTGGATGATTTTGATTCAAGAGTTCCCAAGATCGTCATTTTATTACAAGTCCAAACACTACATTGCCAAAACACATATTATTCCGCCAAATTCCAAAGTATTTATCTTGTACCTGAAAAACACGTCAAAACATTTGTCAACACTAGGCTGGTGATTTAAGAGGCAAGACATTACTTCATCACCAATATTGTCCGCTTTGCCCTCCCAGAGCTCACGGATTTGTTTTTGGGTGCCCCGGTGGAAACTTCCCAGGAGGTCACCCATCCTGAAACTGCTCCCACCTGAGCACGCTTAACTGTGGAGTTCTCCTCTCATCCACTAACATTAAGCCCCAAAACGCGTTGGTGATTTAAGAGGCAAGACATTACTTATGAACCAAGGATCTCTCCTGGCCACAGCCGATGTGGGATTTTCCTGGGGTGTCACATTCACCCCCTGTTAGAGTCTCATCGTCCCTGATGAGGTTAAAGTCTCATCGTCCCTGATGAGGTATGCACCCACCATCCCGAACGGCACAGGAGTGGCTCTGATACCATTTGTAACATCCGGCCCCTCTCACCACCAATATTGTCCGCTTTGCCCCGATGGGTTGCCCATCCAGAGCTCACGGATTTGTTTTTGGTCGCCCCGGTGGAGACTTCCCAGGAGGTCACCCATCCTGATACTACTCCCACCTGATCACGCTTAACTGTGGAGTTCTCCTCTCATCCACTAGCATTAAGCCCAAAACGCGTTGGTGATTTAAGAGGCTTTGGATTACTTATGAACCAAGGATCTCTCCTGGCCACGGCCGATGTGGGATTTGCCTAGGGTGTCATACAAAGGTCCATGTTAATCTCCCAAAAATCAGTACTGTTACAATATCTGTAACATCCCGCCCCTCTCATCACCAATATTGTCCGCTTTGCCCTCCCAGAGCTCACGGATTTGTTTTTGGGTGCCCCGGTGGAAACTTCCCAGGAGGTCACCCATCCTGAAACTGCTCCCACCTGAGCACGCTTAACTGTGGAGTTCTCCTCTCATCCACTAACATTAAGCCCCAAAACGCGTTGGTGATTTAAGAGACAAGACATTACTTATGAACCAAGGATCCCTCCTGACCACGGCCGATGTGGGATTTTCCTGGGGTGTCACATTACGTCCAAAGCTTCATGTGTTTCTTTGAATAATAATAGAAATTGAGTTGATGAGATCCATGCACCTTGCCACGTACGCCTTGGCCATGTTAGGGTGGTATGGTGTTCCACAACGTGGTTGAACATAGCCGAACCATATATAATTTACTTTTATCAACATGATATATATTTTTCTTTTCGGCTCAGTTCTCGATAATATTTATATAATAAATGAAAATAAGCACAACGCAACGCAACACAATGACAAGGAGATTCGGTTCAAATTACTCAAAAAGAAGAAAAAAATGGTTATTCAAACTCAAACGTTGTATCGGTAGCTAACTAACAACTCATGACCCTCTAGATCTAACCACTGACAACATGCAGAATGACCAAAATATATTTCAAATACGGTATTTGAAATACCTAACCTGGAAAACTGAAATCCAAAATTCCAAATTTCAATTCAAATCAATATCCCAAACCTCATTCATAATTCTTCCCAGTTGTCTGTTACTGTATTAGGGTGGCGAGTGGCATTGCTCATAGTATGGCGTTGGAGTTATCGTCCTGCTAGTAATGGCAGGAATGATCGCAGGTGGTGTGGTGCAGCGGGACCTTTAACGTAGCTGACAATGCTGTTTTGTTTTGATTATACTGTTGAGAATCACCTGATGAAGTGAGGGCATTTGGTTAGGCTTTATATTAAGAATATTATGCTAAATGTGAAATATAATAAGCTTTTGGCACAAAATAAAGATGATTAAAAGATTGAAATAGACAAAAAAGTGTAAGCTTACAAATACAATGTTCAAAATATAGTCCTATTAAAAAGAAACTACATTTATATATAAACAATTGTATTGATATAGACATATAGTTTTTGTTATTGTATATTAAAAAAAAACAGAACAAACAAAAAGGTGCCAGGTCGGTCCGCAATCCGCCCATTTGACCTGTTACCCAACCTGCCCAACTCGCACATTTTGCACCTATACGGCTTGGTACAATAAACCAACTGAAGCCAAAACCCAACAATTAAAAAAAACAATCAAAGAAGAAAAACATAAAGATTCAGCGTTTGCGGCATACCTTAACTGGAATAATATAACGCAGCATCGGTCTTAACCCAGAAATTTTCCTCCCATGTAGCCCATGCATTCCTGATTTCATCCAACTGAGAATCTGGAATCCTAGTATTTGCATCTAATAATTCAACCCATTCCTTCCAATGATGTTTGGTAGGATCCAAGAATTCCGCAAACTGAGGCAACATGATTGATTCATAGAAATCTTCAACATTTTTCAATATTTCTTCTGATTCAACTGATGTTAGAATCTCGGGCCTTATAGATTTTCCAGTTTCTTTTTCCAAAATGAAATGATTCCATCTTAAAAATAATACTTCAGATGGTGCAACGGGTAGAGAAAAACGTGTGAATTTGTTAAGTGATAGTGGAATTACATCTCTTGGAAGTAGACCACGCTTTGCTGCAACTGCTGCTCCCACCATTTTTCGGATCTGATAAAGTACCATTTAAATTGCAGATCATATGAAATTATTAGACTCATATCATAGCAAATCAATATACTTTCTTATTTTTCACGAAAACGCCCCACTTACGGTGTGCGCATATAATGTATATATGTGTGGCCCTTAGGGGCAAAAGTAAAGTTGCACTAATATTAACGTTATGCTACTAATTTTGTGAAAATAACGTTAAAATGACGGACGTTTAATCATGCATCATGTGGTGGCATTGATAGCTAAAAGACAAGTGGGTACATGCACCAATCGGGTTTCTCCCGATTGCTAAGTGTTATGTGCCTTATGTCCTTAGCTTTTGCTATTGGTGGGATTAACTGAGTATGATAATGATGATGATGATGATTTTTCACGAAAAATCCCTCAACCTATTTTTCTTGTATATTAAAAGCCTCTCATCTTTTATATAATACACAAAAAAAGTCACTAACTTTGTGTAATTCAGTCTAAAATGCACATACTTGTGAATTTTTTCATGATAATGACATGGTAACTTTAAAATTGATCAAAATTTGATAAAATGACATTCAACACTTTTGCAGCAACAAAAATCGTACCATCTTATTTGGAGTTTTGGACTAATCTTGAGTTAACACGACATTATTTAAAAAAAAATAAAGTACGTGCATTTTAGACAAGATTAAGGACTTTAAAATACTAATAAAACTTGGTGATTTTTTCATTTATTTTTTGAAATTTGGTAATATACCACCATTATGTTGAATGACTTTTTCATGAAAAATAAGAAAGTATGTTGGTTTTTATATGGTAGTAGCCCGAAATAAATAATATAACGTTTTAAATTTTAAGAATTTTGACAGACTTACTTGATGAAGCATAAATGACTCCCCACAAATGGAGATCTCAACATAACGTGTTCCAAACAAAGTTTTCATTTGTCCACATGAGCACTGGAAGATTTTATGAAAATGGATATCGGTTATTCGATCATTCTCATCAGGTTGATGTAGCCATTTAGCAGAGATGAGCAGGTCATCTAAACTACTCCCATTTGATTCAGATTCATCAACCGATTTTCTATCAGAACCACTAAGTCTTAACGGCACGTGTTCTTCATCAACAACTTCATTATTCCCATTGCCAAGAGATTGTTCCTCAGAATACTGATTCCTATACTCGGATGGGATTGTGTAGTTATGGAAAGGATGTTTTCCCTGCAATGGCGCATTTGAAGTCAAACTGGACAAAATGGTCAAACTATAGTCTATAGATACATCTTAAGACATGAAAGACCACCATACTTTATAACATACCTCAAAAAAGTTGAGTATATCATTGAATTCCGACAAGTGATGTTCAATTTCAGCTTCACTGCAGTTCCTAGTGATCCCAATTACTTCTAAAGGAAGAAGGTAACCGTATTTTCTCATATTACATTCCTCTTTAGCGTTGAAACTCCTGAAAAGCATAGTGACCAGAAACTATTTAAATGCAATTAAAATGATGTATATGCTTTTTAGACTTTTAGTAAGTCTTTTAGATACATGGATGAGGTTCATCAACAATCACATAATCTGTTTCATGTTTCATTTATTAAAAATATATACATAAAGATTTGTGTTATCCGAAATTCCAAGGTGAACCTTCAAGCAAGGTTCGAATCCAGGGGGAACTAGATTATGGCCGTAGGCCGCGCGTTGCGGCGGCGGCGCTTTAAACAATTTCACGTTATGTGATACGTTAACCATACGAAAACACGTTAGCCGTCTCGTTTTGGAACACATTTTAAGTCAAAGACGTATGTAACTCGAATTATACCGTCAAAAAAACCGTTTTATATTTTAGCCGACTCGTTTCCAAACACAGTTAGTGTCAGAAACGTAGGTAAAACGAAGTTACACCGTCATATGAAAACGTTTTATATTTGAGCTAACTCATTTCAGAACACAATTTATGTCAGAGACGTAGACCAACCGAAATCGCACGTAAAAATAAGCATGAAAATGTATTATATTTGACCAGACTCGTTTCTGAAAAAACCTTAGCTCGAAACATGAATTTATATCGTTTACATAGAAAGATGAATTTATAACAACACATAGGTAACCCGAATTTTTACTGTCGAATTACAACGTTTTATATTTGATCCGACTCGTTTTCGAACAAAATTTATGTCAGGATCGTAGACCAACCGATATAATGGGTTACATGTCAAAAGCTTCAGTGTAAAAAAGAAGTTGGAAAGTAAAAAAGGACATCTTTGTCAAGTTAAAAGGTAGGGGATCATTTCTGTCAAGATAAAAAGTTAATTATTGTAAAGTTGAAAGCTTAAGGGGTGAATTTGTCATGTTGTGAAAGATGAAGGGTTAAACCTTAAAAAGCATGGTCCTCCACCGACCATGCTTTTTAAGTTATTATATAATTTGTCTTTAACCCCCCCCCCCCCCCCCCCCCCTTTTATTTTTAAGGCCACCCACCGAATGCAGCGATCCCACTGGTTAACAGGGTACTGGTGAGGTCTCCTAAGTTCTCTAGTAACACCAACATGTTCTCATGGTTAAATAAAAATTCAAGGTGACATGTTTCATACTTTTGTGAAGGTAGAATGCTGAAAACTCTAATATTTTTAGGAAGATAAGTATTGACAATATCTGCAAGTGCTATCCCATTAGGGTCATCAATCCAGGCATTTTCAGGTATTTCCATTTTAAAGGATATCATGGTCGACAAAGAATGCACCTGGGAATAAATGAGAAGAATTAGTCAATTATATTATTAGTAAAATTCAAAGGCCAGAAAGCGAATAAATGGGAGGTATATGTTCTCTTGAACTTTACTTCATCATCGATTTGGCTACTTGTGGCCCAAGTTATCTTTTGCAAATCCCCAAAGTTACTGTCACGAATTCCGCCAGCTTTGTAAATGGCTGTTTCCAGCTCTTTCTCCATGGCTATATCACACAAAAATGCTTTTAGAGAAAGCAAATCCATGTTTAGCTAATCTGTTAAAATGCATGATTTTGTCAACAGGGGTTACTTGTACAGCACTACAAGCAGCAAGACTAACTGAGTAAGTTTTCTCAGATATTCCCAATCTTAACTCTTAAGAACTTTTAGTTTCTAAATACCAAATTAATTGCATAAATTGCATATACATGGTAAACGCCCCACTTACGGTGTGCGCATATAATGTATATATGTGTGGCTCTTGGGGAGCAAAAGTAAAATTGCACTAGTTTTAACGTTATTTTACTAATTTCGTGAAAATAACGTTAAAAACGACGGACGGTTAATCATGCATCATGTGGTGGCGTGGATAGCCAAAAGACAAAGTGGTACATGCATCGATCGGGTTTGTCCCGATTGCTAAGTGTTATGTGCCTTATGTCCAAGGCTTGATACCAAACCACATCGAGTCGGGGGTCTCACTGGAAGCAGCCTCTCTATTCTTAGGGGTAGAGGTAAGGCTGACTACATCTTACCCTCCTCAGACCCTACCTTAGGTTTGCTATAGGTGGGATTAACTGAGTATGATGATGATGATGATGCATATACATGGTAAGTGGTAACTGGTAACAACACAATCAAAGCTTTGGTAGTCAAGACTCAAGTGTAGAATCGTAATAAAAAACGCACAAAAAATCTAGACATGAAGAGAAACTAACAAGAAGCTGTTACATGTGATTTTGAGAGAAGAACGTAAATAAAGAAAGAGGACTAATTCCCAATAATTCAATAAATTCATGTCTACCGCTCTACCCTTGTCATTACCATGTTGAGCATTTAAGTACAATTCAGACTAAACCGACGACTTAACTAACCAACTGTTAAGTTGGTTACTTGGTTTTGTATATAGAAACAGACCCTTACCTCCCATTACCTGTCTATTAGCTACTAAAGTTCAGTGACATGTAACAACACTTCCCATCAAGGGTTCTTGACCTCAAGAACTAGAAATGGCAGAACCTAAATTAAAATGCAATTCATATTTCCTATTGCGACTTAAACGAAAGATTCTGAATTATTCCCACTAAACTGCAGCCTTTGTTTGTGCTTCAGAATCAAGGTGCTTCTTGTAACTGAAATTTTTGTTTGTGCATCCCACATTATCCTACTCCTAACGCCCAATGAACTTCAACAGGATCCTCTCCATCTCCCACCTCCATTACGAATAGCTTCTTGTTTTTAAATTTCACATTTGTGACCCGGAGTGAATCTTTCTGCACACCAGAAACATTCACCTTTTGCTAACTTTTCCTCAATGTCTTCAGCCTTTGCTAGACAATCTGCTAAAACTATTGTTCTTTGCCATCTATTCCTAACATATGTGTTATTTTTAGACCTTCCTGATGTCTACTTTGACCCATCTCTTGGTCCATTTTGATTGAGTGGCGCTGCTAATGTCGCATTCTTGGTTTTAAAAAAGCACTAGGCGCACAAAAGCGATGAGGTCTAAGCGCATCGCGCGAAGTGCAAAGCGCAAAAAGCGTGGGATTTTCGTACCCGAAGCACGCACTAATTATATAATTTTTTTTATACATACCATAGGTTTTTAGCTTCATTTACACAAAATATAGCTATAAATAAGGTTTTTATATGATTTTACCTACATGTACAAGCCAAAAACACCAAGGTACAACATTTTTATGCATAAAAATACATGGTGTACGAGAGGCGCGCGCCTCAGGGACAAAAGCGATTGAAAAATGCCGAAAAATGCGCTTTTTCTGCGCCTTTGGGCCTCAGACGCGCTTTTTAAAACCGAGGTCGCATTACATGCATCCTGCATCTTCGTAATTTACATTTCATGGAGTAATCATCTCTAATGTCAGGCATTATACCTCCACCACACACCACTCCATCCCGTTTCCGCGACATGCTGTTCCCGTGTTCCAAGTGCCCCATCAGCGCCCCATCCTGCTAATCACGATCTCCCTCTCCTTCGTCTTCACCACGAGCGGCGACAAAACCCTAGCTAGGACTCCACCAGTCCACCAGTAGTACCACAGACTGCTACGTATGTTCCCGACTTCCAACGGCACTGTTTCTCCAAATCAATTCACGTTTTCCTTCTCATTACCATGTGCAGTTCTTGGGGCCCTCAAATTCTATAAATAAACTATGTAAAGTTAATTTTGGACTTTTGGATTGTTAGCATTGAGGTTTGTGATATACATGCATACACACAAATATCGTATAGGAATCATGGTATTAAAAGAATTTTTTTCCAACGAAAAATGCCCCAATTTTATTATACGCTTTGGGCCCTAAGAAGCTTGACACAGCCTTGACCACGTGAGCAGTCAAACATAACCTAAACTAAACCAACTTAACTAACTAACTAACTAACTAATTAACCAACTAACTAGCTGGTAAGTTGTTTGAGCATGGAATAATAATAATAATAATAATAATAATAATAATAATAATAATAATAAAGTGAAGTTTACCTGTATAGTGAATGGAAACGTAGCCGACTCGCATTAACACCTTTCTCTTCCGATAAGGTACCCATTTATTAGTGGTAGTGTCGTTGACTGAATGTTTGACCGGTTGAGGTAGGGTTTGGTGAGCGGTGAATGATTGAGGAGAAGAGGAGCATTGGATTCTGATGGAATGATTAGTCTGATAATAATAATAATTGGGACTTGATATCAACAGATTGGAGCATGTTTGAGTCTGAATACGAGGAGGGAACTGGCTGAATATGGTGGTCAAGGTCGCCATTGAACAAACAGTATGCTGAAAATAATATTGTAACGTTATCGGCTAATTCAGCCTATATGTATAAGTAGAAATACAACCAACGGGATACATCATTTTCAAATCGTATATATTTATAGAAACTTTAATAAACTAGTGTTCGAGAAATTGCTAGGCGCTAGTCATAGGTGGGGTACCGACTAGCGATTAACTGAGATTAGTCAAGATTAATCGGTTTGAGATTTTTAGTTGTAATTTTTTTATTTTACATATATATATACACACACATTTTTATAGGTAATTTTTTTAAGTAGACATGATTGGGTCGGAAACTAGTTGGATGGAATCGCCAGTTTTTTTTTTTGTTTTTTTTTTTTACCGGGTTTTTTTTATTTTCCTGGTTTTTTCCTGATATTTGTCCGATTAGGAGCGACTAATAGACCATTTAGCAAAAAATTAATTACCTATCAGCCGACTAGCAATTAACCGTCAATTAGTCGCTGAATAATTCCAATTTTTCCAACACCGCTTGAAACGGCTTAGACTTATTCCAATATCTAGTGGACTCGTTCCAAAGGCGCTAGTTGGGCAATCAACAGTTTTAGCTAGTTCATATTACTTGGTTGCATCTCATTGGTAATTTAAAAAATCATTGTCTATTTTAGAAAAACCTTTGTCAAAGATGGCTATTTTGGTAATTTCCCCTATATACATTGCATGAAAAAGAAATACATTATGCAATCTGCATATCTTAAAGTAATTTATGTACGTCGAAAATCTTAGGTTTGTGTATTAAGGGTTTACGCCTTTACGGGGTGTGGGTGTTACTCGTTGAGAACCTTGTTCTCGGTCCTAGTGGTAGTTTGGGCTTGGTATTGGGTTTAGGCCATATGGGTCGAGAATGGTTAACGTTTATCTAGTATGTAAGGCTATGTTTGATGTAAAACTAGGCTAGCGGTTCACTTTGATTTTATCTCTTGTATCAGAAGATTTTGTATCAAAACCTAGAAACTATACTTGCTTTATATTAAAACCAAATTTTTATTTTATTACAACTCCATATATTATTACCTAGAAACTATACTTGCTTTATAACAATTATAGGGCAGTTACATTTTGGTACAATAAAATAAACTATACTTACTTATAAATACAATCATATCACTATGTCTTCTTTTTTTTAAAGTTAAACTTCATTAAACCGCGGACGCTCCAAGCAGGAGCAGAAACCGCAAAACAAACTACATCATATCAAAGTTAAAATGACACCAGGATTTCCAATCGACGCTACCATCCTTAAACCTACTCCTGAACCATAAAAATCCAAGACTTTTAATATCCGACATAATTTGGGGAACCTTCACTTCAATGTTACGAAATATATAATCGTTACGAGCCTTCCATATCCTCCAACAAGCCATCACGAACACCCCGTACACTATAATCTTTTTCTTCTCGGCCACTAAGTCTT
This sequence comes from Ambrosia trifida, assembly GCA_028751855.1. Taxonomy (NCBI): domain Eukaryota; kingdom Viridiplantae; phylum Streptophyta; class Magnoliopsida; order Asterales; family Asteraceae; genus Ambrosia; species Ambrosia trifida. The sequence continues at coordinate 26,448,422 of CM054127.1, forward strand.
GATCGAACCAATTCTGAACATCGGCTATCGAAAACCAAAAAACCGGAAGAAGTTTACACCACGCCGAGATACCACTCCACACTCCACTAGCGAACCTACATCCAGTAAAAACATGGTCCGTATTCTCTTCCCCGTCCTTGCACAAGACACACAAACCATCCCCAAACGTCATATTCCGACGTCTAAGAGCCGTCATAGTAGGAATTCTATCCATGTTAGCTCGCCACATAAACAAATTAACCTTATTCGGAAGCCACTTACACCACGTAAACCGATTGTCCACATTCAATCCCACCGGCCCCTTCAACCAGTCTCTTGCCTCCTTGACCGAGTACTCCCTCGAACCACCTTCATTCCAGCACCACTCGTCCCTTTTATCTATTATCTGAACATCCGAAATCAATCTGTAGCATTCCACCAGCTCCATAGACTCGATCTCCGTGGCTGGATATACATTCCAGTTCCACGTAATGCTTCTAATCCCCTCCACATATCCGACCCGATCAGAAACATGACACCATTTATATCTTTCTAGCCGAAACAGATTTGGAAACATAACCTTTAGCGGCTCTTGAGAAATCCACGGATCAATCCAGAACCGAATATTATTACCATCCCCTATAACTCCACGGATCATATTAACAAAACTGACCTCTTGAACTTTAGTTCTCAAACCGGTCCGCACCATCTTAGTCCACGTACTAGGAATTTGACCATTAGCCGGGAAAACTTCCCAACGTCTATTAGACCCGTGAATGGCAACAATAACCCTACGCCATAAAGCATCACCTTCCATCTGAAATTTCCAAAGCCATTTAAGAAGAAGAGCTAAATTGCTATGTTCGAGAGAATTAATACCCAAACCACCTCCATTTATCGGCTTTGTCACTACGTCCCAAGCCACCCAATGGACTTTATGCATCTCATCACTACCGCCCCATAAGAAACGTTTCATTCGAGATTCCAGAACTTTAATAACCCCCACCGGAGCTTTATACAACGAAAAATAATACATCGGAAGGCTTTGAAGCACGGATTTAATAAGCACAACTCGACCACCCATCGAAAGAATATTAGCCTTCCATTTAGACAATCGAGAATCGAATACCTTCACCACTGAATCCCAATTACCAATCCGATTCATGTTCGCCCCCACTAAAATCCCCAAGTACTTAAACGGTAACTCGCCAGATTTGCACCCCAAGTTATTAGCCTCTGCCATCACCTCCTCACTTCTTAAACCCACCCCAAAAATAGTAGACTTATTAATATTAAATCTAAGCCCCGAACACATATGAAAAATCCTTAGAATTCTTCTAAGGCTTTTGATATTAAAATGAGACCAATCTCCCATCACCATAGCATCATCCGCGTATAATAAATGAGTGAACACTGGCCCTTCGTTAGGGAGCCGAACACCATTAAAAGCCCCAAGCTGAGAGACTCTTCTAATCAAACTAGAGAAAGCTTCCATAACGATGACGAAAAGAAACGGTGAAATCGGATCCCCTTGGCGAAGACCTTTACCACAATTGAACTCGAACGTTGGAGAGCCATTAACCAGAACCGTTGATCGTGCAGACACCAAAACACCTTTAATCCACTTGTACCACATATCTGGGAAGTTAAACTGACGCATAACCGATAACAAAAACTCCCAATTCACATTATCATACGCCTTTTCAAAATCGATCTTAAAGAAAAATAACTTCTTCCCCACTTTCTTCGCCCAAGCTAAAATCTCATTAAGAATTAGAGGCCCGTCTAATATAAATCTACCTGAAAGAAACGCCGATTGGGTCTCATTCGTAATCTCACCCATTACCAATATGAGCCTGTTTGCCAAAACTTTAGATATCGCCTTACTCACCACCCAACTAAGATTAATCGGTCGGTATTCGCCAAGGTTAACCGGGTCGCTAACCTTAGGAATCAAAGTAATAAAAGATGATCCAACACCTTGATTTATCCTACCCGAATGAAAGAATTCATCGAATATTTTAACAAAATCAACTGAGAAGACGGACCAAAACTTTTTAATAAATCGAAATGTGAAACCATCCGAGCCCGAACTCTTGTCACCCCCACAATCAAAGATCGCCACCTTTATCTCCTCTTCTGAAAATGGCCGAACGAGACCTGTCGCATTATCATCCGAAAGTTGTTTCAAACCAAAACAATTCAAATGCGGACGAACAGGCTCTTCCTCATGAAACTTCCTCTTATAAAAACCAAACACTTCTTTTTTAATCAATGTAGGTTTAGTTTCCCATGACCCATTGACAATCAAACCAGGAATATTATTCGCCACCCGTCGCTTATTAACCATTCCGTGGAAAAAACTTGAATTCTCGTCTCCATCTTTAGCCCAACGAACTTTAGCCTTTTGACGAATATCTCTCAACTTAAAATCTTTTAATTCCCGAATCCTGACCTTAGCTTCCTCGTACACCCATAATTCAGCCTCTGTCAAGTCCCTCTCCTCGGCCACACTATCAAGATCAAATAGCTCCTGTCGCAAATTTTCCTCCTCTTCTACTTCTCTATCATCCAAGTGTTTCTTCCAACCGACAATAGCCTTCTTCACCGCTCTAAGTTTATTCATAAAATTAATATCCGCAGGCCCGTTATCCAAATACTCCGCCAAAGCTTTATGAACGACCTCATCGAAACCTTCTCTGGACAAATACGAATTAAAAAATTTTAACGGTTTAGAACCAAAATTGTTGTACGTCACCTTCAAAATCAGCGGACTATGGTCCGAACCATCCCTTCCAAGAGCCCGGTACTCCGCATTCGGCCAATCATTAAGGAAATTCCACGACACGAAAATCCGATCGATCCTACTACACTTATTCCCAGAAACAAATGTGAACTTTCGACCACGTAACCCGTACTCCTGAAGCATACACCTATCCAGAAACTCATTGAAGTCTCTAGCCATGGCCACGTTGCCGTTCACTTCTCTCCCTAACGCAATTAAAATCACCCCCAACAATCCATAGACCATCTTCCTGCCGAATAAGTTGTTCCAACTCAACCCACAACTCTCTCTTTTTAGTCGCTTTTTGAGGAGCGTATACGTTCAACATATTCAAACTATTCACACTCCCTTTAACCACCCCGCGCACCAGCAAATATCTCCTATGCTTTACAACCGAAGACAAAGCAAACACCTTTGTGTCCCACATCATAACAAGGACCCCCGACCTCCCGGTAGCATCAACATGAGCACTCAAAAATTCACATCGACCCCAAAACCGAACAAGATCAATACCATCTAACGATGCAAATTGTGACTCTTGCATCATCACCACCCCCACCTCATTACTAACTCGCAACCTCCTCACCCAATCACTTTTCCTATCACTCCCCAGCCCTCGAATATTGATAGATAAAACATTCATTGATCCATCAACTGAAAACCTTCTTCGCTAACCGACTTGACAAGAGAGTCCCTAAACGCTTCAATATTATCAGCGCCCAACACCTTGGCTAAACCAATCGTTTCCCCCACTTCAACATCAATACCCGAAGCAACAGACGGCTCCTTAGGAGACTTAATACCACCACTAGCTTCCTCATAATTTAACACACTGTTAGCACAAACCTCAGGACAGTCTGAGGCCATAACCGAGGCATTAACCACATTAATGAGCCGATCAAGATCGAAAACATCTTCCCCTTCTCGACTTCTCTTTCTAGGACGTTCCTGCCCGGTCGGAGAACCATTCCTACTTCCACTCGAATGACGTCTTCTAGAAATTTTCCGACCTTTCTTTTTATTCCTTACACCCTCGTTTCCCAACCCAAATAACCCATCTTCCAAACCCCTTCCCATAACAACATTCTCTTGTACCACATTATTCACTTCCGCTTCAAGTTGATCCACCTCCTGAGCGTCTTCCTCATGCACCTCTTCTACCATCGGCTCATCTCTCAAAGATATACTATCTTCCTCTTCCAAGTCGAAGATACACTCAGGACTCCACTCCCCCACATCCTCCTCTACCATCACCTCGAAAGTCATATCTCTCCACTTCAACTTAACCTTTTTATTAATTCGCTCAACTGATTTAACTAACACCCCAACACACCCAAACGACAAATCTTTACCTCCTTCTAGAAACTATGTTGACTGTATGACCGAACCCACCGTATCTGCAATATTATCAAAGGCATCTTTACTAGATAAATGTAAAGGCATACCATAAATCTTTAACCATGCAATACGTTCGAAGTCGATAATCTGCCTATTCCAAGCTTCAGCACTCTCGAAATACCCCGTCCAAGCCTCCTTCCCGTCTAAAAACAAAGATCTTTCTATCCCACCACGGAATAATAACATCACATACAAACCTCCAATATAATTAATCTCTATATCCAAGTCCGAAACTTCTTTCAAAATTTTCTTCAAATCAATTAACATGTCATACTTCTTAACTCCAACAACCACCCCATTCTCAAAAAAGTCACTGAAAGCCACAATATTATCATCCACTTCGACCTCAGGCACTTCAGAAACCACCTCCTTATTCAACAAGGTATCCATAAACGACCTATTCCCAACCCTTTGATCAACTTTAGACGTCTCCTTCTCCACCCCACCCTCTCCCCTACCTGAATTATTAAGGTTTTCAAGCCCTCCTTGATCATCTTTAGACACCGGTTGCCACCTTTGCTCATCTTTCCTCAACATCCTTTCTCCGTCAACAAATCTCGCTAAAACTATAAACAGCTTATAACTCCCTATCTATATATCTTTCAATTGCCTTTCCAGTTCTAAGGAATCTCTCACGTTACGAAACGAAACGAAACGAACCCAAACCTTTTACCCAACCTATCAAGTTTCCGAGCAATATACGTACCAATAATATCTTCAAAACCTTTGAGCACACCGATAAGATACGCAGACGAACATCCGTTTGGCAAATTAGATACAAAAAATTTCGTTCCTTGAATCTGAGACGTGTTATTCTGCTTGTTCTCGTGTCTTCTACCCTTCCTAGACGGAGCATCGTACCACTGGTTGACCTTGTAACGTTCTCGTGCCGCCATGCTGAAAGAAAATCCTGATTGCCGCCAATTCGCCTTCCTAAACTTTCGGAGTATACAAATTGAAAGTGACAAAATATTTCACAAAATAATAAACCAGCAAGTAGGGATGAGCTCGGGACGGTATCGGTACTGAACCGATACCGATCCCGACAATACCGATACCGAAAAGTCCAAAAAACGAATACCGATACCATACCGATCCCATACCGATATCGATAATACCGAAACCGAAAATCCATAAATATGGGTACCGATACCGATCCCGAAACCCCTCGGTTCGGTATCGGTTCGGTACGGTATCGGGATCGGGACGGGACGAGATCGGTATTCGGCCTTGTATGCTCATCCCTACCAGCAAGTGCTTAGTATTAAATAAATATTAAAGGTTTTCACATTTGTGTAACATATGATTTATCTAAATACAAATGTTAAATGTTAAGATGTTTTTCATGAACGTACACACAACTAAGGTTCTAAGTTAGGAAAAAAAAAAACCTCCACTAAGGTTACTTTGAGTTATTATCAGATACATCAAAACACGTTTTTTATATTGATTACGCATTACATAACGCTTGAATTAATCCATTCGATGTTATGATATACCCGTGCCGCAACGTGCACTGCCGTTGTTACTACTTTATAACAAAATTTTACACCCATGTACACGCAAAATTATCTTATGCATAACTTTCTCTACCAAAACTATGTACCCGCAATTATCCAAATTTTACACTCATGTAGGCATGTAGCAATCTCTTTTGATGGGAAAACAAAGAGTTGGAAACTGACCATAAAAATAGAAATCTCTAGACTCGAACTCGAGTGTCTATAAGTATTATATATTAGCCCCCCATTGCAATTTGAAGTTATTTTAGTCGGTCAGTTAGGATCCACTATTTTTTAGGCTTTCTGGTTGAGCCCATATGCACCCATCGTAAAATTACATATGACCCGAATTAACACGAACGCGCACTGAGGTTAAAATTGTTAAACCATGCACATGTGTTAACACATAAAAATTAGACCGTATGCTTTATGCTTTTAAAACACAGTCAAAATTAATAGTAGGTATGTAAATGGAACTAAATTTGATAAATAATGCTTTGTTACTTGTAAAAAACGCCAGCAAAAACTCAAAACTAGATGTTTAGCAACACCACATACATTTTTTACAAGCTAGTGAAGGCTCGTGACATTAATTATTAAATGATACCATATTATCACTTCACTATATGAAAGATGAATTCATAATTTCGCTAAATAGAACCACTAAATTTGTATGAAGTTGGTCATTTTGGATACCCAAAACATTAATGACACTTGGTATCTTTAATATCATTTTTTAGCTCATTTCATTACATAATACTTTGTTAACTTTTGGTAACTAAGGTAAGTATAAAACCACACACAGTTCAAGTAGCTCGTGATTCAAAAGTTTGTTCATAAAAAACTCTCCAAATCAGCTTGATAGAGAACTTCAAACCAAGCCGGCACGTATTGTTTCGTGCTTGAGCACGAGCTAACCCTAAATATAGTTAGCCTACATAAAACTCGGAAAACAAATACAAAACTCGTATCGTATCTAATTGTTTTGCTTTGGTAACTGTGAAAATTTGATATCGAAAACTCACACAATCCCACCAGTGCCCTGCTGACCAATGAAGCAAGTAAACATTGAATTCGAACCTAAAACTTTGCTAGAGACAATGCCCCACTCCCTTGAAGGATTGTATATCTATTTGTTGACCAGCATTTGGTACAAAGCACAACATATAACCAAGATCAAATAAGTAGTAGTTATATTCAGGTATAAATCAACAATATAGACCACAAAATTTTCAAGTATATATATACCATATGAAATACCTTTTCAGTTAAACAATGATAAAACTTTGTGACAAAGGGTCTCAATGGTATATGATCAAATCCAGTTGTATATATTGAACACAAAACAACGGTCAAGTATTCATAGTTCATACCACAGGGCTCACGCTTCATAGTTCACAGACAAAAGTTAGAAGTCCTAAAAGGGAAAAATTATCAAGGTTTTGTTGCATCTGCTGACCTGGGCAGTCCTTGCTGTTGACTATCTGATGTGTCAGGTGGGCCCGCCGGTTGACCATCTGATGGCTTGGCAGGTTCCTCAGGTACACATGGGCGCCATATGGTTTCACTGCCAACATCCATCAAAGCAATCCCTTTTGATGTCAATTCGCTCCTGATTTGATCACCTAATATGAAATCTTTGTTCTTTCTAGCTAATGCCCGGTCATCAATGCGTTGCTGTATATCTTCTTCCGTTAGTTCTGCTCTTTTTAATGCTTTCTCTTTTAGTTGCTTCAAAACCTGCACCGTACGATAAACAACAATTTTCAAAATGTCCCTTCTCTTAAGAAACACACACATAGAGAGGAACATTCAATAAAGAATCAATTTTAAGTAGGGTACTACGTTGACCTCATAAACATGTGTTGTTTCTCTCTCCCACGAAATTGGGTATGCATAACATACAAGTGTTTATACAGTTCTTGTGGATCTCTACTTAAACCATGGTTTGTATGAAATGTCCCATCTCTCTCTCTACACACACACATGCACACACACACACACACACACACACACACATATATATATATATATATATATATATATAGAGAGAGAGAGAGAGAGAGAGTAAGAGATATTTAATATATAACCAATTTTAAGTAGACGACTGGTAGAACCACACAAAACACTTATACCTATTGCTTTAAATGGTATACATATGAAGATTTATTTTAACAGTGTCTCATTCTTCTCTCCCACTACAAGTGATTATCTTCCATGCACAACGTACAAGTGCCTAAGTGTTTTTTTCTTGGTTTCTACTTATATAGACCCACTGTGACTTGTAAGTCGTTGCGACATATTATCTGTGTGTGTTTGCTTATGTTTGACATGGCATATGCGTTTAGGGAGGGGCTGTTGTACATCCAGGGATTTAGTCCGCAGGTTGTGAGCTGGGTACTGAATGCAGGGTTGGTTGTGGAATATATACTAGAAAAGGGCAATTTATGCAACTAACCTCGGAATAAGTTGAACTGGAAAGTAGTCCCAACACATCCAAAACGACCCTCACTTCTTTCTCTAACTGAATAAGAGACTCAATGTTTGATAACTTCTGTGGTTTTTGAAGCTTCTTCTGCAAATCAGTAAAAATAATTGAAAAATGAAACAGATGTCAGCAGCAGGGAAGTGTACGAGAAGTAATGTCAGCTTGTTTCTCTGTATGGGTTAATTCAGATTATATTACTAAATACGAATTAAAAACACGAATACCAAGTAAAATCCCATCTATATTGTAGGGTTACTTCTAACGAGTAGGTAAAACTGAAAAAAAAAAAAAAAAAGTTTAAAATAAAACATGCCAACGGGTTAAAACTTAAAAGTGTATATTTAATGCACAAAACCTCTCCAAATCAGTTTATTAAAAAAAACAAACTAGCCAAAGGCATTATAGCCCAGCGGCATCTTGGTGGTGAGATAAGACTTAAGGATCATAAGGTCCTGGGTTCGAATCTCACAAAGGGGGTTTTCTCATAATTATTATGAGTTTCCTCCTGAACTGGTGACTTGGTGGTGGAATATGATCGCGTGGCAACATTGGTGGCACGATGATACTCCAGTGTTCCGTGAGTGATTCCAAATTTGTTGGCCGTTCAAAAAAAAAAAAACAAACTATTTTGTAATATAACGTTTGTAAGCATACTTACTTACTTAGCATGCTAGTTATTTATAAAAAGAATTAAGGTCAACCCGATTCAACATGCACCATTACCCACCCCGCCATTTTACCATTTCTACGAAAGTGAGAAGTTGCGCCAGTTCAATATTCTGACCTTGAGCATGCCAATGATTTTGTTCATCAATCTCAAAGCATCTATAAGAGCAGCATTCAGAATAGTAGGTGTGTGTAAATCATCAGACAGCTTTTCTTCAAATTGACTTCTCAGATTCTCGACACATTTTTTAGCATCATCAGTAACGGAAAACTTCTTCACACTAGTTTTAATTTCTTCTTGAAATTTTGAAATAGCACTTTCACAGTCTTCCAAGGTCTACCAACCAAAAGCATGTCAGGAAGTAGAATATCTAAAGAACTAAAGATATCAATAATATGTACCTGATAAATGTAATAAACAGCATCTGAAGAAATCTCAATCTGGGCAATTGAGTAATTAACAGGTGATCGATAATGTGTGCCCATTAAAAAGTGCCTCAAGGCCAAAGGGTGATACAGTTTTGTGACCTCACGAATAGTGAAAAAATTCCCAACTGACTTGGACATTTTTTCATCATTGGCAGTTACAAAACCGTTATGCATCCAGTAATTTATCTTGCTATTTGGGCAAGCGGCACAACTCTGGGCAATTTCATTTTCATGATGTGGAAATATTAAATCCATCCCACCACCATGAATGTCAAATGTTTCTGTTAAATAAGTTACACTCATTGCACTGCACTCCATGTGCCATCCTGGCCTACCAGGGCCCCATGGGCTGTCCCAACTTATCTCCCCTGGTTTAGCAGCCTGAAAAGAAGTATATATGTATGTAAAAGTCAAACAGTAGATTATTGTAAAAATATATCATATTTAGGGCTTTATTATTCATAAAATATTCAATAAAAAGATTGTTTAGTGGGTCAACACAACAGGCCCAACCCATCCATTTTGCGACCTTTGTATTTCAGGAATAAAGTCTAAACGCATACACACCTTCCACAAGGCAAAATCGGCAGGATTTTTCTTTCTTGAATCAATAGCAATTCGTTCACCTGCTCTATTGTCTTCAAGTTTTCTTCCCGATAACCGCCCATAATTGGGAAAATTATCAACAGAAAAATAGACATCACCATCAACAGCATAAGCACAATTGTTGTCAATAATCTGCCCAAAACAAAGATAGGGCAAAATGTCATATAATCCAAGAAAAATCATGAAAAATAAAAAAAATGCGGTACCTTTTGTATCATATCCCTTATTTGATCCATATGATCTGAAACACGTGGTTGTTCATTAGGTGGCAGACACTGCAGATCAGCCATATCGGTCAGAAATTCCTGGCAAAACCGACTGCTTAAAGATAATGGGTCCTCCCCAAGCTCATTGGCTCTTTTGATAATCTGCATGTGAATAAGTTCATATCATATGAAATATACATCACATTAACAGTGAAGCAAGTCTACCTTAAATATGTAGCTTATCTATAGTACTTCGTACATCATTATTCTTTTGTTGTGATGGTTGATATCATAATATAGTCCATACAAAGAATTTCCTAAATCCTAACTTCAAAAAATAAATTATAAAGGTGCACGGACCTGCGAGAAATGATTGAGTTCATCTTTCTTATAGAATGATGTTACTACTACTTTTGACTGTTTTATAAATCTTAGACACACTTAAATCATGAAGTTGACATACTTATGAAGGGCATAATATGGGTCCTATCAAGCTCAAGGTATGGGTATGAAAATATACTCATGCAGACAGATATGAATGACATTCTATCTGTACCACTTAAAACGATCTATGTAAGTCTATGCAGGGTAGTAACCAGGACTAGGATTATAAACTGAGCCAGACCAGAAAGCAAATGAGATCAATAATATCTATGTTGGTAAGAAATCAGCCATGTCAGCAACAGTACCACAGGAAACAACAATAGAGTAACTCTATATTAAACAATAAGTCAATAACTGTTACACTAATGCCAATGAACCCTAAAGTACTATTATCTCATGTCCATTATTCTTACTATTAATTAATTAATTACAATTTCATTTGAAGAGATATATGAATATATGATCTCCCAAGTCCCAAATATCTTTTCTTAAGAGTTATCACAATCAGATGCTCAAATTTACAAATACTCTTGTTTTCTTCATTAACAGCAACAATAGGCATGCTACGTATCTCCGGTACACTTAGGTCAGAAAAATGCGAGGACATTTAATCCATGGCATTAAAAGCTTTTTAAAGAATTTCTTTAGGGCATCCAAATCATCATTGATTACAAGTGAACTTCTGAAACAAAAAATACACATATCAACCAAATCATTCCTTACTAATTATATCCATATTTTTTTCAGATATGATTACTCTTTGATCTTCAACTAATTGATGACATCTGAAACTTTATAAAGAATTTCTTCAGGAGTTCAGAGTATCCAAATCAAAATTGAATACAAGTGAGCTACTGAAACAAATAACTACACAATCAACTAAAATATTCTTTACTAGTTATATCAATTTTGTTTCAGATGTGATTACTATTCGTGTCCGTGTTGACTTTATAAACAAAATACCTATAGACCACCAACATGTTGCAATTAAATGCTTATCCGATTGCATATCTATGCAGTTTATCTAAAAATGTAAAAGCATGTCAAGCAGGAAAGGGAATTCAAAACAAGAGAGCAATAATACCCAAATACATAAAAATGATATGAAGTGGGACCGTAACATATAAACAAAGAGTGTATCGAAAAAACTTATGCATTGTCGATAATCCATTCATTCAACTTTGTTTTTGGTACAAATGTGAACTCCATAACATGTGTAAACTGTGAAGCTTATTATGCTAATTGCCTTATTACTGCTCAGCTATATCAACCAAATACTCCCAAAAATTCAATCATGTATTATCATCCATCATATACGAGAAGTGAGAACACATCTGCTGAAAAAATATGACTAATAGTAAAAGATCAATAATGCAAACAAAACATAAGGCTGAGAAGAATGCAATGCGTCATAAGAATTCAGAGGAGAAAAGAGAGGTTAGGCTTTGAGTATCTTACCTTATCATCAACGTCAGTGAAGTTCCGCACGTAATTAACTTCATAGCCCAAGTGTTTCAAATACCTACAAAATGGAAAATGCATACCATATACCAGTTGGTTAGACTATACAAACCAAACTGCAATACTGCATGAATATAAAGATTTAGTATCGAGCATTTGGCAAGCTTGGAACTGGGACAGGAGCAAAATCCGTTCAAATGTTTAACCATAGAAGCTGCAATTTCACCAACATTGCAATTTTTTCACTCAATTACATATATGTGACAACAGCTTGCAATCAGATCATTATATTCAACTTATTTTCAGACCGCATACTCCAATCCAGTGTTAAAGTAAACCAAAGAAGCTCCAGTTACAACAAATTACAACACTGCAATTTTTTTAACTTCATTTATTAATCTAACTACAACTTGCAATCAGCTCGTCATATTAACTAATAGTTAGATTACATACTCCAATCTAATCTTAAATCAAACCAAAAAAAAAAATCTCCAATTTCATCATCATCATCATCGCATTTTTACCTCTCAATTGCGTAAATCTAACTACACCTTGCAATCAAACCATCATACTCAAATTACATTTCGATTACATAAATCTCCAATCTAGTGTCGAATTGAATCAAAGAAGCATTAATTTCAAAAACATTGCAATATTTGCATGTGTCGAATTGAATCAAAGAAGCATTTTTACAGTAAAATTACATTACATACCCAATCTAGCTATAAACTAAACCAAAGAAGCTCCAAATTTCAACATCATCACAAAGTTTCACTCAATTGCATAAATCCAACTAGAACTTGCAATCAGATCATCATATTCAACTTATAACCAATTACATACTCCAACCTAGTCTTTAATTAAACCAATAAAGCTCCAATTTCAATATCATATCAATTATTTCACTCAATTACATAAATCAAACCGTCATATTCACCTTACAGTCAAACCACATACTGTTCAATACCATAGCGTAAATGTTACGCACATTGTATAACAAAACATATGAGAAAGAAACATAAAGTAATAAGTATACCGAAAGAGGAGATCAAAGGCGACGTAGGCACGGGCGTGACCGATATGACTGAAGTCATAAGACGTAACGCCACAGACGTACATGGAGACTTTGCCTGGAACAATTGGCGTGAATTTCTCCTTCTGTTTCGTCATCGAGTTGTATATCTGAAACTCCAACTCCGCCATTGTTGTCGTCGATTATTAGCTTATTATCAGGAGGAAGAAGAAGAAGAAGAAACCCTAGCGGCTGTTGCAGAAACCCCTAATTTATGTTTGGCTTAATATTATCAGGCTGCTTGTGCCCTTTATTGCATGTAAAAAATACATGTAACTGTAAAACTATTGTTAACGGACACCGTCAAGGACTGTCCAAAACAAAAGTGTGGCTCGGATTTAGTTTGGAAAAAACTCATTATGTGTGGTTCGATTTGAAACTGAGCTGAACCGGCTTAGCTCGATTAGAAAGTGAGTATGCCTAGATTGGAATTGGCTCGCTTGTTAGTTCGGCTTGGTCTAGATCATATTATTTTAGTTATGACACATTTTATTTTTATATACGTATAATTTAGAGTTAATTACGTGGTTAGTCCCTGTGATTTCTTTAAAGTTTCAAGTTTAGGTACTAACCACGTAATTAACTCTATAATTTATTTTAAAAAGAATGGTTATTATTCGCATGTGTTTTAGAGTGTAGTTAGATACTTATGACATATATTTGTGTTGATTGTGATGCTAATTAACATATGTTGCATTTCGTTGAAAATGAAACTTAGCTTATGTTGTATTGAACTTGGCTAGGCTCATGAACAACCCTAACACTAAGTAGTTATTAACCATGGGTGCAAACGAGTCAAGTTGACTCTGAGCTTGACTAGATTTGAGCTAGAACTCGTTTAACTTATGAAAGCTCACGCTCGAGTCGTAACTAGTTTTTCGAGCTCGAGCTTGGCTAGGACTCGACTCATTTATTATTTATTAATTATTTTTTATTGATTATGATTGATATTATATATATATATATATATATATATATATATATATATATATATAATTCAGTTATTTCTTCATAATTTTTAAAATAGAAATAATTATTAATTGGATATATATCTATATCTATATCTATACTATATTATAAAGCATTTCCCAAGGACTTCTTAAATTTGAAGAGGTATAAGTTTAGATGCTTATGATACAACACACAATGCATAAAATAACTACACATTTTGGTAATATTTATATTCTAATCATAACCAAGCTTAAGCATAGAACACTTATCATTTAGTTTGGGCTTAACGAACATCAACCAATATCACACATTACATCATTTGGGTAATATCTATATTCTAATCATAACTAAGCTTAAGCATGGAACACTTATCATTTAGTTGGGGCTTAACGAACTTCAACCAATGGTCCATTTTCATTACTTCAATCAAAATCTTCCAAGTCTTGCTCATTGATAGCTGATTTTTCACCTTCGAAGTTGTTTTCATTGTTATCACGATCCTCGGAGTGCAACTCATTTTCAATAATTTATGAAAACATCCACCATTGTATTCCATATTTGTGTTCTACATAAAATATAGTTGTTGTAAAGATATGGATACGGTGATAAGTAAATCAAGAAATAATCCTTAACCCACTTACTTGAATGGGTAGCTTAAATTTTACATGTTATCTATCCAATGGTTCAAACCGATTACATAGCTAAAAAACAACTAATAAGAAAATGGGTCCAATGTCACATGTTGTAATATAAATTTCCTATATTTTATTAAAAAAATAGACACCAAAAGAATCAACCCTAGACCAATTTCAACATGTAGCCAAAAGGACCCATTGTACACACATTTTAGCCAACTTTTGACATGTTACAAAATGCCGCCAAAAAAACGTCATTATTTAAACTATGTAAATATAGTACTTAACAATTAAAAATCTTAATAAATAACATCAAAATCATAATCAATCATTCAAATAAATGACAGTAAAATGATCCGCGTCTCAAATTGCCTTACCCATTATATACAAATTATTATTGACATCTTTAGTAATCATTATTAGTTGTGATTGAAGTAATATAATTCTTTAACAGAAAGTAACATTTTGAAAATTTATATTCTTATTTAATTTCGTTGTTAAAATTGGTATGACGATTAACTGATTTTATTATTTGTTAAGGTTTATATAGTATTGCTGTGTCTCGAACAATTCTGCAAAATCGGAAATATTGTGCCTCGATTGACGAGATCGAGTAGGAATATTTATTTATGTATTTGAATTATAAAAAATGGAAGGATTGGTAATTGACGTGAATTTGTCAACAACGGTTAAAATTAGCACAATCAAACTCAAAGACATAAAGTCAAAGAATTGACCTCCATCAAATTAACAAAACATAAAACGTTTTTACTCAAATTGGGTCAACAATATTAAAATTAAGGTCGTAATATTAGTAATAGCATTGAAAATTATTTTGAATACATTATATATTTTAGGAAACTGTTAAATAGATTTAAATTATATTTATTATTAAAAGAATAATAAAGGTGTAGGAAAATAAATGTACACTCCTATCTTCGGATTATATTTAAATTATAAACTGTTAAATAGATTTAACATTGTTAGATATATATTTAAATAAATGTTTAAGGAAAAGTCGTATATGTTTAAAAGAATATCGTTTCATGACAATTGATTAAAGCAAAGTCTAGGAATTATAAAAAATGGAAGGATTAGTAATTGACGTGATTTGGTCAACAACGCTTAAAATTAGCACAATCAAACTCAAAGACATATAGTCAAAGAATTGACCTCCATCAATTTAACAAAAAACGTAAAAAGTTTTTACTCAGATTCGGTCAACAATATTAAAATTAAGGTCGTAATATTAGTAATAGCATTGAAATTTCTTTTGAATACATTATAAATTTTAGGAAACTGTTAAATATATTTAAATTATATTTATTATTAAAAGAATAATAGAAGTGTAGGAAAATAAATGTACATTGTTATCTTCGGATTATATTTAAATTATAAACTGAGATTAAAAAATCGTAATAAATAACATTCAATTCGGGTCAATTATTATTAATGTCAATGAATAACATTAATTCTAACATACTAAAAATACATTAAAAATGATTAAATCTTAGAAAAAATTACGCCGTTAGTCCTTATGGTTTACCCCAAATTTCAATGTAAGGTATTAATGTTTTATTGTTTCTTATTAGGGTATTAGACTTTTAATTTGTTTCAATGTAGGGTATTAGGCTTTTAATTTGTTTCAATGTAGGGTATTAGGGACTAACCTAGTTAAAACTTAACTAAGTTTGAGGGGTATTATGGTCCATTCACCTATATATTCAGTTTTTAAAAATATTGGGTTGAAACCAGTTCTGAGAGGACTCGAACTCAGGACCTTTGTGTCACAACAAACCGGAGGAACCATCTGATCTGTATGATCAGTTGTTTAAAACTTAGACTTTAATATTTTTAAACCAACATTATAAACCCTCTATTTTTTTAAAAAGAAAAAGTAGATCTGGCAGTGGCACTCAAAGCAATATGAATGCCAACGAGGTAGCTTTAGAGCATGTTTGGCTCTCCTTATTTCCACCTCCTTATAACTTTTCACAAAAAGTCATAAAGAGTTTTGAAAAGTTACTCTCCACTTACTTTTCAAAAACTCCCTTTTCATGTTATAAAACCTCATAAGTAGAAGTAATAAGTCACTTTTCCCAAACACTTTTTTTAACTTATCAACTTTTTGGAAAAGTAATGAGTTATAAGGAGATGGAAATAAGGAGAGCCAAACATGCTCTTAGTAATTTTCATTGTCAAGAACACCTAGCATAATTTTTTCAATAGTAACTAGTAATTGTGCTACTCCTTGTTCAAAACATGTTGCGACAGGTCATTGCAAATAGAGCAGCTGAAATACTTGGCCTTAAGCGTGATGACAAGTTTGTGCATCCAAATGACCATGTGAACAGATCACAGTCTTCAAACGATACATTCCCAACTGTAAGCTTCTTGAAAACATTAATTATATATTTAATCATCTTAAAGTTCTTTCTTATTGACCTTCCAGGTGTTTACCATTGTTTGCCTTGTTATAGGTTATGCATATTGCAGCTGCAACAGAAATCAATTCTAGACTTATCCCAAAACTTAAGAAGTTGCACACATCCCTACAAGCAAAGGTAATTAAGTATTTAATTGTATGCTTTAACTTCATAACCGTAGTCAGTTTTTTTGGGCACCAGCGTTGCTTACCTAGGGCTTTTATTTTTAACAGACAACTGAGTTCTTTGATATAGTAGATAGAGACAGATTTACTTTTTCTTTTTAAAAAAATTAGAGGGTTTATAATGTTGGTTTAAAAATATTAAAGTCTAAGTTTTAAACAACTGATCATACAGATCATATGGTTCCTCCGGTTTGTTGTGACACAAAGGTCCCGAGTTCGAGTCCTCTCAGAACTAGTTTCAACCCAATATTTTTAAAAACTAAATATATAGGTGAATGGACCATAATACCCCTCAAACTTAGTTAAGTTTTAACTAGGTTAGTCCCTAATACCCTACATTGAAACAAATTAAAAGCCTAATACCCTACATTGAAACAAATTAAAAGTCTAATACCCTAATAAGAAACAATAAAACATTAATACCTTACATTGAAATTTGGGGTAAACCATAAGGACTAACGGCGTATTTTTTTCTAAATCTTATTAAACATAAATTCGAAAAAAGTAATATAAATAAATGAGATTAAAATTTTTAATAAATAACATTAAATTCGGTCACTTATTATTAATGTCAATAAATAATGTTAAACATCTTAATAAATAACATTAAAAATGAATAAATCTTATTAATTGCAATCAAGACTAATCATAATTCGTAAACCTAGTAATATAAATAAATGAGATTATCAATCTTAAAAAATAACCTCAAAATCGTAATCAATAATTCAAATAAATTACATTACAAACATAAAAAGTCGTAATTTAAATTTGAAAATCAATGACTTCTTATGGTGGAACCTTAGTAACAAACAGCCTTTGCTGGATTGAACACCATTTAAATACACAATATTCGTCAATGGAAATATCTTCTGATTGAAGCAAACTAAAATCGTAATATTAATATTAGTATTAGTTAGTATTAGTAATTATTAGTAATATATTCATAAAAATAGTAATAGAAAAATTTAGTTCGGTCAATAAGATATAAATGAGATTAAAATTAAAAATCGTAATATTAGTTTTAGTATTAGTAATATATTCGTAATTTAATTCGGTCAATTCGGTCAATAATAAATAAATAAGCTTAAAAATCGTAATATATAACATTAAATTCGGTCAATTAAAAATCTTATTAATATTATTCTATTATGGAATAAATTGATATAAATTAATGAGATTAAAAATCGTAATAAATAACATTAAACTGAATTTCGTATTAATATTATTTAAATTAAAATTCGGAATTAATTGATAGAATTGACATCATTACATGAAACAACCTTTTAATATATTGAATAAGAAAATCATACAAAAAAAAAAGGAAATGCATATTATCATTATGATATTAAAATCATAATCAATTATTCAGATTGAATGACATTAAATTCGGTCATTATTATTAATGACAATAAATAATATTAGTTATGATTTATCGTAAATTATAAAAAATCAACCTATAAATTAGTTATAATTTATTGTAAATTATAAAAAATCAACCAATACATTAGATGTTAATATAAGTAGGTTTTTAGTTTAAATTATAAAAAATCAACCCATGCATTAGTTATGATCTTGTTTTTTTAAAAGGTGAGTATGTTAAATATATTTTTATGTATATTTATTCAAGAGTCATATATACAAATTAACATACGTGTATGTAACATCTATGAAATTTAAATACACTGATAATATAAATCGGATGGTTTTGTGTATATATATGTAGATTGATAATCGTGTGAATAGGGATTTAACCCATTTTTATAGCTACTCGCTGGATAAGGAATGTATGTAATGGTGGAGTGAAATTATCATAATGTTATGAATGGGTATTTAAAAAATTTCAATGTTTTTAAATATTACCTATGTTATGTTATGTTACTAAAGTTATACAATTAGATGCACTGTTACAGACTTTCAATTATGGAGTAGAATTAGGAGATCGCCATTCGAATGTTTATGTATGCGATTGATCAAACATAATGTATGCGAAATATCTGTCTAAACTATTGAAACATAACAAAAAAATAATGTTTATGTATCTAAATATGAGAAAGAGTAAATCACCTAAGAATATATGTATACGAATGAGCAAAGATTAAGAAATGTGAGGTAGCATAAATCGTATGAATGGGGATTTAACCCATTTTTTTAGCTACTCGGTTCGATAAGGAATGTATGTAATGGTGGAGTGAAATCAACATAATGTTATGAATGGGGATTTAACCAATTTCAATGTTTTTAAATATTACCTATGTTATGTTATGTTATGCTATGTTATAAGGAAGTCAATTTCAATTATTTTCGTTACATATCTATCTATATTTAAAAGTCAAATTCGTTATAAGAAAGTCAAAGTCAAATTCGAAATATAAGGAAGTCAATTCATTCAATCAATGGTATAATTAACGAATTCATTGAAATTCTTTATAAGGAAGTCAAATTCAAATTCTGTTTCATTAATTTCGATTATGGCATTCATTGTTGACTTCCTTATATATTGTGTGATTCTATATTTAAAAGTCAAATTCGTTATAAGGAAGTCTTAGTCAAATTCGTTATAAGGAAGTCAATTCATTCAATCAATTGTATAATTAACGAATTTATTGAAATTCTTTATAAGGAAGTCAAATTCAAATTCAATTTCAAATTCGAATTTTATAAGGTAGTCAAAGTCAAATTCAAAATTTACAAGGAAGTCAAATTCAAATTCAATTTCATTAATTTATATAGATAATAAATGAAATTACAATTCATTCAATAAATGTTATAATTAACGAATTCATTGAAATTCTTTATAAGGAAGTCGAATTCGTTATAAGGAAGTCAAATTCAATTATTTTCGTTACATATCTATCTATATTTTAAAATCAAATTCGTTATAAGGAAGTCAAAGTCAAATTTGAAACATAAGGAAGTCAATTCATTCAATCAATGGTATAATTAACGAATTCATTGAAATTCTTTATAAGGAAGTCAAATTCGTTATAAGGAAGTCAAATGCAAATTCAACTTCTTAATTTCGATTATGGCATTCATTGTTGACTTCCTTATATATTGTGTGATTCTATATTTAAAAGTCAAATTCCTTATAAGGAAGTCTTAGTCAAATTCGTTATAAGGAAGTCAATTCATTCAATCAATTGTATAATTAACGAATTCATTGAAATTCTTTATAAGGAAGTCAAATTCAAATTCAATTTCAAATTCGAAATTTATAAGGTAGTCAAAGTCAAATTCGAAATTAATAAGGAAGTCAAATTCAAATTCAATTTCATTAATTTATATAGATAATAAATGAAATTACAATTTATTCAATAATGTTATAATTAACGAATTCATTGAAATTCTTTATAATGAAGTCGAATTCGTTATAAGGAAGTCAAATTCAATTATTTTCGTTACATATCTATCTATATTTTAAAGTCAAATTTGTTATAAGGAAATCAAAGTCAAATTCAAAACATAAGGAAGTCAATTCATTCAATCAATGGTATAATTAACGAATTCATTGAAATTCTTTATAAGGAAGTCAAATTCGTTATAAGGAAGTCAAATTCAAATTCAATTTCATTAATTTCGATTATGGCATTCATTGTTGACTTCCTTATATATTGTGTGATTCTATATTTAAAAGTCAAATTCGTTATAAGGAAGTTTTAGTCAAATTCGTTATAAGGAAGTCAATTCATTCAATCAATTGTATAATTAACGAATTCATTGAAATTTTTTTTAAGGAAGTCAAATTCAAATTCAATTTCAAATTCGAAATTTATAAGGAAGTCAAAGTCAAATTCGAAATTTATAAGGAAGTCAAATTCAAATTCATTAATTTATATAAATAATAAATGAAATTACAATTAATTCAATAAATGATATAATTAACGAATTCATTGAAATTCTTTATAAGGAAGTCAAATTCGTTATAAAAATATGAATAAGGTATAACCTGAAAGCAAAATTAGCGTAAAAAAATGGACAATTAAGATATAAAGACATGTAAAATAAATTATTGAAATTAATCATGTTTGACATGGGTGTGGTCAATTCATGTTCAATCATTTTGCAGAATGACAAATCCGATTGCATGGATGGAGAATGATTGTAATGCTTCATCATGAACGTATTTGTAGCAATAAAGTCGAAAATGATGTAGAACATCGAGAAGCATAAATCATGTACAACTTTAGACCATCCATTTGTTAAACAGAAAACATCATCTATCAGTTCTAATAGCACAAACCAGGATTTTCCATGGTATGTGGCAATTGTAATGTTATTGTTGTGTATGTTTTTAGATAACAAAAACCTGTTCATGGCTTTCGGCAATGTCTGGATGAACACGTTAAGAACAACATTAAAAAAAGAAATAATAAATTTGTCTACAAAAAAAAGCCATATTTAGATGAAAATAAATTTCATACCAAAACTCTTACGGAAGGGTTATGAATCACCTTGAAGAATTGGTCACCCTTGTGATAAGCCATAATCGAGTTTGTTTCTTCGGATGGAATCCTGTTTTTTCAAATGAAAAAACGAATATGTTGAATAAACCCAATATATTTGTATATATTCCATTATAAAAAAATTGTGCATTTGACCCGAAAACCACTTTAATCCATCAGAAAAAACGAATCGAAAAAAAATATTTCAACCATAACATAATTCATTACATTGGAATCCTGTTTTAAAATTGAAACATAAAATTAGATTACTGAATTTGATAACTGATAATTAACATTAGTAAACCTTGTATTTCATCCATAAAACCACCACTTCGGATGCAATCCGAAACAAAATATTGTTAGAAACACACTATAAACAAAGGAGCCAAATAATAGCCAGAATTTGATTTTTGTACATTTGATCCGAAAACTTCAAATGGTATTCTAATGGAATTAGATGATTTATGAATTATAAATAAAAATATTTAGAAACAACTAATCCGAAAGGAGGCAAAAAATAGACATAAACCAATTTTTGTATATCTTATCGAAATCCAGTTTGTATTATAATGGAGTTAAATGATGATTTATGAATTATAAATAGAAAAAACTTCTAAACAAATTTTTTGAACATTTGATCCGAAAATAATTGAACATGAGTTGATGTAATAACATAAATCAAAGATCAAATGGAGAAGATACCTTGGCAAAAAAAATGGAAAAAAAGAATGAGGAAGGTAGGAGGAAGAATGCTTAAGGAATATTGGAGTAGATGGCACAATGGAGAAAAAAATAAAAAACAGTATTTATAGTAGAACTATTGGAGCCCCATTTCTCATTTGGATTCAATGAGACACGCTCTAAGGCTTTTATTCGACCCGAGTGTATTGAATTATTATATAGATAGATTCATACACGTAAACATGCCTAATCCGATCTAAACTATATGATCACTCGATTCAACGACCGAAGAAAAAAGCTTTTGTTTAATTTAGCCATCTCTAATTATCTCTATGCGGGTTAGGGGATTAAGTTTCCTAAACCCTATATTAGAATTTATATATTGATGTATTGTACTTATAACTCCTTATAGCACCAAAATAATAATAATCGTTATACATTTTACACATTTTTGTAGGTTACGATTTTAGTAAAGTCTGGCTCACAGTGCATCTTACTATCTTACTAATCGTTTTCAAAAGATCAAAATCTACAGAGAAAATTAATGAATATATATAGTTTGATACAATTATTCTTTACTTGAGACGAGAATACTTATGTCATGTTGTTATAGTATTTTTAAACTTAATATAGCATTTAAACAAAAAAGTTTTGGATGTATTTTACATCAAGCTCGAGCTTGGCTAGGACTCGACTCATTTATTATTTATTAATTAATTTTTATTGATTATGATTAATATTATATATATATAATTCAGTTATTTCTTCATAATTTTTAAAATAGAAATAATTATTAATTGGATATAGATTCTATATAATAATTAAAAGTTATAAAAATAGTTAGCTCATTTCGAGCTGAGCTTGAGCATTTGTACCCTTAGAACATACTATTCGCAAATTGAGAGGCCAATAAATTGTGATAAAAAAAAAACAAATAAATTTCAAAGACACGTACTATTGGAGTATGTTTTTGGTTTCACCCATGCGTGATAAACTAAGGGCCTGTTTGGTAGCCTCGAGGCTTTGAATCATTCAGCTCTGAATGGTTTAACATTCAAACTGTTTGTTTCGACCTAAAAAGGCTATGAATGGAATGGTTAAGAGCTGAACCATTCAGACTTGGTGCATAGCTCAACCATTCAGCACTTAATCATTCAGAGCCTCTTAACCATTCAGACATCTTAATGATTCAGCACTTAATCAACCAAACAGCCCCTAAAACGATTAGATTGTCTAAACGTGGTTAGGTAAAAGGAACCAGTTAAAAAAATATATTAAACTAGTATTTTACCTATCGACGCGACACGCGGCGGCACACTGCGGATAAAAATGTGTGTGCATTGTTATATGCGGCGGAAATGCGACTTAACGCGCACCTCGCTTTATTTACTCCAGTCGCTAGAATGATCATGTGAAAACCCCCTTGTTTTGGTCAAAAATTATCTATTAAAAATAACTCTGTATTCCAAATTAGTTAAAGTGAGGTAGAGTGCTAAATGTGTAGAAATATGTTAGTAAATCAATTATATTCTGAAGATGGTGTATCAAGATGTTAAGGAAGCAGAAATATGACAACTATGATCGAGATGGCTTAGGTTAATTTTGGGATGGACAGTTATATCCTCGGGATGGACAGTAATATCCTCAGGATGAAACTGCTAGTGGTGAACAAATAAAGTAATAAACAAGAAGAACAACACACGATCTACGAGGAAAGCCCTTGATCAGTTGTTGATCGCTGGCATAAAACCTCGGAAGGAGTCTAGGCCCTTGCCTTGTTTGTTAATATTAATCTGGTAAAAAGATACAACTTTGGATGAGTATTTGGACGAGTGTACTATGATTACAATGATCGTGCAAGTGTTTTTGATCAGCTAAGTGTATGTGTGTAGCTATAGCGTGAGCAATGTGTCCTATACTCGTCCAATACCCCCATTTATATAGTACATGAAATAAAAAAAATAATCCCATGAAACTCGCTAAGTAGTTAAGTTCTTTGAAGTCTTCTCATGACCGTTGTGGTTGTTTCATCTTAGGTGAACGTTGCAACAACGATTTCTCCTTGGCCAGTTTAATGTTTCAGCTGTTTCCTCATTTGTCGCCGATATTAAATGTATATCGGTTACAACTTTGACTATATCCTCCATCTTGACCATATCTTCCATCTTGACCACGAGTTATACTTCTATCCTTGAATTCTTTAATTGAGGATGATAATACAGACGTTGCTAAGCATGTAAATGCATATTATAACTTATTTGTACCTATAATCATACATAGGAAAGTCAACTCGTTAGTTCATTCTCAGGATGTACACATGCTGAAACACTGTCACATCCTGAAGTGAGTATGGTCCTTTAGCATCCTAAGGATGGTACATTAGGGATGCGAGGTAAAATCATCCTGATGATTTTCACCCTCAACACCCCTTGAGTTGGAAAAACTCTAGAAACCCATTTAGTGGCTCTAAATGTTGTCACGTCTCCCCTTGTTGAATATATGGTCAAGGGTATTTTTGCTACTCATTTATTTTACACTCTATTTCCTCTGATATAACCCTATCTATCTCTCTCTCTTTCTTCTTTTTCTTAAAAGCATAATCTCATCTCTCATTCACATTACATATCCAGATCTATAAGCACGAGATCCATGCCTAGTCCTTGCTTTGCAAAACGAAGAACAAGATCCATGTCTGTCCAGATCTATACTTTACAGATCAATCTATACATTTACAAAATATATAGATTTTCAAAAGTTCTACCTCTTCTCTAGATCTCGGCTATCTCGTTCCAGATCTAACCTAATGTTCGTTTGACAGATCTGAATCTTGAAGATTTGGAGGCTTTTGTGGTACGGTTATTAAGCATATGTATGCTCCAGATCTAGCTTCTGGGTGGGGTATTCATGTTGTTCAAGAGATTAAATTGCTTGCCAAGAAAGTAGATTGACCATGTCTTGATTCTGCCATTGATGAGCTTGTTAATCTTGGTATGCAGAGGTATGGTTGTTTTAGATCTACTCTATATTATTATTATTATTATTATTATTATTATTATTATTATTATTATTATTATTATTATTATTATTATTACTACTACTACTTTAGCGATGAAGATAGAACTTGCATCCCGAACAGTGGCGGATGCAAGGCTAAGCTTGGGTTGGCCTGTGCCCACCGTCCAGCTAGCCCGAGTGCTGTTAAGAGATCGGAAAAGTTGGATAAGAAAGAACTGAACAGACATATGTTTTCTGTTTCCGGCAAGTGAACTACAGTTTTGTACATAGTTTTATAGGTAAGAGACAGAAAAGAAGATGACAAGGCCTATATGAAAACTCAAAAGTCAATACCCAGTTTAAAACATTTTTTTAATTATTTATGTCTCTCTGACAACACATTTTTTCCTACTTTTTATTAATGGTTTCTTAGTATATTGATTTTATAAATAGTTTGTATTTCTTTTATTTGTTATGTTTACGAACAATACCCATTCGATTTTTGTTGTTGATTATAATATAATGTAGTCGTCATTTTTTAAGAATGTGTATTATTTTAAAACATATATTATATTTTAAAATATTATTTGAATATTTTTTATCATGTAAAAGAGTTTTTTTTTTAATATTTTAATAAATCAAGTCATTTTTAGCCGACCCATATTGTGCCCACCCTATGGAAAATTTCTGGATTCGTCACTGATCCCGGCTCACTCTGAGACCTTGATATGTTTGAGGTTGTGGATTACATTTAGTTCATATTTTATCCGAGCTTTTAATTTTTTATTATTTTTTATGTGGTTCAATGATGATGAAACTATCTAATCCCAACTCTATGAGATCTTAATTTGTTTAAGGTCAAGGAATTACAATGTTTAGTGTTTATCTGAGATTTTTTTTTTAATTTAGTTTATTTAATTTACTGCTTATGTTTTTGCTATTTGTTTTGAATTAATGAAAACTTGTTTTGTTTTTAATTTATTTTTTAGAAAATGGTTTGTTCCTGATGTACTAATTTGACCATGCTAATTCTGAAATTGATGACACATTTTCTGTCATTTATGATCGGACTTTTAATTTTGTTTAAACAAGGTTTTTTCTATGTTGTTTACTATATAAGCAGTCATTGGTTAATTTTGTGTCCTTTTGTAGTGGATTACCTAAAATGGACAATTTTTGTTCATTGTTTTCCCTAGCGATTTCTTTGTTTGGGTTAGGGTCCAAGGGGTTTTGATCTTTTAATGCTATGGCTTAGAACAGTTGGTGGTCATTGGTGAGCTTGGTCACCGTAAATGAAGAAATGACAATGTGTTTGATGTTTAAGCACTGTAGTGTGTATACAAAACTAGTATAACATGTTTTTGTACTATTTTACCTAGGTTGTGCATATGTTATATGATTTGTGTATGTTGAAGTTTGAATTTGATTGTGTATATATGTAAAAAAAAATCATTGTGTTCTTTAGTAGTAAGTGTAGTGTGCAATTTTTACATGTTTATGAAATAAAATTCCAAATCTCCTTTACTGGTTTGAATAGTTACATAAGTACCATTAACTACGATACATATGTAAATATGTAAAATTGCTCTTTTTACAGTGTAACCTGTTTTAAAATGTAACAATGTAAATACATACAAATGACACATATAACATGTTACAATGTAACACATAAGTGTTACAGACAAATCTAACTAATTGTTACCTGTTAAAAGGCTAAATGTAACAATGTAAATACATACAAATGACACATATAACATGTTACAACGTAACACATAACTTGTTACAAACAAATCTGACTAATTGTTACCTATTAAAATGTTAAAAAATTGAAAAAATGTAAAAGCAAGGAAAAAGAGAGGGGAGAGAGTCGGGATAGAGTGCCACGAGAGAGAAGAGAGACGAGAGAGATTTAGGAGAGAGGAGAGAGGAAAGAGAAAACTTTTTTATCTTGACTTATTTAAAAGTGTGTCAATATGTCAGGGAGATAAGAGAGAAATACTTTATGAGTTATGTAAAATACCCATAATATCCTTTTTTCTACTTATCAACAAAAAGGACATGTACTTTTTATTAATTAAATAAGTAGGATGAATCTTGACCTTTGATGATGTTTAATCAATGGTTCTTATAGGGTTTCTAAGGTTTTCACAACTTAATAGAGTTTTTAATTTAGCCAAACCCTAGATGCACGTTGCAAACTTTATTAAATATTTATTATAATAATGTGAATGGTTTCTTAAAAAACTATGAGCCGAAGGTCCACCTACCCACTTCATTTTAGCTGCACCGAATCTATTTGGGGTAATAAAACTAACAAAACAAATTGTATAAAGATGATGCTATATATAAAACCAAGATATCGAATGTGTAGTATTCAATGCCGGTTCCACTTGTGTACACACACATATCTGACTTATAGACTGAAAGAGGCCGGAATGAGGAGGAGCCACAGCGGCGGCGGTTTGAACAACTGTTTTGGGCGGCTTCAAGCCCTTTTTGGCCAATCTCAGGCAATTTTCTGGTCGGTTTCTAGCTTTTTTTTTCTGGGCGTTTTCAAGATTTTTTTCTGGGCATCCAAACCGTTGGATGACCGGACGTAATGACGTTGAAGAATTTGGGCAGCGTCATAGCTACAGTGTATTCGCTATCACAGACCGACGTTACCGTCAGCACAACGGAGACCACCGTCGCTAACGACGACTCAAAAGCCTCCTGTTACAACCGACAACATCGGAAGAACACAATTGCACATTTTTTCCTCCAGTCTCTCTCACGTTAAAGGTTTCTCTCTCGTCTATCTTCTATCCACATTTTTACAGCAGCTTTCAACCACCAATCGTTCCATGCGACACCGGATATGTGGTTGTCTGTATATAGAGAGAAACATCAAGAGGAATGTGGGTGTTTATAGAGAGTGAAACAGGACGATGGGTGTTGCCGGCGACTATTACCGTCAATGAGCCGACCGCCGCTAAAACTACCCAATCAGTTGTCGCCAGCCAAACGTAACGTATCCGTTAGATGCGCCGTTAAAGTTGACGGAAATTACTATTGCAAACTATTTGCTAAATGTTAGTAATGCCCGTTAAACTTGATGGGAGTCAACGCCACTGTCACCATTTTGACCGTCACTATAAACGCAACGTGTCCTCATCTCCTGCGTTTACTCTTTCCTGCTTCCTGACATAGTCCACTGCAAACGTACCGTCGCTGCTAGCATAAGCTCTTACCAGGTACGTCGTTAAACGACCCTCTACAATGCCCTCTGTAGTGGGTCGTCGGAGACAACTACGAACCGTGGTGGCGGCAACACCACCATCAGACATGAACGACACTGAAGGAGATAATAGGTGCGAGATTGTGTAGAGGAGAGGATGAGCCGGTCGCCTGATTCTGGTCGGCCGACGGGAACGCAGGCGGTGGCCAACCAAAAAATAGCGGAATTTACATTTCTGCCCCGTGAAATCGCTGAAATAACGTGGCCAACAACGGTCAGCCACAGTGCTTCTCCGGTGACAGGCGACGACGGCTTACAACCGAAAACAATCATCTTTCTCTTCCGTTTGTTTCCGAGACGCGACGGTCAAGTCTAAGGTTGCGGTAGCGAAGACGGTGGAGGTGTTCTGTCATGGGAGACTAAATACGGTTCGCGTAGTGGCCGTGTATTGTGTTGGTGGTGTAACTCCTGCTGTTATGGTGGCAGGCGATAAATAAAAGGGAAGGGAGCTGGTTTGCCGGCGAGATTCACGAGACGGCGTCGATAGGTGGTGTTGCTTTTGTGATGATGGGTGGGTCGTTATGTTGCGTGGCGGAGGCTGTGTTGGGTACGACTTTGAAGAGTTTTTTTGTGTGTGTTTAAGAGGATAAGAGATCTAAACAAGAATAGGGAAGCATGATGGAAAAAAAAGTGTGGGGGGTGAAATGTTTTTAGCAGATATGAGAAATGGTACTGTTTATATTTCACGGAGTATTT
Organism: Ambrosia trifida; assembly: GCA_028751855.1. Taxonomy (NCBI): domain Eukaryota; kingdom Viridiplantae; phylum Streptophyta; class Magnoliopsida; order Asterales; family Asteraceae; genus Ambrosia; species Ambrosia trifida. The sequence goes on from CM054127.1 coordinate 26,477,685, forward strand.
TCGGGTTTGTTTATATTTCACGTAAATTTGGTGTACGTTTTTGTGCTTTATTTTGTACGTCTCCTACACATGACATGGGTCACATGTAGTACGTTTTTATTTCACCGTATAAATTCAAATCCGCCATCCTTTTGACCCCTGCCGCAAGGCGGCGGGTAAAAAACTAGTTTATTTTAATTCTAAATGCATGCTTTGGTATTTGTTTTAAACTAGTATTTTTGCCCCGCGCGTTGCGGCGACAAACCGTTGGGTTGACATAATCGTCAAAATGCATAAAACACGATGTCAACATGAAGTTAACACAATTCACACCAACACGCCGCAATGACAACATAATTTGTTTTCAATTTGACATACATCTAACTCGCGAACAATCAGATGTGTATATTATATATAAATTATAATAAACTTGAAAAAGTTGTCACACAATATGTAAAACACAATATCAACATGAAGTCGCTAGGATGTCAACCAAGTGGTTTTACCGTCGGTTGTGTCGGTAAAAACACAACCTTATTATGTTACTATTTTGTATGATCAATAGAAATTAACAATATATTACCATCACTTGTTTTGTATCATTATTATTATGACTTATTTTATACCCTTATTTCATTAAAAAGGGGCTAATGTTTAAGTCATAGATATTCTACATGGTGGTGTTCACACAATTAATTTTTTTTTTTTAATTTCGTTTCTTTTAAAACGCTTTTCATCTAGCTAGAACAGAAGGAAACTACCATCACTAAAAAGGGTCAAGTATCTCTGAAGTATTTTGAATTTAACTTTGGGTTAATATATTAATTTACTAAATAGTTATTATCATGGGCATAAAAAGCAGTTCAGATTCAAACTAAAGTTATTATCTATTCTACTATTCTCTCTCAGACTCTCACACACAACACATACACATACACATATCATCTATCTCTCACTTTTACAACTGCTCCAAACCAAAAAACTTCACCCTAGTATATCTCATAACAATTCTACCATTTTCTCTTCATCCTCTCTTTCTTCTCGACGCTAGGGAATAGTCCCATAGGTGGTCTCTGGCTTCATACCAAGTTGTGGTGGTTGCTTAAGACCACCTCTAGGTTCGGGCTAGTTGCCTAAGTGGCGGTGAAAAAAATGGAAATTGAAAAATTGAACTAACTTTTGAACCACAAAATGTCACCACAAAATATCCTAAGTTGCAACTAAAAGATTGCAGACCAGGTTGTGGGTGGCAGTGTAACTCACCGGAATCCTCGATAGAAGCCATGGCTGAGTCCGTCAAATCACCGCCGAAACCTCCAGCTACCCCCATCCCCCTCTCTCTTTCTCTCCGATCTACGTTTGAAAACCATATATATTTATCGTTGATGGGTTTTTGAAAACCATTAATGGTTTTGAAGAAAATATAGACACATGTTATTGATTGAATGATTAGATGAAACGTGGCATTCAAAATAAATAACCAGCTAAAGATGCTTTGAGATTTGTGCGGAGGTGTGACTATGTGAGTGGAGAGTGTGATGACACGTAGCAAGCAATTGGTTGTACCTCAAGGTACAACAAAACATGCATAAAAGCCTTGATAAATGTATAATATATATAATGTTTGGGAAAAATAATTTTTTATGTATTGTTAAAAAGAAATGAGATAATAAAAACTATTTTATTTTTGTTCAAACTAATTTTGTAAAAAAAAAATTATTTTGTATCACATAAAATGTATGTTTTGTATTTGAAAAGTTTGAACACGATAATCAATATTTTTTTCCCTAAATTTATGTTTTATTCCACAAAAGCAAAAATTACATCAAAATAGTAGACAGACGGCAACAAGCTGTGCTACCACCCTTTTCTGTATGACGAACTCTAGTCTAATAAAAACAAACCCTTGCCCCCTCTCTTGAAGTCGAGACATTACTATGTATACATCATTGGACCCTGGTCAAAAAACGGATAGCTTCCGGTGCCAGAGACCGAAAGAAATCAAAAGCTAGGGGGACGAATGCGTGTTGGTAAAGAAATAAAGAATGTATAAAAAAGAATTAGAAAAATAAAAAAAAAATCATCCAAAGGGTAAAGAAATAACTCACATACGCTCACTTTGAAGAACCATAATGATAGCAACGCAGTTCTTCCTGGATTTTTATAGATTATAAAAATGTCATATTAGAATTGTTGGTTGAGATTTATAATAAAATATTCTTCTATACGTATTTTACCAAGAGAAAAACAAATAATATTGGCAATTGATCGTAAAGCCCTTTAGTACGCCCCTAAAGATGAATAAGTTATGTTAATAGTTAATACACTAACAAAGAAGTTTGATTTTTACCTGAACTTTTGATCTTTTTTAGATAGAAACTGCTGAAGAGATAATTGATTGAAAAAACAAAACTAAATTCAAGCACCAGAGAGAGATTTATGAACATGGTGGTGGTTGAATGCATATTAATTGGGTGACGAGGGAAACAGAGCATTTGATGAGAAAAAGACAGCTATTACCATGAATCTAATTATAAAAATATGTACATTCAATGCTAATATAAATTGATATATATATATTATAAAAAGCTTTAATTAAACACAAAATTTGAATATTAGACCTTCCGTAACGGGACGTTGTTAATCGATTTCACGCCATTAAACGCCGACTCCACCAGCCCCCAAGCGTTAAATGGGCATGATGTGTGGGAGGCGTTTTTGTGATAACGCCATACGGGCAGGTGGAATTTCTAATAATAAGCAATTAATCGTTGCATTTGGGAAGAATAGAGACAAAATTTAGAACCGATAGGACCATTATTTTAATCTTTACTGTTGTGCTTTACGCAGGAAAGAAGATGACGATGATATATCTCAGAAGAATATTTAAATATTGATTTTAACATTAATACAGGTTTTTTATATTAAAATATTAAATCCATAGCAATCGATGGCAAAAGTTCAAAACCTGAATATTTTATTGAATTATAGTGAGTTATTTATATGTTTTAATTATTTTTTCTAGAAATATGCAAAAATCATTTTTTTTCATATAAATCAAGTCTGAAAACCATGTATTACTTGTAAAAAAATTTTCTTAATAAAAAATTTATTTAATAAAAAAAAGTTGAATAAAATTATTAAATCATTAACTAATGATTGAAGATGCAAGACATGAGGCTTGAATCATTACAACGTTTCTAAGCTAATAATACTCATGCTGACATGGCATCCACATGGCAGAAAACGCCCCTAAGGGGCTTGAACAACTACACATGATCTTATACGGAGTATTTGTTAACATTAATGAAAGCGAAATTAGAATTTATATTGTTAGGCCATGGGGTGTACACTAACATATGGGGCGTTAAAGATGACATGGCATGTTAACTAGTGCTGCACACCATTCCCTCCTTGTGTTAAGGGGCGTTAAATTTGTTATTTGTTAACATGTTAACACGAGATGTTAACACACTGAATTAAATTGTTTTCCTTTTTTAAACAAAATACCATTAAAATGTATAGTTATGTGAAGTTAAACCATTTCCTTAGGGTAGAGTGGAATGAAATGAGGAAAAATTGGTGATATGACATCTAGGTGGAGTTAAGGAGGGTGAAAGTATACCCAATGGCCTTATTCAATGCATTTATATACTTCTAAAAACCAAAGGTTTTGTGCAATAAGTTATTGTAACTTATGAATAAAGGGTTGTCCGTGCAATTGTTTGTTATACCTTATGCTTTAGGGTTTGTACCGATAGTTTTCTTAAAACCATGTTCAGGTTTTTTTTCCAGATCCAGACACGCGTCTTCACCTCTCTCCGTACACATACGTACTAGCTTGCCACCTACCCCTTTGCAACCTCATGTCATCTTCTTCCTTCCTCTCTCTCTCTCTCTCTATCTCTCTTCTCTGCATCTCATCTTCTCCCCCCCTCTCTCTCTCTCTCTCTCTCTCTCTCTCTCTCAAGTTTTCATATTTTCACACTTACCGCTAGACACGCCCACCGCTAGATGCCAATAACCTCTGTTTTTTGGATGATGGAACAACATAGTGGAGACGGCGCTACTCCCTGGCGAAACTTAGTGGCGATGACTCGGGTTTCGAACAGGCGTATCGAGCCCCTCAGAAAGTGCGGCGGTTGATGTCAACCTAATCTCGCAATATTTTCGCGGTTATATTCTCATTATATAGTCTTGATCTGCAAGGTTGAAATTAGGTGGAACCACCGCCAACAAGGCAGCAAGGGTTTGTAATACGATCAGGTTGAACCACCGCCAACAAGGCAGCAAGGTTTTTACCAGGTGTCGACGGTAGCTTCACTGCTCTCTCATCTTTTTCCTACTTGGCTGGTATTTGTATATCTCTTTGAATTCCGAATTGTATTTTTCAATTCTAACGAACTTTCTAATAGCGAAGAAGGTCGATTCCTTATTTTGTTTTTTGGTATTTTGGGTATTTTTTTTGGTATTGTTCCAGGGTTTTAGGTCTGCAAAGATAATGATGAAGACGACGATGATGTCTACAGCTTGAGGCGCTATAGGGTTCTAGGTTTGCACCTCCGATTTTGTCTTCGTTTTGGTATGTCATCTGTTTTAATCTTTGTTCTGACTCAACACCTCTTTAAAGCATACTTATAGCTTGCTTTTCCACTTGCCTGATGTTGCTAAGTTCTAAGGGTTCTCTACTTAGTAGAAAAACAGTTGATGCTTGCTGATGTTATCTTTTTTTTTTTTGGACTTTGGTGTGCAAGTTGAAAGAACATGCTTTGTATATACAATAGTGATTTTATATTCTTAGGCTGTTGTATTATATAAATATTAAAATAATTAGGTGTTCAATACTTCAATATACAGTTTGTCATTGATGACAAGAGTTTATTGCATATTATGAGTCGAGCAACGTACATGGTCTACATTGGTTAATGCATATGGGTAGTTACTATAACATGTTGGATCGATTCGAGTCACAATAGATTTTTAATGGATTAACTTGGGCTACTCTTTTGGCACTTGCTAAATTAAAAGAGTTTCAAATAGGCTAGCATCCATCACATCTATCTGCCACCACTTAAAGTCTAAATGAGCTACTCTTATGAAACTTGCGAGTCTTAATTGATACTCTTTTTCTAGAAGAACCCGTTTAACTCAGGACCCAGAGATGTCCATTTCGCCAGGCTAGGTACAATTTATACCTGAAACCTGGTATAATTTAGACAACTCATTTGACCCATTACTTGGCCCAACCGGACCTATCCATTTTTTCATAGTTAATACAATTTAATTGTGAAACTTGGTACAATTTAGATATGAAACCTACACTGGACTGGCCCATTTTACACATACCTGTTAACTGGCTCACCCCAACCTGTCCATTTTTCAACTATGTTGCCAAATATGTAGTTCCATGAAGGTTCGCTGCTTCTAATTTCACTTTATTGACTGTTTATGTTTAGTGGTAGGGTTTGGCAGTAACCACCGTTCAGGTGACATGGAGATAAAGAAAGAAGCGACTACATAGTGGTACTTCTTTTCCCTCCAAATATGAGTGAATACGTTTTTAGGATTTCTTTTCATTGCACTCATTTCCAAATCAACAGAGGTAGGTTAAAATTTTTTACTTTGTTAACCCGTTTGTAATTAAGAGTAATTATCATAAGTTAATGGATTGAAATTGCCACATCAACCCTAAATCTGCGAGTAAGACTATTTACCAACTTATCCACATTGAATATTAATTTCCAGTAATTTTCAAGCTGTTTGACTAAACATTGACTTCGGGTAATTTTTAACCCTTAAAACTGGTTATGATTACTTGCATATATTGCATTTATGGTACATTGTGAACGTCAAAAGATGTCAATTTAGCTGCAGATATATTGTTTTTTATATGTCTAAGTCTTTGTTTAGTCAACCAACAACCTTGATGAGTTTAACTATTTAACCATACAGTTTCAGGTGTGTGTAATCATTATTTACAGTATGGAGATCCTCAAATACTCATGCCTACACATACAGATACAAGTAAAATCACTTTACTTCTTTTACCCAATAATTAGAACATCATATAATATTTACATTTTTAACAGGGAACATCTTATTTAAATAACACTATGGGAAGAATTGGCTTTCTCGCATTTGATAAAGATGCTGCTTAAGGAAAAACCATGGCTGTTTGTCTGAATCGACCACGTAATACGTCATGTTATTCATTTGATATTTGCGATGTCTTCGCGCCGCAACGCGCGCGGGCTATGTACTAGTTTAACTTATTTACAAATAGAATATAGCATTATTTTAACTCTTAAGTTATAATTCATAAGTTGTAAATATTTTTATCAATTTAGAAGTAATTATACTTTCCTACTTGGTTATGTTTTTTATTTTTATTAAATAATAATCAAACAATGTAAGATGTTTGATATTAAAAGGGATATAGATGCACGTTGCAAATTTTATTAAATATTTATTATAATAATGTGAATAGTTTCTTAAAAAACTATGAGCCGAAGGTCCACCCACCCACTTCATTTTAGTTGCACCAAATCCATTTCGGGTAATAAAACTAACAAAACAAATTGTATAAACATGATGCTGTATATAAAAGCAAGATGTCGAATGTGTAGTATTCCATGCCGGTTCCCACTTGTGTACACACACATATCTGACTTATAGACAGAAAAAGGTCAGAATGAGAAGCCACGGCGGCGGCGGTTTGAACAACTGTTTTGGGTGGTTTCAAGCCCTTTCTGGCCGATCTCAAGCAATTTTCTGGTCGGTTTCTAGCTTTTTTTCAGGGCGTTTTCAAGTTTTTTTTCTGGTTGGATGCCCGGACGTAGTTACGTGGAAGAATTTAGCCGCGTCATAGCTACAGTGTATTTGCTCTCACAGACCGACGTTACTGTCAGCACGACAGAGACCACCGTCGCTAACGGCGACTCAAAAGCCTCCTGTTACAACCGACAACATCGGAAGAACACAATTGCACATTTTTTTCCTCCAGCCTCTCTCACGTTAAAGGTTTCTCTCTCGTCTATCTTCTATCCACCTTTTCACATCAGCGTTCAACCATAAATCGTTCCATGCGACGTCAGATATGTGGTTGTCTGTATAGAGAGAGAAACATCAAGAGGATGGTGGGTGTTTATAGAGACAGAAACAGGACGATGGGTGTTGCCGGCGACTGTTACCGTCAATGAGCCGACCGCCGCTAAAACTACCCAATCAGCTGTTGCTAGGCAAACGTAACGGATCCGTTAGCTGCTTCGTTAAAGTTGACGGAAATTACGATTGCAAACTATTTGCTAAATGTTAGTAATTCCCGTTTAACTTGACGACAGTCAACGCCACCGTCACTGTCTTGATCGTCACTGTAAACGCAACGTGTACTCATCTCCTGTGTTTACTCTTTCCTGCTTCCTGCCATAGTCCACTGCAAATGTACCGTCGCTGCTAGCACAAGCTCTTACCAGGAACGTCGTTAAACGACCCTCTACAATGCCCTCTGTAGTGGGTCGTCGGAGACAACTACGAACGGTGGTGGTGGCAACACCACCATTAGACATGAACGACACAGAAGGAGATAATAGGTGCGAGGTTGTGTAGAGGAGAGGATGAGGTGTAACACCCCAACCGATGGCGGAAACATCGAGGTGTCACGTAAGAATGAGTATACAGTAGCACATGGTAATCAAATTTTAATTGAAATTAATTTAAAGTGCAAATATCCAAAAATGGAAATACATAATGAGTTTTAAGTGGAAATCTAATACATCACAAAAACCAAACAAGCATAGAATTCAGTTTGCCTTCTCATGTAAATACTCTAGTCTTCATGCATCATTATTTCCTCTTGAGTTGTAAAAATGGGGGGTCAACTAGAAGTTGGTGAGAATACATAAGCCATGTCAAGCAAATAGTTTAAGTATAAAAGTTTAGCAATTCATATGTCTATCGTAAGTTTAAGTCTACATGAATAAACATGATATGTTGAATCGACATAATCAAACCTCCGACTAGTTTAGGTCCATCCCGTCATCCACGGTTCACCTTAATAATATGTTGGAACGATAACAATCACCCACGCTACCTATGTAGGAGGTACACGTATCCGGGTGGGATTGTCAATCCAATAGATCTATTATTGAGTATCGCCGGCTTGGCCATAGCTAATGATTATGTAATGTTGAAACTCGTTGAAACTGTTGTTGTTGTCTAAATCATGAGGCATTAAAGTTTACAACTAGACATGCATGTAGAATTGCTTAAGTATAATGTTGCAAGTATGAAGAATTGCATAAACATGGTTACGTAAACTCACCTTAGCAAAGTATTAAGTCTCGAGAAATAGAATATGTGTAGCCCCAAAGTTGCCAATTACAAGAGCTTATAATCAAAGCTTTAATTGTAGAAGTAATAGACTATAGAAGAAAAGTATGAGTGAAAGTTTAATCGGATTGAAACAATCGATTTAGAGGTGGCAAGTGTAATGGTTCATAGGTGGGTTTTTATACTAGTTTTGAATTCAATTAGCCATTAAAATTAGTCAACACCATAAAGTAAGGTTTTATGATGAATCGACTATTTGACTAGGACTTTGACTGTTTGACTAAGACTTTGACTAGGACTTTGACCAGGACTTTGACTCCAAGAATTATGTTGTCAAGACTTTGACTCTTGACTCAAGGCTTTATTTTGAAATGAATTTATATCTTCCTTGTTTGAGATTATAAATGTAATTGGAAAAATGATTAGCTTTAAATAAGAAATAAAAAAAATCATTAGTTTGAATTAGAAAAAAAAACACCGTCTTATAAAATGACGATTTTATAAATAGAATTGGGATAGGACATATGTCATGATTGAAGATTTTTTTTTTTTAAGTATAATGATAAAAGGAACTTAGAAAAATAGAGTGCACGGATAAAGATAAGAATACTTAGAAATAAATTAGACTTTATATCATGGATCGGGAAATACTTTAATGCAAAATAAATCGGAAAATTCGTGAGGTTACATGAGGCAGTCGCCTGATTCTGGTCCGCCGACGGGAACGCAGGCGGTGGCAAACCGAAAAAAAGCGAAATTTACATTTCTGCCCCGTGAAATCGTTGAAATAACGTGGCCCAGCAACGGTCAGCCACAGTGCTTCTCCGGTGACAGGTGACGACGGCTTACAACCGAAAACAATCATCTTTCCCTTTCATTTGTTTCGAGACGCGACGGTCTAGTTCTAAGGTTCTGGTAGCGAAGACGGCGGAGGTGTTCTGTCACGGGAGACTAAATACGGTTCGCGTAGTGGCCGTGTGTTGTGGTGGTGGTGTAACTCCAGCTGTTACGGTTGCAGCGATAAACAAAAGGAGAGGGGACTGGTTCGCCGCGCGAGATTCACGAGACGGCGGGCGATAGGTGGTGATGCTTTTGTGGTGATGGGTATGTCATTGTGCTGCGTGGCGGAGGCTGTGTTAGTGTAACTCCCCAACCGATTGCGGAAACATCGAGGTGTCATGAGGTAACGATTGTTCAATAGCTCATGGACTAGAAATGTAAATATTGATACATTGACTAAGTAATTTATTACATTGAAATGAAATTACAAGAATACAACGTTTAAGAACTAACAAACTAAAATAAAATTTAGTAAATCTCAAGTCTAAGTCTAAGTTCCAAAAGTTTAACAGTGATCTCATAACAACCTGAAACATGTACGAAAATAATTTTGTCAATACAAAATGTATTGGTGAGCATACCCTGTTTGAATAAATATAGTAGGAAAAGAGTTTCGCAATTCACGTGTTATACTGTCTACAATTTAGTGTTCAAGCTATGTACAAATGTCACCTAAAATCAAGCCTTAGAGTAGAAATGATATCTAAGAATAATGGGATATCTAGTATATATGTATAGTAGTCGCCCAATAGTATGATTATTATATAGTATGCGACAAAGTAAGCAGTTTACACATAACAATAGTCAAGTATTATTTATTGCTATGCTAGGCCCACACCGGGTTAATGATTAAGGTCATAAGTACACACTATCAGCGATCAACAAGTAAAACACATACAAGAATTGCGATTGTGAACATAGACTAAAGCATGATTAAGTTAGTGAAGTAATAAGCGTACATGAGTCACCCCAAAAGTGTAAACATGAAAAAAGGGAAAGATATACTAACTTTCGCCAAATGACTAGATGACTAAGCGAGCGTGAAAATGCGAGCAATCCAAAGATTCAACAACGAAACTAGTCCAATTTAGAAGAAAAGAAACCGAATAGGAAAAAATATCAAGCTTCCAATTCGCCAATTACAAGAGCTTATAATCAAAGCTTCAACTGTAGAAGTAATATACCCTATAAGAAAGGTATGAGGGAGAGTTTAATCGAATTGAAACAATCGATTTCGAGGTGCCAAGTGTAATGGGTCATAGGTGGGTTTTTATACTAGTTTTGGATTCAATTAGCCATTAAAATTGGTCAACACCATAAAGTAAGGTTTTATGATGAATTGCCTATTTGACTAGGACTTTGACTGTTTGACTAAGACTTTGACTAGGACTAGGACTTTGACTCGGACTTTGACTAGGACTTTGACTGTGACTTTGACTGTTTGACTGTCTTCGCGGACCGCGAGAACTAAAAAAAAATCAAATTTTCTAATTTAATCAATTTTAAGTTTCGGACTTGTTTCCTTCGGTTTCTAAGTTGTTTTAGGACCGAAAATTAAGGGTTTTGAGTATCAAGGTTTGAAACATAGGTGCTCGGGTGTAGATGTGAGTATAAAACATGCAGTACTTTTACTTATAAAAATTATAAGTTTTGTTAAATTGTGACTTTTTATCCTATTCAAATAGGAGGGTTAAAAATGAAAATTTTGAAATAGTTGAGGGACCAATTATGCACATTTATGAAAAGTGAAGGGTGCAGGTTGTCACAGTCTCCCCTACTTTAGAAAATTTCATCCCGAAATTACTTTCAAGTGAAAGTTTCCATGAAATAATAGAGTTTAAAAAAGGGTAAGTAAATTTTAAGGAATACATCAGTCATAAATCTGACAAAGTTTAAAGTAGTTATTCAAAGCGAAAGGTTTAAAATCTTTGACATTTGACCTGAGACTAGGAAGTTGAGAGTTTACAAGGTTTGGGAAAGTATGTAACTTGTGAGGACAGAGCGCTGATATAGCAGTCTCCCCTACTTTAGAAAAGTTTATGACCGAACTTTGCTAAGGACATGCAACAAGATTCCAAGTAACAGAGAGTGTAAGTGTATACAAAATTTGAGTTTTCGGTGGGTGTGGTTAAGTTTAAAAGATGAAAAGAGCTTAGGGTAACGGAACAAACTGTTTTCCAAAAGAAATGTTATGTATGAGCTTTAAGATGAGGTTGAAGGTAGAATGATGTTTAGGATTATCAGGAGTGATCAACGTTCATAGTAACACAACCACTAAGTTTATAATGACGATGTTCAGAATACTTTTGGGGCGATTATGTTGTAGACTATGAAAGGACTTATTGAAACTACAACTACACTGACTACGACTAACGCTTGGTTCGATTCCCAGTCTCACTTCCGTCGCACCTTCGGTGTTTATATATAAGGTGTACCGCAGCTAACCCACCACACCTCGAGTTTTCCGAAAACGCACTAATCATCTACCCTAGCGCTTGGTTCGATCCCCAGTCTCACTTTCGACTCACCATCAGTGTTTATATATAGGGTGTACCGCAGCTAACCCACCACACCTTTGGTATTTCGAAAGTGTACTGAACATCTAACCGGTTATCCTAAATAGATTTTCACACCACCTTAATGTACCTGTAAATTCATGATTACATTCCAGGCCGCAATCACTAATTAACCTTATGTTAGGGTGTTATGTCCTTCAATAACACTAACTCGTAATATTTAAGAAATAAGGGGGTATGTGTTATGACAAGGTTGTAAGTACATGGTATGGTTAGGACCTTCCCCTTTTGTGTTCGCCTTTATGTTAACCCACCAAGTACTATTGGGATCACATGACAAAAGATACACTAGTCGAAAGAATTTCATAGCTCTCTCGAGTTTAAAAGAATGCTGCAACCCGAGATGTTGAATATAATACTTCAACATAAGTACCAAAAATGTTTCGAGCTAAAAATAATACTTTAACTCAAGATGTTGAAAAGAATACTTCAACATAAAACTAACAATGTTTCGAGTTAAAAAAAAATACTTTAACTCAAGATGTTGAAAAGAATACTTCAACATAAAACCAACAATGTTTCGAGTTAAAAAGAATACTTTAACTCAATATGTTGAAAAGAATACTTCAACATAAGTACCAACAATGTTTCGAGTTAAAAAGAATACTTTAACTCAAGATGTTGAAAAGAATACTTCAACATAAGTACCAACAATGTTTCGACTTAAAAAGAATACTTTAAATCAAGATGTTGAAAAGAATACTTCAACATAAGTACCAACAATGTTTCGAGTTAAAAAGAATACTTTAACTCATGATGTTGAAAAGAACACTTCAACATAAAACTAACAATGTTTCTAGTTAAAAAGAATACTTTAACTCAAGATGTTGAAAAGAATACTTCAACATAAGTACCAACAATGTTTCGAGTTAAAAAGAATACTTTAACTCAAGATGTTGAAAAGAATACTTCAATATAAATACCAACAATGTTTCGAGTTAAAAAGAATACTTTAACTCATGATGCTGAAAAGAATACTTCAACATAAAACTAACAATGTTTCGAGTTAAAAAGAATACTTTAACTCAAGATATTGAAAAGAATACTTCAACATAAAACCAACAATGTTTCGAGTTAAAAAGAATACTTTAACTCAAGATGTTGAAAAGAATACTTCAACATAAGTACCAACAATGTTTCAAGTTAAAAAGAATACTTTAACTCAAGATGTTGAAAAGAATACTTCAACATAAAACCAACAATGTTTCGAGTTAAAAAGAATACTTTAACTCAAGATGTTGAAAAGAATACTTCGACATAAATACCAACAATGTTTCGAGTTAAAAAGAACACGATAATCAATATTTTTTTCCCTAAATTTATGTTTCAATCCACAAAAGCAAAAAATACATTAAAATAGCAGGCACACGTCAACAAGCTGTGCTGCCACCCTTTTTTGTATGACGAACTCTAGTCTAATAAAAACAAACCCTTGACCCCTCCCCCGAAGTCGAGACATTACTATGTATAACTCATTGGACCCTGGTCAAAAAACGGATAGCTTACGGTGCCAGAGACCCAAAGGTATCAAAAGCTAGTGAGACGCATGTGTGTTGGTAAAGAAATAAATAATGTATCAAAAAGAATTAGAAAAAAAATTCATCCAAAGAGTAAAGAAATAACTCACATACGCTCACTTTGAAGAATCATAATGATAGCAACGTAATTCTTCCTGGATTTTTATAGATTATAAAAATGTCATATTTGTAAGACCCCAACCGATGGCGGAAACATCGGGATGTCACGTATTGATGATTGTTTCAGTAGCACATGGTATATATTGAAATTTTAAATAATTTATTGATAACATAAATATCCAAATGAAAAGATGTCTAAAAATCCCAAAAATACATAACATCAAACAAAACAAATAACTTCAATAACTTCATAGAATCCATCACGCATACTCTAAGCCTCAGCTTCATTGTTACCTGAAACATGTTAATTTTGAAAATATTTTTGGGTCAACAAAAGTTGGTGAGAATTACATAGGTTTTGATAATTGAATAAAACTTGTACAATTCAAGTGTCATGACAAGTCTAGTCCATATGTGAAAACATACTATCAGGTAAATCGAGTGAATAATCAAACCTTGTGACTAGAATATTGTGGTCCATCCCATACGCTCATGGTTCACTCGATTATGTTATGAATTCGATAACAATCACCCACGCTACCTATGTAGGAGGTACACGTATCCGGGTGGGATTGTCAGTCCAATAGATCTATCATTGTATACCGTCGGCTGATCAATGTTAATGATTATGCTAGAATATTGTGCTTACCCTAGTCATGATTGAATTGTAGATAGAATGTTGTAACATGTTTCACCCCAAAATAGTGAAATAGAAAAGGAGCTATGTAAAACTCACCTTAGTGTTAGAATGATGACCCTTGTTATATAAGTAAATGTGGCTCGTGTGTATCCAAATATCACCATATTTCAAGGTAATAAATAAGTGTTGGGGAAAACTTAATAAGTCTAAGTTTTCTAGTCTAAAATGTGCTAGGGTTCCTAATTTGGGGATTAATAATTGATTATTCGAATAATTTAAATAAATAAAGAAATAATAAATGAAAATGTTTTATGACCAATATTATTTAAAAGTAGTTGAATTAAAATGTAATAAATGTGAAAATAATTTTTATAAAATTATTTTCTTAATTAATGAATATTTATGTATTAATAATTATTTGACAAAATATAGACTTAATATTTAAAAATATTAAAATTTATAAATTTTGAATCAAAAATTTATATTTCTGATCTAAATGGTTAATAATAATTTATGTGAAATTTTGATGCAAAAATAATGAAAAACGAATTTATTATGATTTATTTATGATTAAAATGGAAAAAATTGATTAAAAATATTAAATAAATGATTTTTCAGAAATAAAAATCATTTCTGGAATGTCTATTGTTTTATAAGTTTAGGATAACTTTTGTAGAATTTTATAAAATCGTTTTGATATTTTTATAGAATTTTATAATTATAATAGAATAAACTTGTAATATTTATAATATATAATAAATAAATAATTTTCGAAAAACTAAAAATTGTATGATAAAATTTTCTATTAGAACATCATAAAATAATTTTTGTAGAATTTATAAAGTAATTTTAGTATTTTAAAACCATTTTTAAAAATAATAGTGAATATATATATATATATATATATATATATATATATATATATATATATATATATATATAGTGTAAGTATATAGAGAAAACCCTTCAAAATGGAAAAACCCCAAAAAACCCATTGAGTGGACCATATTCATCCACATCAACCAAACCAATATTTGATAATATTATATTAGAAAGGGTAATTTAGACATTTTCATCACCCCCCTTCTCTCTCTCCCTATATATAATATTTCCCCCCCCCCCCCTCTCTCTTCATTTCCTTTTTAAAATTCAAATGCTCTGCCCTCTCTTTCTACCCTTCCCTCTCTCTCTCTCTGTCTCTCTCTAGAACCACCACCACTACCACCACCACCGCCACCACCAATTCTTCTTCTTCATCAGTTGCTCTAATTTATAAATGCAATTAAAGTATCCAACGAAACAGAGGTCAAACGAAACAGAGTAGATCTGTTCAGTCGATGCTTCTCCACTTCTGTCACCGTCGAACAAGAACAACCGCCTCTATCACCGTCGAACAAGAACAGCCACCACTGTTACCATTCACGACTACAACCTGTAAGTATTTTTCAGTTTTTAGTTTTCAATTTTTAGGTTTAATTAGGTTTTATAATGTGAAATCAATGATTGAAGAAGTTTTGTTAAAACAGAGCATATTTTCATTGGGTCATGAAACAATGCATAGCTTGTTTTTTTATTATTATTTAAAACCAAATCTACCACATGAGAGTGTATATTTCCGATAAAGAAAAATAAAGTGAAGAAGATAACATTTGGCATAAGCTTTTTCTAATATTTTAACATATATACATAAAGTGGTTACTGACAATTTTATTATACCAAAAAAAAAGAGCCAATTTCAATATTTACCTTTTAAATATTTGATTACCGTATAATATAATCGTTGTAGTAATTTTTTTTACTTTATATAGTTTTATCATATATTTTATTTTAAATATGCAACTACGTTACATGATAAAATTTATCATAATTAGATTTCATTTTTATTTTAAAAAATTAAAAAAAACTCTAAATTTATTAAATAATAAAGTATTGTGGTACATTATCTATAAAATATATTTATTTTTTATGTATTTATTTCCGTACCCGTGCCGTGCCGTGCCCGTTTCTTGATTTTTTGAGTTTTGACGTTTACCGTACCCGTACCCGTTTCTCGTATTTTAAGATCTTTCTTATTAACTCCTCTATTACTGCATAAAAGATAAAAACATTAATCATATGAGGTAGGAATGGTTCACACAAAATAAAATACAATAATATTGTTACTTACACGTCCCTGAATATGATTAATACCTAGATTAATACCTAGTATATGCCTAACTAACAGGTGTTAGGGTTCATATGACATACATTAGTATATGCCCAACTAACAGGTGTTAGGGTTCATATGACATACGTTATTTTTTAGTAAACATATGTTTTAGAATATACTAACACATGCTACTGATGTCTTTTATTATATTATATATTTCATGAATATGAGGATTTTGAGGTTAAAGTTGATGGATTTTGAGGATTTTGAGGATTTTGAGGTTAAAAAATTTCTTTTGATTAATTTTTCTCTCGATGGATTTTGAGGTTAAAATTGATTTGTCTTTGCTAGCTCAATTTTTGGCATATTATGTGTGTATGTCTTCTGGGTACACATGTTAGTGATGCTAACACATGCTAGTATTTGACTAATTAACAGGTGTTAGGGTTCATATGACATACGTTAGTATATGCCCAACTAACATGTGTTATGGATTTGGATTGGTTCTGATTTGATTTTTTAAATGTATTATTGTTGGATTTCAAACCCTATTAATCGTATTTGAGTAGTTGTATTAACATAATTGTAAAATTGAGTATGATACACTTGGCACAACAGATTTGGTGTTATTTACACATGTTTGTGATGCTAACACATGCTAGTATATGCCTAACTAACAGGTGTTAGGGTTCATATGACATACGTTAGTATATGCCTAACTAACATGTGTTAGGGTTTATATGACATACGTTATTTCAGTAAAACATATGTTTAAGAATACACTAACACATGTCATTGATGTCCCATTATGTGTTTTGTAGAGCCCAACTAACATGTGTTACCTTTTTTGTAGGTGAAGAGATGCTTTGAGTTAAAAATGATGATGACGATCAAGAACGAAGCATAGCTAGATTTTTTCTATGTTGTTATGATAGTTTTTTTTTTTTAAATTCACAAATAATTATGTTTGTATTAAACGTTTTTTGATATGTTTTAGTGTTGATTGTTATGATCGTTTTTATCATTTCTTAAATAAATACACATTTTATGTGTTCTTTTATTATGTTCTTTTAGTATATGCCTGGTAACACATGTTAGCGATGTCTCATACGAGGTCAGAATTTTTTATTACAACACTAACGTACGTTAATATTTCATGCTGGAGAAAGTGTCATAAAGTAGGAGAGAGGTGACTTGACAAGTGTCAAATCAACCTTTTTAAACCTAGGATTCAGAAAATTAAATTATAAAAATTAATTCAAGATTACCATATTGCCCTTAATCCACCTTTTTAAGCAAGTGGCCCACTTGCTTTTGATTATTAAATTGAAATTAATCATGGACCATTGATCAAACTTGATCAATGGTCACTAGAGGGTTTCCAAGGTTTTTTCATTATATAGGGTTTCCATATTATCCACTCCCTATATATATATATATATATATATATATATATATATATATATAAGTATAAAGGGTAAAAAAAATGTTTGCATATGCTAGGGATCGAACCCGGGTCTGCCCGGTTTGAAGGTTTTAAATCACAAGTCCAGACCATCTGGTCTGGACCCTAAGAATGATTAATCTAGGTTTGAATTGATTATATAGTCTTACTGATCAGTTTCAATAATTGGTTTTAAAAAGAAGCAGTGTGAGGGACTCGAACCCGGGCCTTAGGCCGGTTCGTGTCTTAACGAAAAGAAGCCATACCAACTGATCTACTGATCAGTTGGTGATGAATGTTGTTCTGTTTAAATTATATAATGATGTCTGCAAGTGTTTTATCCCCAATTATAATCGCTAGAACCCTAGAATTTCTAATAATCAAAATTAACGAGCAATAACCCGATTATTCATGGGGTTATTGCTGTCCTATGGCCGATAATCAAAACCAAACAAAAAATTGAACTTACAAACAGATTTTGATGTTGAATTTGCCCGGTCAACCGTATAGTCAAACGCGAACAATTGGAGATTAAATTGAGATTTTTAGAAGAAATTGAGAGTGGGGAAAGAGTTATCGGCGATTTGTGACTGAGAATGAGTGCTCAATTTATAGTGCAACACTCGTGTGATTGAATTGGTAAGGTTTGACTCGTGTTTTAATACAATAACGCGTAAAAGCACGATTTTGGTATGTTTTAATGACGATTAGGCGTGTATATTACGCGTATTAGTCTTGTCAATCAGTAATCTTGCCATAATGGGATTAAAAACACGGATTGGATGGTTAATTATGGATGATAGTCATTGCAGTTGACTTTCCAAGTCAACTGTTATGATTCAATTAATCCATATAACTAAAACGCATGGGAAAAGAATCAGATAAGAGGTGTAGCCCAGTTGGTTGGGCTGTGTGTGCGTGTGAACCGGTTTGGGACGCGGGTTCGAACCCCGGCCCAAACAATTATTTTTTTACAATAATTTCACCACTATATTAATAATATATATTTATAGTATGGTTCTAGGAGTCCAAACGTGTCACGAAATATTTTTAAAAGGTACGATAATGATAAAAATTCGACGTTTTATTAATAAATGTCATAACGTACATAGAAATAAATGCGAAATGTTACAATATTAGAATTGTTGGTTGAGATTTATAATAAAATATTTTTCTCTACGTATTTTACCAAAAGAAAAACAAATAGTATTGGCAATTGATCATAAAACCCTTTACACTATGTTCTATAGTTTCATTAAATGATGGAAGATAAAGGATTTGGAAGGAAGTGGGGAAAAATGTGTTCCAGAATTTTTTGTATGAGGGAAAGAGAGGGAATGAGAGGGATAATAAAGAGGTTTTTAGGGTAAATATTATACAGAGTATTTGTTAACATTAAGACTGTTCGGAGTGGGGCGGGGAAAGGGGCGGGAAGGGGGGGGGGGGGAGTAATTGGCGTGTGGGGGTTTGTGGTGGACACGTGGCAAGCCAGGATTGGTTGGGCTTTTCTTTTGACCGTTGAAAATTTTTTTATACCGTTGGATTAAACGGTAATTTTTTTTTTTTATAAATTACCCCTCTTCACTACAAAACACCAAGTTTATCTCATTTTTCACCTTTTTTATACACTTCTTCATAAGTTTTTTTTACAGTTCTTCATATATTTTCATACTACTCATCGTACTTTGTTAAAAAAATGAACCCATACAACCGAGGCTTTGACCCGAACAACCCATACAAATATGTCCCAAACTGGAATACACCACCGGTTCGTCCGATACCAAACCGTCCACCCATTCCATCACCTTGTCCTGACTACGCGGGTTACGCCGGGTTACATTAGTGGCCAAATTTATCCTAATTTTCCATTTAACGATTCCCTCGTTTCTTCACAACCGCCACTTTCTTTAACGCAACCGGAAACCGTACCCGAAACACAACAACAAAATGTTGAGGGATCATCTTCGGGTAAAAAACCCGCTCTAAAAAGAAGTCACAAGAAGAAGACGCCGGCGGAGAAAACATTAACCGCCGCCAAGCGCTTAAGTGGACACCCGCTGAAGAGCGTGCGTTAACGAAAGTCTGGATAAGCAAGTCGAAAAAAGAGCCAGGTATTTCTAATACTTTTTTAAACATGATTAATGTTGTTAAAAATATATATTTCTAATACATTTTTTCTAATATTTCTAATACTTTTTTTTTTGTAGGAACTAGTCGCCACAAAAACGACTTTTGGATCGACATAAACAATGTCTTCCATATGTTGATGGAACGAGAGTTCTATCGAGCAAACCATAGTATCTCGTCCAAGTGGACCGAGATAAACAGGGCAATGAATGCGTTTCAGCCGCATTATTATTACGCAAGAAACAATCCAAGAAGCGGTGATACAGACGGCGACCACCTCACCAACGCGCTAATAGCGTATCGTAACGAAACCGGGGTCGAGTTCAAGTTTCTTCATTGTTGGGAAGTCGCGAAAAACCATTCAAAATGGGCACACGTTCCCACTGCAACAAACTCCTCAAAAAGGACGAAAACAAATTCGTCTCATAACCGTTGAATTGATCCTGAAAACGTGGACGCCATTAACTTGGATGATGACGACTTCGACGAGGAATTGAGTAGCCCACCAGGTCGAGATAAGTCAAAAAAGAGGTCGCAAAAATCCCATTCTTCGGGTTCGGGTTCTAGATCAAGCAAAGGTGCTTACAGCGGTGACTTGGCCGATTTAAATGCCAACATCGTTCAATTCAATACGATTCAACAACAAATGCTCGAGGAGAAAAAAAAAACATTCGCGAGGCCTTTGAAAAAAAAATTAACTATGAAAGAACAGCGAGAAAAGCGCGAAGATATGAAATTTATCGCCATGAACACCGATCATCTAAGCGGTCAGGAGTTAGATATGACCCTACAACTGAAGCACGAACTTTAGAAAAAAAAAAGAAAAAAAAACCAAACCTGAATATACATCTCCTTCCTCTTCACCACCACCACCACCACCACAAAGCCTACACAACAACCACCCAACACCATCACCAACAACCGCCACTGCCACAAACACCATCCAAAACCACCACCACCAATCGCAACTGAAACAAACACCATCACCATCACCTCCACCGGCACCACCACAGTGAAGACGCCAGTAACCACCATCTTTCTTCTTCTTCCCAAACAAAAACAACTGCAGTCACCATCACCATCACCACCACTGCACCACCGTAAACCACCATCTTTCTTCTTCTTCTTCCCAAACAAACACCATCACCTCCACTGGTTTTGTGTTGTATATATATATATATATATATATTGAAGTTGGGGGAGATGAGGTGTCCTCATTGTATTGGTTGATCAATTTTGTATTCCAACATTATGTTTATAACGCTTCCAGTTGGTTTGGCCTCATCACGCCCCTATGTGCCGGTGTTACCGATGTGATCAATTAAATACAATCCGAAAGTGACCAAAAAATTTCATGTATCAATTAAATAATATCCGTGTTCAAGTGTTTCTTGTTTAATATATAGAACAATATAGATATAGATATAGAAGTTACACTCCAAAGAGTGTATTAGTAAACTCTTGAGGGACCAATTTGTACACTCCAAGTCTTCTACAAAACCCTGCATTTCACCCCTTTTATCTTCTTCTCCGCCCTTTTCTCCTTCTTTCCACACCCCTATCCTCTTCTCTCCACACTCTCTCCAATCACCTAACCTTCATAAACCTAACCACCACTAACTCCCAACCATGAACCCTTCTATTCTCCTAACCCAACCACCACCTCTCCTCACTCCTAATCAACCCAACCACACCTCATTTAAATTCTTCACCACCTATAAATACACAAACACAAACAGAAGCAGTTACAGATTCAAACACAGTTATCGTCTCCCTACCGTCCATTGCTCATCAGAACCAACACCAACACAAACACAAACACAAACAGAGCAGCCGTCAACTAACGCCGTTAGCAACACAACGTTCGGTGAACGTAAGGAGCTGACGGCGTTACAGTCGGTGGTGGACTCTATGTCACCGGCTGTTAGGTTAGCTAGCTCGGTTGTTGTTGTAGCGGGCGCTGTGGCTGCTGGATATGGATTAGGGTTAAGAATTGGGGGGAGTAAGAGTGCTAGTTTGGGTGGGGCTGTGGTTTTGGGTGCTGCTGGTGCTGGTGCGGTTTACGCGGTTAATTCGTCGGTTGTGCCCGAGATTGCTGCTGTTAGTTTGCATAATTATGTTGCCGGGTCGGATCCTGGGGCGGTTACGAAGGAAGATATTGAAAATATTGCTATCAGGTTTATTTGTTATTAAGTTTGTTTAGTTAATTATGATTTTAATATAGAAATATAGAAATGAAACGTTAATCGTGTTAGTTAGTATGCCTCATTGTGTTACTAGTTACATTATTTTTACAGCTGTCATAATTATATTATTAGGAAGTTAATTAGCTAAGCAGTTAATGCGGTAGAAAATCGGATATCGGTCGAGGACAGATAGTTGAGATATAGGTTATTGCGGTGAGATGTCGGTAATTTTATATGATGCAAAATCTACTATTAAGAAACAAATAAATCTTTTGCAACTTGCAAAGCTTTACAATTGTAGCAAGTGGGAACTTATTAATACTTAAAACACTAATATCTAACATTAACTATTAACAATAAAGACTTAAAACACTAATAGCAACAATAAGAAGAATGACGGATGGAAGAACCATCTGTGATATATCATATATTGGTAAAATATCAGTCAATGTCGCTGATAATATCAGGAGCAATATTTTGACTCATATTTTGTACCGGTATCTCGGTTGATGACCGATAACCGATATATCGGCCGAGTTAACTGCATATTTAATTACTCATATAAGTAGGAGAATTTAGTACTTCTAGAAATGTTGCTAACTGCTAATTTGCAAGTTAAATTGGTTTTAGCTCTATTTGGAAAAACTAGCTTAGAGATAGCTGGAAACGAGATTGTGTAGTTTAAGATATGATGGTATCTGCATATGACTGGGAGATTAAAGGTGTTGAAGTAATAATTTAGATGTTTTATAGAAATGTTTGGAAAGAACTAGAATTTGGATAGGTTCTTGTGTATAAAATGAGGTAAATGAAATGACATGCTTGTTTGAGTTGTTTTGTAAATGATTCTTGTAGGAATAAATATATTGTGTGTTTTTGGACTTGTTTGAGGTGATGAAACCTGATAGGAAGCTGAAGGAATAGTGAGTCGTTGTGTATTGTGGATCAATATTTTATAACCATTGTTTCGTGACGGGTGGGTGATGGTAGTTTCATCAATTGAAGTGTGTTTTTATGGTCCAAGCATGAAAATATTGGGTCTGATTAGCAACAAAGTTTTGTCTTGTCTTTTTTTTTTGTTTAAATAAGTATCGGTTTTGACTTCAGAAGCTTAAATAAACTGTTCCTTATTGTTGATGACTTGATGCATAAATTTTATTGTATTTGTTTCTTTCAGATATGGTGTTAGCAAACAGAATGAAGCTTTCAATGCTGAGCTTTGTGATATATACTGTCGGTGAGTGGAAATTGTTTTATATAACCCCCTTTTTTATCTTTTTCTTGGCCACTCTTATTATGGTCATTAGCAACTAATCTCATTCTAAACTTTATACTTTTTTTTAATTAATTTAGTGACTCTTAAAAGGGGGTTTTGTTATTTTGGATATTTTTTTCTTTTTACTCTAGTGTTGTGCTATAGTGGCCATATATATTCTCTATACCCAGAGCTACTTTCCCATGCCGACTGTTTGCGGTGTCAACCCATTGTGCAAGCTTGGGCTATGATAATGAGTCAGCCGTGTAAAATGAAGTATTTTAGTTTAAAAGTTAATTGTCTACAGTCTTTACTACTGTTTTTGAAAAGTTGGATAATTTTTAAAGTAGTATTTTGTAATTTTAAATCGTAAGATTATCAATATGTAAAACTCAACCTAAGATTAGCAATATGTACATGCTGGTGGGTTGACTATTTAACCCAACTCGCTTTGACCTACCTAAAAACTTAATCGTTTTGACGATCTCCACCTCATTTTGCTATCTACATGCTTTTACCTACACACAATGCACAATTTTTTGCACTTTTCCCTGGTTAGCTTCCTCAAGGTACTTTGAAATGTATCAATAATTCTATTATTGAATACTTGCTGCCGTTCGTTCATTTTATTTCTTTCTCAGATACGTGTTATCAGTACTTCCTTCGGATGGTGAAGATTTAAAGGGCGATGAAGCTGATATTATTATTAAATTCAAAAATTCATTGGGAATTGATGATCCTGATGCAGCGGCCATGCATATGGAGGTATAATTTACAGCATTGGTATCTGGTATTTGGTTCAAGATGGGAGAACATCTTTCAGTTTACCAGTTATGTTTGTGATTATTTTTGCATTTGTTCAACAGATTGGTAGGCGTATTTTCAGGCAAAGGTTGGAAACTGGTGACCGTGAAGCAGATGCAGAACAGCGTCGGGTATGTTTCATGTCTAACGGGTCACAATGACGTGGATAAAATGAGAAGACAACTAAAAAAGTGACTGGTTAAATGGGTCAGAAGTCACCCAATTTGTTTCTTAATGCATAAAACATCCAAAATCATTTTAACTAAAAAACTAGATCATGTGTGTGTAGTCATAGATTGCTGGTCATTTTGGTGCTGAATGAGTAGAAGTGGTAATTTGACCATTTACTTCTGAATGGGTCTATTCGGGCTATGTTTAATGGTTAACGGTCACATTGATAAAACAAATGAATAGCTAAAAGATGGGATAAACGTCATCCAAAGTGTACTTTTTACGTGTAAAACATCCAAAGTGGTTTTGACCAAAAAATTAGAATGTTATTGAGTATTGACCCTGTTTTCAATAGCTAAGATAGCGTTCAGTATAGCGTGTCACTTGTATATCTCGCAATCTGATTTTAGCGACCCCATAGCGTGGAAATAGCGGGATTCCAGGTTTTTTATTATATAAATACTAAATAGCGGGATTTCAGGCTGTTTTTTCTGTATTAGTATAGCTATTTAATATAAATTACGTATTTAGATGAAAAATAACGTATTTTGATAAAATATACTTGTATACATGTAAAACATTTCTAAAATTTTATTCTAGTGTATCACTAAACATAAAATAGCAATAAAATGGCGACAACTATTTCATCGCTATTGCTACATAGTGTATAGGTAACTTGTCGCTATCATCCCCTATTCGCTATTTGCTATCGACAAATATGGTTATTGATATAATCTTACTACTAATATCCTAGCTGACACTAGTTATATATAAATACTAAAGAAATTACACAAAAAGATTTCCCGGTCAACTTCACTCAAATTCATTTGGGCCTTACATTTTTTTGATCCGTTACCCAGACCGTTTGGCCCAGTTATATTGCAACCTCTATGAGTTTAGATATTAAATGAAGATACAGGACTTGACCATTGTGGGGGGCTCCAGTGCAGGCATTTCAGAAGCTGATTTATGTTTCAACACTCGTGTTTGGAGAGGCTTCAGGTTTTCTTTTACCTTGGAAGCGTGTATTCAAGGTTACCGAATCACAGGTATTAATCAATTCAAACATGCGTCATTAATGACTTCTAAGACTTAAAATTAGTAGAAGTAATAACTAGGTTAGAGACCTGTGTGTTACACATTGATTGGCCTGATAATTCTCTGTGCAACAGGTTGAGGTTGCTATAAGGGACAATGCCCAAAGGTTATATGCTTTCAAGCTAAAATTGATTGGCCAAGGTAAGTTTGTAACATTAGTTATCTATTGATTGGCCAAAGCTAAAACTATGTTATTCTTGAACAAATGTAGTCTATTTATGTAATCATATTCGTGACATTATGATTTTGATATTAATATAGTTTTAGTAAGGTTCCACTCCAACTATATGGTTGTGCACTAGTAAAGGAGGTGCTTTGATGTGATTCTAAAAGTGATTATATGATGCCGGATAACCAGTACTATATAATCAGCTGTAATAGAACTAGCTGTACATTATGATACATGGACATGCTTCTGCTGTTTGAAGATGTAGTAATCACCAATCATATTATTGTGTGTTCGACAAATTATGATTATTTAAGGATTTATTTATTTATTTTATAAAAAAGAAGAAAATAAACACCTAACGATTAAATTAGGTTAAGAAGTAAATGTAGGTAAAATATTTTACTCTTGGGTAATCTGTGATTGTCCTAACATTGAAAACTGATTATGGCAACTTAATCTGTAACAATCAGTTCTTAAACTTCAAATTACCAAAGTTATTTTTTTATGCTACTCAACAGTCCACTTAAAGAAAGACTGTTGTGTGTACTAAAAATTCTAGATTCATGTAATCCTTTGAAAGTCTCTATTTTCTATACATATTTACTCCCATCCGTGACATGTTTCTTAGATATTCATCCGGAAGAGCTTATTAGTCTTAGAGATGCACAATTACAATGTCGGCTTTCAGATGAGGTACACCTTTTAAGTTGATAAGCAACTTAATAGTATATTACCACTTGTAATCGTTTATTTACTGGTTTGTATATTTTGCAGCTAGCTGAAGATATGTTCAGGGAGCACATTAGAAAGCTTGTTGAAGCAAATATATCAACAAGTGTGGATGTACTCAAGTCCAGAACAAGAACAGCGTACATGATCTTCACACCTTTATATAAATGATCAACTTATAACTAAACACTAATTATATATATATATATATATATATATATATATATATATAGGGGCAGGATCAAATACAAAAATATAAAATCGTGCGAAGCGTGCGAAGGATCACTTTGTACATGATAATTACGTAATGATAATTACGTAATGCACAAATGCATGATAATTACGTAATGATAATTACGTAATGCCTTCATGAACATAAAAAATATTACGTAATTATCATTACGTAATTATCATGTACAAGTGCATGATAATTACGTAATGATAATTACGTAATGATAATTACGTAATGCTTTCATGAACATAAAAAACATTACGTAATTATCATTACGTAATTATCATGTATAAATATCCTTCGCATCCTTCGCACGTTTCTTTATTTTTGTAGAATAACCGCCCCCTATATATATATATATATATATATATATATATATATATATATATATATATATATATAGGGGCAGGATCAAATACAAAGTAATATAAACGTGCGAAGCGTGCGAAGGATCACTTTGTACATGATAATTACGTAATGCCTTCATGAACATACAAAAACATTACGTATTTATCATGCACAAATGCATGATATTTACGTAATGATAATTACGTAATGCCTTCATGAACATAAAAAACATTACGTAATTATCATGCACAAATGCATGATAATTACGTAATGATAATTACGTAATGCTTTCATGAACATAAAAAACATTACGTAATTATCATTACGTAATTATCATGTACAAATATCCTTCGCATCCTTCGCACGTTTCTTTATTTTTGTAGAATAACCGCCCCCTATATATGTGTGTGTGTATATATATATATATATATATATAAAATGTGCGCTTGTTATCCATGTGGTTTACATCGTCCACCCAAAATAAAAGTAAAAATCTACATTTTGGAATGTAAAAGAATGCACCATCTTTATTATATTTGTTTTTAAATTTATTTATTCAAAATAACAACTTTGCTTGCTATTATCCTTATAGAATATCTATAGCATTATATATGGCCCAAAAATCTTCTTTATTGTGTCATTCACTAATGAGTATTTCATATATTAAGTAATAGTCAAACACTCAAGACAATTAAATTAAACTGTGTTGCAGTCAAGTGTTGTGTTTATTTTACTGCTAAGATGAATTACGATTTTCAGCAGGGATGCCCGACTTATTGTTGAAGAACTTGATAAGATATTGGCATTCAATAACTTGTTAGTCTCATTGAAGAATCATCCTGATGCAAGTCGGTTTGCTCGTGGGGTTGGTCCAGTTTCTCTGATAGGTAATTATGCTCTCAAGTCTTATCTAGAAGTGCTGAGATGGACAGGTCGGTCAGGTTGGGTAAAAGGTCAAAACTAACTTGGGTAGAAACAATTCTTTTTTGCTTTTACGTGTTAAAACAGATCATCTAGGTTGCTTTGACTTGTAATCACTTTATTTATAATATTTTATAAATGACTGATGTGCTCATTTCGATTACAGAAAAGTATTATTACAATAATAATAGTAATCTAACAGTGTAAGTAAATTGGTTAAGACTTAAGAGGTTCCTTTTTTGCAATAAAAATAGACTTTGGGTAACTTTCAACCTGTTTGAGATAAAGCACTACTCAAATCAACACATTCATAAGGTAATGGGTCGAAGTTTCCACCTTTACTCTTATCTAGCATGTTTTTCCTTTTAGATATCTGCATATTTCTTATCTTAGTAGTTAGTGACAGTACTATTTATTGGGCAGGCGGCGAGTATGATGGTGATAGGAAGATGGATGACTTAAAGCTCCTCTACAGGGCATACGTTGCTGATTCTCTATCCAGTGGTCGTATGGAGAAAGAGAAGGTACATAATTGAGTATTTTTTTGTGGGTTTCATTATATCCTGTCGAGAGAACTGAAGGTGTTGTGGGTCTATTTTTTTTAGAAGAAATGGAAAAGAAATGCACACTATGGATAGACTTGTTGAGTTGGCTAAATCCTAAAACAACTTTTGTTCAATATTTATAATTTTTTCAAATAATTAGTGGGGTGTATTACAATTTACACCAAAATGTTACTTTCACCTTGTTCATTGTATGTAAAAAATGTTTTTCCCCATTCTTTAAAGCATGTTTCAACTTTTTACTATTATATGTAAATAACCTTCTGTAGCAGGTAAAATGATGTGACACCATTATTTTAATGACGTGTTGGTGTACCACATTATTGTTTTACCTGTTATAAAAGATTACTTGCATAAAAAGACATTATTTGTTTCTTACATACAATGGCACAAATATGAAAGGAAGTTACATTTGGGTGTAATGAATCTCAACTAGTGGCAAAGATGATAGACCCAGTTATATTATTCCAACAATAATTTAAATAATGATATAGGATGTTTTATGCATTCAAACCATTTTATTTTGACACTGGTCCAGTTTCTTTTTATCTAACATCTTTTATTTTACCGGTTTAACTAGTTAGAGATTACATGGCATAATGTTTCTTCTTCTTTTTTCCTCTTACAAAGCTTTCTGCCCT
Source organism: Ambrosia trifida (assembly GCA_028751855.1). NCBI lineage: Eukaryota > Viridiplantae > Streptophyta > Magnoliopsida > Asterales > Asteraceae > Ambrosia > Ambrosia trifida. The sequence goes on from CM054127.1 coordinate 26,506,522, forward strand.
GAGCCAATTGAGGAATATATTTGGTCTGGGTAAAAGGGAAGCGGAGTCGATTGCAATAGAAGTCACTTCAAAGGTATATAGGAAACGCCTTGCTGAATCTGTAACCGGTGGTGCTTTAGAAGCTGCAGATAGTAAAGCAGCTTTTCTTCAAAATCTTTGTGAAGAATTGCACTTCGATCCTGAGAAAGCCATTGAAATCCATGAAGGTAATTTAGGCTTCAAAATCTTATGCAAGGGTTGATTTGGTTATGTTTTATATTGGACGGTTCAAACTGAAGAAAAAGTAGATAAAAGAAATAGGTCAAATAGGTTGAACAGATCAAAACTCGCCTCAATAGCATCTATAATGCATCAACTTCTCATTGTTGTATTTAAATTTTTGGTTTTTGTTGTGTAAATGTAGTTTTATAATATTATTATAGCACATTAGTTATTTATAAAGTTCAAGAAAGTTTATTGTGCTTCATCTTTACTCGTACCAGAAGTTATCAGCTTTGATGCGTTATTCAAGTCCCAACCAACTCATTTTAAAACCATCTTGAAAGTTGAAAGGCTCCAAAATGTTCTTAATGTTTAATTCTTTTACAGCAATATACCGGCAAAATCTTCAGCAATACGTGAGCGATGGAGAACTTAGTGATGAAGAGGTCAAGTCTCTGGAAAGATTGCAAGTTATGCTTTGTCTCCCTAAACAAACGGTTGAAAAGATTCACGAGGATATATGTGGCACGTTATTCGAAAAGGTGACTCATATGGATTCTTTTTAATATGTTACGTATATCTTATATTTTCTATGTGTGCTTTTGGTGTTTCTTTGAAGGCCAACAAACAGGCTGTAAAACTTCTCTTGCTTCTGTCTTACGGATCCAATCTAAATTCATTTAATTTATTTGTAATGTCAGTAGTTGATGGTTTTTTGATCTTATCATAATTCAGGTTGTTAAGGAGGCTATAGCTGCCGGAGTTGATGGTTATGATGCTGATGTTAAACAGGCTGTAAGAAAGGCTGCGTATGGTTTACGTTTAACAAGGGGCGTGGCCATGTCCATTGCTGGCAAGGCAGTAAGTGCTTCTTCACGATTGTTGTATTATCCGTAGATGTGGCAAAATGGGCTGGCCTGACTGGTCAAAACGAGTTTGTGTCGGTTAGGTTGATCTGAAACCCCAAAATACTAATTTTGTTTTCCAAAAATTGGTACAAGTCGGTTATGGTTGCTAAAAACTATACCATTTCAGTAGTAATCTAGTTTGTTTTTATTCTAATGATTTAAAAGATTTTATCATTCAGTGTACCGGTTCAGTGACTTTGATCCAACCCGGACACCACCTGTTAGTAGTTTAATTGTTTCCAAAACCCAATACTAACCCGAACACTATTAACCCATGTAAGCCAATCATGAACCAAAATATAAACAAGTTGGCTGGGTAATTGGGCCAAATAGGTTGTAAACTATCCGGGTGAACTTCTAATTTTTCAAATTTCTCTTTATTCAATTTTATTTTCAAACGGGTTGTCGGGTTGGCTCATTAATCCTCAGTTGAACACACGTATTTATTAAAAAGGTTAGAAGTGTTTTATTTTTGTGTTGACTTTTTCGCGTACGGGTTTGCCACTTATATTTTTACTTGTTTTAAGCTAGTTGTTATTTTATCTGTTTTATAAAATGGATTGAAATCACCACCTTTAGTTAAATGATTATATTTGCAGTCAAGCTCAACATTATGATACAATTTTATGCAGGTTCGGAAAATTTTCATCAGTTACATACAAAGATCACGAGCTTCGGGTAGTCGAACAGAGGCTGCAAGAGAACTCAAAAAGATGATAGCATTCAACAACTTAGTTGTAACGGAACTTGTGTCAGATATCAAAGGAGAATCATCTGAGACCCCCACAGAAGACGAGCCCATTGATGTCGAAGCGAAACCCGTAGAGGAAGTAGACGATGAGGAATGGGAGTCACTGCAAACCCTTAGAAAAGTAAAGCCGGCCCGAATGGCCACAGGGAAGCCTGGTCAAACTGAAATAACTCTCAAAGACGACCTTCCAGACAGGGACAGAACCGACCTGTACAAGACGTATTTACTCTATTGTTTAACCGGTGAAGTGACACGGGTTCCATTTGGTGCTCAAATCACCACCAAAAAAGACGATTCTGAATACGGTTTTCTAAAACAACTAGGGGGTATTTTAGGGTTGACTGATAAAGAAATTGTGGACGTCCATAGAAGCTTAGCTGAACAGGCTTTTACACAACAAGCTGAAGTTATATTAGCAGATGGGCAACTAACAACAGCGCGTGTTTCACAATTAAACGAGTTGCAGAGGCAAGTTGGATTGCCATCTGAATATGCTCAAAAAATAATAAAGAACATAACGAGCACGAAAATGGCAGCTGCGCTTGAAACTGCTGTGGGCCAGGGTCGGCTCAGTATAAAGGAAATCCGTGAGCTTAAAGGATCAGGAATCGAGTTAGATGTGATGGTGTCACAGAGTTTAAGACAAAATCTTTTTAAGAAAACAGTCGATGATATATTTTCTTCAGGAACCGGTGAGTTTGATGAGGTGGAAGTTTATGAGAAGATTCCGGAAGATCTTGGCATCGATGCTAACAAGGCTCGGGATGTTGTTCATGAACTTGCGCGAACTCGGTTGTCAAATTCTTTGATTCAGGCCGTTTCGTTATTGAGACAGAGAAATACTTCAGGGGTGGTACGTGCGAATTCTTTTTCCTTAATAGTTTTGGTTTAAGTGTGTTGGTCAGGACAAACCCTGAACCAAAAGCTTCATATATCCCCTGAAAATTAATAATTAATATGCCCATTAAAAAGACAAATTTTCTTATATACCCATGACCCATCTCATTAAATACGATATATAATATGATCAATGGTCGTTATACCCTTCCCTTTCTTTTTACGCTCCAAACTTCATAAATGGCATATATTTGAAAATAGGTGTATTTAATATTATGTTTTTAAATAATAATTCTAGTAAACGTTTTAACCCATTACTAAAGAACTCATGAATCCGGCCCATGCCTTTCTAACCAATAAGATCAGGTTGAACGCAGCTTGCGCGCAACACGTGAGGTTGTGACCTACAAGGGAGCTAAAGGCATGATATTATGTTTTTTTGTTGGGTATATATGATATTATACTAAGTTTGGATGGAAATATGTAATCATCACTTGTTCTTTCCAGTATAGTTGTTAAAAGCCATCGCCTCTTGCGCCTAGGCCCATTTTTTAGGCGAGGCGATGCACTTGCGCTTTAATTCTCCAGGTGATGGTTTAGGCGCAAATTTCAGCTAGATTCCCAACTTCCGGAGTGTTTCCAGCCAAATTCGTTTTATTATGGCTAGATTCAGCCAGATTGCTACTTTTATCTGAGGAAAACTACTTCTATACACTAATACATCAATATTTTAAAACTTTTGACACTAGCTAGATGAAAGATAGTACTATTTTAATATAATTTTCCTTTATTTTCTTTTTTTTAGCTTTTTTTATCTCAGACCCTCGCTTTTTTTTTTGCGCCTCGCGCCTAGGCCCCAGGCGAGGCCTATGCGCCTCGAGTGCGCCTAGCGCCTTTGATAACTATGCTTTCCGGACGTACACAAGGTCTTTATATAATAGTCTTTAAGATTTCAATATATTTGGATGGTGCAGGTTTCTTCTCTGAACGACTTGTTAGCCTGTGACAAAGCCGTACCCGCCACACCATTATCATGGGAAGTGCCTGAAGAGTTATCAGACCTGTTTTCAATATACATCAAGAATGACCCCGCACCTGAAAAGCTGTCACGGTTACAGTACTTGTTGAGCATCGATGATGCAACCGCTGAAGCATTGAAAGAGATGAAGGATCGCGCAGTACCAACTAGTGAAACTAGTGAAGAGGAGTTTGTATTTTGAGTTTAATTTTTAGCAACATTTTGTGCGCGATGGCAACTGGCTTGCGCTATAGGTGAGAGAACTACGGGTCTTTCTTCCCAAATGTCTATTTTAGATATGTTTGAACGGGGTGTGTGACTAAATTGGTTTTTGTTGAGTTTTATGAATAACATGAATGTATGGTTGATATCTGTCACTCCGTTAGAGGCGGTATTCGAACCAATTGAATATCACCGGCTTTAGCGAAACGTTCAATAACAAACAAGTAAACAAATAAAGTGACGGGTCTGTAAATTGTGATTATATAAAACTTGGTCCAAACTTACAAACCGAAAGAACTTGACCGGAACCTGAAAAGTCTATCGATTGGGTGTTAGGATCCCACCCTCAAATGTATTTTTTTTATCTTTAGATTTTAGAGGTTAAAAAAACCATGCAAAATACCAATCCATCCCATTCTCTATAATAAACGAACAAAAACGAACCTCAATATTTAGAGGCAGTGTTGAAGCTTGAGAAAGTGGATCGCGGGGTCGGAAGTCAGCGGTCACGAGACGGGACCTATTTTTTTTTCTGTAGCTATGGTTAAGGTGATATGTTCAGGTCGATGATTCAATTCGGGTCGAGTCAAACATTAAATACAATAAATATCAAAGTTTTAAGCATTGTTTAACAAACAATTGAACAAAGATACTAAAACATTAAAAATGAGACAAATGGTTGGGATGAATAATTATAGTTCAGCCGTCGACCTTTAAGATTTTTGATTTATTCAATTATTGGATAGGGGTGCAAACGAACCGAGCTAAGCTCGAGCTCGAGCTTGGCTCGTTTACTATCTATTAGTTAATATTTTAAATAAAAGTAATATAAATAATATGTTCGGAGCTTGATAAATGAAGTTCGGCTCAGGCTCGTTCAGTAAACAAGCTTAAATGAGGGGATAAATATTATTAAATATTAATAAACCTAATATTATGCTAAGGCTCGACGAGCTTGATAAATAAAGTTCGACTCGGGTTAAAGTTTTGGTTTATATAACTATTTTTTTTTTAAAATGGAGGGTCGAAACCATATATCAAAAAAATTCCATACGAAGACTATATACTCGAAACTTCTGAGCGAAAATTCTCCGCCCCTTAAATGCTATGCCCTTGTTTAGAGGCTCAAATTCAAAATCTGTAATTTATTGTATTTGTATAAGAAAGAAAAAAAATAATAAAATAATTGTTTTTGAGTAAAATAATACTAAGGATGAAAATTGGGTTGTGTGAGGTTAAAAAAACAAAATATACTTTTTAGTTAAAAACTTAAAATTATGTTAGATAGAGCACAATGGGACGTGAATGCTCTAAGTTATACTGGCAAGTAAGTTTACAAAAGAAATATTACAACTTTTTTTTTCTTCTAGAGACGACACAATTGTCTTGTAAATGTCATTAATATTTGCTTTTGCATCTCAATATTTAGTAATTTAAGTTTCTCTTTGTTGGTGAATGGTTAATTAACAATAAGTTTTACCAGACCCGTTTTGGCCTCCACTTATGAAAAATCCCGAAATGGATTTATGATAGGTTTTACAAAGAAAAACCTACAAAACTTTGAAAAAATAAACGTGACTACATGGAAGTGTCATGCAAGTAATAGTGGTTTCGGGCAGTTGATGCACGTATCAATTTGCCATTTTTTCCTAACAAATTAATTCCAACTTAAGTTATTTTTGCCAAAACCAAATGATTAACTAACATGTGCGTTAAAAAAAAAATAAGTAACAAAATTATACGTTCAACGGTAAAAAAAACCGGTTCAATCGGAATTAGCAACAGAATTTACAAAATCAAATATTGTACATAAAAAGTGGAGTGACTGTTATGACCGGTAAAATAGGATCCAACTTTTTTAAGCCATAAATTCCGAATACCCAAAAAAAAAAAAATCATTTCAAACTTTACAAATTAATGCTCACCTCAAAAGGTAATAATAATAATAATAATAATAATAATAATAATAATAATAATAATAATAATAATAATAATAATAATAATAATCACTTTTGTTGTCTAATGTGTGATTCAGTTTATAAGTCTTTTAATACAAAAATGGCTGCATTTGGCTTTCTATTTTAAGTTTTATATGCTCAAATAACAATACATGAAAAGGGTGTCTTTGTTTTACAAAAACACATCATAAGTTAAACTATTTTTCTCTCATTTTGTTGTATGTTTAAGTGTTTTTTGTATGTAGTTTTCTAACATTGTTGTATGATTTTCAGATGTCGAAATATTCGTTTTCGAAGGATGTTCAAGTCATCGTAGGCGGGACGCCATTCAACTTGCACAGGGTAAACACTCCTCTCTACTTTTGCAAATATTCACATTGTGCATGTTTTGTTCATTTTGACTTTTGAAGTCAATTCTGTAGCTGTTTATATAAAGAATTTGTTAAATAGTTTTTATTTTTAAATGTAGTTTATAACATCCAAATCCATTCTGTTGACACTAATCTCAAACTGTTTAAAAAACTGTTTAAAGTTCTGATTTTTACATAATTTATATAAAATCTTGGGCGAATTGACCATGTTCTTAAACTGCGCATTCTGTTGTTCATTTAAAAATCTATTTTTTTTTTAAGTTATAACATACAAAGCCATTGTAAAACCATGCTTTTATAGAAACTGTTGTAAAGTTCAAATTTTTACATAATTTTTCAAAAATCTTGGGGAATTGACATTAATAGTAGTGTCTCGGCTCCGGTTGGGCAATGTTATGTTTTTAGTCGGTTAGGGTTGCTATTCAGAAAAGGGTGGCGACGCAGCTTGTTGCCCGCCTTCCCGCTATCTTGATGTAATTTGTAATGTTTTTAATTTAATGAAAGAACCGTTTTTATAAAAAAAATAAATAAAAAAAATTGACATTAAGCATGGGCGAATCTTCTTACGGGCCAGACGAGGCACCTACCTGCCCAACTTTTTCGCTTCGTAGTGTAAAATTTTACCAAAATTTTTCAAAAAAATATATATGTATCGAGTCCTGCCTTACCAGATTTAGTCCGACCCTACCAGTTTTTCCTTTTCGTCAAAGATCCGCCATTGTCTCAAAGTCAAAACTTATTTATTTTGACCTTAATAAAGTCAAACTGTACATTTTTCATGAACTGCAGGATCTACTTGCTGCAAGATCATCAAAACTATGCAAGCTGTTCAAAGAAAACCCTGAGGAAGATCTTTCACATCTCCTTTCCAACATCCCAACCAGCCCTCAAACCTTTGAGATCATTGCAAGATTCTGCTATGGTTACAAAATCAACCTCTCACCCGAAAACATCATCGCGGTATCCTGTTTAGCTTGTTATTTGGGCATGACAGACGCCCACAGCCCCCACAACCTCTTGAAACATTCTCTATCTGTCTTTGAACACGAAATCATCACCGGCTGGAACGAATCAATAAGATCACTAAAGGCCATACACAATCCAACCCTTTTTCAACAAGCAATGCAGCTTGGCCTAGTTGATGGTTGTATGGATTCAATCATTAATAAAGCTCTTGATAATCCACTTCTTTTAGGCGAACCAATCAAGAATGCGGTTCTTGACGACGAAAATGAAGATGAAGATGAGTTGAATGAGAGTGTTTACAAACCAAATGCTAAAAGACAACTCTTTGTTCTTGATTGGAAGTCAGAGGATTTGAGTCTGACTACACTTAATCTTCAGTTCTACGAGCCGATTATTCGTGGGATGATTCAATGTAAAATGGGCGCAAACTACATTGCGTCGAATCTTTACCAATACGCGAAAAGATGGGTGTTTCTTGACCCAAAAGAGACAGATGAAGACACATCTTCTTCTGAAGGTGACTGTTCAAACTCTAAGAGAATTGCTATTGAAGCAATTGAAAGACTGTTACCATATGATCATAATGTACTCCCTTGTGCATTACTGTCTGAAATGCTTCGATACGCAATGGTTTTAGAAGCTAGTGATGACTGCAGAGAGGGGTTTGAAACTAGAATTGGCAGACAGTTGGATTTGGCGATTGTAAACGACTTGCTAATACCGTCCCAAGGCTATTCTAAGGACGAAAAGTATGATACCGAATGTGTTAGAAGAATCTTGAAGCATTTCTACCATAATTTTAATGGAAAAGACCAATCTGGACTCAACATTGTGGCTGAACTTGTTGAGGATTTTTTAAGCGAGGTAGCGAACGATATTGATCTTAAAAAAGACTCATTTATATCGCTTGCAGAGATGTCGATAGCTGCATCAGAAGGAACACAAAGAACTTCAGATGGGATATACCGCGCAATCGATATATATCTAAACAAACACAAATACTTGACAGAATCCGAGAGAGAAGAGATATGCGCGGTTTTGGAATGCAACAAGCTGTCACAGGAGGCGTGTGAGCACGCTGCGCAGAATGAGAGGCTGCCTGTGCGTGTGGCGGTTCAGGTGTTGTTTGTGGGACAGTTGCAGCTGAGGGAAACCATCACGAATGAGGTGGCGGTCCCAGAGGACCGGGTGAAGATAAGCGAGGAGGACGAGGCGGAGAAAGTGATGGGAGAGTTGGTGAAAATGAGTAGTAAAGTGATGGAATTGGAAAAGGAATGTGTTGTGATGAGGAAGGAGATACAAAGAGGGTATATGAGGAAAAGTAATAAGATTGTGAAAGGGAAAACAAATGTTTGGAAGGAAATGAAGAGAAAGCTTGGGTGCATATCTAGTCTTAACAGAAATAACTGTCATGTGAAGAAGAAGAAGGTTCATCCAAGGTAGAAGTATTTTTAGTTTGTTTTTGTGAGTTTGTTTGGGTAATAAGTGTTTGATCTTTTTGTTTAGATGTTTTGGTTTTATGGTTGTTATTGTTTTGAATGCATTTCCTTTAAGAACTAGCTTATTTGTTTAAGGTTATTACATTATTTGTTTTCATGTTTATACTTGCATTTTGTTTTTAATAAGAATGTTTAGAAAGTATGGAAGTTTTGTTAGACTGTGTGTTGTGGTCGGGGTTATCCAATAATATTGTGTCACCTAGACGTTGACTGGGCATTGGATAAAGCCTCTGCTCGCTCACTTGATTATGTTGTGGATAAAGCCCTGCTCGCTCGCGGCGCACCTCAAAATCCAAGACAAAATGAGCCGTTAGCCCAAGTGAGCAGCCTCACGGGTCAAGGCCACTTGCTCGCGCTGGCCCTCACACGACACCGTTATGGTGTTTGCGAGCCACGTGGCTCTTTTGGTCACTCGCGTCGGGTGTTAGCCTGACCATGATAGATAGTCTTATAAAAAGGACAAAAGACGGGTACGTGACGCGTGTATTTTAAAGCATGGTATAATTTTGTTCATGTACACTTTAGAAGACCAACACAGGAAGTATATGAACCACTGGGTTAGACCCACGTTGTTAAAGGTTTGGACGCATAGTGCATTGGATCTTAGGGTAGGCAGGACGTTTCATGGAATGTTCATGGGTAGGCCACTACACTGATGGCAACACCGTCGCGGGTAGCACGGGTAGTGGCCCAGGGCCGTCGCCGAAAATGTCAAAACAAAATTGGGCCTCGGGCGAAAAAAAATTGGGCACAACATATTGTAAAGAGGGATGAATTATATAAAAAATTGAGTATAGTGCTAGAGCCAAGGATTGAACTTGAAACCTCTACATTAAATTAACACGATTTTTCCAACTCCACTAACAACACTTTAATGTATAAAACACAAATATTTATCCTAAATATAGTATTTAATATATGTATGCGTATATTTTTAAAAAACGTTCGGGCCCATTTAAGGGTCGGGCCCTGAGCCGGTGACCACCCCGCCCACCCTCCCAGCCGGCCCTGTAGTGGCCTCCTGAAGCAATCACGGGTTCTGGTTAACGGACAGTGTGTGAGAGTTTTTGTTTTTATGAGTTGGGTAGTTCATGATAGTGTTGTCTTCAAATTTGCATGTCAGTGAAATAAATCAATGAAATGATGTAGCAGTGCAATATTGATGGAAAATCAGGATAGCTCAGCGAAGTCCGAGATAGTGCCCTACCCACCCTTATAATTGTCAAATTTTAGTAGTATGGTATTAAAATTAAAGAAACTCTGTTTTGTTGTATGCAACAATGAAATATATAAAATTCATTTGATTTCACAGAATTAATTGATCCAAATGTAATAAAGTTAAAACCTCTAAATAATTTATTTTTTACATCTATCAGTCATAAGAACATCCACAACATGTACATTGGTGTTTTGCGGTCATTGCTTTGAGGGCTCGCTTTTTGTGTTAATAAAATATACTGTTAAAAAAAAGAGCATCCACATTCCACAACGATAAAGATGATATTTTGTTTCAAACATACACCCGTCACCTCAAGAGTTGCACACTACATCATTTCAAACCTATACCTAAGGGGGAAAGGGGCGCTCAACTGATTTGCTTTTCACTTTACTGATTTCTACCAATCCTGCACTGTCACATTACTTCACTGATTTCCTTCACTGAAATACTTTTTTGTAGGCAGCACTCCACTGATTCTTTACCCCACTATTAATTATTTTCACACATAATAATAATAATAATAATAATAATAATAATAATAATAAAAAATTAAAACTAGTGACTTTAAGTCACGAAAGCAAATAAAATTAAAAAATTGAAGTTGAAAGTTGGAGGCTTACATGTAAGTCAGATGTAAACAAAACTAGTGATTTTTTCTCTCTCTACTCCACACACACAATACACTATCTATAAATATACAACTTATATCAATCTTCATCTTCATCTTCAAGATTTCAACATAACTAAAAAAAAAAAAAAAAACCTTGCAACTAAAGAATAGGGACGGAGAAAGAAGAGACTAAACCATAAAAAAGAAAAAAATTGTGTGAAAGTTTGTGCTACATCCGTGAACCAGCACGGTAACTAGAACCCGAATTCGGTTCACGGGACTACTACCAGCATAAGTGGCGGCGGTATTACCGTGTTGATAGTGAGGTACCCGTGACCAATTTTGGTAGCGCCCCGTCCCCCTAAGAAAATTACATTTGTTCTCAAACGCTTAACAAGTCCAATCCTATCCAAGGCCTACACTCCACTTTAACAAACAACTTTTTTACACACAAACTTGAAGGCGGCACTGCAGGTCGGAAGGCGTACGACGACCACGCCACAACCGTCAAACACTGCAATGGCATTGCCGGCACTCAGACAGTGCAGAACCGCTGCAACTATTGATGTCATCGGAGAAGACCTTCTTCACAACATCGTCTCTAGACTTCCAGCTAAGTCATTCGCCTCCACCGCTTGCGTCAGCCGCTCATTTAACCTCCTTTGCGATCGCTTCCTTTGTCGTTCCAAACTCTCCTCCGCATGCTCCCTCAGTCCTTCTCTTCAGGTTACTTTATTATTATTATTATTATTATTATTATTATTATTATTATTATTATTATTATTATTGTTATTACTGTTATTCATTTATTATACCTAGGGGTGCAAACGAGCCGAGCCGAGCCCGAGCTCGACCAGGATCGAACTCGAGCTCGATTAAGTTATAAGAGCTCGAGCTTGGCTCGATTCGAGGTTTGTTTTCAAAGCTCGAGCTTGGCTCGTTTATAATTTCTCAAGCTCGAGCTCGGCTCGGGCTCGGCTCGTTTAGTATTTTTTTAGTTAATATATTAGATAAAAATAATATAAATAAATGTTCATTTAGGCTCGTGAGCTCGATAAGTAAAGCTCGGGCTCGGGACTCGTTTACTAAACAACTTTAAATGAATGATAAATATTATTAAATATTAAAAAAACTAATATTATACTAGGCTCGATAAGGCTCGACGAGCCTAACGAGCTTCACATGTCAGGCTCGAGCTCGAGCTCGATAAATAAACGAGCTTTGTTTTAGGCTCAAGCTCGAGCTCGATAAAGCTCGGCTCGTTTCGAGCTTTTTGCCGAGCCGAGCTCGAGTAGCTCGCGAGCTGCTCGGCTCGTTTGCACCCATAAATTTATACCTAATTAATTTTGACCAGGTTGCTGTAGAAGAGGTGGTGAATAAAGTATTATCTGAACCTATTCGTCCTCACTTTGCCATTGCTTCTATTATTGGTTCATTCGATTATTATAAAGATGACGACGTTTTGGAAGAGACTCACGACCTCGTATATTAGTTCTACTTCAAACTTTATTATGTAATAATAAGTTTCATATGCACAGGCTTTGAAAATTTTACTGATTTTATAAATGAATTACAGATTACTAAAGCACTAGGCTTTAAAGTTCCAGTGATTACTCATTGTTCGTTGGGAATAGTTTCTCATGAATTCGAAGAGGTTTTGATTGCTGAGCTACCATACCACTTGTTGTTCTTTGCTGTTGAATATTCTTATTAACACGTTATTTATACGTCAATGTGCAGATACAGTGGACAAGTAATAGAATCATGTTGACTGTTGGATTTCTACCGGGGATGAAAGTCGCGGCAATCCCACTTTTAAAGCAAGTTGAGGTATAAATATTATTAATAACAAGCCCTAATATATTATCTTGCATACTGCAACCATAGTTATCCATCACTTGAATTAACACATACGCATTAATCAATAACCGCTTCATTCATCACCAAATCCTTTCCCAAATCCTGTTTTCAATTCTTCAAACTCTAAATCGAAAATCCTATGAGTAGAGATGTGTTACATACTTGGTTTTAAAATGCACGCATCCTGGGTTTTAAAAAGCGCGCCTGAGGCGCGCCTAGGCGCAAGGCGCAGCCTAGGGCGCCTCAGGGCTTTGCGCCTATCCTTTTTCCCAAAGGCGCGCGCCTCAGGCGCTTTTTTGTCAAATTTCAGGCGCTTTTTTGCCTGAGGCGCGCGCCTCACGTACTCTGGGTATTTTTTATGCATAAAAATGTTGTACCTTGGTGTTTTTGGCTTGTACATATAGGTAAAATCACATAAAAACCTTATTTATAGCCATATTTTGGGTAAACGAAGCTAAAAACTCATGGAATATATATGGGATATATAAAAAAAATTATATAATTAGTGTGCACTTCGGGTACGAAAATCCCACGCTTTTTGCGCTTTGCGCTTCGCGCAATGCGCTTAGACCTCGTCGCTTTTGTGCGCCTAGCGCTTTTTAAAACCAAGCACGCATCACATGATGATGTGGTGAGATTGCACCGCGTGATGCGATTACATGATGTGCGCATCACATGATGTGGTTTGCACAAATCTGGTCATCGGTTGAGCAATGGGTTTGAGCATTTGAACAAATATGGTTAGAGATGACGGGAATATCTTATATTTTAGTGTTTTAAAAGTTCACATGTTAAGATATTATAAATAATTTTTTTTTAGTTTTTTAATAACGAATGCCTCAACACGTTATGCGCGTGCTTTGCGCATCACACATCGGCTTTTGGATCAAATCGCATTGGACTGCCACACGCTTCTTAAAACCAAGGTACTTACATAGTTATCCAAAACACTATTTGCTGGATCGTGCAATGGTTGTCTCAAAATTGGATTTAATGTTTAATTTTCCTGTTCAATGATCAAATACACCATCTCCTGCGCTTTAGTTGGTAAAGTTTGTGGAATTGTATTAGATGAGAAGTTGAGAACGACTTGCAATTCAATGAATCGAATAAGATTTTAAATAACTAAATGGATTTGCTTCCTGAAGTTAATGTGAGTTTGTATAGAATCACATGGTGAATGCTGAGTTTGTATAGAATCACATGGTGAATGCGATTAAACCTAAGATGGTAGGCGGCTGTACGCCTATCTTATGAATGTTTTTTTATATTGTTTTTGCTACGAATGCCATTGAGTAGCTTTGTTTCGTTTGAGTATACAAATGGAATAAATATGCAGTTTTAGTGTGAACCTATAATCGCACATAATAAACATCCCGCTGCAACGCGCGGGCTGGTGTCAACTCGTTTATTACAAATAGGTTCAGATACCTAAACTTATCTCCTTTTTGTGTGTATTAGCCAACTAAACCATAGGAAAAGTCATGGTATAGTTTCAGTTGAAGAACTAGTCCTTTTTTTAATTTAGTTCTGTTTTAACTTTGTTCTTTATAAGTTTGTGTATTCATGTATCAGGAACCACAAACTCTCATGATTGGCAATTTCGTAACAGACATTAGGGAGTTCTCAACTTCTGTTTCTGAATGTAACTCCCCTGCTGCCATGATAATGTTTGCTGTAAGTCTTTTATTATGTTATGTTTGCATATGTTACTGACAGTCCAGCAATAACCTTTCTTGTTTTTTTAAAAAAGATCGTATTCTTGTTGCATTTCGGATGCTCACTGGAGTTTGTTTTCAGGATGGACACAATGCTGGCATGACGGCTGTTGTGGAAAAGATGGGTTTGTGTTGCTTCATAAACACTTTACTTTGTTATGCTGACTTAATTTTATGTCATTTTTTTCATTATTGTAGATTATGCCATGTCACCAGAAACCATCATTGTGGGTGATCTTTTCTCTCGGTTCCGTTATTCCAATGATATTCATGATAAATATGCTGGTGTTACCTTGGTGTTTGCGGTGGAAAGGAATAAACGTCCTGGTAACATCCAAATCTGTTTTTTTTTTTGTGTCATTCTCGATATATATATATATATATATATATATGTATATGTTATGCTTTATCATAACTTATTGTTTCCTTCTTATTTTCCTATCTCTGTTGATCTGGTGCCTTTTTTCGTTTTTTAATTTTTAAGTTGCTATTTGAGTCTCCACTATCCCATATTATTCTGGATTTCACACCCAAATCAATTCTACTTTAGTAGTTTAACTTTTTATGAGAAGTTCTTAATATATTTTAAACAGGTATAGGAGAAACCCATTTTCATGCTATATTAGCAAGTGGACTGTTACCTGTAGGCCACACATACAAGGCAGCATATGTTGGAAAGAATACGACTTGGATTGCTGCAAGAAGAGAAGGGTCACATGAGAATATTGATGGTGAAACTCTTTTGAATCAAGTTTATGATGCAGTATGTCATTCTTTATCTTTAGTAAATACTCTGGATATTTCATTATCACTAACATATTAGGGGCAGTTAGAAGTTCAAAGTTTCATATATATGCTTTTGGAATGCAAAGCATATCATATTTACATATTCCACATTAGATTAAACACATTCGGATACAAATCTGCTTGTAAATATGGTTATAAGCCGGTTTCATCAAATAAATGAAGAGTACTATATGCGTTGAGATGATTCAAAGTAATGATGCTGTTTTCCTATTTATTTATTTAATGAAACAAACTAAAAAAAGTGCATTTCTTTTGCTTACTATGGAATTGATGAATATCACACTTTTAGAGTTTTGAAATTGTAAGTATGATATTATTAAACTTTGAACTTTCAGAAGTATATAACTGAAATTAGTTTTACTAATAATTATTTGTTGAATTATAAGAACTTTTACCACATTATTTTGGCATTCTTTTATGGGCAATTGAGGATTAAACATTCAAAAATTATATTTAAGGGAGTCAGGGAGTATAATACTGTTACACGGTCAAAATTCAAGTTAATGTCACCAAAGACCATGTTGACTTTTTCGTTGACATGGCTATGGCGCAGTACTGGCAACCAATCTATGTTAGCATGTCAGATTTACTTGCAATGTGCCGTCTCTTTTCTCCAAGGTCTTCGACTTTTAATTGTTCATAAATAATGACAGATAGGGAAGCGTATTCATCGCCGTGATCTATATATTGCGGTAACCAAAAAAAGAAAATGCTCCATTGGTCAAGAAAAGGTTGGACGTATGACGTCTCTTACGTTGCATAGAGTTGTTGAGTAAGACACTATTTTTTTCTTGTTTTATAATATTGGCTTTTACTTTGAGCGATTACGTATATTATAATTTATGATTCGGAAGTCAAATTATGGTGGCTCACAACTTGCCATAATCAACCTCCGCAGATCATTAGCAAGAAGTAGTCTTACTGTTTTAAAATACAAATGATGCACCTGTGATTATGGGTTGTTGATGTGTTTGTATAAGATTCTTCTTAGTCGGTGTTTGGGGTTGCTTTTTAAACCATATTAGTCGTTTTAAAACGCAATAGTTACTGCATCTAAACACTCAAAGTTCATTATCTCTGATCTGAAATTCCAAAAAATCTGATTATCTATACGAAAAGTAATCCCCTCATCCCTAGAGGTGATGGGTCATGGCTGGTCAAAGTAGGCATTTTGGGTTGACCCGAAACACTACATGTTAAAAAGCAATCCTTTCTGGTGATTTTCTAACCCATTTGACATGTTCTCATCTTTGCTAGCGTTTTTGGTTTACCATCTTTATTCAGGACTTCCGGGAAGTATCTTTATGTTTTTGGTGAGGACATCAAAACCGGGGATACATTCCGTTTTTATTACCCGTTTGGTACCACTCTAGCTTCTGTCCGTGCTGTCTCTAGCCATCTAAGATCTTTCAATCAAAGGGGCAACAACACCACTGGTGGTGATAAGCATGAGGTGTTTGGTGGTCTTATATTTACTTGTTGTGGTGGCAGTTTTTTTGGTCAATCAAACATCGACAGTTCACCGTTTTTGGACAACTTCCCCGGTGTGTCACTTGGGGGGGCATTATGTCGTCACCGGGTGATTGGGCGTGGTGTTTTAACCCAGTATGTTAAAGAATCTCAAGGACAAAAGGCGGTGCGAAATTGTGTGCATGTTGACGGTATTGTCTATTTAATCATGTCTTACTCTCCATGAAAAAGAAATTAATGTGGTTTTTGTGTTGGGATTTGGCTGGAAAGAACGGACAGACATTTAACTATATAGAGGTGTTTTGTCAAGTTGCTTGAATATATGTTTTTTTGGATGTATGTTTTTGAGTGTTTATATCATTTGGTTTCCTAGTGGGTTTATGTCCTAAGATTATCGCACTTTCCATTCATCACCAGAATTATGTACGACTACTTTTCTGGCAAGCTACTAAAAAAAGAGCCAATACAAAGTCAAACACCCCAGATTTTACATTACCTGACCCAAAACTTATAGGTTTAACAATTTAAATGTTAAAAGATCGCCGAATCTCCCAATCCAAATCATAACTTCTTGCACGATAGTTGAGTCACAAGAAGGCAGCATCCTGAATCTCTCTAAGGAGCTGGTCAGTGATCAATGAATACTCTTTTACCTGAAAACACCAAGTCATTCCGACTTTTCCAAATGACCCAACATGCCACAAGATAATCACTTGAACCGCGCATTGCTTGAAACCCTGTATCCCATAATTCTTGTGAATACACAACTCTCTAGTTGAGAAGACGAAATGGACGTTATTTTGCAGCGTGCAAACCTTATTCCATATTAGCGCCATAACATAGACGAAGTGTTGAAGCGAACAGATGATCCGCAATTCCTCGTTCTCTCCAGACAAGTGGCACGTGATTCATCCTCAATTAATGTTTTGCTAGATTCTCCTACACTTTAGGTGGACTTAGTTGGGTCTTTGGATATATATGGTATAATGTTGATATATATTTCTATCTTATTACCATGTTACTCACTCACTAATCACCACTTGTTTTGTAATTTGTTATTTGATAAATTTCTACTTCTACCTTGTAATTCTGTTTGTTTGTCTATCGTTTGTTTGGATTTGGGTCTCTCTAAAAGCAACCACTCTATTCTTAGGGATAAGGGTAAAGTTTGCCTACATGTTACTCTTCTCAGACCCTACCAATAGTTTTTGCCTACATGTAATTCTCAGACCCTACCACTCTTCTCAGACCCTACCGAACCCGACCCGAACCCGAAAATTGTGACACACATATGAACCCGAACCCGACCCATTCAACCTGATTTTTTTTATTTTTTTTTTTTGCAAACTAATGTATTAAAATTAAAATTTTACTACAAAATCACAAACATATATAATACATTTATGTTTTATTTATAAAATATAATACCAATTTTCTATTTTACGTTATAAGTGTAGCATAAAATATAACCAATTTAATTTATAACATAAAACATATTGTAAAAAAAACAATATATAGTATAAATAAGTTAAACGAGTCAACCCGTCAACCCGCCCGGGTTGATCCGAACCCGACCCGTTTAGCTAAACTGGTTCGCGGGTTCAACCCGAACCGATTTAGACTAAACCCAAACCCACTAATTTTGTGTTAGGTTCGAGTCGTGTTTTCAAGCCGTGTCAGAAATTCACACCCCTACATTGCAATAATCCATCAAAAGTGAGCCAAGTAAAGCTCAATCTTGAGATTATGTTTGAGAAACCAAGCCTTATATATCTCTTCTGTTTTTGAAAGTACCAAATAAATAGTGTCAAAATAGAGATTTTTATATAAACCAAACAAAAATCTTTCTATAATGGTGGAGTGGTGAAGAGGCTTTATATTCACTTAGGTGATCAAGGGTTCAATTCCCACTTCCAATATTTATGGTTGGATATTTTGCCAAGTGGTGGTTGAGCCTACCCTCTTTGAAGGGGCCAGGTTTGATTCTGATGGCCCCCCGGTTTTTTATTACCGTGTATTTACTCCAGAGAGGCTTGCCTCTTGTGGAGGGTGCAACATCTGTCAAGTGGTAGGTGGCGGAGAATTTTCCGGGTGAAAGCCTTAGTGCCCCTTATGCGCAGCCTCGACTCGCTTGTGGGCCGGCCACTCTCGCGTCAGTGTGGACCCGGTTAAGACAACATAGTCTGACCATTGTAGAGTGGCTAAGGGATCCGTAAGGGTTGTGATAAACTCTGCAAATCACCTTCCAAATAAAATATAAACCAAACAAAATAGACAAATAGTGAAAGAATCTTTAACTTATTATCAGGAGGCACAGCACAGGGCGGGAAAAGTGTACGACACCACCACCACCACCACCATAACCGTCATGGCGTCGAAGCCACTCCGACAGTGCGGAATCACTACAACCATTGACATCATCGGCCAAGACCTTCTTCACCACATCCTCTCTACACTTCCTGCTACGTCATTCGCCTCCGCCGCTTGCGTCAGCCGCTCATGGAACCTCCTTTGCGACCGCATCCTTTCTCGTCCCAAGCTCGCCTCCGCATCCTCCGACATTTCTCCTCTAGAGGTTTCTTTTTTCAAACCCTAACTATTATTATTATTATTATTATTATTATTATTATTATTATTATTATTATTATGCCCTAATTTTTGAATAGGTTGGTATAAAAGATGTGGTGGATAAAGTACTATCTCAGCCTATTCGTCCTCATTTTGCCCTTCTTTCTATTGCTCACTCATTTGCTTTGGAGTTCGAAGTGGCGGAAGACGCTTTGGGAGACGCTTTGGAAGAGGCTCACTACCTCGTATGTTATTTATACATCAAATTTTGTGTATTTAAGTAGAGCTTTCGTGTAGAACTCGCTAGACGCGTTGTAGATCTCCCTAGGCGTTAGTCCGTCGGCTTGGTTTTAAAAAGCGCTAGGCGCACAAAAGCGACGAGGTCTAAGCGCATCGCGTGAAGCGCAAAGCGCAAAAAGCGTGGGATTTTCGTACCCGAAGCGCACACTAATTATATAATTTTTTTTATATATCCCATATATATTCCATGAGTTTTTAGCTTCATTTGCCTAAAATATAGCTATAGATAAGGTTTTTATGTGATTTTACCTATATGTACAAGCCAAAAACACCAAGGTACAACATTTTTATGCATAAAAAACACCCCGTGTACGTGAGGCGCACGCCTTAGTTGAAAAACGACTGATTTTTTGACAAATAAGCGCCTGAGGCGCGCGCCTTTGGGAAAAAGGATAGGCGCAAAGCCCTGAGGCGCCCTAGGCTGCGCCTTGATGCGCCTTGCGCCTAGGCGCGCCTCCCAGTCCGTCGGTGAGCTATCGACTATCGATTAATCAGGATTAATTGGGATTAGTCTAATTAGGATTTAATATGTAATTTTTAGTTATATACATACGCACACACACGTGCTTTTTTATATCTAATTTTTAAGTATAAAGGTTTTGGCCGGAATCTAGTCGGAATCACTGATTTTTTGCCGTCTTGGGCCGACTTAGCAAAAAATTACTCAGTTCCAACTAATCCCGGTTTTCCAACACTATTTAGAGCATTCACATAAGGTTCTCTATATAGTACCTTTTTCAAATTTATAGAAAAAAAATATAAGTTGTTCTTTCATTTGTACTCTCCATCAGCATCTTTAAATTAGAGATTAGGTTTAGAGAACGTATACTATTTCCCTAAGCTTCAGATTCACTATTCATCTTTAAATATATGTTTGTGAGGGTAAAAAACCTAGAAAAACGTAATAAAATAAGTGTTTGTTAGTAAGATAGAAATAGAGATAGGGAATCTGATGTGAGAGGTTTTTAAAATAAATGAAGTTTAGAGAAAAATGTGCATTTTAGATTAAATTTTTATAGTGACAGATAGAGAACCTTTTGTGAATGCTTTTAACCGGATACAACTTTATAACCATGAATAGCATCAGGTTGATTCACATTCTAAATCAGTAATGGCTTAAATAATAAGTTGCATATCGTTTGCAAAAGGCTTCTAATTATACTGATTTCATGAATATCTTGCAGATTACTAAATCATTAGGCACCAATGTTCCGGTCATTACTTATAGTCCCTTGGGAATAATCGAAAGGGATGCATTTTCTGATGAATTCAAAGAGGTTTTGTTTTCTCTGTTATTTTGATTGCTAAGCTACCACCTGTTATTCTTTCGTGTTAAGAAAGTAACGAATCAAATAATCTGCAGACTCAGTGGAGACGTGGTGACGAAGATAATGCAATCATGTTGACTGTTGGATTTCTACCAGGGCTGAAAATCACAACAGTCCCACTTTTAAACAAGGTAAAAGATCTCATCTTTCTGTTTTTATATATTGCTTTAGCTGTTTTCTTTGAACTTTATTTTTCTTAAGTTTGTGTATTAATGTATCAGGATCCACAAACTATCATGATTAGCAAATTTGTGAAAGACATTAGGGAGTTCTCAACTTCTGTTTCGGGGTATTCATCCCCTGCTGCCATAATGATGTTTGGTGTAAGTCTATCCTCATGTTATTTGTGCATATATTACCGATAAATCAATAATAACCTTTCTTGTTTCTTTAACGAGATGGGAATCTTATTTACAGGACCAGTACCGTGTAGGCATGATGGATGTCGTGGAACAGATGGGTTAGCATTGATTCATAAACTCTTCGCTCTGTTATGTTGGCTTGATTTTATGTATTTATCTTCATTATTGTAGGTTATGCAATGTCACATAAAACTGTTATTATTGGTGATTGTTCCTCTCGGTTCCGATATTCGAACTGTCCTGATGCTTGGTCTATTGGTGCTGCCTTAGTATTTGCAGTGGAAAGTAATAAACTTCCTGGTAACTTGCATCAATTTTCCTTTTGTAATTAAATTTTTATCTGCTGCATTTTAAAGGTTGGTTCCATCCAATTATGAAAAGCTCTCAATATTTTCTTTTGCAGGTGTAGGAGAAACTCAATTCCATGCTGTATTATCAAACGGATTGTCACCTGTAGGCCTCACATACCAGGCAGCTTCTGTAATTGAGAAAAGCAATTCAATGTGGATCTCTGCAACAAGTGAAAGGTCAGGAGAGAATATTGATGCTGAAACTATTCTGAATGAAGTTTATGATGAAGTATGTTACTCTTTATCTTTAGTTAGTACTCAAGCTACTTAATTATTATAACTAATATATTAGAGACAGTTTCATATAAATCCTTTTAAAAGTTCAAAATTTCATATGTACCCTTTTAGAAAAGAGTTTTTTTATAACAAATGCAAAAAGCCTGTTTCACTAAATAAATGAAGAGAATATTATGCGGTTAGATGACTTTTACAGGTGGTTTTCTTTTATTTACTATGCAGTGGGTAAATATGTCATTTTTAGAGTTTTGAAATGGTAAATATGACATTATGAAATTTTGACACTTTTACAAGTGTATATGAAATTAGTCTAATTTATTCTTCTGATGAAGATCAAGACCTTTCAACACATTTTTTTAGGAAGTATGGTTCTCTATCTTATAATGGATTCAACCATAAAAAATCTGTTAATTAAAGATCAAACGTTTAAAATTTATATCTAAGGGAGTCTGTCATGGTTACCCGATTAAAATTCAAGTCGGTAACTTTGACCATGTTGAGTTTTTCATGGCATGTGGTTCTGGCATGGGATATGCAAACTGGTTTAACTTACAACACGCCCTTAGATGGAAGTTTATGAAATGTTGAATCTTTTTATATAGAGAATATTATTATGTTATATTACATTAGGTTTTGAATAGAAATATGGCCAAACTATGTTACATTGTCTTGTAATTGTGACTTCTCTAATTCTCTTTTCTCCAAAGTCGTTGAATTTCATTGTTCATAAATAATGACAGCTAGGAGGCCGTATTCTGAACCGTAAACTCTACATAGGGGTAACTAAAAAAAGAAAATGCTCCATTGGTCAAGAAAAGGTCGGAAGCATGACCTATCGTGCATTCTATGAAGTTCGAAAGTAAGATACTATTCTTTTATGTTTTACTTTTTCTTTGAGCCATTACTTATCTCATCATTTTGAACTTAGCAGTCAACTACTGTTTTCACAACTTGCCATAGTCAACCTTTGCATATCATTAGCAACATCTTATGGATTATTTCACTTTAAAACACAATATTTAGTCCATCCAAATACTCAAAGTTGATTATCACTGATTTGGAAACCCAAAAATCTGACCCCAAGAGGTCGTGGGTCAGGGATTGGTCAAAATATGCATTTTTGGGTTGACCCGGAACATAATTTTTGAAAATTAATTGTTCGTTTTTTAAGAAACTAGCTTACTTACCCGTGTATGGGAAGACTAAGGAAGAAGTTAAGTTCAATGCTTAAACAACAATTTACAACTTTTACGCAATAGAAACATTATAAAGTGTTATATGTAACAAACAAAAAATTATCCCACAAATTAATAAATTCTGATGTCATGATTAGTTTTGTTTATTATGTATAAATACGATTACAGAATTAAAAAATTTCAGCAGGATTATATTTATTACAAATCGACCTAGAGGTTTTATGGCTTAAAATACGCTTCTCGTGACTTTTTTTTTTTTTTTTAACCCATTTGACATGTTTTAATTTTGCTAGCTTTTTTTGGTTTTATTATCTTCCTGCAGGAATAACAGGAAGTATTTTTTCGTTTCTGAAAAGGGCATCAGAATTTGGGACACATTCCGCTTTTACTACTCGGATCCTACTGCCGCTCGATCTTCAGTCACCGCTATTTCTAGCCATCTGAGATCTTTAAATAGAGGGAACGACAACACCACTGGTGGTGATAAGCAAGAGGTGTTTGGCGGTCTTATATTTAGTAGTTGTGGTAAGGGGTTCTTTCGCGAGCCTAATATTGACAGCTCACCGTTTGTGGACAACTTCCCTGGCGTGACACTTGGGGGTACATTTTGTAGAAGGGTAATTGGACGTGGTGTTTTAACCCCGTATGCTAAAGAATCCCAAGAACAAAAGGCGGTGCAATGTTGCGTGCAACCTCGCGGTGCTGTCTACTTGATCATGTCTTACCGGTCATGAATTAGGACTTAATGTGCTTTTTTGTGTTGGGATTTGGCGGGAAAGAAAGCGTTTATTTCTAGTTGCTTTACAATTACTAGTGCTTTTAATGTTTTAAGATTTAACATGTAGTTCATTCCTTTTAATATGTCATACTTCATTTTACCCTTAATCACTAAACTAGAAATTAATTAGAAGCGAAATATTTAAAATTTTTTACGTAACGAACTATTTAGCGGGAATTTATTTTATTTTAGTTAAAGAACATGAACAAGCTTCTTTTTCGGCCATACATTTTGTGAAAGTGTTTATTCATATATGATTTGTTTTTATACAATATTTTAAACAATATATTTATGCCTTACTTGAAGAAACGTATAAGAAAATGAATATTATTTTTATAAAGAATAACACAAATATTATCTTTGCTAAGGTTAAATTACGGTTTTATTTTAAAGATTTGAGAAATTACGGTTTGGGTAATCATTGTTCACTTGCAGGTAACATGCTTGGTCCTTGAAGCGAACATATTAGAAAATTTTTGGTTAAATTTTAGTAACAGGACTATTATCGCCATTTATTATTAAGAAAACAAAAACAAAAAAAAACAAACGTTATCTACAATGGAGTTAAAGGGCGAAACAAAGCACCTAACAATATAATTTGGATTGCATGGAGTTATGAGGGCCATAAGCAATGTGCATAAAGTTCTCTATGATACAAATCATGTGGCACATGCCACAACCGGTTTGGCTCAATGGACGAACCCCAATTTCAAGTGATTTCTAAATTATTCATTCTTCAATATCAAACACGTAAATCACTAAATGCCATTATTTACGTGTTTAATTATATAATTAATTTCAGTATTTAATCATAAATGTCAATTTTTGATATTTGGCAATGCCTGTCAAAATTAGAATTTCATATAAAATGGATTGATGTAATTATTTATTCATTTAGTTAATAGTATACTAGTTTCTTTTAAAATCATCTCTATTATCCTTTTGTGTTTCCACTCTTTGTCACTCAACGACAAAGACCAAACACACGAGCAATGTTAAAAGATTCATACCATTCACTATGACACGAAGATTAGCAAAATTATGATGGGTTTGCAAATTGCAAAAGTACGATAATTGTAATATGAGTTTTTGAAACCACACCGTGCGGCTGTTCCAATAATAACAACAACCGTACCCAGTAAATCCCACAGATAGCAAGCTACTGTTATGGTCTGGGGAGGGTGGGATGTAGGCAAACCTTACCTCTATCCATAGGGACAGAGAGGCTACTTCCAAAGAGACCCCCAACTCCAATACAAATAGAAGACGGCACAATAACAAACTATATAGCAAGAAACTACTAGTACACAAGACAAACAAAGAAAATTGAGGAAAGTAAATAATATAAGTACTTTGACATTATATGTAACATCAGACATGTGGTAGGGGCAATAGTCGAACGACAATTAATTTCATTTGTTGAATGGAGGTGAGACCTAAAACATGGTTTTGAAACAAATAACTCACACCATTATTTATTTCTTTAAGGACTTGTAATGATAAAATAGACTAAGTGAGTGTCTGTTTGGTATGGGGTAATGAAATGAAAGAGGGAATGGAATGGACAAGGTAATAGAATGGATCATTACCATTCTATTCTTGTTTGGTTGCCATGTGTGAATGAAACAAAACATTATTATGTGTTGTTGGATAGGCTTGAAAAGACGAAGAAATAAAATCGGTGGTTAGTGGCGGTGGTGGGTGGTGGTCAGTGGCGGTGATGATGGTGGTGATATGTGGCGGCAGCGGTGGTGGTGGGTGGCGACAGCGGCGGTGACGATAGTGAAAGGTGGAGGGGGATGGCCGTGATGGTGGGTGGGCAACGATGGTTTTTTTGCCACCTTCATCCGCACCACCACCTGACTACCTTCCATACCATACGACATACGTACAATGAAGTTCATCATATACCTCAAGCTGATCTAGTAGACATATATGGTTTTTTTGACCCGAGTTATTATATTTACCTTTTGTAATTTTTAATTTCAAGTTTATGTATTTTTTGAATCGCCAATGACCTCCTGCTGCAATGACAGCCCCATGACCTTTCAATCCGGAGGTCTTGAGTTGGAGGAGTCATAGTTTTATCACAATGGCCTTTGGGCGGTAAATTTCCTTTAAAATTGTGGCGGACCAGGTCACTAGCACGCGCTTGACTTTTAATAATTCGTTTATGTATTTTTTTTTTTCATTTTCTTTAATTTAGAATATAATAAAGTTTTTAAAGTCACAACCTGTGCAAATAATTTTCTTAATCTTGCTTTACTTCCTCGATCGGCAGCAGAGGTAATTAATATTCTTAACTCGTATGCTTTGTTTACTTATCGGTTTCTGACTTTATTGTATCAACAAACAATCGTGTATTCGTGTGGCTTTAGATGGGTTAATCATGAACTGATTTAGGTTTCCTTAGACACAATTAGTATAATATATGCTCTGTGCTCAGTTTTATTTGAATTGTTTCTGTTTGAATTAAGTCTCAACGTTTGGAATGATTTACTGTTTGGTTCAATTATGTTTGTTGAAGCAAGTAATGAAATGCACTCCAACTGTTTGATATATTGCGCCAGTGACCGGGTGGTAGCAGGGCTGACTAAACCTTTTCGGGCTTCAAAAGGATTTTAAAACCGAGGACTTTTTCGTAAAAAGGGGTGTTTTTGCTTAATGGAATGCACTCCAACTGTTTGATGTATTGCGCCAGTGACTGGGTGGTAGCAGGGCCGGCTAAACCTTTTTAGGCTTCAAAAGGATTTTAAAACCGGGGTCTTTTTCGTAAGAAAAGGGGTGTTTTTGCTTAAGATCCTAACGCGTGAAAATATATGTCATATGTGTTTTGTATATGATTTCTAAAATGCACAAAACCACATGTATTAGAGTTAAGAGTGAGTTTTAGGAGGGTGTTTGGGATTGTGTTTCAAAACAACTTATTGACTTATTGGCTTTTTCAAAAAGCCAATAAGTCAATAAGCTGTTTGTGTAACCCAAAAGCACTTTCTGTTTTGACTTTTGGCTTTTGCCTTTTAAGGGTGGAAAAATTGTTTTTGAAAAGTTAGAAATCCTGGCTTTTGGCTTTTGGCTTTTGACTTTTGGAAAAAAAATTACAAATATACAACCCATACAACCAATATTCACAATAAGTTAAGCGAAACACTTAAAAAAACAACAATTTATTGACTTTTTGACGTTTCTCATCCCAAAAGCTAATCCAAACACTTTTTTTAAAACTCCTTTTTAAAAAGTCATAAGCCAATAAGTACTTTTGACCAAAAGCACTTTTGCATCTCCAAACTCAATCTAGAGAAAAGAAAACTTTCCAAGTGGGACTGTTTCTTTGCTCTTCTTGTCAAAACTATTCAAATCCAGTTTGTGAATTGCAAAAAGATAGGAAAAATATCACAGAGGTTCTTTATCCCGAACACTTTCTAATATGTTGACGAGGCCAAAACTTGCATAACCATATTCAAATAATCGAAATACTATGTATGATTTTCTTGGTTTAAAAAAGCGTGCCTTTGGCGCACCTAGTTTGCTCAAGGCCCAAGCCCATGCGCTTTTGGTAGCATAAGGTGCGCTTTTTTCAAAAAGTCCACGAGAGGCGCGATTTAAAAAATTTGACTCTGAGGCGCGCGCTACATGTATTTTACGAATTATTGTGCATTAGCTTGTTGTACAACATGCTTTTCAGGTTGTACATGTATGCAGTTCCATATTAAAACATATACAAGGCTTACTAGTCTTTGGGTAAATGATGCTAGAAATTTATAGGAAATAGATAAAAATTTATATACTTATTTGCGCATCGGATACGAAAAGCGGTGCACTTTTGCACTTGGCGCCTCGGTTTAGACATTGTCGCTTTTGTGCGCTTTTCGCTTTTTAAAACCAGGATGATTTTAGTATTTAATCAAGAAAGTTGGGGGCCTCTTAAATGTGGGTGCCTTAAGCATCAACTTATATTTTTATCGCGGGGCTACTCTTGGGCGGTTGTAGATGATGTATGTTGCAGATGAGCTACATTGTGTATAAAAATCTGAAAGAATTTAAGCATCTTCCTTTATCTAGGTTTAAAAAACGGGTGAGGCGTACACCTCGAGGCGAAACTCTAAGAAAACGAGTCTGAGGCGTGCCTCATGGGGTTCAGATTGTACATACGCCTCTAAGGGCTGAGGCGCTAAGAAAATGTGGCGCCTCGGGTGGTTTAGGGTGTTTTTTATGTGTTTTTTTTTGGTGTTTTAGACTTTTTGGGTCAATTATTTTATTTTTGATGTTTTAGACTTTTCTAGGTCAAGTATTTTATTTTATTTTTTATAGACACATAATTTTTATATTTATTTTTTGACTGCGCCTCGAGCTTACGCCTCGGTTCGCCTCGTGAGGCGAAGAGAAAATGTCTCGAGTCTCGTTTCCGTTCTTTTAAACTTTGTCCTTTATAAACGATGTTAAATTGGCGTGCCCGTGATAATCTATTAGGAGAATTGTATTGACAGGATCTTGAATCATCAAAATGTGTCTTGATTCTTGAGTGGTTTGCTTAAGTGATTCTGTTATTATGTTTTTTATTAATGCACCCTTTTTCTTCAATGTGTTGCTGACTATACATACATTGTTGAAAATATGATCCAGCCTATTGACATACTATGGGGACAGAAGGGCCCAAGGACTCACTGGACTGGAAAACAATAGGCGACTCGGCAAAAAGTGAGCCTGAAGCTGGACCTGTTGTGAAAAAGCGACTTCCAAAGAAGATGAGGCACATTCCCGACTACTATTTTCTTCCTCGTAGATCCATGCTTGCTAACATTGCAATTTATGGTTCATGCATTGTTGGTGGAATTGGAGCCGGGATGCTGACTGAAATCTGGATTAACAAGAAAGTACAAGGTACTTACTTTCAGTTCTGCGAACTTATTTATTTAATTATTAGGCCGGTTGAAAAAAGCTTCAACTTCTGTCCCTAATACTCAAAACAGTCTTAAGGGCCAATTCTACACTTTTTTCATGAAAATTCATTTAATCAAATATGTTTTACTAATGAACCAAGTATTGTTATAACACATTAATCAGGATTTTCGCATCAAATCTCAATTTTGTTTCTGAAATAGAAGTCGGTTTTTGTAGATGTTTGATGAAAGCATAGATTGATGTTCATATAAACAACATATTAAGAATGATCTGTGATGATTCGTGTATTAAAACAACAAATAAATTTCCCTACTTCTATGGTATGTGCGTAAATCATTTATTCTGAGGGTAGGAGCATGCCACGCAGATTAGTTTTCTCTCATCTTTTGTTAAAAAACCAAGACAGATCAAAGTTTCCGATAGATTATGCTTTTCTGCCTCCATTTGGGCACTTTATTTCATTTTTCCTGATGAGAAAACACGAGAAAAATAGATGGCGTATTCCTGTATTGTAGTTTTGAATATTAATATATACTTTATTCGTTGCAGAGGATGGAAATGGTGTTCTCTGGGAATTTGACAAATAAACTCAGGACACAAATGGTTACTTATGCTTTTTTCTGTTTACTATTATGCGGGATCTGCTAGGTAATATTGTCGCTAAAAAGTGTTCACGTATTCTGTTAGGATTTATTCATTCCTTCAATTTGATTATCACTCTTTTCTTTTCATTGAAATTAATGAAAAACGTAGGTGAAATTTTGTTTAAACATATTGTTATTAGTGGATAAAACGTTACAGTTGAGTGTGATATGTTGTTCAGAATAAAAATATTTAAACCATGTGTGGAATAGTCTTTGGATTATCATAACCTTACATGGTTAGAGCAAGGCATTGTGTAGACACTTTCGTTGATTGCTCACTACATCCTGCTAAGTGTAGGAGCACAAAAGAAGTCCAATGTTGTCGTTAGCCAGGTCATATGTATCGCTGCGAAGACATTTCACATACTGCTTCAAGCGCGCATATGATGTAACCATATTTTGTAGCAACATGGTGGTACTCTTTCACCACACAATCCAAGTTTGTTGCTTCAACCATTACTAAACTAAATATATAAATAGAAAAGGGGTGGCGGTGCAGCTTGTTGCTGTCTGCCTGTGATTATGTAATTTGTCTTTTTTTTTTCTAGTGAAATGAAAAATATTACTCACCTTGCTTTTAGAAAAAAGGAAAACAATATCTAAGTTTGCATCTTCTTTTAAATGGAAGGCCTATGTATGATGTATAAAAAGTCTTGAAATGTTACAAATAAATATGCATCAATTACCAATAATCCTTACATGAACAAACCCCATTGCTAAAATGATGAAACCGATTGCGATCCCTCATAACGATCTCCCTCTTATACACCTTTGATATAAGCTTCATCGCAGTATGACAATCGTTACACGTTCTTAAGTTCTTAACAATTCGGATTACTTTCCCAAAACGGATACTCATGAGTCCAAAAGCAACTGCGATCCTCTCACTATGATAACTAACCGCGCCTTCTTTTTCCTCATCATCTATATCATGGAACACAGAACCTGTATCCGCCTCATAACCTTCATCTCTTAGTTTCTTTCCAATTTCAACCAAATACGCGTTTATTTCTGAAAACTGAGGGTGTGAACTATCTCCTGCCGCAAACTCATGTACTACATTGTCCACCTCGATTGAACTGCAGCCGGGTACCTTGTGGACCCCACTTTCTGCCATTAGCTTCCGACATCTGTCTACATCTTTCCATCGTTTCAATGACGCGTACAAATTTGACAAAAACACATAATTTCCACCATCACGAGGGTCCAGTTCTAGTAACCGTTGAGTAACTTGCTCTCCAAGTTCAGTATCTTTATGTATATGACATGATCGAAGCAAACTTCCCCACACTACTGCGTTCGGCTTTAATGGCATGTTAGTTATGAGTTCTAGCGCTTCTTTAAGTTGACCCGACCGACCCAAAAGGTCAACCATACATCCGTAGTGTTCAATCCCTGGTTCAACATCATAAACTGTTTGCATTTGAGAAAAGTACATTTTACCTTCAGAGATCAACCCCGAGTGGCTGCAAGCGCATAAAAGACCAACGAAAGTGACCCCATCTGGATTTATACCTTCTTGTATCATTTTACAAAAATAATCCGTCGCCTCATTACCATAACCATGCATTGCTAATCCTATGATGATGGAGTTCCAGCAGTAAATGTTTTTCACACGAAGTTTGTCAAAAACGTCTACAGCGTGTGATATACTTCCACATTTGCAATACATGTCAATAAGCGCGTTTCCTAGAATAACATCGATTTTAAGTTTATTCGTTTTTATGTAGTCGTGAACCCATTCACCCATTTCTAGGGCGCCAAGATGAGCACACGCAGATAACAAACTAACCATGGTGACCTCAGTCGGTTTCACCCTTTCTGCTTGCATGCGATCGAATAACTGTAACGCTCTTTGGAACTCTTTGCACTGAACAAATCCGGTAATCATTGTGTTCCACGTGACAGAATTTTTAACTTCACCGATCCGATTAAACAATTCTTCAGCATTGCTAAGAAGGCCAGCTTTACAGTAACCATCTATCATCGCATTCCAAGAGACCACGTCTTTGATTGGATTAGAATCAAAGATGAACCGTGCTGAGTGAACGTCACCTATCTTGGAATAGCAAGTGATCATCGAATTAAAAGTAGCCGAATTCTTTTCCTTCATAATGTTAAACAGATTTTGCGCGTCTTCTACAAACCCATGTTTACTAAATGCTGATATCATCGCGTTATTAGCTATAACGTCTCTATGTGGCATATCATCAAACACCCTTCTTGCAGACGTTAAATCGTCAACCTTTGCATAAAAGTCAAGCAACCCTGTTTGCAAAACCACATCATGACTAAAATCCCACTTAAGTATCTGGCAATGAAGCGCTATCCCAAGACGTACGACACAAAAACTGGCACAAAACTGAACCATCAAAGAAAGCACACTTTGTTTCGGACTCACATCGCTAAACAACATCTCAGTATAAAGAGATACCAAATCACCCAAGTTATCAGGATTACTAAAATAACCCGATTTACTATACCCATCAATCAGCACATTCCATGACACCTCATTTTTCACCGGATTCTTATCAAACAAAAACCGCGCAGCGTCCACATCCCCAACCTTAAAATAACAAGACACCATCGAATTCCAAGTAAACGAATCCTTCTCCGCCATACCATCAAACAACCCTCTTGCCTCCTCAACAAACCCATGTTTCCCAAGCACCGAAATCATAACATTACAGGCAACCACATCTCTTTCAGACATTTCATCAAACACCTTACGCGCACTACCCAAATCCCCAACCTTTGCATAAAAATCAAGCAACCCAGTTTCCAAAACCACACAAGAATCAAAACCCATCTTAACAACAACACAATGAAACAATTTCCCAATCTGGGTATCTCTAATTTTCGCGCCATATTTCAAAATTGAAGCAAATAACCCAACATTGGGTATATTTGCATTAATATTATTATAACCACCAAAACAACACATCATAGCATTGTAACAAGTGAAGAAATTTTGTGGGTCGTTGGAATTTAAGGATGTTTTTATTATGGAATTAAAAAAAGAAGGTTTTGAAAGGGATGGTGGAAGGTTATATAGGAAGTGTAGTGCATAATTATGGTTATGAGAATGGTGACAGGAGTGTAAGAAGGTGGTGATGAGTGGAGTGGAAATGAGATTATTATTTGTGAGGATTTGGCCATGGATTTGTTGGAGTTGTTTTAGGGTTAATAGTTTGGTGTTTAGAGTTGATAATATGAAGGTGATGATGGGATGTAGAGGTTTGGAGAGGTGTGACATTTATAGGTTGGTATGGAAATTAGTTTGTTTGTTTGATTTTGTTTTGGAGGCTTTGTTCAGTTAACTTAAAAAGATTTATAGTTTTTTTTATTATTATTTTTTTTAACGGCAGCTCACCGGGTTTCTCATCACAGGTATTGCGACGTGGACCGACCCGGTTCGACACGACACCATGAGAAAATACCAGCACAACCACTTGTCAGGAGCTGGGGGGCTGTCAGGAATCGAACCGGTGATCTCACACGGGCACGAACCCACCTATGGTGTTAAACCGCCCTGGCTAGTGGTTGTGGTGGTATTTCGGTTAAGTCGTCCCATGGCGCCGTCTTGAACCGGGTCTACCACCAAAAAGATTAATAGTTACCATGAAAAATATTGAAGTTGGATATTTTATTATATTTTTTTAACAATATTATCATAATATTTCATGTGAGGAGTGCTTTTGGTCTAGCTGGTTAGAGCATTCATAACGTATAAGTATAACTCAACAAATGTGTTTACTTTAGCATTGTCATATTAGATTTTAAACGTCTTTTAAAAACCTTTATTTCGTTTGACCAGAGTCCAACGGGTTATTCATACAATGTTTCGAACAGGGGGGGGGGGGGGGGATTTGTTTTCAGTAGAATAGGTTTCGCCATACACAAAGGGGTGGTGGCGCAGCTTGTTTCCCGTCTGCCTGCCCTTTTGATGTAAGTTTCGTTTTTATGGAATGAAATGAAGCTGTTTTTTCGTAAAAAAAAAAAAAAAACTATATAAACAATATTGTTTGTGTGTGTGGACCTCGTGAAGTCTTCGGATAAAGACCTTGGACTACTGGACGCCATCCCAAAATGCATGATTGATCTGTTGGGGTGGTTTGAGAATCCAAATTTGTCTCACATAATATGTATGTGAATTTCTACATCATATAATTTTTATAGGTTTTATTTTGTTATATTTATTTATACACTTTGTTGTTCAAACCTCCATCAGTATCACTATATATTTTTTAAAATATATTTTAACATAAATATTGTCATTCTCGGTCCTCTCCACTTTGGGGGCTTTTTTTTAGAGTTGATAAAGAGAAGGTTTTAACTTTTAAGAGCAAGGCTTTCCGATCAAATTAGAAAAGAGGTATCTATTATGAGCCTAATGGTAGTGGAAGACCCTAACAAACTTGCTTTTTTTGGAATAGGTAGGAAGATGGTTCAGTGACCGGTTTTCTTTGGTTCGGCTCAGCTTTAACCGGTTATAAAAGAGGAACATAAAAACCGATTACAAACTTAAAGTTAGATTCGGTTTCCAACTAGTTTCTACCAAACCGGTTCATATGTCATATTTCGAATCTAATTCATTTTCCTCATACCTCTTGTCAATCTCCGATTGTTTATTTTGGTTAAACAAATTTACAAAAGTTATTTATTGACAAACAAAAACCCTCAACACGTTTAGGCTACATGGTATGGATTCGTACCCCTTTCACATCTGCATTTTCACTAACAATAGCGCCCCTCTATCATTTTCTGAGCGCCATTAAGATGCGCTATTGAATGGCCGCCATGGGATTAACGAGAATCAACATATGTTTTTGTGTGCTCCATTACAATTTATACTAATAAAAGGAAAATAGGGGGTGTGGGTGTGGGTGTGGGTGTGGGGTGGGAGAGGGGGGGGGGGGGTGGGGGCCAGGGGGCACTATTGTGGGGCTTAACCCATTTCTTAGATGTTAAAGGGGGGCTTTGTTGGAACAAATTGCACACGTGGTGTTGATGTGTCACAATGACTTAATTCCATACCATATAGCCTAATCACGCATCAACCAAGTCTCTACTTGCCAACTAACCAACCTAAGCTTCCAATCGTCTGTCAAGCAGCTCTGGTTTAAGTCTGTTCTTCCAAATCTCATCATACATCTCTGAACCACCACCACCACCACCACCTCTACTCTGCACCTCCACCACCACCACCCGCTCCGTCAACCGAAACACCTCCACTCCTATCACATTATTATTCCCGTTCTTCCACAGCAACTCCACCCCCCAATCCCTCCTCCTCTTCACCCTCACCCCCTCCCCCTTCACACTCTCCTTTATCCTATCCATCACCTCCTCCGGCGTCCCAGCAACCACCACCATCTCACCCTCACAACATGTGTTACACATATTCTCGAAGAAAGGCGACAAGTTTAATCCCGAGGAGAACGATATTATATCGAAAGCATTCAATCGAGTCATGTTACTATCCTCTATAGGATTCACCAAAAACTCCTCATCCTCACATTCAAAAAACTTAATTCCTTTACTTCCTTTTTTAAACCACGGATTATTTGTTATCTCGTCTATTGTAATCCTTGTGCCAGGATTTGTATCCAATAGACGAGATAACAATACCCGAAGATCCGCAGACATCCACTTCGCGCAATGGTAATCGCCTCTATATATTTTTTTATACAACATCATGAGGTTTTGATCATTAAACGGTAAATATCCTGCGGTTAATACAAATAATATTACACCGCAGGACCACAGATCCGCGGTACATCCGTTGTACCCACGCTTTGTGAGAATCTCTGGCGCTACATACGCTGGAGTCCCACAAAGCGTGTGCAACATCCCATCATCGCGGATCTGTGCTGTCACCGCACTTAAACCAAAATCGGAAACTTTTAAGTTTCCATTTTCATCAATCAACAGGTTTTCAGGCTTCAAATCTCGGTGATATACACCGCGAGAATGACAATAACCGATCGCTGAGATCAGTTGTTGGAAATACTTCCGGCTTTGTGATTCGCTTAACCGCGTTTTCGCTACTTTCGCAAACAACTCACCGCCTTTCACCAGCTCCATGACAAAATAAATCTTTGTTTTCGTTGCCAAAACTTCATACAATTTCACAATGTTTGGATGCCTAAGCCTTCTCATGATATCGATTTCGCGCTTGATGTTCGACATGAGGCTCGTGTTTGTGATCTTTTGTTTATTGAATACTTTAACCGCGAGGCTATGGCCAGAGACAATGTCTCTTGCATGGTAGACTTTGGCGAAAGCGCCACAGCCAAGGAGCTTTCCGAGCTCGTATTTGCCAAAGAGAGAGTTGGCCGGTGGAGGTGGAATGATGGCCAACTCTCTCTTCGATTTTGCGATCTCTGGCATCGTTTACAAAACGATACCAGAGATCGGATCGAATTGGTTGTTGTGTGGAAATGGATTGGTTGGAAGGAACAGAGAAATTATTAATGGAATTTGATTGAAACAGATTTTTGAATGTTGGTGGTATTTTTGGAGACGATAAGATAAATTTAAGGGATGGAAATGAAGCTTTTGACGCCTGAAAGTTTTGAGGAGTTGTGTGGTTCATAATATTTATTTTATTAACCTATCTTTATTATGTTTTTGCTATATAACATGACAAAGGGTTGCATAGTAATCTGGAAAGAAAGTTTGCAACTGTGTTAATAACTTAATATACCATAACAGAATAAATGCATTAAACTTTAAGAAAATAAAAGGTTTAATTTTGGTAAATACGTTGAACCTAAAGAGACAATGGTAATAGTAATGTGTTACATTCTACTAAAGATCTAGCTACATGACCTATTTATTCACAATATATTTGCTATAGTTCTTACAGAACTCCTCATACTCATTCCCGACACCTCAAAACATGGTAATGTTCTCGAGAACAGTGGCGAAGCTTGAATTTTAAGATGGTGGGGGCCGAAAGTCACGAGACCCAAGTTTACGTAATATCAAATCAAATCGGTGGGGGCGGACTTGATATATACAAAATTTTTGGACAAAAACGGGAAAATTTACACTACTGAGCCAAAAACGGTGGGGCCGGGACACCCACGGGCCCTTTTCTCTCCACAATAAAATAAAATATCTGCAACTGCATCTGCAAAACAAAAAAATGTTACATTTTTTAAAGGTAAACCAAAGATTTCGTTATAAGCTTGCCAACCTGTATTTCATCCGCTGTATCACTCCCTATAATAGACTGGAATGAAAGATTGTCACTTATATATAATGGATAACCAACCCTGTTCTAAAGCTGCATAGCTTTAACAAATAACTTACAAAATTGTGTCTTTGTTTGATCCCTTCCGGTGGCGAAGCTTGGTTCTCGAATCAGTGGGAGCCGGACTTAACTCGAACTCAATTTACCTACGAAAATCGTAAAATTTTACCACTACGCCAAAAAATGGTGAGGGCCGGTGCCCCCTCGGGCCCTAAAGAAACTTAGCCTCTGATAATGGGTAAAACGTGATCTTTTAGGAAGAACTGATCAACGCTTATCAGATAAGAAATGCGCGTGTTCTACATTATCCGCTGGAGTTTAAAGAGATGCATGACAAGCATCGGAAATAATCTCCACACGACTTCCTTTGTTGTTAGCGGTGTTTATATCACAAAAGTATCTATTGACAACAACAAAGGAAGTGGCGGAGCTAGAAAAATTTCTTATGGTGTCATTTTTGTTTTGATACCCGGTTTTATAATAGCCCGGGGCCAAAATTTTTGGACCACTTTAGGTTGAGTCAATCAAATTAATTAATTGGATATAGGCTATAATAGTTATTGGGTTAAAAATGCTATAATAACATGGGCCTCAAACGTTTTAAGGTTTACTATTTAAAAATTAATTAACCCGGCTCAATTTTTAAACTATCACTTTGTTTATTAATTAGTAAAACGTTTAGAATAAAAAAAGCAGTGGTGTCGCTTGTAAAAGAACAATAGTGTCGCTCAGATTTTTCAATTATGCGATACATACAAATAATGTGGAAATTGGAATGCTGTCGGGCGACACCACTACTAAGTATGTGACTCCGCCACTTGTAGGGAGGGACAAGGAATACCTGATACGGAACATAGGGGGAAAGAGGAACATGCATATCATGTGAATTATCAACTACTAAATAACATATGTATGAATAGATGAATACAACAAAATGGAGTACATAATAACATAGTTTCGGATGAGATCGAACACACCCAAAAATAATTAACATGTTTGACCAAGCCAAAGCCCACAACAATGAAGCCCATTAGGGTTTGTACTCTCCTACTCTATAAATAGATGGGCAAACCCTCACTTCCAATCCACCCCATTTGCCTCTAATTCAACACACATCTAACTTCTTTCTCACTCAACTCTCACTCTCTAGAGTTACACTCTCTAATGAAACTCTCAATTGTGCCCAAAGCCTTCAAGCCTCTAAGCCTAAAAGCATACGAGCCGTGCAGTATCATGTTTGGCCAAATGGCCAAAACAAATAATTAACATGTTTGGCCAAGCCTAAGCCGACAACAACGAAGCCCATTAGGGTTTGGACTCTCCTACTCTATAAATAGAGGGGCAAACCATCACTTCCAATCCACCCCAGTTGCCTCTAATTCAGCAGACATCTAACTTTTCTCTCACTCTCTAGATTAACAAGCGAATTCCAATCCTTCCTTCACTTCATCTAAATAGCAACATCATGCAACAAACACGCAATCATCGTGGGCCCTTTGGAAGTTAGCAAATTAGCCTTCCCAACAACCATCACATTCTCCAACCTACCGACACTCTTAACCGTACACTGCATGGAGGAGTCGGTTGAGCCGGGGTCCGTTGCCGGTATCATATACCTACCACCAAAACCTAATCATCTTCGTCATCCACATCAGTTAACCCTCTGTTACTGGTTTCCGGTTACAAAGGTGTTGTTCGGAAGGGTTTGGTGGTGAAGAATTCGTCGACTACTGTTGACGGAGATTATATGGCGGCGCTTGAACGGTGTTTTAGGATGGAGACGGTGGCCTCGTCTGTGGCAGCGCATGGACCGATGATGAAGGGAGATGTTTGTTCTTCGTCTTATTTTGTTTCGTGACGGCTACTCGAGTGGTGGTGGAGGTCGTGGTGACAACGGAGAAAGGAGGAGGAGGCGAAGAGTGGTGGTGGAGGTGGCGGCAGGAGAGGGAGAGGGAGGTGAGGTGAGAGTTTTGTTTTATGGTTTGTGAATTGACTGAGGGGAGGAAAAGAAAAGACATTATATATAATAACCTTGTTTTTTTTTTTAATTTTTTTAAAAATTCCCACAAGAAGCCACGTGGCACATTCAAAGGGGGGGAGAAGGCCACCAATGAATGTCACGTCATAAAACACCTATTCTTTTATATACATATATATATACACACACGGCGCATTAACTGCATAGATTTCATGGTGTCTATAACTTTTTTTTCCTTTCAAATTGACAATTCTTGAACAGATATGGAAAAGGAGAAATCTGTTGTTGTGTCGCTAAAGGTGTGTAAGAGACTGTATATATACACATATATTTTGCTACTTTTCTATAAGTATTTGATAATAATTGTATTGCAGCGGAAGAAAAAAAAATAAAAAGAAGCCTGCCCTCTTTTTTCGATTTACAAGAGGCATTAAAGCCCGTGCTATCTAGCCAAATTGTAAAGGCGGTTGAGGCTCCTACTCAAACCGTTAAGGAAGCATCCGAATGTCTTGGAGGTATTGAACTTCCCAGTGAAGTATGGGGAAGTATATTTGAATGTAGGATCAAGTTTTCGGAGTTTACTCACCATGATATCTGCCTTGCTGCCCAAATATGCAATGATGCATATTTGGCAGCCGATGAGAATCATATTTGGGTTGCACTGCATCAGCAAAAGTATGGATCAGAATTAAGCATAAAAGAAGACCCTAAGGAGCTCTGCAAAAAGCGGACTATCAAAACGCTAATCAAGAAGTGCAACGAAAAAATTGGTGCTAAAAGGGCAAAGATACAAGAACTTGAGAGTGTCATTAGTGCTGAAGAGGCTGTGAAGTATCACTCATGGCTGATGTATGAAGTTAAGAACAGGAAAGTCGCATTTTTAAAAGAATCGATAATATGTGTCGAGGGCACAAAGTCTACTCTTTGTAGACTAAAAAAAGATATAAGTGAGTTGTATAATTCTACACAATTAACAATGTATATCCAATGTTAATGCTTAACCTTAAGCAATGTATA
Source organism: Ambrosia trifida (assembly GCA_028751855.1). Taxonomy (NCBI): domain Eukaryota; kingdom Viridiplantae; phylum Streptophyta; class Magnoliopsida; order Asterales; family Asteraceae; genus Ambrosia; species Ambrosia trifida. The sequence goes on from CM054127.1 coordinate 26,545,858, forward strand.
ATTCTAATATTAATACCTAACCTAAATTTCTATTTATGAACATGTTTTCACTGTAAAACATTTACATCTATGTCACTTCAATATTCCACAACACTAAAATTCAACTCAACTATGATTCAAACCATAAACCGGACCTAATAACATACCTCCAGTATCATCATATATCATTGATCTAATCTTACTCTGTATATTGCATCTATCTATAGTGGTACACACAAAACAATGATATATGAATCATATATACAACAGTATCACCATATTTAGGTGTTGTTTGTTTTTGAAGAGGTAAAAGGTTTGCAGTCTGCAGACCACATCTGCAAACATCTGCAGGAGAAGAGGTGGACCAAAGGTCTGCAGTCTGCAGGAAGAAGACTGTTTGTTTGTTAACGTCTGCAGGCTGCTGAAATTTAAAAAAAATGATTTTTTAAAGCAAACAATATTTTTGCAACATTGAAATTTAAATAATACTTATACAACACTGTAATTGTGACACCCGGCAAACTCAGGTTAGTAACGTTGACTAAACTAGTAAGTCTACCTTAGCGAGTCATGCATATTACGTCCTTAACGGGGTCAGTCGAGTCGGTATGATGATTCTGGGAATCATCGGGAGTCGTTATGATGATCCGTGGGGTCATCGGGAGTCGGTCCATAACTATGGGTACAAGGATCGGCGATTCGTGGAATCGCCGGGTCTAATGCACACACGAGTCTCGAGTCCCGGGAATTGGTGAACGGATGTAAACGTGTTAGTTATCATGCATTATATGTTTGAAATCATTATGTGACTTATCGGTATGTGAATACGTGTTTAAATATGATAAAATAGTGTTTAACGCGCCAAAAACTCGTTCCAGCACCATAGGGGCGATTAGGAACCCCTAATCGCCTATATATGGGGCGAGTAGGGAGTATTATAGGCGATTGGGACCTAATCGCCTGATGTTCCATGCGATTAGGCTCCCAGTCGCGTGACATGCTCTGCTAATCGCATGAACAGCAGAGTCCGGGTCAAAACACCTATAAGTAGAACCCTTAACTCCCCAAACACCTCTAGAACAACCCTAGCTGCTCCCAAACCACCCACACACCTTGAAACACCTCTGGAACTCTTTTTGCTACAAAAATCACCATCTCCAAGCTTGCACACCTTTCTTTAACAAAACCCAAGGTGTGTTCTTCATCCCTAACCTTTGTAAAGTTGTTATTTTGAGTTCCCCAAAGTTCCAGACCTTGTTTTACCAAAATGTGTCTTTAAAAACCTTTCAAAAGAGTCCTAAACCAAGTCTACACCTTAATGCTTGTTATATGTGAAGTTTACATGCATATGTTGGTCTTCTTGGTGATTTTAACATGAATGTTTTCAAGATATGATTGTACTTCTGCTATGTAGAGATTATTAGGAAGGTTGTCTTAGAATTTTAGCCATTATTGTGGTGTTTTGAAGAAAATGCATATTTTGACCCATTTGTATGTTCTTGAGGATTTAGGATGATTATGGTATGATTGTTGATGCAATGTTGTTAGGATTCATACTAGGAAGATGTTAGATCAGAGGTTTGATGATTTACATGTTTGTAGAGTTTGAAATCTGATTGTTTCCATTTAAGGAAAGATAAGGTTGGTTGGTGAAACCTAGTACCTTGCCATTTTAGGAAATAATTGCATAGAACATGCTAGATCAGTGATATGTCGGGGGTTTTTGCTTGAAATGGGTTGGTAAATGATTTAGGTTTGATATTGGGTGTCGTTGCATGTTTCGGATCTGATTTGGAGGGTTAAACGCGCGAAAACCCGTTACACAGCAGCTGCAGGCGATTAGGCATCCTAATCGCCTGAGCTGGAGGCGATTATGCAGACATATGGGGCGATTAGGACCCTAATCGCCTCATGCTTCATGCGATTAGGCCCCTAATCGCCTATAGGCTGATGCCTACTCGCGTGTGACCTTCCTAATCGCATGTACTGCTGTCGTGAACGCGTTTTGACACCCCGGAACACGATTTGACACCTAGGAACATGTTAGGAACCCCGGGATACACCCAATGACTTAGTAAGACGTATTCGGACCTGATTATGCGTTAAAAGGACATTATGCTAGACTAGGTGAATTATTGCGCGTGCTAAGTGTTTAATTGCATATGTTGCATGATGTCTTGTATTTATGTAACACGTGGAATGTCGGGTCACCAATGGGATGTCGAGTCTTGTCTGGCACGGTCGGTTTAACAGTTAAAGGTGTTTTCAAACGTTTATGGTCGCGGTCTGGACACTCGGGGACTAGTTAGCCTGCGGGTTATTAGTCCAATACTTATGCACAGCTTATGATAGGTCGCCGCTATTTGGGGCTATCATAACATAATTACTTAACTGGTTTCAAGAAACGCAATCCAAGGTGAGTTTCACAGCCCCACTTTTACTGTCTTGCTTTCGGGGGGAGAAACATGCTTTGTACGAACTATTTAAAGGTCATGTTATACTATGGGCACTTTATGTTACTATACGGCTTCTATGGAAAGTCCCAGGGGGAAACCATGAATTTGCTGGCACGCACAACGGGGGAAATGTGGATAGATCTATTGGGCCTCACAAGCCCCACTCGACGGCGGGGCCGGGCGGGTGCATATTGTCTCTACCTATCGGGTTACCGAGGCATCGGTAGCCCAGTCGTCTGGGCTGGTATCATCTTTTGGTTCATGTTTAGTAATGGGTTCCCAACCGTAGTAGTAAAAACACTTAACGTCTAGCTAACGTTCTTATGACATAGTATTAACGGAAATGATCTTTGTGAACTTGTGACAACACTTTTATGAAAGAAAACCTGTGAACTCACCAGCATTATATGTTGACATTTTTGGCATGTTTTCTCAGGTCGCTAAGGTAGCAGTCAATGGGCTAGGCGCACGGAGTCATGCACAGCGTCTACTATTTTGATGCATATTAAACAATGTCTTTGTAAACAACGATATGTCTTTTGGTTGTAAACAAGAATGCTTCCGCTGCTGGTTTACAGCTCAAAGCATGATATTTTGGTTTTAAATATAATTATGAATGCATGTTTGTTGTATGTTTATTGTGATCGTTGACTGAGATCCTGGTGTGTCACGCGCCTCGCGGTAAAACCCCGCACGTGGAATTTGAGGGTGTGACAGATTGGTATCAGAGCCAACGGTTATAGTGAACTAGGACTGCATGTAGAGTCTAGTCTATAACTGAGTCGCACACACTAGACGGTCACAATTAGTCGAGTCATTAGCAAATGGGTAACAATATGACTTGTCGGGGGTGTCGGTGTCATCGTCTACTACGCTACATCATCTATTTACTCCTTATCATCCTATTTCTTGACTCGTCCTTACTATGATCCGATGGCGAACGATATACTATTGAACTTTCTTGACGGCGGTGTATATTGGGGTAGCTTCGGCGTACTCTTGAGATCTGTCCAGGGATTTGGACATCTCCCCTCTATGCCCTAATGAACACGCTCGTTCTTATGCATACTATCTTGTACTTATACTTATGATAATACCATGATTGGGCGCTAGTGTTCGGTGACTTGAACTTCAAACTTAAAGCGCGCCTGGAGGACCATGTGGAACAGTTTATCATGTCGGGTGCACACGAGATCATAAACTGTGACGCATGGGATCCCTGGCGGACTTTGGGCTTGAACGGATGGACCCGAGCTGGGCTCGGTCTAGTTTCTTGAAATTCCTAATGGGTATACCACGGGCAAGCCTAAATCTTTTGTTTCATGTTGTGACAGAAGATGTCGGGAGCTCGTGGAGGTCGCAGAGGCGGCCGTGCTGGCGGTCGTGCTGGCGGCCGTGGTGGCGGCGGTGGCCGCGGGAATATTAATATGACCCAGGCTGAATTGGATAACTTAATGCAGCAGCACGTGAATATTGCTCTGGCTGCATTCCAAGCCGCTCATAATGCTATGGGTGGTACGTCGGTTCTCACCTATTCTACCTTGTTCTGGGGTACTTTACCTTTTCTTGATTCTCACCCACGTGTCTGTTCCAGGTGGTGCTGTCAATCCTCCTCCATCCCAGTGTTCCTATAAAAAGTTTATGGATTGCAAGCCCCACAACTTTAGTGGCACTGAAGGGGCAGTGGGACTGCTCCGTTGGTTGGAGAAAATCGAATCTGTTTTCTCGATGTGCAGCTGCCCGGAAGGCGACCGGGTGAAATATGCTTCTGCGACCCTGGAGGGTCAAGCTTTGACTTGGTGGAACTCCACCACCCAGACTATGGGCATTGGGGAAGCCCACGCTATGCCCTGGGCGGAGTTCATTCAGTTGCTGAAAAATGAGTATTGCCCGAGGGATGAAATCCAGAAGCTAGAACATGAAGTCTGGAATCATAAGATGGTGGGTTCTGAGATTGAAGCTTACACTGCTAGGCACAATGAGTTGGCGGTGTTGTGCCCCGATCTGCACGCACCCGAATACCGAAGGATTGAGCATTATGTTGCTGGGTTAGTACCGGAGATTGCCGGGTTAGTTGCTGCGGGTAACCTCACTGTTTATTCTGAGGTGGTCCGGTCGGCCCACAGGCTGACCAACATGAAGGTGACTGAAGGGGTCTTGCCTCCTCGAGGCGCTGCCGTGAAGACTTCCGATAGTAACAAGCGGAAGTGGGAAACCGTGGGGAAAGGCTCGAGCGCGGCTCAGCCTCAGCAGGTGAAAAAGTCTGATACTGGGGGATCGTCGTCTGAGCAAAAATCGGGGGGTTATTCTGGGAAACTGCCGAAATGCGACCGGTGTGGGTTTCACCACAACGGTCGTTGCGAGGACCGGAACCGTTGCCACAGGTGCCATAAGCTTGGGCACCAGGCAAAGGATTGCAGGGTTAATCTTCAGGGTAACCGGAACCCGCCTGCTACACCTACTCCGGCTCCTCCCGTTGCTGCTCCCCAGGGAAATCAGGGCAAACAGGGGTGCTACAATTGTGGTGAACTTGGTCACTACAAGCGTGAATGCCCCAAGTTGAAACAGGGTGAAGCTGGGAAGAATGGGTCGGGTAATGGAAACAATGGAGGCGGAGGCAGGAATGCTCGCGCCTTCGTGATCGGTTCAAGTGGTGCTCGACAGGATCCCGACACTGTTACTGGTACGTTTCCCCTCGATAATCGCTATGCTACGGTTTTATTCGATTCCGGTGCCGATAAGAGTTTCATATCTCTTGAGTTTAGTCAATTGCTTGATAGAGTACCTACACCTTTAGAGGCTAAGTACTTGATAGAATTGGCAGATGGTAAGAAAGTCGAGGCGACGCACGTCCTTAGGGAGTGTCACATTGAGTTGTCGGGTTATTCTTTCCCTATTGATCTTATGCCGGTGTCCTTGGGTAGTTTCGATGTTGTCGTGGGTATGGATTGGTTGTCGCTGTATCATGCTGAGATCGTTTGTTTTGATAAAGTCATTCGACTTCCTCTCCCCGATGGAGAAATTCTGTTGGTGCACGGTGAGAAGAGCGGGGTCCCATTGAGTATCATTTCGTGTATGAAAGCCTATAAGTACCTTCGGAAGGGGTATTCTGCCATTCTGGCACTTGTTTCGGTTTCGTCTGAAGAAGAGAAGAAGATTGAAGATATTCCTGTTGTCCGTGACTTTCCCGATGTATTTCCCGAAGACTTACCTGGTCTTCCGCCTTATCGCCAGGTCGAATTTGGTATTGAACTTGCTCCGGGTGCGGCTCCTATTGCCCGTGCCCCTTATCGTCTTGCACCTCCCGAGATGCAGGAGTTATCGAACCAGTTGCAGGAACTGTTAGAGAAGGGTTTCATTCGACCTAGTTCGTCCCCGTGGGGAGCCCCTATTCTGTTTGTCAAGAAGAAGGACGGAGGCCTACGGATGTGTATCGATTACCGGGAGTTGAATAAGGTTACCATCAAGAATCGCTATCCTCTTCCTCGCATCGATGACTTATTTGACCAGCTTCAGGGTTCTAGTTTCTATTCGAAGATCGATTTGAGGTCGGGGGTACCATCAGTTGAGGGTCCAAGAAGCTGACATTCCGAAGACCGCCTTCCGAACTCGCTATGGCCATTTCGAATTCTTGGTCATGCCTTTTGGTCTCACCAATGCACCTGCCATCTTTATGGATCTGATGAACCGTGTTTGTAAGCCTTATCTTGATAAGTTCGTGATTGTCTTCATTGATGATATTCTAGTCTATTCCAAGAACGAGGTGGACCACCAGGAACACTTACGTCTTGTTTTGGAACTCCTGAGGCGGGAACAGTTGTACGCCAAGTTTTCTAAGTGTAGCTTCTGGTTGCGTGAAGTCCAGTTCCTTGGTCATGTTGTTAATGAGAAAGGAATTCACGTTGACCCAGCTAAGATTGAAGCCATTAAAGACTGGGAAGCACCAAAGACGCCATCTGAGGTGCGGCAATTCCTAGGCCTTGCAGGTTATTACCGTCGTTTTATCGAGGGATTTTCGAAGATCGCTCAACCCCTCACCTCGCTTACCCAGAAGGACAGAAAGTTCGACTGGGGTGATTCGCAGGAGTCGTCCTTCCAGTTGTTAAAGGCTAAACTCTGTTCTGCTCCTATCTTGTCCTTGCCTGAGGGTACGGACGATTTTGTGGTTTATTGTGACGCTTCTATCCGGGGTCTTGGTTGTGTACTGATGCAGCGCGAGAAGGTCATCGCCTATGCTTCTCGTCAGCTCAAAGTTCATGAGAAAAACTACCCCACCCATGATCTGGAATTGGGTGCGGTGGTCTTTGCTCTAAAGATTTGGAGGCATTACTTGTACGGTACCAAATGCACTATTTACACCGATCACAAGAGCCTCCAGCATATCTTTGATCAGAAGGTGTTGAATATAAGACAGCGTCGCTGGGTCGAGCTTCTTAATGATTACGAGTGCGCTATCAAATACCATCCTGGCAAGGCGAATGTAGTCGCAGACGCCTTGAGCAGGAAGGAAACGGCTAAACCTCGTCGTGTTCGAGCTCTTCAGCTCACTATCCATTCCGGCTTACCTGATCGAATCCGTTCAGCGCAGCAAGAAGCTTTGAAGGAGGAAAACCTTAAGGCTGAAACCATGCATGGTGCTGATAGCCACCTTGAACTCAGATCCGATGGGTTACACTATTTCGCTGAACGTATTTGGGTTCCTTTATTTGGGGGCTTGCGGGAGCTCGTTCTTGATGAAGCTCACAAGTCCCGGTACTCTATTCACCCTGGCTCCGATAAGATGTATCAAGACCTAAAGATACTTTATTAGTGGCCGAACATGAAGGCGGACGTGGCTTCGTACGTGAGCAAGTGCTTGACCTGTGCCAAGGTCAAGGTCGAGTATCAAAAGCCATCCGGCCTTCTGCAACAGCCTGAAATCCCCGAGTGGAAGTGGGAGCGGATCACGATGGACTTTGTGACCAAACTCCCAAAATCGCCCAGTGGTTGCGACATGATCTGGGTGATTGTCGATAGGTTGACAAAGTCTGCGCACTTCCTCGCTATCAAAGAGACCGATGGTCTCGAGCGTTTGGCACGGTTATATCTCAAGGAAGTGGTCTCTCGGCACGGGGTGCCTGTCTCTATTATTTCTGATCGTGATCCTCGGTTCGCCTCTAACTTCTGGAAGTCCTTGCATAAGGCTCTGGGTACTCAGTTGGACATGAGCACAGCCTATCATCCGCAAACTGACGGTCAAAGTGAGCGGACGATCCAAACGCTAGAAGACATGCTTCGGGCATGCGTGATCGATTTTGGCAAGGGGTGGGAGAGTCATTTACCGTTGGTGGAATTCTCCTACAACAACAGCTACCATTCTAGCATCAAGGCAGCTCCGTTCGAGGCTCTTTACGGGCGGAAATGCCGGTCTCCTCTTTGCTGGGCCGAGGTGGGTGAGAGTCAACTCACCGGCCCGGAACTTGTGTACGAGACTTCCGAAAAGATCGTACAAATCCGTAACCGCATGGCAGCAGCTCGGGATCGTCAAAAGAGCTATGCCAACCGTCGTCGCAAGCCTTTGGAGTTTGAGGTTGGCGACAGGGTTTTGTTGAAGGTATCTCCGTGGAAGGGCGTTATACGTTTTGGGAAGCGGGGCAAATTGAATCCTCGGTATGTGGGACCGTTCGCAATCCTGGAACGGATTGGACCGGTAGCATACAGGCTTGATCTGCCGGCTGAGCTCAGTAATGTTCATAACGTCTTCCATGTTTCTAATTTGAAGAAGTGTTTGGCGGATGAATCTTTGGTTGTTCCTCTCGAAGAGATCAAGGTGGATGATCGTCTGCGTATCGTAGAGGAACCGGTTGAAATTCTTGACTATAAAATCCGTAGCCTTCGCCGGAGTAAAATCCGCATTGTTAAAGTCCGTTGGAACTCTGATCGTGGACCGGAGTTCACGTGGGAACGGGAAGATCAAATGAAGGCTAAGTATCCCCATTTATTTCCTAAGCGCGCGTTCGAATCAAGACATGTCTCTGCTGAAGCTGAATGAATCTCGGGTCGAGATTCCTTTCAACAGGGGGATGATGTGGCAACCGGAAAATTTTTCTTCTCTTTCGTCTCTTCCTTTTTGGCCTTGGGCAATTTTCGGGACGAAAATTCTTTCAACAGGGGGATGATGTGACACCCGGCAAACTCAGGTTAGTAACGTTGACTAAACTAGTAAGTCTACCTTAGCGAGTCATGCATATTACGTCCTTAACGGGGTCAGTCGAGTCGGTATGATGATTCTGGGAATCATCGGGAGTCGTTATGATGATCCGCGGGGTCATCGGGAGTCGGTCCATAACTATGGGTACAAGGATCGGCGATTCGTGGAATCGCCGGGTCTAATGCACACACGAGTCTCGAGTCCCGGGAATTGGTGAACGGATGTAAACGTGTTAGTTATCATGCATTATATGTTTGAAATCATTATGTGACTTATCGGTATGTGAATACGTGTTTAAATATGATAAAATAGTGTTTAACGCGCCAAAAACTCGTTCCAGCACCATAGGGGCGATTAGGAACCCCTAATCGCCTATATATGGGGCGAGTAGGGAGTATTATAGGCGATTGGGACCTAATCGCCTGATGTTCCATGCGATTAGGCTCCCAGTCGCGTGACATGCTCTGCTAATCGCATGAACAGCAGAGTCCGGGTCAAAACACCTATAAGTAGAACCCTTAACTCCCCAAACACCTCTAGAACAACCCTAGCTGCTCCCAAACCACCCACACACCTTGAAACACCTCTGGAACTCTTTTTGCTACAAAAATCACCATCTCCAAGCTTGCACACCTTTCTTTAACAAAACCCAAGGTGTGTTCTTCATCCCTAACCTTTGTAAAGTTGTTATTTTGAGTTCCCCAAAGTTCCAGACCTTGTTTTACCAAAATGTGTCTTTAAAAACCTTTCAAAAGAGTCCTAAACCAAGTCTACACCTTAATGCTTGTTATATGTGAAGTTTACATGCATATGTTGGTCTTCTTGGTGATTTTAACATGAATGTTTTCAAGATATGATTGTACTTCTGCTATGTAGAGATTATTAGGAAGGTTGTCTTAGAATTTTAGCCATTATTGTGGTGTTTTGAAGAAAATGCATATTTTGACCCATTTGTATGTTCTTGAGGATTTAGGATGATTATGGTATGATTGTTGATGCAATGTTGTTAGGATTCATACTAGGAAGATGTTAGATCAGAGGTTTGATGATTTACATGTTTGTAGAGTTTGAAATCTGATTGTTTCCATTTAAGGAAAGATAAGGTTGGTTGGTGAAACCTAGTACCTTGCCATTTTAGGAAATAATTGCATAGAACATGCTAGATCAGTGATATGTCGGGGGTTTTTGCTTGAAATGGGTTGGTAAATGATTTAGGTTTGATATTGGGTGTCGTTGCATGTTTCGGATCTGATTTGGAGGGTTAAACGCGCGAAAACCCGTTACACAGCAGCTGCAGGCGATTAGGCATCCTAATCGCCTGAGCTGGAGGCGATTATGCATACATATGGGGCGATTAGGACCCTAATCGCCTCATGCTTCATGCGATTAGGCCCCTAATCGCCTATAGGCTGATGCCTACTCGCGTGTGACCTTCCTAATCGCATGTACTGCTGTCGTGAACGCGTTTTGACACCCCGGAACACGATTTGACACCTAGGAACATGTTAGGAACCCCGGGATACACCCAATGACTTAGTAAGACGTATTCGGACCTGATTATGCGTTAAAAGGACATTATGCTAGACTAGGTGAATTATTGCGCGTGCTAAGTGTTTAATTGCATATGTTGCATGATGTCTTGTATTTATGTAACACGTGGAATGTCGGGTCACCAATGGGATGTCGAGTCTTGTCTGGCACGGTCGGTTTAACAGTTAAAGGTGTTTTCAAACGTTTATGGTTGCGGTCTGGACACTCGGGGACTAGTTAGCCTGCGGGTTATTAGTCCAATACTTATGCACAGCTTATGATAGGTCGCCGCTATTTGGGGCTATCATAACATAATTACTTAACTGTTTTCAAGAAACGCAATCCAAGGTGAGTTTCACAGCCCCACTTTTACTGTCTTGCTTTCGGGGGGAGAAACATGCTTTGTACGAACTATTTAAAGGTCATGTTATACTATGGGCACTTTATGTTACTATACGGCTTCTATGGAAAGTCCCAGGGGGAAACCATGAATGTGCTGGCACGCACAACGGGGGAAATGTGGATAGATCTATTGGGCCTCACAAGCCCCACTCGACGGCGGGGCCGGGCGGGTGCATATTGTCTCTACCTATCGGGTTACCGAGGCATCGGTAGCCCAGTCGTCTGGGCTGGTATCATCTTTTGGTTCATGTTTAGTAATGGGTTCCCAACCGTAGTAGTAAAAACACTTAACGTCTAGCTAACGTTCTTATGACATAGTATTAACGGAAATGATCTTTGTGAACTTGTGACAACACTTTTATGAAAGAAAACCTGTGAACTCACCAGCATTATATGTTGACATTTTTGGCATGTTTTCTCAGGTCGCTAAGGTAGCAGTCAATGGGCTAGGCGCACGGAGTCATGCACAGCGTCTACTATTTTGATGCATATTAAACAATGTCTTTGTAAACAATGATATGTCTTTTGGTTGTAAACAAGAATGCTTCCGCTGCTGGTTTACAGCTCAAAGCATGATATTTTGGTTTTAAATATAATTATGAATGCATGTTTGTTGTATGTTTATTGTGATCGTTGACTGAGATCCTGGTGTGTCACGCGCCTCGCGGTAAAACCCCGCACGTGGAATTTGAGGGTGTGACAGTAATAATATTCATAAAACCGCAAATAACAATGCTTGAACTAATTTATTCCACATTTTACATTAACTGCTCGGCAATTTCATCTCGTAACTGAGTCATGTATTCCCGATCCGATGCAATACCATGTGCTTCAACCTCGTCTTCAGTAGCATCAACGTGCACATGACTATTTCCTAACGACACATTGGGTTGATCGTATTAATATGGATAATATTCAATAACAAGTATCAACATGTGAGACAAATAAAACTAACATACTATGAAGAAAAAATTAGCTATTAATAATACAAAAATAAAAGGCTGGCATATGATACTAAACAATATTCTTGTTATGCTTAAATACACACAAGTTTATTTTTCGTTAATTCATTAGTAAAGAAAAATTACAATATCAAATGCTATTATATAAATTCCAAGTCTACCCAATTCAATTTTTGGTGAATATTATCCAGCCAGTAAGCAAGTTCAACCATATCCTTGATGGATTCAAGCAACGATAACAAAGCCAGATTTATTAACAACTAGGGGTGTTCAAATTCGGATAATCCGAAACTTAAAAAAAATAATTTTTTTTAATAAAAAGTAATAAAAAAACGTTCTCCTTTATGTCTAAAATGTGAACCTGTTAAAAAAAACAAAAATCGAAGTTAGATAAACGAAACTTGAACAAAAAAATGTAAAAGAAATTTACCGTTTGTTGGACGGGGGTTGTGGTGGTCGGAGACGAGATGGACGGGGGCTGTTATAGAGAAGAGAAAAGGGAGCGGCTGGTATGGATTGGAGTAGTATGGACTTAGGGTTTAGGAGGATTAGGGATTTAGGATTGTGTATTGTGTTATGTAGTGTATATAATATTATATATTTATATATATTTTTTTTAATATTCGGATTCGGATAATCCGATTATCCGAAAATTTTCAAAATCCGGATCCGAATCCGAATCCGAAATTTCGGATTATCCGATTTTCGGATATCCGAAAATCGGATTATCCAAAATTTCGGATTATCGGATTTTTCGGATTCGAATTCGAATTCGGATTTTTTTGAACACCCCTATTAACAACAGTACAAACTTAACATCAACAATATCAAACACTGAAAAAATGCAAATAAGATTAAGTACATTATAATAACTAATCTATCTATAAATAAGAATAAAAAACAAGCAAAGAGAGTTGAATTGGGTAGTAAGACACTGAAAGTAAAAAAAAACTCATCTACAACAATCAGATCTGAAAGTAAAAAAAAAAAAAAAAACTCACAAGAAAAAGAAAACACTGATTAAAAAAAACACGAATTAAAAATCCAAACACAATCATGAACAACATCTACAACACAAAAAAACTAAACAAAAAATCTGAACTAAAAACACTGATTAAAAAAACATGAATTAAATAAAAGAAAGAAAACATACCTGTAGATCGGGTGCGGCGGCTGTGGTGGCTGGAGGAGGAAGAGACGAGGACGACGAGGCAGACGGAGAGAGGAGGTGCGGCGGCTGTGTTCCGGTTCGTGCAGGGACAGAGAGGAGGAGGGAGGAGAGAGGTGCAGAGATGGAGGAGAAGGAGTTGGGGGTTGCTAGGGTTTTGAGAAGGAGGAGAGGAACAAGGGGTTGTTTTGTGTAAAGTGTTTGAGAAGAGGTGTGAAGAGAATGGGTTATGTCTGCACGAAAAAGAGCCGAGGAAGAGCTTTTCATATCTTATGTCTTCTAAAAATCAAACAAGCTGTCCGCCTCAAATGTCTGCCCGCGTCTGCGCGGCGCAGACATAAGAGGTTAGAAGCTCTTCTAACCAGAAAACAAACACCACCTTAGTCTGGCTATTGTACCTCAAATGGAACCAACGCTTTACTTCTTTAATCATAGTCTTCGATGTCGCATAACTCAAATTAGCATATCTACAAACAAAACAAAACAAAACAAACCTTGAGAAAATGAAATAGGATTTAATGGTCTTAATTCAAATTACCATATTTTGGGATCACATTAGTTCAAAATTTTTGGATTCATTCATTTGATTGATAACTGAATAAACTCAAAACTTGCAATTGTGATGAGGATAAAGTTAGTTTGATTGAAGTAAAAAACAATAACCTGAAACCTCAAGAAGAAGTTCAAATTTGCTGACCTGTAGCCTTCTCGAATGGGAACAGATGAAAAAAGCAACAACGTTCACACATTTGCTCATTTTCATCATTATATACTACTTGTTTTGTTCCACATCGATAACATAGATAGCCTTTACTAAGCTCTGTTTACTAAACACCAAATCAAGAAGTCAGTCATCTGTTAAGCAAAGTCTGTTTACCAAGGTCTGTTCCAGAGCAATAAGTCTGTTAAGGAGATCTGTCTAAAATAGTCGTTGCTTCAACATTTTGCTTCAAACAGCTATTTGAATGATTTAAACAACTTTTACTAAGCTATGTTCCATAAACATATCATCATCTATGGAACAGACCTTAGTAACAGATGTTTGTAGCAACAACTATTTGAAGCACCACAGACACTGCTCTGGAACAAACCTTAGTAAGCAGACTTTGCTTGAAACAAATGGTTGACTTCTTGATTTGGTGTTTAGTAAACAGACCTTAGTAAAGTCTGTTTACCAACTCTATAATTGGGGATTATTTGTCTTAAAAATGATATACACTATCATGATGTGGCACGACCAAATTGGGAAAAGAAACATTTAACTTAGACTTAGATGGCAGTAGTAGCATTCTTGTGAATGCTCTTACTTTCTCAGTTCCAATATTCTTGAATTCATTAATCATTATCATTGTTTTGAATGTTTTCGGTTCCCATCATCAAGTCCACAAGCTCATCTAAAAATTGACGGTCCCAAGTGACGATGGAAAATAATAATTTCTCTGTTAAAGAAGCATTTGCTAAAAATGACACCTCAGCTGGTGACAAATCTTTCAATGTCGATACGTGCACATTTTTTTAGGCGAAGATGTTAAAATGTTTCTCAAATAACACTCTGCCTAAACCATGCTTTATTCCCGATGAAAACACATCCATATTTTGGGTAATTTCTTGGTAGACCTATACAAAAATAATAAAAGAAAATGTAACTGATTACACAAAAATTGGTGAACATGTATATATGAAAATTACCTTTCACAGTTAAATGACAATATTCAACAAATTCATACTCTTTTTTTTTTTTTTTTTTTCATTAAGAGCACGGTTATTGTCAAACAACTCAGCAAGAGATATTTTGTTCTTTATAGCTTGATAAAAAGCTTGTTGCCTAGAACTCAATTTGCAATGAACGGTAATTTCAGTTTTCCCGGTTAACTAAGAAACCACATCTTTTTTAACACGCTACGAAAGGCTTCAATATGGCATGCTTATATAAATTTAATACAAAAAACAAAAAAGTAAGCCCAGAATTATGTAAAGACACCACTTATATGATTTTATAAATTGGGACTTACATACCATATGTTTCTCCAAGTTTCCTTATCTGTGCCTTGCAATATATACTCTTCTCCACTTCCCAATCTTTCATTTTTTTTTTGAACCATGACTTTCATTCAAAAAACGGACCAGCCCTTAAAAACAAGGACCGACCGACCAACCAACAATTACAACATATTCAAAGGACAAACGACCCAATCCTTCCAATGAAGGTTATCAATCCTTAACCTATGCTTATACCAAAAGAAAGACAAAGATTTAATATTAGCTACTAGATCAAAAACCTTGGACTCCTTTCGCCTAAAAATACGATCATTTCTTTCCTTCCATATGCACCAAAAAGCCACAAGATTCATTTGGATAGTAACTTATGCCGGTGTCAATGGAATCTTTGCTTAGTTGGGCATTTTCATCTCTTTCTCTTATGTGGCATGCACCGATTAAATGATTGGGTTCATGGCAATAATAACAAGATCTTGTTTCAATTATTTTCTTTATTGACTCGGCCCTTCTTTCCCTTCATGTTTTGTACTTGTTAATGTTGCCTTGAATTCTCGATTGGTAGTATGAATTTTCTTATGTTTGGGACATGTTTTCTGCAGTGAAATGTTTCTGTTTTGATTGATGGTTTCAGATGGTCTTTGTGTTTTGATTCTGCATCTGACACCAGATTTGTTGGACTAGGATCGAATATGCAAGTGAGTGAATCAATAAACAAACACAACAATGAATTGATGGCAATCAAATCTGATCGAATATATCTAGAAGGTTTCGGACAGAAACTGATACAAAGGTACACGATATGTTCAATATATACAAATGAATGGTCATGTCTAAATGACAGTTATAATCGAATAGATATGTTGGTTGGTCTTGAGTAACTGCCACCGTTTCAGAATTGGCGCCAAACATTAATCCAACATAACTGAACTTAATTGTCATGGGTGTAATAGTCCTTTCAACACTTGCAGCCTTCTGTCTTCATATTTGTTGCAGTCTTCTGATCTATTGCTTGACCCATTTGCAGCCAAAAAGACTTGATCATCTTCTATGATAAGTTAACATACTACAATCCTAGTTATATACAATCATTTACGTATGTTCTACATATTTACATACATGACATACAATCTATAAGTTTACAATCTAAATATTTGCATACAAATATAAGTTTGCATTTATATTTAACAAATTCACGTGGCAAAGACTTTTTTTTGCATATTTGTTTTTCTTATTTTATTTCCAAGATGAAATAATTCTCGTTTACTTGGAGCTTATGATTCCCTACAAAGTTCATCAGACTTGTTAAAGTAAGTTACGAGGAGCAAACAACAAGGTCCTATTATTGCTGCAAACGAATTAAACTTTCAGCGAACGGTTCATGAACCGTTTGACGGAAAGTTTGTTTGTGTTCATTCGTTTAATAAACGAACGAACATGAACAGGGGCCACATTGGTTCGTTTATGTTTGTGAACGTTCAGTAACGTGTTCGTTTATGTTCGATAGTTTAATAAGGTTTTTATATTTTTATAATTTGTCTTAATATTATTTTATTTTTATTTATTTAACCCAAATAATAAATAAATAAACATATATGTATGTGAATTTGATTTTATTATAAAGTTAATATATGTTCGTTTGTGTTTGTTGCTATTCATGAACGCTTCTTTGCGTTCATTTGTGTTCATGAACAAAATTAACAAACGAACACGAACATGATTGTTTTCTTAACAAACGAACACGAACAAAAAATCTCGTTCGGCAAGTGTTCATGAACTGTTCGTTCCGGCGGGGGAGGGGAGGGGAGGGGAGGGGAGGGGAGGAGAAGGTAGCGGCGGAGGAAGGGGGAGGTAAAGAGAACGAAAGGATGTCTGGTGAAGAAGAAGAAAAGAGAAAGAAAGAAGAAAAAAGAAGGGAGAAGAGCTGGGAAGATGTGTGAAGACATTGGTCTATGTCTGCAACAAGAAGATGTCAGGAAGACCTTTTTTAATGAAAGGTATTCCAAAAACCAAACAAGTTGTGCGTCCCAAATGTTTGCCCGGTTCTACACGACGCAGACATAAGTGGTTAGAAGCACTTCTAACAAAAAAACAAACACAACCTTACAATTGGTAAAATAAATGAGAACAACGAGAATTGATACAAAAGAAACCATATATCACAAAATATAACACAATGGATCATATAATATTACACAATACAGAGAAAAGACGCAATAAATCGCAAAAAATAACATAATAATGAAAAAAAAAGAAGATGATCTAACAAAAATTCTAAAATCTACAAGCTAAAAGTTCAAATATGAAACCTAAAATCTAATAGCGTGGAGTTCGATAAGACAATCCCAATGCCGCTAGAATAAGTTCAGCTGAAGTACGTTTAATACCCTTCCTTTAAGTGACTATGCCCTGTGGATTTGAAACTTTCTAGTATACTATTAGGGGTGTAAATGACATGCAACGGCTCGAGAGTTACTCGGGATCAGCTCGGTAAAAATCCTGAACGAGCCGAGCCTTAACGAACCCGAGCCTGAAATATGACTCGTTTAGTTATCAAGTCCGAGCTCGAGCCTTATATACAAAGCTCGTTTAGGCTCGCGAGCCTAAACGAGCCCAATCAAAAGTTATATTATTTCTTTATGTATGTAATTTTTTCCTTTGAACATGTTTAATTTTAATTAGTAATGTTAGTGAGGCGAGTTCGAGCCGAGCTTTTGCTCGTTTAAGCTATTGAGGCGAGCTCGAGCCGAGTTTTTAGGTCGTTTAAAAATTATTTTATAATTACCTCGAGCCGATCCGAGCCGAGCTCGAGCTCTTAGGATTTACTTTCGAGCCGAGCTCGAGCTTAGAATATTAGGCTCGAACCGAACTGAACCGAGCCGAGCCTCAAAAGAGCATGACGAGCCAAGCTCGAACCTAGTCAAGCTCGGGCTCGACTCGACCCATTTACACCCCTATATACTATTCATTTATTTGTTTAATTTATAATTAATAATCTAGTTATATCTGAAATAATAAAACTGAAAATTTGTTTGGCTAAATCTGAATATGAATATAAAATATACCCGAGGTCGATACGTTTTGTTAAAATGCTAAACGACGCCGTAGCACGTGAGCTCAGTGTTGAGCCAACGAGAAACTCCTCGTGGGAATCCAAAGCCTGAGACTGATAGTCCCTCAATGTTTGTAACGTGACATGCTTTCATAAATTTTAATTTTAGAAGTTCTAATCATATATTTATTAATAGGGTTATGGGATTCATACACCCTGTGACGTCACATTCTGGGGGTGTGACATCACATTTTGGGGTATGTGGCAGTCTTCTATTGGTATGTGATGTGGGCCAGGGTGTACAAATCCTAAATAGGTGGTGTATGAATCCTAATCTTGAGTCGTGATTTTATATACACACAAGTTAATTCTCCGTTGTTTCGTCTTTTTTTTTTTAACAACTAAATTTTTATCACCGATGAGATTTAAATCCTCACTACTTAAAAAGCCGTTAGTTGTTGCTTCGTCTTTTAACGTGGGAGTTACAACCAGTGATTTAGTTATTTAAAAATATCCATATTGGTCATAGTTTTTACCTGCTTAAATTACACAAACCCATCTTTGAATTGATGGCTAGATCCTTTGACCTTAATAAGAGTAACACCTTAACTGCAATGTCGTTGCTAGTTGAACCCAACCCCCTCCCAAATTAGTCATAGTATGTTAATTTGTTTTAAAAAAAAACTTCTTTATGTAAAATTTAATTATAAGAGTATTAAGTACGACATCAAGTTTCCATCAAATATATTAATATAAAGTGAAAATCACCAAAGTGACCATTAATCCAAGCCAATTATCAAAATTGCCACCTCCCATCTTTTATGAGAGTCAGCTCACGACTTCTGAGGGGCTGCAGGGGACTCTGGAGACGCAACCAAGCTGAGCCAATTAGATCACGCCATGTGTCCTCAATTCTGTTGAGCCGTTTCAGAGACGGCTTTGCGTCGCCGAGACGTCTCCTGGGTAGTGGGAGACGGCACCACCATCGACTCGGCTCCTGATACGTTTGGCTCGGCTTGAGCTGTTTAAAGCGTCTCAAGCCGTAATCGTCATCTACATTCATCTTCGCCTGAAATCCTCATCTTCAACTTGCATTTCTAAAACAGTTTTTTTTCCAAATTATTTTCAACTTGCTTCTTTGGCACAAAATCTAGACCATCAAAATCATCATAAATTGAGAGTGTTCGTTTGACATTGTCACGTGAGGAACTAAGAGTTGGACTAATATTTGAGTGGTGAAAAATGGTTAAAATGGGTTGAATCTAATTTTTTTTTCTTTTTCTTTTTTTTTTTTGTTGAAAGATCACACTTTTAGGCTTCATACACGGTTAATGAAGTCTAGAACCCGTATCCACATAGTCTACCCGAAAGAACGGTGGCGGTATTACCAATTCAGCTAACATACCCACTAGCCCTATCCTCCTACTAAGACTATATCGGAGGCAAAAAAATCAACTGGGAAACCAATCAAAATAATTCATATAGAGGGTGGGTAACGACTGTGGAAAGTTTCCCGAGAAAGGTGCTACGCCTGTAAAAAATGGTGGTGGGTGTGTTGTGGAGGGGCTTGCCCTGCCGCTTCTACGCCCCCGCCCCTGTTACTATAAGGCTACGGGTGTGGGGTAACGCCCCTGCCACATCAGCTGGTTAGCATCCTCAACACTGCCCCGCTATTGTTAAAGGGGCCACTATCAAAGCTCACCGCTAGGGAAATACAGGTGCTAACTTGAAATATAGTGGGCCCTAATGAATTTTTTGACGGTTTAAAATGCAAAAGTTATAAAATACTGAAACTTAAAATTTAAAATCTACATGTATTCATCCATCTTTTTCACACAGCTCACAATCCTGACTCTCAAAATTTTTAGTCTTACGTAATTTTTTCTTTAACTTTCTTGAGTTTTTTTTATCGAGGCGAACTCGAACACCTTGCGACCAGCTCAGCTCGTTTACACTTTACACCCCTACACAAACCAAAAAATAGAAGAAACCTAGAGAAATTAAATAAAAAAAAGGGTGGTGGTAATAAAACAAAGGGTTAGGATCAAATACACATTGAAACAAAAATAGGAAGTCGTAGGAAGGGTATCAAACAGACTCCGATTAAACTCATTTAAGCGGTATTGGAATCGCCTTATCGAACCCTACGACGTTAGTTTTTATGTCTACGTTTTTTTGGGGTTTTAGCTTGTAGTTTTTAGAATATGCGTTATATCATTGATGTCTTTTATGTACCATTGTGTCTTTTTCTTATTTTTATCATTGTGTCATTTTTTCAATTCATAGTGTCTTTTTTCAGCATTGTGTTATATTTTTTGACACTGTGTTATATTTTGTGACTCATTTTTTTCAGCATTGTGTTTTTTGTATCCTTCTTACTTTTCTTATTTTTTTGTAGCTTTGCACAATAACTAACCCATAAAACAAAGGGTTATGGGATTCATACACCATGTGACGTCACATTATGGGGGTGTGACATCACATTCTGGGGTATGTGATAGCCTGCTATTGGTATGTGACGTGGGCCAGGGTGTATGAATCCTAATTACCTAAAACAAAACACAAAAATTCAAACTGTACAGTATCACTTGCCTCCGTACAGATGCTCTGCATCCACCATCTTCCCCCCCACTCTCTACACACCTCCCAACCTCCATCTTCATTCACCACTCTTTTCTTTAACCAGCAATCATCCTCCTTCTCTTCACTCATTACCTTCAACTGCCCCCATTTTCATCCATCTAATCTAAACCCTCTTCATTAACATTAACACCTCATTCACTGTTCTTGGATCAAGCTTCTTTAGATACTTACATCTCTCTGTTTCTTGTAACCCATTTGTCACCTAACACTTTATATAATAGTCCTACACATTTTAAAAGCTTAATTTGGTAACCCTTTTGCTAAATCTTGAAGTTAAGGTTTTTGGAGCATAGAAATTGTGTTACTGAAGTGGGATTATGCTGATATTAAACCCCTTTATGTTGGTTTAGACTTTACAGATCTGTTAGATCACTTTACTATATAAAAGATTGTAACTTTATGAATATTGAATATCCCTTCTTTTTTTTTTTTAATGTTGGTAGATTCTGCATTTTAGGGTTTTAAGATTTGGGTTTTTTGTGTTTTTTTTTGTTTAAGAATGGAAGGTGTGGTTAAATCTACAAACCCATCATCTAACATATCAGAAATTGTGTCAAGATTTGCTAAAGTTTGTAAATTTAGGTCTATTGGTGTGTTTTCATCTGAAAACCCTAATGATTTAAAAGATTTGGTTGATGGGGTTGGGAAAGGGGATGCTGTTGATGCAAAGGTTGTTCCTGATGTAATGGAAGTGTGTGGTAAGAATAATAATATTAATTGGTGTGGGTATGATGAGATTTCGAAGCTTTTCGATGTAATGTCTGAGCTAAAGTTGGCATATGTTCAGCTTCAAGAAGCGCATATTCCGTATGATCCGGATAAGATTAGGATAGGTGATGAGCTTGTGTTGTTGAATCTTGATAAGTTGTGTAAGGTTAGGCGCGCGTTTAAGGAGAAGCAGTTTCAGAAGTCGAAATCGCTTTCGGCTTGTTTGACTGTTTTACGCGCTGAGATTAAGGGTCAGGAGAGATTGTTGGAAGGACTTAAGGCGAAAGCGAAGAAGAAAGACGTTGAAATAAGTTATTTGAGGAAAGAGTTTCGCGATTTAGATGGGAAGAACAAGGCGTTAGCGGAGGAAATTAAGCGTAGAGAAAGAGAAGAGATAAAGCGATTGAATTTATCGTCTGTAGACAATGTTGTTAAGGAAGTTTCAAAGAGTATTCATGATTTTGCGAAGCCGTTGATTGCTTTAATGAAGGCTGCAGGATGGGATCTAGACGAGGCTGCAAATTCTATCCAAGATTCGGTTGTGTACTCTGTTAGATCTCATAAGAAATACGCTTTCGAAGCTTATATTTCAAGGAGAATGTTCTATGGATTTTCTTTAAAATCGCATAACGTTGATGACGTTTTAAGGTTTAAAGATCCTGTTGATGTTCTAACCGAGGATCCAAACAGTAGTTTCGCTGAATTCTGCAGAACGAAGTACTTATTAATAGTTCATCCAAGAATAGAAGCTTCATTCTTCGGAAATTTGGATCAGAGGAACTTTGTAACCGGCGGAAAGCATCCAATAACGCCGTTTTATCAATTATTCGTCAAAATGGCAAGGTGGGTTTGGCTTCTTCAGGGTATCGCGGGTTCAGATCCAGAAAGTGAAATGTTTATAGTGAATCGTGGAACCGAATTCTCTGATGATTATATGGAGAGCGTTGAGGGAGCGTTAGATGAGCAACGCGGAAGGTATAAAGTTGAGCTGATGATCATGCCAGGGTTTAGAATCGGCGAAAAATTATTCAAATCTCGGGTTTATCTTTCCAAACTCTAACAATGCGACGGGCCGGGGCAGTTTGGTAATTTCTGAACCCTTTTCTTTAGGTCTTGTTATATGCACAAGTTGCATCTTTTAGTTAAATTAGTGTTGTTTATGTAGTTGTATGCTTAAAGTTAGTGTGGTATTGTTATGTAGTTAAACCTGTGAACTTGAAGCATATGACTTAAAAAAGTATTATGCTTTTATATCTTTATTGCTTGCTCATTTGGACAATGCCTACAAACCTGCATTGTGGTTGCTCTAATGCGTATTTGGCTGAAAGTTTACAGAATCTTTGGAACTTTTTTTTTTTGTCAAATGTTTTTTTTTTTTTTGAACGATCAACTAAAGTATTGCCGGGTACTCTGTACGCGGCCCCCAATGGCCGAAAGGGGTCCCAGACGGCCTCTAGTCCGTACGGACAGAGCTCTTCGGCCCACCCGTCTCCTGTTCCAGGGAAAACCCGGCCCACAAACCCACCCAAAGCCACGACGGTAGTGAACCGGTAAAACCTGGAGGGATCAGGAGTTGAACCCATGACCACAAGGGTCAAGGGTCTCTCCATCACTTCCCAACCACCTACCCCACCACAAGAGTGGGGGTATCCATCACATGCCTCCCGTGGGAATCGAACCCGGCTCCCCCAAAGAGAGAACCGACCCTTTTACCACTAATCCACATGATTAGGATTTTGTCAAATGTAATTGTGATAACTTAACCTTCTTATTCGAGTAACTTTTGACGCCTTTCGTTTGTAGATTTTGTGTTTGTGTATCAAAGTGTGAGGCGGTTATGGCAATAAGTAAACAAGATTAGGAAGGCAGGGCCGGCTTAAACGTTTTGGTGTCCTAAAGCGTATTTTATGATCCTTGCTCTTTTAAAAGCCAATTTCCTTTTCATTCATACCATAAAAGCAAACATTACGGGTATGTTTGGCAAAACTAGTTGGAGGCTAGTAGCTGGAAGCTGGTAGCTGCAAGCTTTTTAAATATATTTTGGTGTTTGACAGAGTAGCTGGAGCTTTTAATAAAATGTATAAATGACCAAAATGGTCATAATTAAAAGATTGTAAAGAAGGTTTTTATTTTATTTTTAAAATAGAATGGGTATTTGTGTCATTTACTAACTAAAAGCTTGTAGCTAGTAGAGCTTTTTCTTAAAAGCTACTACTACTAGCTTTTCACTGTAGAGTTTTTTCTCTAACCTAAAAGCTTCCAGCCCCTTCAACCAAACAACGCTTACATCAAAATAGCGGGTAGACGGACAACAAACCCTTTTGGAAAAAAAAAAAAAAGATATATCAACCTTTAACACATGAGAATATAATGACACATTTTTTATACAATTAAAGAGACGATAATTGAACCATATCAGAAAAATTCAATCGAACCTTTGCGCACAAAATCTTTTCGGACTCTATGAGCGACCAGTGTCCTCCTGAAGCCAAAGCCTTCAACTTAATCTTTCCAATCGCTTTGAACCACATATCCAAATACTACTATCAAGACAATGATTGTAGTTGCCCCCTTTGTATTTTTAAGAACCTTAATAAGTCTATAGTCTTGAATTATACCCTTAACAAATCAACTGATTAATTATTTGTTGTTTAACAAATCAATGATGTTACTTGTTTACCATCTCAAACCAATATCCCTTCCAAAAAGATTAAAACTTTACTAACCCTAACAAGTGAGAATATCAACAAAATACATTGAAAGTTGTGTCTTTTAATGGAAAATTGTTTCTTTTAATTTTTTTAACAATAAAAGTTTGAACTGCATTTTTTTTGAGGTTAATAACATATATTTTCAAAGCACGGATTTATATCAAGATGGTAAGTAAACGAGCAACAAGCTGCGCCGTCACCTCTTTCTGAAAAAGAAAAGATTTATGGACATATTTAACTACAAGAATTTTTTTTAAGAATAGCACCACCACTAAGAACGCAAGTGATATAAGGCAAGCTTGGCGTTGTAACCACTAACAACTTAGAGACTACGATTTCTATTTGGTTGTGATTTCGTTTGCCTTGATACCTTCATATTTAGAACTTTAATCGGTTATGATTTAAGTATGCGACCTTTAGTTGTTCAATATACAAACACTTCTTTTTTCCTCCCCCTTTCATTTGAGACCTGATTTTTTAAGCTTCAATCGGTTATATGTGATGTGTTAGAGATAAAATGAATAAGAGTTAGTTAAAGAAGTTAGTTAGAAGCATATTGATTGTATTGTAATAGTTGTATTCTTGATATTGTAAACTTGTAATAGTTGTAACAGACATTAACGTCTATAAATGAATAACAAAAATGGGCGGGAAGCTCACGTTTGAGCTGTTAATCCTTTCTTTCTTGATTCTCTCTTAATAATTGGTATCAGAGTGGTCGATCCTCTCGACCCTCCTACCATTCTCAACCGTCACCGGATTTCTAACTGAATTCCAACGGTCACCACCACTAACCACCATAAACCACCGTCTTCTCCATCGATTTCGAACATAATATTTCTTACTCTGTTTTCATTTCATCTATTCCTTTCAATTCTGAGCCTGGATTGATCAATTCATTCTTTGGATCGATCAATTTGCGATTTGTTCATTCCTGTTCATATTCAACCTTTGATTTTCGATTCATTTCTTTCAATTAACCATGACAACTCGAAACAGAGCCGAAGCTGATAATGAGAACATCATCGAGAAAACTCGAGAAAACTCTTGATGAACATGTAGTGACCCTTTTAAGAGTTGATGCACAATTACAAAAGAGTGATACAAACTTTTCCAACATTAACTCAATGTTGACGAAGCTAACTGAAGAAATTGCTAAGATCAATAATGGTGGTGCAATGATAACCAGTAAAAGTGTTGATCAAGGTGCCTCAGGATCAAGAACATAAAAACCTGAACAACAGAGGATTCACAGAATTGTTAAGATCGATTTCCCTAAGTTTGATGGTGAAAATGTTGATGACTGGCTGTATAAATGTGAACATTTCTTTTCCATTGATGATACTCCTGAGAAATGCAAAGTAAGATATGCAACCATTCACTTAGAAGGCAATGCTGTGAAATGGCACCAAGGTTTCATGAAAACTCAAAGGGTGCCTATTTCTGAGATATTGTGGAAAGATTATTCAGAAGCAATTGCTTCAAGATTTTTCCAGTGTTCTGTATGAAGATGCTATGGGTGTCTTGACATCCATTACTCAAGAAGGAGAGTTAGAAGACTTTTGTGTGTTGTTTGATTCCTATTTATTAAAAGTGTCCATTCCTGAGATCTATACTGTAAGCATCTTTCTCAAAGCACTTAAACCTGAAATTGGTGGCCATGTTAAGATGTTCCAGCCTACCACCATGAAACAAGCATATAACCTTGCCAAGATACAAGATGCCCCCAACAAGGCTGTGAGTATGTCCATTCCTGAAAGTTTCAACATAATAATAATAATAATAATAATAATAATAATAATAATAATAATAATAATAATAATAATAATAATAATAATAATAATAATAATAATAATAATAATAATAATAATAAAACTTACACTTCTAACTATAAACCATCTGTTAACACTAATCACCTACCCCTACTTCCTAATCAACCCCTATAAAGAAACTTCCCTTTTGTTGGTGGTGAAATCCTCAAGATATTACTGACTTGTATTTATCCTTTGATATCCTCAGGATGCTAAAGGCAGAACATGATTCAGGATGTAACTGTGTATACATCCTGAGGATGGATTAACGAATTATCTTAATGTTATGAATGCAGGTATACTTAAACAACATCAAAGACTTATGACAATGCCCCAACGGCTCTATTGACTTATTCTAAGTCAAAGAGAAGAAAATAACGTGTAGCTCAAGTCCTTGATGAAGAAGAGGTCTAAGTGTAACCGTCCAATATTAAATATAGGCGAATATCTCGGAAGGAAGTTATGTAACGGCTGGGAATTCATTCAAAAGAGAGACGTTGAGCTGAAACAGTCCTATCATAGCTGATTTTTAGGGATATCTTGTTTAATGTTTAATACTATAAATAGGGATGTGATGAACAAACTTAGGACACTTGATACACACTTCCCAACACTTGATCTCATACTTTCCATAAACTCACACACACAACGCTGAATTGTATTCATAGTAATTCGTTCATCCCATTTCCAAAGTTGTAAACATTTTCTCTATTAATATTAACAAACAAAGGTAGGGGCTTAGACTCCTCCCGAGGTTTTGTGCCGGCGATCATCATTGATCAAGGGTTTTCCTCGTACATCGAGTGTTCTTGTTTTTCTACATTTCATTTATATTCATTTGTTATACTTTTCTGCAGACAGTTACATCCTCAGGATATATCTGTCAATCCTGACCATTTTCTTTGTTATCTTGAATATAGTTGTCAATAACTGTTTCTTTGATATCTTGAACGTAACATCCTTAAGATATAACTGATTTTCAAACATAGCAAACATTTATAGCACTCTACCTCACATTTCTAAATTGGAATACAAAAGTATTTTTACTTGATAATTTTTGACCAAAACAATTTGGCACCCACTGTGGGGCAAGTGGTGCTATTTTTAACAAAAAACTTTGTTAAAAGTCATTCTTAATCAATTCATTTCAAAAATCTTGACAACTATGGCCTCAAACCCAAAATCTGTGTCTTCATCCACGCCATCCTCAACTTCTGCAAAACATGTGACATTACCACCCCCCGTGCATTTTCCAAGAGTTTTGATCATGTTGTTCGAAATTCTCCTCAAACTAATCCTAGATCTGGGATGGGCACACCTGGATCTACTCCTCCTGTTTTCGTGTCAAATGATGAACTCCTTTCCATGTTTTCAATGGTAAAGGATCAAATGAAGAAGCAGCAGGAAACTAACCAAATGTTGATGAGAAACATCCTCAAAAAAACCACTTGAAGAAGTATGGACTCCTATACAACCTAGGAATTTGGATTTCAATTCTGCCATCTCTTGGAGCAATCATCAGGGAGATTTTATACCAATGAATCCAGGATCTACTGCTCCTGAGATCACTTCGACAGTCAGGATGACAACTACCAGAGATCCAGGATGCACATTTGAACCATCTCGAGGATACAACTATGGTAACAATATGAATAGTAATACTTTTGCTAATGATTTCGGTTCCATGCAGGATACAGGTATAAGCCCTCAGTTGGCAAGAGAACTTCAAAAGATCAAAGACATGGTGTCTAGTGTACCAGGGATAGTACAACCCATCCCTGAAGTATCCTCAATATGCCACAGGGTATCTCGGTTTGCACATCTAATATGTGATGCTGAGATTCCTAAAAGATTCCAGACTCCAAGTATGAAGCTCTATGATGGATCCACATATCCTGAGGAGCATGTGGCTCAATATAGGGAAAGTATGGAGATAAATCCCATCCCTGCTAACCTTAAAGAAGCATGTTTATGTAAAGGATTTGGATCCACCCTCACTGGTCCAGCCTTAAAGTGGCTGCTAAGCGTTCCTCCTTACTCTATTACTTCATTTGCTCATTTGATTAATATGTTTAATAACCAATTTTCATGTAGCCGTACGTTTGAACATTTAACAAGTGAACTATACAGGGTAACACAGTCACAAGGATAATCATTAAGGGAGTATATTACGAAGTTTGGGAATGAAGCACTTGATATCCCTAACTTAGATGTCACAACTGCTGTGCAAGCATTCAAGATGGGACTACAGAAGGATTTACCATTCTACCAATAATTAGTGATGAATCCCTGTAGGAATCTCGATGAAGTCAGAAATAGAGCATTGAGATTCATCCGTCTTGAGGATTGTTTTGGTCAAAAATTACTTGCTAGAAATAACTTTGTTTTCCAAATTAGTAAAAGTGAGGTAGAGTGCTAGTATAGTAAAACCTCAGAGTTATTTTCAAGATGGTGACTTAAAAGAATAAATGAACAATAATAGGACAACTTTGCTCAAGATGGTAAAGGTAAATTTAAGGATGGACAGTTATATCCTAAGGATGTAACTGTCAGTCAGGAATCTGAATTGAGCAAAGATAAATGATTATAAGTATAATACAATAAAGAAACGACACTCGATGTACGAGGAAAGCCCTTGACCAGTTGTTGATTGCCAGCACAAAACCTCGGGAGGAGTCTAGGCCCCTGCCTTGTTTGTTAATATTAATAGTGAAAAGATTGTACAACTTTGGATGAATGATGGACGAGTGTTCTACGAATACAATGATAAGTGCTTTGTGTGTGTGAGTATCAGAGTATCAGGTGTTATTCAAGTGAATGTGATGTGTCCTATACTCGTCAATCATCCCCTATTTATAGTTACACGAAAGTAAAATAAGAGATCCCGTGCAATCCGCTAGTTAGTTAAGTTCCTTGAGGGCTTCAGGTGACCGTTGTAGCTGTTTCAGCTGAATATAGTCGTTGAGCAACAGTTTCCTTCTCCTTCGCCTATATTTAATGCTTGCTAGTTACAAGTTTGACTCCTTCTTTGAGCTTGGACTTTGACTTGCAAGTATAACTCTTCCATCTTTGACTGAATACCATAATATAGACGTTATAAAGAGGTTACAAGTCCATATTATAGCTCAATTGTACATGCAATCATGTCATAGAGAGATAATTTGTTAGCCCATCCTCAGGATGGGCACATGCTAATATACAGTTACATCCCGAAGTCTGTCGAGTCATTCAGCATCCTAAGGATGCTACACTAAGGATATGAGGTAAAATCATCCTGAGGATTTTCACCACCAACAATGATGACAAGAAGATTCAAGAGAGGATAGAAGCATCCTCAAAATATAACAATCCTAATCGAAAGTCCACACCCACATATGAACCATATAAGCATAAACCTTATGCTAAGAATGATAATATGTTATCGTTAATATCTTACACAGTTATAATATTTTTTAATCATAGAACTTATCTGATAATCCTGATGGTCTGTAACAGGATCATTGAAAACCACGACATCCATCTTCAGATAAGGGACCTGTCTCATATATATATAGGCTGAGAACACACGGTTCAAATCGTTATATTCTTCAACTTATAATCAAGGACCCTGCTTTTCTGTTTAATGTTGTCAAGTCTGAAAAATCTTGGAGATCAAAATTTTTTGTTGTGAAGAGGAGTTCTATTCCTTTTGGTGATGAGATTCCTCTTTCTTGGTTAAAGAGTGGTAAAGTTTTTTTTTTTTTAGGATGCTTTATGAAAAAAGAAATTTTTAGTTATCTCCTGAGGATATCATTGATATTTTGAAAATTTTTGTTTAACAGGTGCTTCATTTGCAAAGCTTGTTTCTCCCCTGGACGAAGATTATTCGAGGTGTAAAGCAGTATTTGACTTACATGTTTCTGCAAGAACCTTTGTAATAGAAGAAAGTCATACCGCTAGTCAAGCTACCGAGATGTCTGGTAATAATCTTTTAATACATCTTGAAGATGTCTTCTATGTTGGTTATTGACTAATCCCGTGTTTTGTCATTTTCAGCAAAAAAGCCTGCCTCTTTCGACTTGGACGACATTGATAGTTTGGATGTGAAGGCAACTAAGCTTACCTCGCCATCAAGTTCTAAGATGGCCAGTCCTCCTTCCGGTCTTCCTAAGTCCAGAGCTGCAACTTCCTCTAAAAAGAGGAAGACTACTACTGCTTCTGCTATTGCCCAGGAAATCACTCCTTTCGAGGATCTTAATTTTGAGGAAGTTTTGAACAAGATTTCCCAGTTCACACTCCAAGTATAATGCTATCCTGAGGATGGCATTGAAATATTTAAATTAGTTAAAATTCCTAAGATGAAACATTTACCTTTTTCCTTTCTGTGATAGGGTCATGAGTATTTGCTGAAATCTTTGGATGGAATTGCCAAAGAACTTCATGATGCCCAGTCCAAACTTAAGGATGTCCAGAAGATTGCTCATGACAGGAGCAAATATCTTGAGAAGAAGCTGGACCAAGTAGAGGCTGAACTAAAGCAGGCAAAGTCTGAGCATGCCCAAGTGGTGCTGAATCAGGAGAAGGAAATGGAGGAATACAGGAATGGGCTTATGAGATCTGCCAGCATTTCCATCTTACAGGCTAGAGTAAAAATGGCTCTCCAAGTTAGGGATCCTGGCTTCAAGCAAGAGGATTGGGATGTCGAAGCTGGGAAGGAAAAAATCAAGAGCCTTGGTGGAAAAGAGGTGGTCTATGAGCCTGTTCCTATTGCACATCCTGAAGATGCACCGAAGGATCCTGAGGATGCTGGTGTGAAGGAGGCAAAGGCTAAGGTGGCAGCGGTGGTGAAAGATCTTCAAGTGGGCGATGAAGGATATATTGGCTAGGCCAGAGCCCACTTTTTTAAGTCTTTTATGGTCGTGATTATGGTAGCCTATGGTTGAAACAATTTCGAACAATTGTATTTTGGCATGTAATAGTTTAGAACATCGTAAGGTTTGGGGTGGAGGGATCTTGGTTTCAAGACGAAGCCCCAAATCTTCTTCTTACCTGGACCATAAATGCTGACCCCTGGTGGATGGGTCCTGGTTTTGGATGAAGCTAGGGGTTGGCATCAAATTTTTGCTATAATATATAAATAATATGGTAATTGCTTTTGAGGCTACATCCTTGTTTTCCTTTCTTGATTCTTTTGATATCCTGCAAGTATTACCAAGTATTATGTATAAAGGAATAATACAAATGTTACCTTTGTCTTCTTTTATCAATTAATCTTAAAAGGGCGATGAAGTTATTTTTGACATCTTAAGGATGTCCCTAGTTCTTCTTCTTTTATCATCCTCAGGATGGTCTCTTTCATTCTGAGGATGTCCCCAGCATAATATCTTCAAGATAGACTTTGAGTTTTTATCCTTTAGAAAGGATTAATAAACTTTAACAATAACATGTATTGAGGCAAACATTGTTATTATACTGGCGACTAGGCCTCAAATAAACTGGGGTCAAGCCCATGTGTAATCTTTAGGATAATCAAAACGTAGTATCTTAAGGATAACTGGCGACAAGGCCCTTTATATCATCTTAGGAATAACTGGCGACAAGGCCACTGGCGACTAGGCCAAATTTGAGAAAGAGACATTGAAAAATGTCTAAACCTTAAGGATTCAATGTATATTCCAAAAAGGATGAAATTGCCAGCCACTTTTACATGGACTGGTCCCATCATCCTGAAAATATACATGAATAACGTGCGCTCCAGGCGGGGTTGCTAACCCAATGTGAAAGGTGAAAACCTTTAAACCTTAAGAAGGTGTCAGACACCTTAACGTAGGAGAGGGTGGCCAACCCCCTAGTCTTCAAAGTTTTCCATCTTCAGGATGGAACTGCAAAATTCTCAGGATGGACTATTTCTAGCCCATGTTTAGTATAAATAAAGATAATTGAAATAAGTTAAGAGTAGATACCTGTATATGGAGATGATTCATCTCTGTCAACCTTCACCTTCATCCTACCAGTAATCCGAACCATGGTTTCTCTTCCAGAGAGACCAGTCACATGAATCCTTATGTATGGTAGTATTTTAAGTGGATTGCATTCCAAGATCTTGGTAGAATTTCTCCTTCCATTGTTGATAACCAATATGCTCCTTTACCGGCCTCGGAATCGATTAGATATTGTCACACCACGCCTATGGCGGAAACACGTGGCGCGATGGTTCAAGAGGATTAAGCCAAGATTAATGCAAACCACAATAATAATTAAACAAACGGGCATTTATTCAACGCCGATAATTATGTCAAATTATTCGTACATAATCTTAAATTGTTTTTGAAATAAATAAGGAGGCTCCTCCCTATATCCCGAAGTCCATGGGATAGAGAGATGAGACCCCTTCATGACATTCCAACGCCCGACTTGGAGATTCCCCCGACCCTGCTTGCCATGCTAACCTTCCTCAGTCAATTACCTGAAAGATATGTTTGAAAATCGTCAATATATAAATATTGGTGAGTTCACAGGTTTTGATTTAATAAAACTTTATTAAGTGGGGATATCCTTGTTATGACACTTATAGGAGTTGCAAAGTCCTACAATTTACTTGAGCCTATAACCAAACCAAGACAATTAACAATGCCCCCGCCCCAAGTCGTTACTCGGTATTCCTACGACTTGATTTCAGAATACGTGCACCCCAGGCATACGCCGATGCATAATCGACGCTATCGATTAGGGGTGGGCCTTGTCAGGCACCAATAGTACTATCCAAATATTCCTTTGGTTTCTCTTTCCCGAATTAATGATTATAGTGGGGAGGTCTCAACCCCGAGTGACGATCTTAACTCAAGTATCCAACCCGTCATACAAATCCCAACATATCTTTCCCCCGTAAAAACTTTAAATAGTTTAGAAATGGGGCCGTGAGACTCACCTGTAACTGTGCTCGGCTCAAAGAAGAAAATAGTAAAGTTTGTGATCCCGCACCTACAAATGTTCTAGGCGTATAAGTCACTACACCTATGGTGTATGTGCCTTGGCAAGTTGTACACCCAACTTCCCGACCACGTCCTTATCCCAATTCCCGTTTAATAGTTTCGTATCCTAGGTTTAATGGCGATGGATTACCCTTTCCTTACAGGTCATATATTATTCTTATTAATATTCTTTGTGACTTGTACACTATTATTCTCGACACGATTCTACCCAACGTATAATTATTTTCCCATTTAAATAATTATACTTAGGATCGTTTCGCTCGATATAATGTGATTTCTTATTATCCGACCCGACTTACTTTGCCACATATTTATTTTCCCATTCAAATAAATATGCTAAGTTCTTGTCGTTTGGTAACATATTCTTAACGCCCGACTAAACTCACCACACCGTATATTTATTTTCCCATTTAAATAAATGTACTAGGATCTTGTCGGTCACTCACACGTTCGCAGGTATATTTCACCTACTCGTCTCGGTTTTCCTTCTCGCATATCTATTTTCCCATTCAAATAGATATACTAGAATTTCGTCGAAAACGAGCATATGTACCTATACCATCGCGTGGATACTACTTGTTAAGTTCATGTGTCGTTTAGCGTTTTTAACTCGTTACGTTGTGTTTTCCTTTCCCCACGAATATTCTTTCTACACTTAGGAAAGTGTTTCGCACGTTTCACCCTTGTTATATATATTTTATTTCCTTAAAATATATATGTATATTTTTATCTTGTCGTAATGACATTTTTCTCATATGTCCGTTTACGTTAGCTCATGTAACTAAGTTCGTTAGTTAGCGTTTCATATTTGTTTCCATTGCGCGTTCTTATGGAAAATATACTTTGTATGATTAGCCCAACTTGTCCAACTTGTAATCCAAAAATGTTTATATTCCCATTTATATAAAAGTATCCATTTTTGTACAAGTTTTTCAAGTTTTAACCTTTGTTCAACATTTTTATAAAAATCTTTATAAAAATCCTTATGTTAATACAAGTCCATATTTTTATAACTTCCACTTTTATAAAAATACACTTTTTATACAAAATACCCAAGTATGTTACTAGTATTTTACCAAATCAGCCTTGGAAAATTATTACTTATACTTTTGACACCAAACTTTCCATTATTGCATTTTTGGACTAATAGTTTCTAAAATATTCATTTTAGTCCTCTAACTTTCAAAGTTACAACATTAGCCCCTTAACTTTCAAATGTTGCATTTTTCTACTCTAACTTCCAAAGTTAGCGTTTTTCACCCAAATTAGTGGACTTTGAAGACCCATTTTCTTAATGCTTAGTTGTTTTTATTTCATTTCACTTTTAACGATCTTATAATCCATCCTAGATGCCATTAACATGTTTGTTCCATACTTTTATCCAAAATATCAATCTTTCACTTATTCAAGTGAAGGGACTTTGAATATGGAACTTTTTCATCTATGGTTATTTAACCCATTTTAATCCATTTTTGTCATTAACATATCATCCTATGATGATTAAAATCATCTTCCATCTCATTCAAGTCCTTCTCATTAATCATACCCAAATCATCATCTTTCTCAAGTGTATGTGCATTTCATCATATTTTCTCCAAATACTACATTTATTAATATAAATCCAAGATTCATTTAAGTTATTATTATTCTTCCATTTTTATTCTAACAAAACACATTAACTTTATAAAATCCATTTTATTACCCATTAATGTACAACTTGCTTTCAATAGCACAAAACATGAACATTTAAGAATAAAAACAATGTAATACTTACTACTAGCTCAAGGCTAGGGAAGACAAAAACCTTGGATTTGGGTGAGGTTTAATGTGTTCTTCCAATGGGTTAAGCTCCAAGCTCTTGAACACACAAAGGGGGTTTTGAAGGATGATGATCTAGAGATGATTTGGAAGTATAAAAATTGAAAGAGAATTGTTAAGGTAGAGGTGCAAACTTACGGCCAAGAGGAAGAAGAAAGAAAGAGATTTTGTGATTTTGTTTAAGTGCTCTCAAGTGGGTTATAATCTCACCTTCAAATCTTCCAAGATTATGCAATCTTGCTTGGATTGGATGGAAAGATTATGGAAGATATTATGTAAGATTACAAACAAAATCAATGGGAGATTATAGAGGGTGTTTGGAGCCGTGAGTTAGAGAGAGAGAGTGAAGGATTTGGTGAATTTTCTTACCCAATGTAATCTCATGCAACCTTATGATTAGTTTCTTAATAATTGGGTTATTAAGAAGATGAAGAGGTTAATGAGAAAATTAAAAGATATTACTCATTTGAGTGGGCCATGGCCGGCCCCCCAAGAGGTATGGGTGAGGTCCACTTTGCTAAATATCATCTAATATTATGTTTAAGTTAATCTCGTTCGGGTACCGTCCGGGTATTCTTGGGTTTTTAACCGTGTGTCACCCGAATATTAAAATACCATTAATATTCCTTAAATTTTGCCCAGTTAAATTACTGATAATTTATTTCGGCTTTTGCCGGGTGAAATTACGTGCTACGCGCGTATCGGGTGCGGTACGCGCACTTTATTCGTTACCGGGAGATTTGTACAATAAGCTTTCACGTATGGCTTTGGGTTTCCAAAACTCATTATATTTTGTGAAAATATTATTTATTTTGTATTCCGGGTGTCCGTAGTTCGTTTCGCTTATTTAATTCTTACCGGGTAATCGCCAGTGTCCATACCGGATAGATTTGCTTGCGCATGATCCTATCATGCTTTGCTATTAAACTTATGCATTCCTATGCATTATTTGGGAACTTCCATCTTTCTAAGGCCTCAGTTAAACAGTCAGCACATAATTACGTTTAATTACGTTAATTGCGTTTAATTAATTAGTACGGAATTACCTTAATTTTGCCGGTTGTTACAGATATGGTCCTTCCCATTTAGGAGCCAACTTACCATCACTTGGCTTAGTGGTGTTTTGGAAGGCTTTCCTTAGTACCAAGTCTCCCTGTTGAATTCTTCTTATCCTTATGTTTTTGTTGTACGCTTTAGCAATTCTTTGTTGATAGGCTGCCATCCTTAACTTAGCAGCATCCCTGAGTTCATCCACAGTCTCCAAATCTTGTAGTAATGCTTCCGAGTTAGTTGTTGCATCCTGAAGATGTCTTTTGGCTGTAGGCATGACCACCTCTGTTGGCAGCATTGCTTATGTTCCAAAGACCAAGGAGAAAGGTGTTTGACCTGTAGCATTCTTGGAGGTAGTTCTATCAGCCCAAAGTACAAATGGAAGTTTTTCTGCCCATTTCCCTTTCTTTTCTCCAAGCTTCTTCTTCAAATTGTTGACAATGATCTTATTTGAGGATGGACAGGTGTTTAGGTTATCATCTTGATACCCCAACTCTCACAAAAGTCGGTCGTCCTTTTGCTAATGAACTGAGAACCGTTGTCACAAATGATTTCAGCTGGCACTCCAAATCTTGTTAGGATGTTCCTCTTGATGAATGACACCACTTCTTTATCTCTGACTTTTACGAATGCTTCAGCTTCGATCCATTTCGAGAAGTAATCGGTCATTACTAACATGAATACCTTTCCGCCAGGAGCTTTGGGTAGTTTTCCTACTATATCCATTCCCCATTTCATGAAGGGCCATGGTGAGATAATAGGGTGTAAAGGTTTAGCAGGCCGATGAAGGATGTTGCTATGTCTTTGACATGAATTACACTTTTGGGAATATGACATGGCATCCTTCTTCATGGTTGGCCAATAGTATCCTGTCCTTAGTGTCTTCGAATAAAGAGATCTTCCTCCTGTGTGGTTTCCACAATCTCCTTCATGGATGTCCTTAAGAACTTCATTTGCTTCTTCCTTGTTGAGACACCTCAAATATGGACCTGCAAGGGATTTTCTATACAAAATATTGTCTATAATAGTAAATTTCGATACCTTCATCCTGAAAGCTTTTGCATTTTCTCCATCAGGGATGGCATCTTCTTGTAAATATTTTATTAAAGGAGTCATCCAGGATGAATCGTCTTGAACCTAAGTAGTTAGAATAGTGTAATCCTCAGGATGCACTGTCTTACCTTTAGGTTGTTCAGTGTTATCATCAGGATGTGCTTTGCCATCCTTAGGATGCCACTCTTCAATTGCTGGCTTCAGGATGTGGATAATAGGAATCTTGGATCCTTCAGGTAAATTTAAAGAGGATCCTAGATTTGCCAAAGCATCAGCTTCAACATTTTTTTCCCTAGGTACCTGTGTTAGTGTGAATTCTACAAAAGAAGTTGATACTTTTTTTTAACTATTTCAAGATAAATAACTAACTTTTGACCTTTTACTGCATAAGATCCATTAAAATGGTTAGTAATCAATAAGGAATCAACAAATACTTGTAAATTTGAAGGTGCATATCCTTAGCAAGTTGTAAACCAGCAATGAGAGCTTCATACTCTGCCTCATTATTGGTTGTTTGAAATGCACATCTAATAGTGGGGTATTATGTCCCCTTGTGACGATTTTAGTAGTAATCCTAACCCTGTACCTCTTGCATTTGAAGCGCCATCAGTGTATAAAGTCCATTTTCCTAAATTTTCATTTAATTGTTGAACTTCAGATTCTACTTCACTTATTATGTCACTACTGAAATCAGCCACACAAT
The DNA here is from genome assembly GCA_028751855.1 of Ambrosia trifida. NCBI lineage: Eukaryota > Viridiplantae > Streptophyta > Magnoliopsida > Asterales > Asteraceae > Ambrosia > Ambrosia trifida. The sequence goes on from CM054127.1 coordinate 26,583,060, forward strand.
CTGCTAGAGCCTGTGATTTGATTACATTTCTAGGTTCATATACCAAGTCAAAGGCACTCAATTTTATTGACCATTTTGCCATTCTTCCTGACATTTTTGGTTTCTAAGTACATTTTTAATAGGGTAATTAGTTTGAACATGTATCCTATGTGTTTCAAAATAATGCCTTAACTTGGTAGATGCCATTATCAAAGCTAAAATGAGTTTTTCAAGATGTGAATACCTGGTTTCAGCATCTAATAGAGTTTTACTTACGTAGGAGTGGAGCTGTTGCAAGATACTCCTTCAGCTTCTTCAATGCATCTTCATGCTTCTGTCCCTAGTCAAATTTGTTGTTCTTTTTTAGGATATCATAGAACTCCTTGCATTTTTCTGAGGACTTTGAGATGAATCTGTTCAGAGCTGCTATCCTGCCAGTCAGTCTTTATATATCCTTGACATTTGTTGGGGATTTGAGGTCAAGGATGGCCTTTATTTGTTCAGGACTAGCCTCTATCCCTCTTTTAGTTACTAAGTATCCAAGAAACTTCCCAGCACAAACTCCAAAATGACATTTGGCTGGATTTAACTTCATATTGTAAGCATCCAGGATGTCAAATGCTTCTTTGAGATCCTGAAGATGGTTCTCTGCATTCTTGGATTTAACCACCATGTCGTCGATGTATACCTCCATTGTGTCCCTAATATTTTCCTTAAACATCATATTCACTAGTCTTTGGTACGTTGCACCTACATTTTTTAGTCCAAATGCCATAGCTATATAACAATAAATACCCGATGGGGTCATGAATGCAGTATCCTCTTGGTCGTTTGGTTCCATTTGGATTTGTTGAAATCCTGAGGATGCGTCCATGAATGTTAACATCTCATGGCCTGCTGTGGCATCCACCATCGAGTCTATAGTGGAAATGGGTCTTTAGGACAAGCTTTGTTGAGGTCTGTGTAGTCCACACATACTCTCCACTTCCCATTTTTCTTCTGTACCACCACCACGTTTGCCAGCCATCTTGGGAATTTGATTTCTCTTATCATCTTGGATTTTAGTAGTCTGTCCACCTCTTCTTGTACGATGGCATTCCTTTCAGGTGCAAACTTCCTTCGTTTCTGCTGGATAGGCTTGAAACTTTTGTCAATCCCAAGCTTATGAGTGATGACATCCTTAGAGATGCCAGTCATATCTTCATGCTTCCATGCAAATGTCGACATCCTGCACTTTAAAAACGAAATCAGAGATTGTTCAATGTCATTAGGAATATTCTTACCAATCTGCACAGTGATATCCTTGTTATTGTCATCGAGGCAAACAGCCTTTACATCCTGGTCAGGATGTGCTTTGACATCCTGAGGATGGCACTGTGCATCCTTCTGTAATTGCTATGCTTGTCTTGACGAAGCCTTTATCGATGTCGTATAGCAATCCTTGGCTTCTTTTTGATCACTGTTTACTTTGACGATTCCCCATGGCGTTGGTAGCTTCACACATTGGTGATATGTTGAAGGAACTGCCTTCATGTCATGTATCCAAGGTCTTCCCAGGATTACATTATAGCAGGATAAAGAATCTATGACGCAAAATTTTTGGATATAGTTTACCCGTTCTACATATACTGGTAGTTTGATATCACTTACTGTGCTTTTGGTTTCTCCACTGAAACCAACCAAGACCGATGATCTGGAAACTATTTCAGTCTCCGGGATGTTCATCCTCTTGAGAGCTTCTAGCTGGATTATGTTAACCGAACTCCCATCATCTACAAGTATCCTGCGAACAAAATGATTAGCAATGTATAAAGTTATAACTAAACCATCATGGTGAGGGTCAATGATATTTTCTCGATCTTCTTCTTCAAAGCTTATCATTTTTGAAGTTGTTAGGATGGTAGTCTTTGTGGGTCTTTCTCCTTTTTCTGATTTCGTCTCTCTTGCATGCCTTTTAGCAGCTGAGTAAGATGTTCCACAAATTTCTGAACCACCTGAAATGAAGTTAATTACGCCAGCATCCTTAGGAGGTGATGCAGCTCTTTCTGGGATGCTAGTGCCATCCTGAATCTTCGGCTTCTTTTTGCCTAGGAGATCTTTTAGATGACCCTTGCTCAGAAGGTATGCTATTTCCTTTCTCAAGGAAATGCAATCTTCAGTGATGTAGCCAAAATCTTCGTGGAAGGCACACCATTTGGATTTATCCTTCCATCCTGACTTGTTATCCTTTCTTGGCCACCTTGCCTTGTCCCCTAGATCCTTCATGGCATACATTAATCCTGTTACATCCATAGAAAAACAGTAATCTGCTAATTTAGGACAGTCATCCTCAACCACATTGACCTTTTTATTATCAGGTCTAGCATATGGCTTATGCTTATAAGGTTCATATGTGGGAGTAGACTTTCGATTAGGATGGTTGTATCTTGAGGATGCTTCTATCCTCTCTTGTATCTTCTTATCATCCTCAAGTCGGATGAACCTTAGAGCCCTGTTCCTGACTTCATCCAAATTCCTGCAAGGATTCATCACCAATTCTTGATAGAAAGGTGAATCTCTTTGCAGGCCCATCTTGAATGCTTGCACTGCTGTTATGACATCCAAGTTAGGACCTACAAGAGATTTTTTATACAAAATGTTGTCTATAATAATAAACTTTGTTACCTTCTTCCTGAAAGCTTTTGCATTTTCTCCTTCTAGGATGACATCTTCATGTAAATATTTTATTATAGGAGTCATCCAAGATGAGCTGTCTTGAACCTGAGTAGTTAAAACAATGTTATCCTCAGGATGCACCGTTTTATCTTCATGATGTTCAGTGATATCCTTGGGATGTGCTTCATTATCCTCAGGATGTCACTCTTCAATTGCTGGTTTCAGGATGTGGATAATGGGAATCTTAGATCCTTCAGGTAGATTTAAGGAGGATCCCAGATTTGCCAAAGCATCAGCCTCAACATTTTCTTCTCTAGGTACCTGTGTTAGTGAAAATTCTACAAAAGAAGTTGATAACTTTTTAACTTTTTCGAGATAAAAAGCTAATTTTTGACCCTTTACTGCATAAGATCCATTAAAATGATTAGCAATCAACAAAGAATCAACAAACACTTCTACATTAATAATATTCATGTCTTTAGCAATTTGCAAACCAGCAATGAGAGCTTCATATTTTGCCTCATTATTGGTTGTCTGAAATGCACTTCTAATTGTATGGGGTATTTTGTCCCCTTGTGGCGATTTTAGTAGAATCCCTAAACCTATTCCTTTTGCATTTGAAGCACCATCAGTATCTAAAATCCATTTTCCTAAGTTTTCTTTTAATTGTTGTACTTCAGATTCTACTTCACTCAGGATGTCACTACTGAAATCAGCCACAAAATCTGCTAGAGCCTGAGATTTGATTGCATTTCTAGGCTCATATACTAAATCAAAGGCAGTTAACTTCACTGGCCACTTAGCCATTCTTCCTGACTTTTCTGGTTTTCTAAGTACATTTTTAATGGGATAGTTAGTTTGTACGTGTATCCTATGTGTTTCAAAGTAATGCCTTAATTTAGTAGATGCCATTATCAAAGCTAAAACAAGTTTTTCGAGATGAGAATACCTGGTCTCAGCATCTAGTAGAGTTTTACTTACATAGTAAACAGGATGCTGTTCTCCCTCGAAATCTCTTACCAATACTGCACTTATAGCATTCCCAGAAACTACAAGTTATAGCTTCAGAGGTTCTCCATCCTCAGGTTTCATCAATGTTTTGGTCAAAAATTACTTAGTAGAAATAATTCTGTATTCCAAATTAGAATTTTTGAGGTAGAGTGCTAAAGATGTGATTCGTGTATTGCAACTAATTAAATTCTGAGAATGTTCGGTCAGGATGCAAAAAAGAAACAAATAAAAGACAACTATGCCCGGGATGGCTTAGGCTTGCTTTGGGATGGACAGTTTTATCTTTGGGATGGAACTGTTTGTAATGAGAAAAAATAGAAGTGAAACACGAAGAACGACACACGATCTATGAGGAAAGCCCTTGATCAATTGTAGATCGTCGGCATAAAACCTCGGGAGGAGACTAGGCCCCTGCCTTGTTTGTTAATATTAATTTGGTAAAACGATACAACTTTGGATGAGTAAATGGACGAGTGTACTAAGATTACAATGATTGTGTGAGTGTTACTAATTAGCTAAGTGTATGTGTGTAACAATTGTGTAAACAATGTGTCCTATACTCGTCCAATACTCCCCTTTATAGAGTACATGAAATAAACAATGAATCCCATAATATCCGTTATGTAGTTAAGCTCCTTCAATGTCGGTTGGGACTGTTTCAGGTGAACGTTGGAGGTGTTTTAACAGAATTGAGTCGTTGGACAACGGTTTCTTCTCAGCTTAGTGATTGTTTCAGCTGTTTCCTCTTTTGTAACCGATATTAAATGTATATCGGTTACATCCTTGAATTCTTCTTCAAGCTTAGACCTTGGCTTGTAACCTCCTCCATACTTAACTCCTTTGATCGGGTAAATACAATATAGACGTTAGAAAATTATTTCAAGTCCATATTATAATTTAGTTGTACCTGCAATCATGTCATATAAATATAGTTCGTTAGTATATCTTCAGGGTGTGCACATGCTGAAATATAGTTATATCCTGAAATCAGTTGAGCCCTTCAGCATCCCGAGGATGGTGCATTAGGGATGTGAGGTAAAATAATCCTGAGGATTTTCACCACCAACAATTGTCCCCAAAAAATATGTTACCGTTAATATCTTTCAAGGTTAATATATTTTTTAATCCATAATATCTAATATCTTATCTGATGACTGATGGGACGTCTCGTCAGGATAGCAACGGCTATTTCTTCGGCGGTATTTATGTGATGACCGTTATATGAGATCATCTTCTGCCCTCTATATCTAGAGCATATCTCCTCCTTTATAATCATTCTTGATATTTCTTAGAAGGTAATTTTTACTTTATCTTGCTCATATTTTTTCTTTCACCTACAAAATATTAGTAATATTCCGAAGATGGCTAAAAGATCTACAAGAGCTTCGGGGAATATAGGAACTTCAAGTGACTTCATTCCCCAAAATCTCTTAAGCCATCCTGAACAAGAGACCTGTTATTTCGATGATAAGGACATTCAAGCCCTAAAGAACTCACAAATCTTTCCGAGTTCTGCTGAGTTTCGTCCTTATGACCCTCATGCAAGATCTGGTTTTGCATCTCCTACTTGGGTCTGTTTTCTGCACTTACCATTCTCTCTAGGGTTAAGGTATCCTTTTTCCTCGTTCATCAAAGATTTCTTTGATGTGACAGGGATGGCTTATTCCCAAGCCATGCCTGAACTCTGGAAGATATTAATGGTTTGTAGCAGGATCGTCAAAAATCATGCTGTCAATCTTCAAGTGGGGGACCTGTCTCATGTTTATAAGTTAAGGACGCATGGTTCTCAGCGTTTTGTCCTTCAACTTATTGAAAAGGATCCACCCTTTTTGTATAATGTGGTCAAGTCTGAGAAAAACTGGAAAACGAAGTTTTTCTTTGTAAAGAGAAGCTCTATTCCTTATGGGGATGAGATTCCTCTTTATTGGTTAAAAAGTGGTAAAATTTTTCTAAAGTCTTTATGAAAAATTTTCAGTTGCATTCCGAGGATGTTAACATCCTGAAACTTTTTGCTTAACAGGTGCTTCGTTTGCCAAGTTTGCTACTCCATTGAATGAAGGTTTTCTGAGGTGCAAGGCTGTCTACGATTTACCTATTTCAACAAAAACTTTTGAAGTAGAAGGAAATAACGCCGCTAACCAAACTTCTGAGATGTCTGGTAAATATCCTCATATAGCGTCCTAAGAATATTTTTTATTTCTTCTAATAATTTACCTTGTCTTTTGCCATTTCTTTAGCAAAAAAGCCTGCTTCTTTCGATTTGGATGACATTGACAGCTTAGATGTCAAGGCAATCAAAGTTACTTCAGCATCTCTATCTAGCTCTAAGATGGCTAGTCCTTCTGCCAACCTTCCCAAGTCCAGGGCTGCTGGTGCCTCGAAGAAGAGGAAAGTTAGTGCTGCGGCCACCATTGCTCAGGAGACCACCCCTTTTGAAGGGTCAAGGGTTGATGATATCTTGAACAAAATCTCTCAGTTCGTTCTCTAGGTATGGTCCTATGCTGGGGATGGCATTGAAACGTTAGTGGTAAAAATAATTTCTAATGCGAAATACTTACTTCTCTTTTGTCCTCTGCCAGGGCCATGAACATTTGTTGAAATCTGTGGATGCTCTTGCCAAAGATCTTCATGATGCTCAAACTAAAATTGAGGATGTTTAGAAGATTGCTCATGATTAGGGCAAATATCTTGAGGGCAAGTTGGCAGAGACGGAGAGCGAACTGAAGCGGGTGAAGGCGGAGCATGCTCATGCAATGTTGGATCAGGAGAAGGAGATGGAGATGGAAGAATATAGGAATGAACTGATGAAATCTGCTAGCATCTCTGTTTTACAGGCTAGGTTGAAGATGGCTTTCTAGTCTAGGATCCCTGGTTTCAAGCAAGAGGACTGGGATGTCAATGCTTGGAGGGAGAAGGTTAAGAGCCTAGGTGGAAAGGACGTAGATTTCAAGCCTGTTCATGTTGCTGATCCTGAGGATGCACCGAAGGATCCTGAGGATGCTGGGGTAGAAGAAGCAGAGACTAAAGTGGCAGCAGTGATGGGAGATCTTCAAGTGGGCGATGAAGGATATGAAGACTAGGCTGGAGCCCACTTTTTAAATCTTTTTGTGGTAGTGAAAATGGTAGTCTATAGTTGAACAATCTCAAACAATTTCTCTTTGGTATGTAATAACTTAGGATACTATAAGGTTTGGGGTGGAGGGATCTTGGTTTCAAGACGAAGCCCCAAATCTGTTATTGACCTAGACCTTAGATGTTGACCCCTGGTGGATGGGTCCTGGTTTTGGATGAAGCCAGGGGTTGACATCAGATTTTGACTATGATGCCTTAATAATATATGGTAACAATCTTTTGACGCTACCATCTTTGTGTTCTTTATTTCCTCTGACATTCTGCAAACATCAACAAACACTTAGGGTGTAAAGAAATGATAAAAAATAATACCTTTTGTATCTGATCATGACACATTTTTCATAAGTCCTTCTCATTGTCAGGATAGTCTTCATTATCCCGAGGATGTCCCCAGTTTATTCTTCATCCTTGGGATGGTCTTGCATCCTGAGGATGTCCCCAGTGTAATATCCTTAAGACAGACTATGGGATTTTTTTCTTTTTCAAGGAAAGTTTAACAATAACCTGTATAAAGGCAAACATTGTTATTTATACTGGCGACTAGGCCTTCAAGTGAACTGGAGTCAAGACCTTTTAGAACAACTCGGTGAAAAACCAACATGTAACATCTTGATAATATCTGGCGACAAGGCCCTGAGGAATAACTGGCGACAAGGCCCTAATGAATAACTGGCGACAAGGCCCTTAGGAATAACGAGCGACAAGGCCCTTAGGAATAACTGGTGACAAGGCCCTGGTGACTAGACCAAATACGTAAGAGGCATTGAAAAATGTCTAAACCTTAAGAGCTCCATCGTATATCTCAAAGATAATAAAATTGTCAGCCACTTTTACAAGGACTAGTCCCACCATCTCGAGAATATACATGGGCATCGTGCGCTCCAGGCGAGGGTTGCTAACCCAATGAGAAAGGTGAAAACCTTTAAACCTTAGGAAGGTGTCAGACACCTTAACAGAGGAGAGGGTGGCCAACCCCCTAGACTTCTAAACATTCCATCTTCAGGATGGTACTGCAAAATTCTCAGGATGGACTATTTCTATTCCATGTTTAGTGAAAATATAATTGATCGAAATAAATTAAGGATAAGTACTTACATATGGAGATGATTCATCTCTATCAGCCTTCACCTTCATCCCACCTGTGATTCGGAGCATGGTTTCTCTTTCAGAAAGATCAGTCACATGCATCCCTAGGCATGGTAATATTTTAGGTGAATAGCATTCCAAGCTCTTGGTAGAATCTGTCCTTCCATTGTTGATAACCAATATGCTCCTTTACCAGCTTCAGAGTTGATCAAATATGGGCCTTCCCATTTGGGAGCTAGCCTACCATCGCTTGGTTTTGTTGGGTTTTGGAAGGCTTTTCTTAATACCAAGTCTCCTTCTTGAAATCTTCTTATCCTGATATTCTTGTTGTAAGCTTTAGCAATCCTTTGTTGATATGTTGCCATTCTTACTTTAGCAGCGTCCCTGAGTTCATCCACGGTTTCCATGTCCTGTAGTAATGCTTCGGAATTGGTAGTTGCATCCTGAAGATGTTTCCTTGCTGTAGGCATGACCATCTCTGTAGGCAGCATTGCTTCTGTTCCAAAGACCAAGGAGAAGGGTGTCTGACCAGTAGCATTATTAGAAGTAGTCCTGTCAGCACAGAGTACAAATGGAAGTTCTTCTGCCCATTTCCCTTTTTGTTCCCCAAGTTTCTTCTTCAAATTGTTAACGCTGATTTTGTTTGAAGATTCTGCTTGTCCATTAGCTTGAGGATGGACTGGTGTTGAAGTCACCATCTTGATCCCCCAACTCTCACAAAAGTCAGTTGTTCTTTTGCTAATTAATTAAGAACCATTGTCACAAATAATCTCAGATGGCACTCCAAATCTTGTTAGGATATTTCTTTTGATGAAAGAGACCACTTCTTTATCTCTGACTTGCACAAATGCATCAGTTTCAATCCATTTTGAGAAGTAGTCTGTCATTACTAGCATGAATACCTTCCCTCCGGGTGCTTTGGGTAGTTTTCCTACTATATCCATCCCCCATTTCATGAAGGGCCATGGTGAAATAATAGGATGTAGTGGTTCAGCAGGCTGGTGAAGGATGTTGCTATGTCTTTGGCATGGATCACACTTTTGGGAATATAGCATGGCATCCTTCTTCATAGTAGGCCAATAGTATCCCGTCCTTAAAGTCTTTGAGTAGAGAGATCTTCCTCCTGTGTGATTTCCACAGTCTCCTTTGTGGATGTCCTTGAGCACCTCGTTTGTTTCATTCTTGTTGAGACACCTCAAATATGGACCTGCAAGAGATTTCTTATACAAAATATTGTCTATAATTGTAAATTTAGATACCTTCATCCTGAAAGCCTTTGGGTTTTCTCCATCAGGAATGACATCTTCTTGTAAATATTTTATTATGGGAGTCATCCATGATGAATCGTCTTGTGCCTGAATGGCTAAAACAGTGATATCCTCAGGATGGGCTGTTTTATCTTCAGGATGTGCCTGGTTATCCCCAGGAATGCCATTCTTCAATCGCTGGTTTCAGAATGTGGATGATGGGAATCTTGGACCCTTCTGGTAGATTAAAGGAGGATCCGAGGTTTGCTAAGGCATCAGCTTCAGCATTTTCTTCCCTAGGTACCTGTGTTAGTAAAAATTCTACAAAAGTACTAGCTAAATTTTTAACAATTTCGAGACAAACATCTAACTTTTGTCCTTTTACTGCATACGATCCATTGAAATGGTTAGTAATCAACAAAGAATCAACAAAGACTTCAATATTAATAATATGCATGTCTCTAGCAAGTTGTAAACCAACAATGAGAGCTTCATATTCTGCCTCATTATTGGTTGTTTGAAATACACATCTAATGGCATGGGGTATGTTGTCCCCTTGTGGCAATTTTAGTAGTATTCCTAGACCTGTGCCTCTTGCATTCGAAGAACCATCAGTGTATAGAGTCCATTTTCCTAAATTTTCATTCAGTTGTTGAACTTCAGACTCTACTTCACTCAGGATGTCACTACTGAAATCAGCCACAAAGTCTACTAGAGCCTGTGACTTGATTGCATTTCTAGGTTCATATTCTAAGTCAAAAGCACTTACTTTGACTTACCATTTTGCCATTCTTCCAGAAATTTCTGGTTTTCTAAGTACATTCTTAATGGGGTAATTAGTTTGAACATATATTTTTTGTGTTTCAAAATAGTGCCTTAATTTAGTAGAAGCCATTATTAAAGCTAAGATAAGTTTTTCGAGATGTGAATACCTGGTTTCAACATCTAGTAGAGTTTTACTTACATAATAGACAGGATGTTGTTGCCCTTCGGAGTCCTTTACCAAGACAACACTTATCGCATTCCCAGAAACTGCAAGATATAGCTTGAGAGGTTCTCCATCCTCGGGTTTCATCAATAATGGAGCTGCTGCAAGATAATCTCTTAGATTCTTCAATGCTTCTTCATGTCTCTGTCCCCAGTCGAATGTGTTATTCTTCTTCAAGATGTCGTAGAATTCTTTGCATTTTTCTGAGGATTTTGAGATGAATCTATTCAGGGCTGCTATCCTGCCAGTCAGCCTTTGCACATCCTTAATATTTCTTGGAGATTTGAGATCAAGGATGGCCTTTATTTGTTCAGGGCTAGCTTCTATCCCTCTTTTTGTTACCAAGTATCCAAGAAACTTTCCAGCTCCAACTCAAAAATGGCATTTTGTTGGGTTTAACTTCATGTTGTAAGCATCCAAGATATCAAAAGCTTCTTTGAGATCCCGAAGATGATTTTCTGCTTTCTAGAATTTCACTACCATGTCTTCAATGTAGACCTCCATTGTGTCCCCAATCTTTTCCTTGAACATCATGTTCACCAATCTTTGATAGGTGGCACCTGCATTTTTTAATCCGGATGGCATGGCACCTGCGAAAGTAGACATCCTGCATTTAAGAAATGAGATTAGTGATTGTTCAATATCGTGTGGGATATTCTTACCGATTTGCACAGTTATATCCTTGTTACTGTCTTCAAGGCAAATGACTTTTACATCCTGATCAGGATGTGCTTTAACATCCTGAGGATGTCACTATGCATCCTGCTGTAATTGCTATGCTTGTCGGGATGAGGCTTTCATTGATGTCATATAGCAATCCTTAGCTTCGTGTTGATCGCTGTTGACCTTCACAACTCCCCAAGGTGTGGGTAGTTTTACACATTGATGATATGTTGAAGGGACTTCCTTCATGTCATGTATCCACAGTCTCCCCAAGATGACATTGTAGCAGGATAGGGAATCTATCACACAGAATCTCTGGATAGAGTTCATTCCTTCTACATATACTGGTAGCTTGATGTCGCCCACTGTGCTCTTAGTTTCCCCACTGAAGCCTACCAAGACTGATGATCTGGAAACTATTTCAGATTTTGGAATGTTCATTCTTTTGAGATCTTCAAGCTGGATGATATTCACTGAACTTCCTCCATCTACGAGAATCCTGCGAACAAAGTGATTAGCGATATATAAAGTAATAACCAAACCGTCATGATTAGGGTCAAGAATGTTTTCTCTGTCTTCCTCCTCGAGGCTGATCACTTTAGAGGTCGTCAGGATGGTCGTCTTTGCTGGTCTTTCTCCTTTTTCAGACTTTGTTTCCCTCGCATGTCTTTTAGCAGCCGAGTATGAGGTTCCACAAATGTCTGACCCCCTGAAATGAAGTTAATAATACCAGCATCCTTAGGTGGGGATACTGCTCTTTCTGGGATGTTGGTGCCATCCTGAGCCCTTGATTTCTTTTTGCCCAGGAGATCTTTATGGTGAGCTTTGCTCAAGAGATATGCTATCTCTTTTCTTAAAGCGATGTAATTTTCAGTGGTATGGCCGAAATCTTCGTGAAAATCACACCATTTGGACTTGTCTTTCCATCCTATCTTATTCTCTTTCTTCGGCCATCTTGCTTTTTCCCCTTGATCCTTCATGACGTACATCAGTCCTGTTACATCCCCAGAAAAACAATAATCTGATAATTTAGGGCAGTCATCCTCATCATCGTCCTCTACCACATTGACCTTCTTATTATCAGGTATAGCATATGGTTTATGCTTGTATGGTTCGTATGTGGGAGTGGACTTTCGATTGGGATGGTTATATTTTGAGGATGACTCTATCCTCTCTTGTATCTTCTTATCATCCTCATATCGGATGAATCTCAAAGCTCTGTTCCTAACTTCATCCAAGTTTCTGCATGGGTTCATCACCAATTCTTGATATAATGGTGAATCTCTTTGCAACCCCATCTTGAATACCTGTACTGCTGTTGTGACATCCAGATTTGGGATGTCAAGTGCTTCCTTTCCAAACCTAGTAATGAATTCTCTTAGTGATTCCCCCCGTGGTTGAGTCACCCTGTATAGGTCACTTGTCAAATGTTCAAACGTTCGACTACAAGAAAACTGATTATTAAACATGTTAATTAAATGTGCAAAGAAGTAATAGAATAGGGTGGAAAACTTAGGAGCCATTTTAGGGCTGGACCGGTGAGAGTTGAACCAAATCCTTTGCATAAACTAGCTCCTTTCAGATTGGCAGGGATTGGATTTATTTCTATCCTTTCTTGCTATTGAGCCACATGCTCCTCAGGATCTTTAGATCCATCATAGAGCTTCATTCTTGGAGTTTGAAACCGCTTTGGGATCTCTGCATCACATATCGGGGGTGCAAATCTTGACACCCTATGGCATGCTGAGGATACCTCAGGGATGGGTTGCACTATCCCTAGCACACTCGATACCATGTCCTTGATCTTCTGAAGCTCCCTTGCTAGCTGAGGGCTTATTCCTGTATCCTGCAAAGAAGCAACATCATTAGCGGTAAAAGTACTGGAACTTAAATTGTTACCGTTATTGTTATATCCTTGGGATGGCACAGGTGTATATCCTGGATCCCTGGTAGTTGCCATCCTAGGTGTAGTAGTTGTTCCTGGAGCAGAGAACCCAGTACTCATGGGGATAAAATCTCCTTGATGCACCCCTCCAGAGATGCTAGAATTGAAATCTAACGCCCTAGGTTGCAATGGTGTCCTCATGTCTTCACTTGGCCTTTTCGAGGATGATTTAAGAGCTTGTATATCTCTTATCAACATCCGGTTTGTGTCTTGTTGTTGATGTATCGAATCTTTCATCAGTGCAAACATAGAAAGTAGTTCATCATTCGATACAAAAACGGGAGGAGTAGATCCAGATGCTCCTATTGCTGGTCTAGGTGGAATATGGGAAGTAGCAGTCTTTGAGAGTGCAGGTGGAGGTGGTAAGGCAGAGGTTGATGATGGCATGGATGAAGAGACAGTATTCCTCAAGTTTTTGTAAAAAGGAATTGAATGAGAGAAAGTTTTTAACAAAGTTTTTTGTTAAAATAGCACCACTTGCCCCACGGTGGGTGCAAAATTGTTTTGGTCAAAAAATACTTAGTAGAAATAATTCTGTATTCCAAATTAGAATTTGTGAGGTAAAGTGCTAAAGATGTGATTCGTGTATTGCAACTAATTATATTCTGAGAATGTTCGGCCAGGATGCAAAAAAGAAACAAATAAAAGACAACTATGCCCGGGATGGCTTAGGTTTGCTTTGGATGGACAGTTATATCTTCGGGATGTAACTGTTTGTAATGAGCAAATATAGAAGTGAAACACGAAGTACGACACACGATCTATGAGGAAAGCCCTTGATCAATTGTAGATCTCTGGCATAAAACCTCGGGAGGAGACTAGGCCCCTGCCTTGTTTATTAATATTAATTTGGTAAAAAGATACAACTTTGGATGAGTAAATGGACGAGTGTACTAAGATTACAATGGTTGTGTGAGTGTTTCTATTCATCTAAGTGCATGTGTGTAACAATGGTGTAAACAATGTGTCCTATACTCATCCAATACTCCCCTTTATATAGTACATGAAATAAACAATGAATCGCACAATATCCGTTGTGTAGTTAAACTCCTTCAATGTCGGTTAGGACTGTTTCAGTTGAACGTGGAGGTGTTTCAACTGAATTGAGTCATTGGACAACGGTTTCTTCTCAGCTTAGTTATTGTTTCAGCTGTTTCCTCTTTTGTCGCCGATATTAAATGTATATCGGTTACATTCTTGACTTCTTCTTCAAGCTTAGACCTTGGCTCGTAACCTCCTCCATACTTAACTCCTTTGACCGGGTAATTACAATATAGATGTTAGAAGTCCATATTATAATTTAGTTGTACATACAATCATGTCATATAAAGATAGTTCGTTAGTATATCTTCAGGATGTGCACATGCTGAAATATAGTTATATCCTGAAATCAGTTGAGCCCTTCAGCATCCTAAGGATGGTGCATTAGGGATGTGAGGTAAAATAATCCTGAGTATTTTCACCACCAACAATCAGTAATGGAGCTGCTTCCAGATAGTCTTTCAGCTTCTTCAATGCTTCTTCATGTCTCTGTCCCAAGTCGAATTTGTTATTCCTCTTCAGGATGTCGTAGAATTCCTTGCATTTTTCTGAGGATTTCGAGATGAATCTATTCATGGCTGCTATCCTGCCAGTCAGGCTTTGCACATCCTTAATATTTCTTGGGGATTTGAGATCAAGGATGGCCTTTATTTGTTCAGGGATGGCTTTATCCCTCTTTTTGTTACCAAGTATCGAAGAAACTTTCCAGTTCCAACTCTAAAATGGCATTTTGTTGGGTTTAACTTCATGTTGTAAGCATCCAGGATATCAAAAGCTTCTTTGAGATCCCGAAGATGATTTTCTGCTTTCTTGGATTTCACTACCATGTCATCAATGTAGACCTCCATCGTGTCCCCAATCTTTTCCTTGAACATCATGTTCACTAGTCTTTGATAGGTGGCACCTGCATTTTTTAGTCTGAATGGCAGGGCTATATAACAATATATACCTGACGGTGTCATGAATGCTATATCCTCCTGATCATCTAGTTCCATCTGTATCTGTTGGAATCCTGAGGATGCATCCATGAATGATTGCATTTCGTGGCCCGCTGTAGCATCCACCATTGAATCTATGCGTGGTAATGGGAATGGGTCTTTAGGACAGGCCTTGTTAAGGTTTGTTTAGTCCACACACACTCTCCATTTCCCATTTTTCTTTTGAACCACCACAACATTCGCCAGCCATCTTGGGAATTTCACTTCCCTTATCATTTTAGACTTCCGCAGGCTGTGTACTTCCTCTTGTATGATGATATTTCTTTCTGGAGCAAACTTCCTTCTTTTCTCCTGAATGGGCTTGAAACTCTTATCAATTCCAAGTTTGTGAGTAATGACATCCTTAGAGATGCCATTCATATCTTCATGCTTCCATGCAAAAGTAGACATCCTGCATTTAAGAAATGAGATTAGTGATTGTTCAATATCGTGTGGGATATTCTTACCGATTTGCACAGTGATATCCTTGTTCCTGTCGTCGAGGCAGACGACTTTTACATCCTGATCAGGATGTGCTTTAACATCCTGAGGATGGTACTGTGCATCCTGCTGTATATGCTATGCTTGTCGGGATGAGGCCTTCATTGATGTCGTATAGCAATCCTTAGCTTCTTGTTGATCACTGTTGACCTTCACAACTCCCCAAGGTGTGGGTAGTTTCACACATTGATGATATGTTGAAGGGACTGCCTTCATGTCATGTATCCAGGGTCTCCCCAGGATGACATTGTAGCAGGATAGGGAATCTATCACACAGAATCTCTGGATAGAGTTCACTCCTTCTAAATATATTGGTAGTTTGATGTCACCCACTGTGCTCTTAGTTTCTCCACTGAAGCCCACCAAGTCTGATGATCTGGAAATCATTTCAGATTCCGGGATGTTCATTCTTTTGAGAGCTTCAAGCTGGATGATATTCACTGAACTTCCTCCATCTACGAGAATCCTGCGAACAAATTGGTTAGCAATATATAAAGTAATAACCAAACTATCATGATGAGGGTCAAGAATGTTTTCTCGGTCTTCCTCCTCGAAGCTGATCACTTTAGAGGTCATCAGGATGGTCGTCTACATTGGTCTTTCTCCTTTTTCAGACTTTGTTTCCCTCGCGTGTGTTTTAGCAGCTGAGTACGAGGTTCCACAAATGTCTGACCCTCCTGAAATGCAGTTAATAATACCAGCATCCTTAGTTGGGGATGTTGCTCTTTCTGGGATGTTGGTGCCATCATGAGCCCTTGATTTCTTTTTGCCCAGGAGATCTTTAAGGTGACCTTTGCTCAAGAGAAATGCTATCTCTTTTCTTAAAGCGATGCAATCTTCAGTGGTATGGCCGAAATCTTCAAGAAAGGCACACCTTTTAGACTTGTCTTTCCATCCTGTCTTGTTCTCTTTCTTCGGCCATCTTGCTTTGTCCCCTAGATCCTTCATGGCGTACATCAGTCCTGTTATATCCACAGAAAAACAGTAATCTGATAATTTAGGGCAGTCATCCTGATCGTCGTCCTCTACCACATTGACCTTCTTATTATCAGGCCTAGCATATGGTTTATGCTTGTATGGTTCGTATGTGGGAGTGGACTTTCGATTGGGATGGTTATATTTTGAGGATGACTCTATCCTCTCTTGTATCTTCTTATCATCCTCAAGTTGGATGAATCTTAAAGCTCTGTTCCTGACTTCATCCAAGTTCCTGCATGTATTCATCACTAATTCTTGATAGAATGTTGAATCTCTTTGCAGCCCCATCTTGAAATCCT
The DNA here is from genome assembly GCA_028751855.1 of Ambrosia trifida. NCBI lineage: Eukaryota > Viridiplantae > Streptophyta > Magnoliopsida > Asterales > Asteraceae > Ambrosia > Ambrosia trifida. The sequence goes on from CM054127.1 coordinate 26,599,562, forward strand.
GAACTGCTGTTGTGACATCTAGGTTCGGGATGTGAAGTGCTTCCTTTCCAAACCTAGTAATGAATTCTCTTAGTGATTCCCCCTGTCGTTGAGTCACCACTTAGGAGCCATTTTAGGGCTGGACTGGTGAGAGTCGAACCAAATCCCTTGCATAAACATGCTTCTTTCAGATTGGCAGGGATTTGATTTATTTCCATCCTTTCCCTATATTGAGCCACATGCTCTTCAGGATCTGAAGATCCATCATAGAGCTTCATTCTTGAAGTTTGAAACCGCTTTGGGATCTCTGCATCACATATGGGGGGTGCAAATCTTGACACCCTATGGCATGCTGAGGATACCTCAGGGATGGGTTGCACTATCCCTGGCACACTCGATACCATGTCCTTGATCTTCTGAAGCTCCCTTGCTAGTTGAGGGCTTATTCCTGTATCCTGCAAAGAAGCAACATCATTAGCGGTAAAAGTACTGGAACTTAAATTGTTACCATTATTGTTATATCCTTGGGATGGCACAGGTGTATATCCTCGATCCCTGGTAGTTGCCATCCTGGGTGTAGTAGTTGTTTCTGGAGCAGAGAACCCAGTACTCATGGGGATAAAATCTCCTTGATGCACCCCTTCAGAGATGCTAGAATTAAAATCTAACGCCCTTTGTTGCAATGGTGTCCCCATGTCTTCACTTGGCCTTCTTGAGGATGATTTGAGAGCTTGTATCTCTCTTATCAACATCCGGTTTGTGTCTTGTTGTTGATGTATGAATCTTTCATTAATGCAAAAATAGAAAGGAGTTCATCATTTGACACAAAAATAGGAGGGGTAGATCTAGATGCTCCTATTGATGGTCTAGGTGGGATCTGGGAAGTAGCACTCTTTGAGATTGCAAGTGGAGGTGGTAAGGCAATATTTCTAGTAGAGGTTGATGATGGCATGGATGAAGAGACATTTTTCTAGGAAGAAGACATAGTTGTCAAGTTTGGTAAAAAAGAATTAAATGAGAAAAAGTTTTAACAAAGTTTTTTTTGTTAAAATAGCACCACTTGCCCCACGGTGGGCGCCAAATTGTTTTGGTCAAAAATTACCTAGTAGAAATAATTTTGTATTCCAAATTAGAAATTGTGAGGTAGAGAGCTAAAAATGTAATTCGTATGTTAGACCTAGTTATATTCTGAAAATGCTTAATCGAGATGCAAAAAGAAGCAAATAATTGACAACTATGCTCGGGATGGCTTAGGTTGGCTTTGGGATGGACAGTTATATCCTCGGGATGGAACTATTTATAATGAACAAATATAGTAGTAAAACACAAAGAACAACACTCGATCTACGAGGAATGCCCTTGATCAGTTGTAGATCGCCGGCATAAAACCTCAGGAGGAGACTAGGCCCCTGCCTTGTTTGTTAATATTAATTTGGTAAAAAGGTACAACTTTGGATGAGCAAATGGACGAGTGTCCTAAGATTACAATGATTGTGTGAGTGTTTATAATCAGCTAAGTGTATGTGTGTAGCTATGGTGTAAGCAATGTGTCCTATACTCGTCCAATACTCCCATTTATATAGTACATGAGAAAAATAAAGAATCCCGTGAGATCCGCTATGTAGTTAAGCTCCTTTAATGTTGGTAGAAACTGTTTCAGGTGAACGTTAAGCGAGCTACAACAGAATATAGTCGTTGGATGGCAGTTTCCCCTTTATTCGCCTACATTCAATGAGAGTCGGTTACGGGTTTGACTTCTTCTTTGGTCTCGAACTTGGTTGGCAAGCATGTCTTCTTTATTCATTGATAGTCTTCGACTGATTTTTGACTAACAGTTGTTGAAATAAAGTTATGACTCCATTCCTGCAATCATATCATGTAAACATAAATTGTTAGTCCATCTTCAGGATGTGCACATGTTGAGAAGAGTTACATCCCGAAGTCTGGCTGATCCTTATCCTGAGGATGCTGTGTAAGGTAAAATCATTATGAGGATTTTCACCCCCAACAATTGTCCCCAAAAATATGTTACCGTTATTTTAATGGTAAAAATATTTTTCCCAATTGATGGGTTCATCTTTCCATGTTCCAAGATCCTAACGGCTATTTTTTAGGCTAATTCTTCGTGATGACCATTACGCCTCATCATATCCTGCCGCCTATATCTAGGCTTTTCTTCCTTCTTTATAATCAATTGAGATTATTTAAAAAAGGTAACTACTTTGCTTCTTTCTCGTTTTCTTTTTCTCATTCATGCAAAAAAGTCTTTCAAATCAATTTTTTAGAATGAGCAAGAAATTAACAAGGGCTCTTGGTAGTGTTGGAATCCCTAAGGATTCCACACCTCAAAAGTCTTTCAAATCAATGTGGTTGTGGTGCAAAAGAAGAATGGAAAATGGAGAGTATGTGTAGATTACACATATCTCAATAAAGCTTGCCCTAAGGATCCATTTCCTCTTCCACACATCGACTCAATGGTGGATGCCACAGCAGGTCATGAGATGTTAACTTTCATGGATGCATCCCTAGGATTTCTACAAATCCAAATGGAACCAGATGACCAAGAGGATACTGCATTCATGACACCCTCAAGTATTTACTGTTAAATTGCCATGCCTTTTGGACTAAAGAATGCAGGTGCAACATTCCAAAGATTAGTGAATATGATGTTTAAAGACAAGATTGGGGACACTATGGAGGTGTACATCGATGACATGGTGGTTAAGTCTAAAAGAGCAGAGGATCATCTTCAAGATCTCAAAGAGGTATTTGACATCCTGGATGCATACAACATGAAGTTGAATCCAACCAAATGTCACTTCGGGGTTGGTGCTAGCAAGTTTCTTGGATACTTGGTAACCAAGAGGGGGATTGAAGCCAGTCCAGAACAAATTAAAACCATCCTAGATCTCAAATCTCCAACAAATACCAATGATGTACAAAGGTTGACTGGCAGGATAACAGCCTTAAATAGGTTCATCTCGAAATCCTCAGAAAAATGCAAAGAATTCTACGACATCGTGAAAAAGAACAAGAGATTCGAGTGGGGACAAAAGCATGAAGAAGCATTACAAAGATTGAAAGAATATCTAACAACAGCTCCACTCTTGATGAAACCAGAGGATGGTGAACCTCTATCGTTGTATCTTGCTGTCTCTGGAAATGCACTCAGTGCAGTCCTAGTAAAAGACTTCGAAGGTCAACCACATCCTATATATTATGTAAGTAAAACTCTATTGGATGCTGAAACCAGGTACTCACATCTTGAAAAACTCATTTTAGCTTTAACAATGGCATCTACCAAGTTAAGGCACCATTTTGAAACACATAGGATTCATGTTAAAACTAACTGTTGGTGGTGAAAATCCTCAGGATGATACCCTACATCCCTAATGTACCATCCTCAGGATGCTGAAGGACTCAACTGACTTCAGGATATAACAGTATTTCAGCATGTGCACATCCTGAGAATGAACTAACGAATTAGCTTTCTTGTGTATGATTATAGGTACAACTAAGTTATAATATGAATTTACATACTCAGCAACGTCTATATTATAATCGTCAATTGAAGAAGTCAAAGATAGAAGTATAACTCATGGTCCAAGATTGAAGATAAAGTCAAAGTTGTAACCGATATACATTTAATATCTGCAACAAATAAGGAAACAGCTGGAACAATGACTAGCCGAGAAGAAACCATTATCCAACGACTACATTCTGTTGAAGACTTCCAACGTTCACCTGAAATAGCTCTTAAACAACATTGAAGGAGCTTAACTACTTAGCGGATCTCACGGGATTCTTTGTTTTTCTCATGTACTATATAAATGGGAGTATTGGACGAGTATAGGAGACATTGCTTACACCATAGCTGCACACATACACTTTGCTGATTATAAACACTCACACAATTATTGTAATCTTAGAACACTCGTCCATTTGCTCATCCAAAGTTTTACCTTTTTACCAAATTAATATTAACAAACAAGGCAGGGGCCTAGTCTCCTCCCGAGGTTTTATCCGGCGATCTACAACTGATCAGGGGCCTAGTCTCTTATACTAAAACAGGGACATAATCAAAGAGGCTACTTCGTGAAGGATCCAACCTTGTCTCAATACGACAAAATCATTGATTTGGTCGTCAAATCCCAGTTCCACATAGCTTTCACCATTGATCCTCCTATCCACATTCAAACTCTTAATGCGTTCTGGGCAAACGCCGAGGCGGTGACTGTGAACAACAAAGTGATTCCCCTCAAATCAACTATCTAAGGGAAAGTTATGGCAATCACACTGGCTACTTTGGGAATAAGGTTTGGTCTAGATGATGCTGATGCACTAGAAAATATTCCCAATGCTGAAATTCAGTTAACCATGATAGAGTGTGGTTACCAAGGTACTCTCTCACATACTACTATCTATAAGAAATTTTTTGATGCAAAATACAAACTTTTGTTTCATTACATAATCATGTGTTTAAGTCCCAAAACTGGATCTTATGATCAGATGCCCTCTACTTTTCAGCCTATTTTTCATTCCATTGTGAATGAAACAAAATTCTAGGAATCAGCACTTTTCTTTAATGAGTTGGTGTTGCATCACCAAAATAATAAAAGGAAATTTTTGTTGTACCTAAGATTTGTTATGCAATGCATAATAAAAGAACTTGGTGAGGGAATACTTGTTGGATCATCTTCAAAATTAAATCCTTTAACATCTCAAGTATTCTCTGGGCATAACAAACCGGCAACTTTGCAAGAAGATGACCAAGGGGAACAAGAAACAATCCCCATGGAACCTACATCTTCCAAACCCTCACCTAAAAAGGCCAAGAAACCAAAACAACAAAAATCAAAACCCACCAACCCTAAAAGAAAGACAGTTCAGGAAGTTGAGATACCTGAAACCGCTGATGTGCAATCTGCACTTGTTAAAGATGTGACTGAAACATCCTCTCAGTCTCATCCATCTCAAACACCCAAAAGAGCACCAATTACCATTTTATTTCAAAGGAAGAAACTTAAAAAGACCATAACTACTGGCCCATCCTTTGAAACTGCTGACCCTTTACCCAAAACTACTGAACCAGAAATATCACATACCACCATAGAAATTGCCAAACTTCTCTCTGGGCTAAAAGAAACAGTCCCATCTGAACATGTCAATCCCTAACAAACTCATCAAACAAGGGATAAACCAACAGAAACAGACATGGATGTGGATGTTACTAGCCCTATCCCAAGAGATGAGGATGAACCAAGATGTCTAAGCCCAAACTTAGATTCTTTAGGTGTATTTGAGGCTGCTACTACTCATTTACCATCCAGTGGTGGATCTGAGGACAGAAGTAACATAGCTAAGACCTCAAATGTGGCAACTACTAATGAAAGATTTATGCCTGAAGTAGGAAATCCTCGGTACCAAGACAAAGAGGTTCACGAGACAACTAGGTTGGGCCTAGCTCATGATACAACTGATGATGTCCTCATTGAGGATGTCACCAGGGATTCAGTTGATTCCATTGATTTGGATGATGATTCAAACTCTCCACAACATGAATTGGCGGCTACATGTGAAGGTCCTGAATCTGATGTATCTAAGCTCAAAGAGCTAGTCACAAAGGATCAGGTTAAACACCACTTGAACCCTAATTCCCCTAGAGTGGCATCTTCAGCTCATACTGAAGATCACCCAAAAACACCCCCTCCACAGCAAAAGCCCACCCAATTCACTAGGTCATCAAGCATAGACCTGAACCACCTATGCAGCCTAGCTAGTCCCCTAATACCAGATAATAGATACTTTAATTTCTGAACATCTCAAGACCTTTACCACTGCTATGGAGTTGAAGAACAACACTCAACTTGAGATGATCAACAGCAAACTTGGCGAGCTGTCAAGAAAGATAGAAGATAACACAAGATAACTTGCTCATTTATCTGGTGTAACTCCTCCACCTCCTTGGTTTCTAGAAGTGGATGAAGCCAAAAGGGGGGGGGGGAGATTAAGGAACCAAAGGCTGTGTCACTTGAAGCCAGCAAAAAGGCAAGAGAGGCACAACATCTAAGGGATGCCCAAGAACAAAAAGATCAACAAGAAAGGCTCCTTAAAGAAGCAGCTCTAAAGATATCCCAAGGCTTAATTGAAGAAACCGCTGAAGGCCAAGAAAGAAGTACCGAAGACAATCCTTCAGTAGTTGATTCTCAGATCAACCCTTCCGTAGTTAACACTTCCTACACTGAAACAGCTTAGCCTTCTAAGGCAACTGAACCCACTCCAGCTGAAATTCCAAGGCCTGCACCCACTCCAACAATTGTTTAAGTCCTTCTCCCATATCAATGTCCAAAGAACTTTTGGAGAAGAGCATACAGGCAGCACAGAAGAAGGCAAAGGAAGATGAGATCTGGGACAACCTAGAAGCAAGGGATGACTTGAGCTACAATGAAAAACTGGAAAAGTATGAAGAAAAGTTGGGTGAGTTGGAAAGACTAGAGAGAATTCTGAAGAAGACAAGAGACAACAACTGATGATCTTCATCACCAAAAACAGCAAAACAAAGAAGTACTCACTCAAAGGGCTCTCAATGGATGAACTGACACATAGAGCTCAGCTTGTATCTGACAAGCTAGCTACAGAGAAAGACAGAAAGGCAAAGAGAGCTGAGATCATACAGGAATTGGTAGCCAATGGATTTGGTTCAAAAGCTTCAGTTTCAAAATGGAGAGAAGATATTTTGTATGACATTTACAAAAATTCAACGCTGATAGAGCTGCTAATCCAGAGAAGTTCAAAACTTCTGAAGTATCACAAACTTCAGTAGTTAGAACTTCTGGTGTCAAACAAACTTCATCAAAGCCTGCTACCAAAAAGAAGCCAGAGGAGACCATAAAAACAGATTTCAAGATGGTATTGCTTGAAGGCAATAAAGTTGTACAAGGAGATTTTGTGGTCGAAGAGAAACCTCTGCTCACACAATTCATGGATCCTTCTACATTTGCCTACCAACTACAACAGACCATAACAGACAAAAAGCACACTAAGGTAATTACTGAACATCATCTCCCTACTTTTAATATACCTGATGTTGTGCATACGGAAGAAGGAAGAGAATCCCACTTGAGGGTCACTAAAATAGAAAACATCCCACAATCAGGATCAACCCAGGAGACTAGCTTGGTCCCCTACACTTTAGACTTTGACCAATCTAAAGTGAACATTGTGAAATGGTCATTCACTGATTCAAACTCAGTGATGATCACAAGAAGAGATCGTTCAAGTAAGGTCTTTAAATCTATAAATGAACTAAAGAATCTATCTACAAAAGGCCTGCTCACCATCCAGCACCTTGAACCAGAACAAGGATCTCTTACTGAACAACAACTGCAACAACTCAAGACTTCCATGTTCAGAGAAATTTGGAAGATTCTTGATGGCAGAAAAAGAGAATAAAGGATTAGATAAAGGTTTTGGCTTCATCAATCCAGAGGGAGATTGTAAGGACAAAAATGATTGAAGAAGCCACTTTTGAATGCCTTAGTCTAATTCCTATTTTTGTAAATAAAGCTAAGTATAGAAACTGCTGAAGAAGAAGATTGAAAGTACTGAAGAAGATATCAAGTACTGAAGAGTAATGATCAAAAGTTCTGAAGTCATACCATACAAGTCAACTGAAGAACTACTGAAGACAAACTACTCATCAGTAGTTTGTCACTCGTCAGCTTTTTGATAGAAGCTTCCCACCGCCTTAGTACTTCAGTAGTTTAGTATTATATTGTTTTGTTAAAGTCTTTGTACAAGTTCCAATACTACAGTCTGTTGTAGTATTGTTTAACATTATCTTTTGATCAACTTGTATGTATTTTGTAGTCTATAAATAGATGGGTTAATCCCACTATTTTAGACATCGATTTTAACTGAAATCCTTCAAAAACTTTTTAATAGAAAAACCATTTAACATCTGAGAATCTTTCACAACACTTATTGTTATATGGTTTGAATTGTTTAGATTCTCATTAACTGCTTTAGCTTCATTAAATCCAGGGGGAGTAATAACTCCTGTTGAATAAAGTGAATCTTTAACTTGAACACTTTACTTATTCCGCTGTGCAAATATGCTTTGATATATTTACAACACACAAGTGTTCATGAATAAGAACTGTTGAAAGAACTACTGATGCAACACTTCTTTACTGAAAATTGATGTAAACGTTCAAAAATGCGACACAAGCCTATATTTAAAACTCAAATTCAAGTTGTTTAATTTTAACCACTCGTACTTCAAATCACATAAATAAATGAACTATGAAAATATCATCACTTGTATTTATGTCATTAATTATAATACCTGATCAGCTGCCTTCTCAAAATAATAGAAAGCGTGTTAATATGTGTCAACACCTTCATTCAGGGCATATGAGTTGGGTCGTAATTTAAAAATGCGCCACAAGACTATATTTAAAACTCAAATTCAAGTTGTTTAACATTAACCACTCCTACTTCAAATCACATAAATAAATGAACTATGAAAAAATCATCACTTGTATTTATGTCATTACATAATATTAATATACAAACTCATTGAACAGTAACACAAAGTGAATAGTAATTATATTAATATTTTATTTATATTATTATTTTATTTAAAAACTTTATTATATTATATACTATTAATATATTATATTATATACTATTAATATATTATACCGATCCCGTATCGATACCAACAATACCGAAACCGAAAATCCATAAATATGGGTACTGATACCGATCCCGAAACCACTCAGTTCGGTACGGTATCGGGATCGGGACGGGATAGGATCGGTATTCGGCCTTGTATGCTCATTCCTAATTAATATATTATATACTATTATTTTATTCAAAAACTTTACGGTATCGGTACGGTACCGGTATGGTATCGGTATTTTACCTTAAAATACCGATACCATACCGATCCCGTACCGATACCGATAATACCAAAACCGAAAATCCATAAATATGGGTACCGATACCGATCCCGAAACCACTCGGTTCGGTATCGGTTCGGTATTGCCGCCACAACGAATTGATTGACGCCGCCGCAACGCGCGGCAGATTAAACACCTAGTTAATTATAGTACATGATAATTTGCCTTTTCCAAATAATAGAAAGCTTGTTGATCCGTGTCAACACCTTCATTCTGGGCATGATGATATTAGTTAATGAAAAAGCTATGCCTAAAAAAATAATCACAAATAAAAACAAACATTAAAGATCTAAGTCCAGCTACATCGGCTGCGACCAGCAACAAATCATTCAAAAATGCGCAACCTCTTTATTGAAAACTGAAGTAAATCGTTCAAAAATGCGCCACAAGAGTATATTTAAAACTCAAATTCAAGTTGTTTAACTTTAACCACTCGTACTTCAAATCACATAAATAAATGAACTATGAAAAAGGCATCACTTATATTTATGTCATTAATTATAACACGTGATCAGCTGCCTTCTCCAAATAATAGAAAGCTTGTTGATCCATGTCAACACCTTCATTCTGGGCATAATGATATTGGTTAATGAAAAAGCTATGTCTCACAAAATAAACACAAATAAAAATGAACATTAAAGAATTAAGTCCAGCTGCAGCGGCTGCGACCTGCAACAAATCATTCAAAAATGCGCAACCTCTTTACTGAAAACTGATGTAAACATTCAAAAATGCGACACAAGCCTATATTTAAAACTCAAATTCAAGTTGTTTAACTTTAACCACTTGTACTTCAAATCACATAAGTAAATGAACTTTGAAAAAAGCATCACTTGTATTTATGTCATTAATTATAACACGTGAGTAGCTGCCTTCTCCAAATAATAAAAAGTTTGTTGATCCATGTCAACACCTTCATTCTGGGCATAATGATAGTAGTTAATGAAGAAGCTTTGTCTCACAAAATAATCACAAATAAAAACGAACATTAAAGATTTAACTCTAGCTGCAGCGGCTGCGACCAGCAACAAATCATTAAAAAATGCGTAGCCTCTTTACTGAAAACTGAAGTAAATCGTTCAAATTTGCGCCACAAGACTATATTTAAAACTCAAATTCAAGTTGTTTAACTTTAACCACTCGTACGTTAAATCATACTAGTAGAGTGCCCGCGCGATGTAGCGGGAAATACAAACACTTCTAAGGGTGTGTATGGTTCCGTTAAGTTTGATTATTTGCCTCAACCGAAACTAAAATCAAAAGTTATCAATTAGTCAATCTTATTAAACAATTGGTTCCTTGGTTCGGTTAGTATTGTTAGATTATTGGTTTTTAGTCCGATTTAGTTAATTTTGGTGAATAACAAAAACAAACTTTGGCTAAAATTTTTTGCCTACAAAATCATAAAATGGAGATATAAATACATGAAATAGAGGTAAATATAGGCCTGTAAACGAACCGAATGTTCATGAGCTGTTTGTGAACTTGTTCGGCGGGAAGTTTGTTTATGTCGTTTATTTAATAAACGAACAAACACGAACAAAAATATTTGTTCGTTTAGTTAAATGAACGAACATGAACAAACGTTGAGTTTGTTCATTTATGTTCGTGAATGTCCGTTTATATTCGTTTATTTATGTTCGTTTATGTTTATTAATTACATACGTAGTTATATTTACATAAATATAAACATAAATTGGGCTTTAGCTACTTGTATAAATATATAACCAATTAGTAATTGGGTTTTTTCAGTAGTACAAAATCGTTCACATTTATTATGTTCATGAACGTCAGTTTATATTCGTTCGTGAACTGTTCATTTAGGTTTAAACGAACATGAACACAAAAATGTGTTTTATTATGTGTCCGTGTTCGGTTAAAATTAAATGAACAAACACAAACATCGGGTTCTTTCGATTCGTTTACAGGCCTAGGTATAAAAGCTAAAAATTTCAAAACCCCCTCTATTTATACCACCAGTACAATTTATAAACCTATCTACTCAGCTTCAAACCAGATTAGAGTATAATTTGCTATATACTTTTAATTAAAAATTTGATTTTTTACGTGATTAATAATATCTAGGGGTTAACAATAATTCAATCTCAACCGAAATCGATCAAAAACATACAAAACCGAACTGAAACTTAACCAAAACCGAGTTAACTTAATGTCGGTTTTTTTGTACCCTAAGTTAACCAAAATTAACAAATCAAAACTGAACCATTCATGCATTTATATATTTTATACATCCATTACATGTATTTATACCTTCATTTCATGTGCTTCTAAGAAAAATTAAAGTTTGGTTTTGGTTAATAACCAAAATTAATTAAACCAAACTAAAAACGACAATCTAACCAAATAGACTGAACCAATTAACCGGTTGGTTAACATGATTGATAAACCGATAATGTCGATTTTTGTTCCGGTTGAGGCTTATAACCGAACTGAACCTAACCCAACCATGAACCATTAGAAGTGTCTGTGTTCACTACCACATCGTGCGGACACGCTGTTATGAATATATTAATGGGTATGTTTTAGTTTAACTAATCTGGGTTAACTAAGGGTACAAAAAGAAAACAATAACCAATTTTAAGTTAAATCTGATGTTTTCAGTTTTCAATAGATTTTGGTTCAGTTTTGTCTGTATTTTGGTTTAGCTTCGGTGAACGGTTTAGTTATTGTTCACTCCTAGATATCGTTAATCACGTAGCACATAAAAGATTTTTAAAATAAAAAAAAATAGTAATACTATACTCAAATAAAAGAAAATAAAATGCTCATTATTATGATGTAATTTTTGTTTTTAAAGTATAAATGTATGCAAAAAAAAAAAATTGACTTATTTAAAAATCATACAGGATGGTTTGCTTAAAATAAGGAAAAAAAAGTTTAACTATAATTTAAATAAGCAAAAGTTAAGTAAAGTTTAAGAGATTAAAGTGTAACTAAGATAGGGTATTAAAATGTAAATAATGTATGAATGACGATTTTACCCTCATTTCAAGGTAATTAATGAAAAATAAGTTCTTAACTTTTGGGTATGTTTTTTTTTTTATCGGCGAACAACTGTGTGGCAACCACCCTTGCAGGGCGCCTTGCCCAAGAATCGACTACTCGACCTCCGGCAGCCCCCACCTTCTCCCAATGCGCGGAAACCCGAGCCCCACCCGCTCGAAGGCACGACAGTGTTATAGAACTCGGTAAAACCTCGCCGCTCGGCAGGTTCGAACCGGCGCCACCCGTATTCGATCTTCACCCGGATACCAAACCATAAATGTTGGAAGTGGGAATTGAACCTTTGATCACATAGGTGAAACAAAAGCCACTCCACCACTCCACCACTCCACCACTATCGATGGATAACTTTTGGGTATCTTAAACTACCCCTCCTTCATGCATTATAATATAGTATAGATAAGTAAATGAACTATGAAAAAAACATCACTTATATTTATGTCATTAATTATAACACGTGATCCCTTTTCCAAATAATAGAAAGCTTGTTGATCCATGTCAACACCTTCATTCTGGGCATAATGATATTAGTTAATGAAAAATCTGTGTCTCACAAAATAATCACAAATAAAAATGAACATTAATGTGACATCCGTCACCCTCGTCTTACATCTAATTGACAATTATAATCCTTCAAATATTTCCATTATAGTCCCTGTAAGTTTCGTCGTTTTCAAATTTAATTTTTGGAGGAACTAAAAAATGTATCATTTATATTTAATTTGGATCGGGTATAAGTTTTAAATCAAATGCGTATGTTGAAACGTATTCGTAAAGGGTTCTATAAAAAAATTCAAGTTTTAAAAAGTTTTACAAACTTTTAAGTTAGATTAGTTAACCAAGTTAAGTTTTTATAAAGGAATTTCTAACCAAGTTACACCTAAAACTAACTTGGTTAAAATTAGAGGGGCTAATTGTGTAACATTTCTAAAGTTTCACAACAAAAAAAAGAACCCCCCGTGCTGCCCACGCTTTTCCGGCAGAAAGGGTTGGTCGGATCCGGCAACCGGAGTTTGCTCCGGCGAGCATCGTTTAATGCTTTTCATCCGCTTTTAATGTTTCTAATGCGTTTCACCACTGTGTTTTTAGTTTTCCCATCATTTTAACGAGTTAAAACGTGTTTTTAACCAAAATTAATTAAACCAAACTAAAAACGACAATCTAACCAAATAGACTGAACCAATTAACCGGTAGGTTAACATGATTGATAAACCGATAAAGTCGATTTTTGTTCCGGTTGAGGCTTATAACCGAACTGAACCTAACCCAACCATGAACCATTAGAAGTGTCTGTGTTCACTACCACATCGTGCGGGCACGCTGTTATGAATATATTAAAGGGTTTGTTTTAGTTTAACTAATTTAGGTTAACTAAGGGTACAAAAAGAAAACAATAACCAATTTTAAGTTAACTCAGATGTTTTCAGTTTTCAATAGATTTTGGTTCAGTTTTGTCTGTTTTTTGGTTTAGCTTCGGTGAACGGTTTAGTTATTGTTCACTCCTAGATATTGTTAATCACGTAGCACATAAAAGATTTTTAAAATAAAAAAAATAGTAATACTATACTCAAATTAAAGATAATAAAATGCTCATTATTATGATGTAAATTTTGTTTTTAAAGTATAAATGTACGCAAAAAAAATTAAATTATTTAAAAATCATAGAGGATGGTTTGCTTAAAATAAGGAAAAAAAGTTTAACTATAATTTAAATAACCAAAAGTTAAGTAAAGTTTAAGGGATTAAAGTGTAACTAAGATAGGGTATTAAAATGTAAATAATGTATGAATGACGATTTTACCCTCATTTCAAGGTAATTAATGAAAAATAAGTTCTTAACTTTTGGGTATCTTTTTTTTAATCGGCGAACAACTGTGTGGCAACCACCCTTGCAGGGCGCCGTGCCCAAGAATCGACTACTCGACCTCCGGCAGCCCCCACCTTCTCCCGATGCGCGGAAACCCGAGCCCCACCCGCTCGAAGGCACGACAGTGTTATAGAACTCGGTAAAACCTCGCCGCTCGGAAGTTTCGAACCGGCGCCACCCGTATTCGATCTTCACCCGGATACCAAACCATAAATGTTGGAAGTGGGAATTGAACCTTTGATCACATAGGTGAAACAAAAGCCACTCCACCACTCCACCACTATCGATGGATAACTTTTGGGTATCTTAAACTACCCCTCCTTCATGCATTATAATATAGTATAGATAAGTAAATGAACTATGAAAAAAACATCGCTTATATTTATGTCATTAATTATAACACGTGATGCCTTTTCCAAATAATAGAAAGCTTGTTGATCCATGTCAACACCTTCATTCTGGGCACAATGATATTAGTTAATGAAAAATCTATGTCTCACAAAATAATCACAAATAAAAACGAACATTAATGTGACATCCATCACCCTCGTCTTTCATCTAATTGACAATTATAGTCCTTCAAATATTTCCATTGTAGTCCCTGTAAGTTTCGTCGTTTTCAAATTTAATTTTTGGGGGAACTAAAAAAATTTATCATTTATATTTAATTTGGATCGGGTATAAGTTTTAAATCAAATGCGTAAGTTGAAACGTATTCGTAAAGGGTTCTATAAAAAAATTCAAGTTTTAAAAAGTTTTACAAACTTTTAAGTTAGATTAGTTAACCAAGTTAAGTTTTTATAAATGAATTTCTAACCAAGTTACACCTAAAACTAACTTGGTTAAAATTAGAGGGGCTAATTGTGTAACATTTCTAAAGTTTCACAAAAAAAAAAAAAAAGAACCCCCCGTGCTGCCCACGCTTTTCCGGCAGAAAGGGTTGGCCGGATCCGGCAACCGGAGTTTGCTCCGGCGAGCATCGTTTAATGCTTTTCATTCGCTTATAATGTTTCTAATGCGTTTCACCACTGTGTTTTTTAGTTTTCCCATCATTTTAACGAGTTAAAACGTATTTTTAATCAAAATTTTGTTAAACCAAAATTTATTAAACCAAACTAAAAACGACAATCTAACCAAATAGCCTGAACCAATTAACCGGTTGGTTAACATGATTGATAAACCGATAATGTCGATTTTTGTTCCGGTTGAGGCTTATAACCGAACTGAACCTAGCCCAACCATGAACCATTAGAAGTGTCTGTTTCACTACCACATCGTGCGGGCACGCTGTTATGAATATATTAATGGGTTTGTTTTAGTTTAACTAACTTGGATTAACTAAGGGTACAAAAAGAAAACAATAACCAATTTTAAGTTAAATCAGATGTTTTTAGTTTTCAATAGATTTTGGTTCAGTTTTGTCTGTTTTTTGATTTAGCTTCGGTGAACGGTTTAGTTATTGTTCACTCCTAGATATTGTTAATCACGTAGCACATAAAAGATTTTTAAAATAAAAAAATAGTAATACTATACTCAAATTAAAGATAATAAAATGCTCATTATATATTATGATGTAATTTTTGTTTTTAAAGTATAAATGTATGCAAAAAAAAAATTGACTTATTTAAAAATCATAGAGGATGGTTTGCTTAAAATAAGGAAAAAAAGTTTAACTATAATTTAAATAACCAAAAGTTAAGTAAAGTTTAAGGGATTAAAGTGTAACTAAGATAGGGTATTAAAATGTAAATAATGTATGAATGACGATTTTACCCTCATATCAAGGTAATTAATGAAAAATAAGTTCTTAACTTTTGGGTATATTTTTTTTTTATCGGCGAACAACTGTGTGACAACCACCCTTGCAGGGCGCCTTGCCCAAGAATCGACTACTCGACCTCCGGCAGCCCCCACCTTCTCCCGATGCGCGGAAACCCGAGCCCCACCCGCTCGAAGGCACGACAGTGTTATAGAACTCGGTAAAACCTCGCCGCTCGGAAGTTTCGAACCGGCGCCACCCGTATTCGATCTTCACCCGGATACCAAACCATAAATGTTGGAAGTGGGAATTGAACCTTTGATCACATAGGTGAAACAAAAGCCACTCCACCACTCCACCACTATCGATGGATAACTTTTGGGTATCTTAAACTACCCCTCCTTCATGCATTATAATATAGTATAGATAAGTAAATGAACTATGAAAAAAACATCGCTTATATTTATGTCATTAATTATAACACGTGATGCCTTTTCCAAATAATAGAAAGCTTGTTGATCCATGTCAACACCTTCATTCTGGGCACAATGATATTAGTTAATGAAAAATCTATGTCTCACAAAATAATCACAAATAAAAACGAACATTAATGTGACATCCGTCACCCTCGTCTTTCATCTAATTGACAATTATAGTCCTTCAAATATTTCCATCATAGTCCCTGTAAGTTTCGTCGTTTTCAAATTTAATTTTTGGGGGAACTAAAAGATGTATCATTTATATTTAATTTGGATCGGGTATAAGTTTTAAATCAAATGCGTATGTTGAAACGTATTCGTAAATGGTTCTATAAAAAAATTCAAGTTTTAAAAAGTTTTACAAACTTTTAAGTTAGATTAGTTAACCAAGTTAAGTTTTTATAAATGAATTTCTAACCAAGTTACACCTAAAACTAACTTGGTTAAAATTAGAGGGGCTAATTGTGTAACATTTCTAAAGTTTCACAACAAAAAAAAAAAGAACCCCCTGTGCTGCCCACGCTTTTCCGGCAGAAAGGGTTGGCCGGATCCGGCAACCGGAGTTTGCTCCGGCTTGCATCGTTTAATGCTTTTCATCCGCTTTTAATGTTTCTAATGCGTTTCACCACTGTGTTTTTTAGTTTTCCCATCATTTTAACGAGTTAAAACGTGTTTTTAATCAAGATTCAATTGTAAAAAAAACATGTTACCGTCGAAGCCTTTAATTTGGTTCAAACACTTGATTTAATTGAGTAATCCTATAAATTGATACCCTACACTTGTTTCCCAACCCTTTTACAATGTAACCCACATAAAAATCATTCCAGATTGCGTCCAGAATCCTTTCTAATCGGCCTTAGAGTTCCGGACCTGCACATCAAGTTTTCGAGTCATCAAACGTGATTGTGAGTCCTTATTTCTTATGCCGTTTTGTTAGTTGATTGTCGTAGATCAAAAGCTCCACATAATCGAGGTCTAAACGTTTATGTGTCGCTCGATTATTTTTGGGGTTAGGGTTAGGGTTTGGCTAGGAGATTTGGGGAAGGTGATGGTTGTGGATTATGGTTAAAAACATTACATTTTCAAGGAAAATACCAAACAAGGCTTCTAGTTTAGTGGTTGTTGGTATGGGTTGGCAAGGAGGGGATCTAGGTTCGAATCCCCTTAGCAGGATCAATTTTTTTTTTTGCTCTTTTTCCATTTTTATTTGGCTATTTTTTGTTTATTTTCATTAAATATATATATATATATATATATATATATATATATATATATATATATATATATATATAGGATTTGGTTCAAATGAGAACCTTTTTCCAAATTGAGAACTAGAGAACCATTATGGGCCACACATTTATCTAAGGCAAAAAAAAAAAAAAAAAAAAAATTTTTTTTTTTTTTTTTTTTTTTTTTTTTTTTTTTTGCAAAAATCGCTGCTTTATTTGTAAGGAAAATTTTTTTTTTATTTTTTTTGTATTTTTTTTTCAGTATACACATATGTATAATGCAATATACACATATGTATAACTGAAATATACACATATGTATAGCTGAAAAATGCTATATACACATATGTATAAATGAAAAAAAAATTCAAAAAAAATAAAAAAAAAATTTCCTTGCATAAAAATGTGCGATTAAAGCAAAAAAAAAAAAAAATTTTTTTTTTTTTTTTGCCTTTATATGAAATGTGTGGCCCAGAATGGTTCTCTCAGTTCTCAAATAGGGGTTGGTTCTCTTAGGATCCCTACCATATATATATATATATATATATATATATATATATATATATATATATATATATATATATATATTAATTAGTCATAATCTTAAAATATTTCTAGAAAATTCATTTTTATTCCAAAAATTATGAAAATTTAGAGGAAACATCTTGACACCCAAAAGAAAATTATCATATTTTTATTTTATGGAAAAAAACATTCTTTTCATATTTTTCTTGAATTAAATTTTTTAATCATAATTAAATGATTAAAGAATTCATTTTAAGTGATTTTAACCTCAAATTTTCTGGAGATTTATTTTTATGTATAATAAACTGAAATAAAATGTAATTTCTCAAAAAAGGTTATTTTTGCTAATTTTACTATTTTTTAATCATTAAAACATTATTTAAACTCATTAAATATGTTTTAAATACAAATAAATTGAGAGAAATTATGGAAATAACATTTTCACTATTTCACATCAGAAAATAGTTATTTCTCATGAAAACATCATTTTTGGATCATCTCTTGTATTATTTACTTTAATTTATATTTAATTAGATATAATATATTATTTAATTAAATATAAATCATAAAATCTATTTTGTGGATATTTTTCTATAAAGTAGAAAATGTTCCTAAGTGTGGGATACATAAGTGCTTTAGTCGCTTTTTTAATTAATCGTGATATATTTATTTCAAAACTGTCGTCCAAGTTACTATTAAAAATTTCATCTTCCCTGTATGAGTCTAGCAAGCCCTAATGCCTTAGATTTTGGTTGCCTTAGACTTTAAGTCATTTTCCTCATTAGTATTCTTATATATAGGTTGAGTTCTTCGGAATTCTAAATCCGTTACGACGAATTTTCTTGGATTTTATTACTTAACGAAACTGTGAGTATATTTTTCCCTTTTTTCATTTTACTTTTGGGGCTACTCATGTACCTATTATCAAGTTTCTATTTCTTATTACTAAAAAGCGATTCTTAGTTGTGTTTTCTTGTGTCATTTCATGTATCTATGACTTGTCAAATCATTAACCGTTGCGGCATAGCATTTCAATGAATAGTACTATGGTATATACCCTTGTTACTCTGTTGAGAGTCCTTGTCATTGCTATGAGTTTCATTACTACTGTTACTAGCGCATACTATATATATTTCATTTCATTTCAGGGTTGATTTGACCCAGATACCAGTTATTACATTTTACAAACACTATATTACACATGAATTGCTAACTTTTCCTTACTATATACATCAAATGGGTATGCTCACCAATACATTTTGTATTGACAAAAATTATTTTCGTACATGTCTCAGGTTCTTATGAGATCGCTTCTAAGCTTTTGGAACTTAGGCTTAGATTGAGATTTACTGTATTTTAGTTTAGATTGTTAGTTTTAATTGTCGTATTTCTTTCAATGTAATAAACTATCCCATTTAATGTATCAAAATTTACATTTCTAGTCCATGAGCTATTGAACAATCGTCACTACGTGACACCTCGATGTTTCCGTCATCGGTTAAGGTGTTACAATTAATGATTTAAGTCCAGCTGCAGCGGCTGCGACCAGCAACAAATCGTTCAAAAATGCGCAACCTCTTTGTTGAAAACTTAAGTAAATCGTTAAAAAATGCGCCACCAGACTATATTTAAAACTCAAGTTCAAGTTGTTTAACTTTAACCACTCGTACTTCAAATCACATAAATAAATGAACAATAAAAAAATCATCACTTGTACATATGTCATTAATTATAATACCTGATCATCTGCCTTCTCGAAATAAAATAAAGCTTGTCAGACCCCACCGATGCTGACAGTGACTAGTCGGCGCAAAATTATGGTGGAAACGTAATCTCATCATTGAACTTAAGTATTTATTACAAGCCAGGGCGATCACAGTACACCAAACTACTCATCGTCTATTGATAACAAAGCAAACATCTACAGTCTTCAAACACTCAACTAGTATTCCTCAGTTGTTACTTCATCAACTTGAGATACATGCTCGAGTAATAAAAATACATCAGCACACAGCAGGTGAGGCACCTAAACTGATTCATTAGTAAAACAACCACATAAACATTCATATTGATCAAGTATGAGCTCCTTGCATGTCACCATAATCATAATCCGGACTAAGCATTATATATTCACACCTACAGCCTTGGCACACCCCATGAGGCTGTAAGTGTATGTCCATGCTTGGAAAATATTATGATCATTATAAAATATATAACACCCTAGATGCCACACCTATGGTTCGATGCACATACATGATCAATCACCATCAAAACAATTAAATGAGCAAGTATCGGGTTTGAAAATAGATTAAGTAACTCACCTCTTTATTAGTCCTTTAGCAGTGTACAACGCTAATACGATCGGGTATTATCTCAGGGTCCTAATACAATTATACAACCCTAGGTTAGGTAATGGTAAACCTAACTAATTATTATTATTACAGTTGGATATTGGTTAGCGCTATCTTGTTTAAGCATGGATGATCAGTCCATGCCCAACTAAGGCTAGGCTACCCAATACCCACCCCCAATAATAATCCTAATACCTAAAAATAATGGGTTAGGATCAAATACAGAGTGAAAGAAAAATAGGAAGTCGTAGGAAGGGTATCAAACGGACTCTGATTAAACTCATTCAAGCGGCATTGGAGTTGTCTCTTCGAACCATACGATGTTAGTTTTTAGGTCTCCATTTTAGAAATATACGTTATATCATTGTGTCTTTTATGTAGCATTATGTATTCTTCTTATTTTCATCATTGTGTCATCTTTTCAATTCATTGTGTCTTTTTTTATTCAGCATTGTGTTATTTTTAAGTACTTTGTTATATTTTGTGGCTCATTGTTTTTTGTATCCTTCTCACCCTTCTCATATTTGCTACACTGTGTAGAATAACTTGACTCAAAAATAATATCACTAAACTAATCCTAATAATAATGCTAATAAAAATAATAATAAACTAAACATAACTTAAGCGAAAACATAGCTCAAAACTGTCTACGGCCATTTGATGTAGAGTCTCCCTACTCATGCTCCAAAGTTAACTATTAACACCACCCCACCGGGTATTTGTAACATCCCAAAATTTGGGCATGTTAATATGTTGTTGTACATTAGTGAAGGGGGCGAAACCATGGGGACTAAATAGCAACAACTTGGAGAACAAGTTGTCGTAAGAAAGGAAAGGAGGGACCTTGATGCAAAAGTTGCATGGGATCATTCCCTATATAAACACATCAACCCTCAAACCCTAATTTTTGTCAAGAGCTGCTGCCGTCGCACGAGAACAAGAGAGAGAGTCGGTTTTCGGTCATCTCCGGCTAAGGTAATTATCAACCTCTCGTGTTCTTCAAATATCGATCGTATCTTCGGAGATTTTGAATAAGGGTTTGTGTTGTTGATAGGTTTGAAGTGCATCTGGGTTGCCTGCCTGTCGAGTAATCCACGTCGGTGTGCAAGGTATGTGTTGATTGAATGATTTAGTTGAATGATTCGGTTTTATGTTGATTGAATGATGAAAACCTGTGTTAATCCGTGTAATGGGTTCAGGGTTGTTAGAAGATCTGAGATTAGAAAGACGGTCGACGATCCAAAATTCTCAGAAAGGAAGTTAAGGTAAGAAAACCCTATCTGATCTGCTAGGGTTAAGGAAGGAAGACGAGTTGCAGCTACGCAGAAGGGTTGTGCTATGCGTGGAGGCGGATTGAGCCTTGGCTTGCGCAGCCGCCTGTCTGCGCAACTGTAACGCAGTACATAAGGGTCTGCAGGTGCGGACCAATGACGTAAAACGTAACGTTCTGCGCGGGTGCGGAAGTAACATAAGAATATGCCGCGCAGATGCGGGAGGATGCTCTTGGCGGAGCATTCGGCCTAGTTGAATTAAAGAATAATGTAGTGTTATGTGATTAGGCGTTTGAGTTCACGCGGGACAGTAGGCTTAGGAGGTAAGAGTCAAGAACGCAAGGCAAAGGTGAGTTTCCATCGCCCATGTTTTAATATTTTTAATGTTTCCGGGCTGATTGCATGCTTAACTATTTTAAATAAACAAAGGTAGTGCTTGGTTTAATTTAACGATTTAAATATGGCCCACCTATGTAATGTATGTGTAGTATGAATGATGTTGGTTTCCTTTGGGAAGGCAACGATACAACGTGGAGGGTTACGTTAGTAATCCGAAGTGGGCGAGTACGACTCTAAGGACTGATATGGTAGTCCGAGGAGGGCGAGAACGACGTCAAGGGCCGCGGTAGCAACCTGAGACGGGCGAGAACAGATGTGAGAAAGTGAATGTGTTTGAGAAAGCATTTTTGAAAGAAAATGTTGCGAATGTTTTTATAAAAGCCTTACTATAGAACTCACTCAGCGTAGCTGACTTTTAGCATGTATTTCAGGTAAAGGAAAGAAAGTGGTTGATGGCGGCTCGTAGGCGGATGGCGATGGTTACTTGGCACATCTCGTGTGATGGCGTAGTTTGTTATAAGTAGTATTTAAGAGTTTTACTTGCGTTGTAAATGCTTGGTTGATGGATATGTTTGACGTTTATTTCCGCTGCGTATGTTTAATAAGAGTGTTTTGTTCTTGTTGAACGATGTGTTATGGTAATGTGCCGATTAGTGGGGTTCCCGGGTTTTGGGGCCTTACAAGTTGGTATCAGAGCCATCTTTCAAGAGATCTGAGCACTTACCAATGCTTAGACTTGGACAGAGAAATGGAATGCGAGTAGCCAAGCCAGCGCAAGTAACCATCAAGCCACGAGCGCCAGAGTCTAGTGTCTTATTATGCGCTAGAAAATGTAATGTGTAGAATGAAATACAACAAGGCATGAGGGGTAGGATTTATAACCCGAACAACAGGGTGAGCAGGGGATGACGACTGGCCACCGTCATTAGCTAATTTTTTTTTGCTAGTAGTGTTTTAAATGGTACCCTAACTGTTTTGTTGGTATTTCAGCGTGAGAATGGCAAGAGGAAAGAAAGTTGTACCTAAGAGTGCGGCTACAAGAGATGAGGAAGAGTCGACTCATGTTGCAAGTACAGAACCCTCGATTCGATCAGGGCCTTCGCAGCATACTGAGGGGTTTGTGTTTGAACCACCTGTGCGAGAAGCGATAAGGAAAGAATTCAATGACCTTATTCGAGAGGTTCTCCCAGATGTTGTGAAGGGAGCGTTTGAGGTGTTGAAAGATGAGGTTCTGAAGGACACCGTGAATAGGAATGAGAAGCCTGCGGGTGATGACCACGGGGAGGAGGAGAAGGAAAAGGATGGAAAGAACGCCCGTGATGGGTGTAACTATGCACACTTCAAGCGATGCGATCCGCCTCTCTTTGATGGTCGCAAGGATGCGGTGGCGGCTTGCCACTGGATAACTAAGATGGAGGCAGTAATCTCCATCAGTGAGTGTCGTCCTGATCAGTCGGTGAAGTTTGCTGCTCACTCCTTCACTGCCGAGGCATTGCACTGGGGGAACACGGTGAAAGATAGAAGAAGTCAGGCGGAGGTTGACTGCATGACTTGGGATGATATGAAGTCGCTGGTGAAGAAGAAATTTTGTGCATCTAGTGAGCTAGAGAAAGTGGAAAGAGAGTTTTTGGTTTTTAAGGTGGGGAACCTGTCTCATCGAGAATTTACCTCAAAATTTATTGAGATGGCGTGCTTGGTGCCACATATCTCTGGGATGACACGTCGCGCCACGTGTTTCTGCCATGGGCGTGGTGTTACAGAAATGGTATCAGAGTCAAGGTTATAGCGAACTAGTATTTTTAAAATCTAGACTATAACCTATTTGGTTCGAGGAGTAAAGTTTTTCTAAAAACAAAAAACGCAACAAAGTAATTTTTAGAAAAGAAAGGAAAATTGTGTAAGGGGATATTCCGACCGAACTAGTGATGTGTCGAGAAATTGACATGTTTTCCACACATATTCTCACCTATCTTACACTCAAACTAGTGCTTTTATCTTGGTTTTATCAGGCTTTATCACGTTTTGTTGATAATTGTAGGATTGGAGGTCAGGAGGTAAAAATAAGTGAAAAACGGCACAAAACGGCACAAAACGGCACTAACAGACGAATAATTGAAGACTTTGAAGCTCTGCCAGATGCAGCACTGTCACACCCTCAAAATCCACTTGCGGAGTTTTACCACGAGGCGCATGACAAACCAGGATCCAAACCAACGATCACAATAAACAAGTCTAAATGAATATAATGCAATTTCAAAACATAGTTTAAAATCCCCGTTTACAGCGGAAGCTTATTCAAAACAGTATCTCAAAAGTAAACCAAATGTTCAACATATGAAAACCATGCGACTCTAACTAGACGCCGTGCAGACGCGTGCGCCCTAGTCCAGTAGTGCTACCTTAGCGACCTGAGAAAACATGTAAAAGTTTACGTCAGCACAAAAATGCTGGTGAGTTTACAGGTTTTGTAATCCAAGAGCCAAGTCCACCTGTCCATACTATAACAAATCGAAAACCAGTGTACGCTAGCTAGGCGTATGTTTTGTTACTACCACGATTGGAAAACCATTACTAACACGCATACCAGATGTTGTGCCCGAAAAGTAAACCAGTTGTTCCTATTGTTCCTGTTTGAGACAATATGCACTCGCCCGGCCCTCCAAGCCGACGAGCGGGGTTGGTCACTCCCAATAGCGCTATTCACATTTCCCCGTTGTGCAAACCCGCACATTCATGGTTCCCCCCGGGACTTCCAAAGATCGTGTAGTACACAATAGAAACCCATAGTATGACAGTAGTTACCAAATAATCGTTTTAACACATGTTTTCTCCCCCGAAAGTATGAAACCAGTTTAAAAGAGGGGCCGTAAACTCACCTTAGGTTGCGTTACTCCTTAACACGAGTAACTCAGCTGCTATGCTAGTCCCGTAAAGCGGCGACCTAACATATGACAGTTACAAGTACTTAGACTAATAACCCGCAGGTTAATTAGTCCCTAGATGTCCAGACCATAACCAAGTTCGTTTGAAAACACCGTGACTGTTTAACTGACCCAAAGTACAAGACTCGACATCCCATTGGTGACCCGAGACTCCCCGTGTTATGTTTACGCTCTCAAACATGCAATCATGTAAACACATTTAACATACGTTAACGCACAACAAGTTATAGCACATAGCTCACGTATCACCGAATTACATCCAAACATATGTTACCAAGTTATTAGATATGTTACGGGGTTCCTAGCATGTTCCTACATGTCAAATCGGGTCTCGGAATGCTAATTTACACTTACAGCAGCATTACACGCGATTAGGAAAAGTCAACTAGCATTTAGGTTGGTCAACTGGCATTTAGGAAAGCTAATCGCATGTAACTACTAGCATTTAGGGCTAATCGCATGTAACAACTAGCATTTAGGGCTATACCACATGTAACTACTAGCATTTAGGGCTATACCACATGTATCAACTAGCATTTAGGGCTATACCACATGTATCAACTAGCAATTAGGGCTAATCGCATGTAAGTACTAGCAATTAGGCCCTAATCGCATGAAAGACTGGCGATTGGCCTCCTAATCGCCTCTAACATAGGCGATTAGGATTGCTAATCGCCTGTAACCTTGCTGTTCCGGTTTTTCGCGCGTTTAACGCTCCAAATCAGATCCAGAACGTGTGTAACCACCCAATATCATCCCAACAACTATTCTAAACATGTTTCAACTAAAACCCTTCGTTTTGCCTCGTATTATCAGCCCTGCATGCAATCACGTAATCCAAACACCATTCACATAGCATGCAACATCATACTAACATGCGTAACTATAACCCTAATAATCAATTCTCAGATTTTTATCATCATAATATCATTATTATTCTGATCTATCATAATAACATGTCATTCATTCATCTTGAATCATAAAAACCCTAGCTTTCTAATCATAAACACACATAACACATGTATACTAGTTAAAATCCGATTAACAACACTTATTAACGATTTTCAGAAAGCTTTTCCGTTTTAGAACAGGTCTGGACTATTAGGGATTGAATAAAAACGTTTAATAGATTGCATGGATGGAAACCAAACCTTAGATTTGTAAAAGGATGATGGATTAAGCTTGAAACCTTGTGTTTTGATCACAAATCGCGTTCCAGAGGTTGTGTGTGTGTTGGGGCGGGTTATGGGACGACTAGGGTTTGTATAATGAAGTTTAGGAGGTCAAGTATGGTATTTATAGTCGTTTTTAGTCGTCCAGCCCGTAACTAGCGATTGTGCAGCCTGTACACGCGATTAGGGATCCTAATCGCATGAACAGTAATGCATTTGGGCCTAATCGCATGAACAGTCATGCATTTGGCCCCCTAATCGCATGAACAGTCATGCATTTGGGCCTAATCGCATGAACAGTCATGCATTTGGCCCCCTAATCGCCCCTAGGGGCTAGTTTCGTGTGTTTTGCGCGTTAAACCCCGTTTTAACATATGTTAACACATATTCACATACCGACAAGTCACATAATGATTATAAACACATAACACATGTAAATACACATATTCACACTCGTTCACCAATTCCCGGGACTCGAGACTTGTATGTTCCGTATGCCTTGACGATCCTACAAATCGTCACCGTTTGTACACTTGGTTAAGGACTGACATCTAATGAACCTCTAGACCAACATCCAACGATCTTCTAGACTAACCGATAGTTCCCGAACCATAACCCGACTTAACTAACCCAGTTAAGTACAATATACGCGTGACTCGCTAAGGTAGACTTTCATCTAGAGGACGTTGTTAACCAGAATTTGCCGGGTGTCACATCATCCCCACGTTAAAAGAATTTTCGTCCCGAAAATTGCACAAGTACCAAAAGAACAAAAGAAATAACGAAGGGAACAAACAAAAGATAGAAACCAAAAGAGAGATTTTACCCGAGTTGTTACATCATCCCCACGTTAAAAGGAATCTCGCCCCGAGATTCATTCAGCTGCAGAAGAGACATATCTCGACTCGAACGCTTCCTTAGGAAAGAGATGAGGATACTTAGACTTCATTTGATCCTCCCGTTCCCACGTGTACTCTGGTCCCCGGTTCGAATTCCACCGAACCTTAACGATACGAATCTTGCTGTGACGTAGGCTACGAATCTTGTAATCAAGGATCTCCACAGGTTCTTCCACAATCCGAAGACGATCATCAACCTTGATCTCTTCCAGTGGAACAATGAGAGACTCGTCAGCCAGACACTTCTTCAAGTTGGACACATGGAAGACGTTATGTACGTTACCGAGCTCCGTCGGTAAATCAAGACGATATGCCACCGGCCCAATCCGTTCCAGGATCATAAATGGACCGACATACCGCGGATTGAGTTTGCCACGCTTCCCAAAGCGTATGACGCCCTTCCATGGTGAGACTTTTAGAAGTACTTTGTCATTAACTTGGAATTCCAATGGTTTGCGACGCTGATCGGCATAACTCTTTTGCCGATCCCGTGCCGCTGCTAACCGGTTACGAATCTGTACGATCTTTTCCGAAGTTTCGTACACTAGCTCAGGCCCAGTGAGTTGACTCTCACCCACTTCAGCCCAACAAAGAAGAGAACGGCATTTCCGTCCGTACAGTGCTTCGAACGGAGCCGCCTTGATGCTCGTGTGATAACTGTTGTTGTATGAGAATTCTACTAACGGTAGATGAGCTTCCCAACCCTTGCCAAAATCGATCACACATGCCCGCAGCATGTCTTCTAAAGTTTGAATCGTACGCTCACTCTGACCGTCAGTCTGTGGATGATAGGCTGTACTCATGTCTAGTTGGGTACCCAAAGCCTTGTGCAAAGACTTCCAGAAGTGAGAAGTAAAATGGGAGTCACGATCCGAGATAATAGAAACTGGCACCCCGTGCTTAGAAACAACTTCCTTCAGATAAAGACGAGCCAAACGATCCATGGTGTCGGTCTCCTTAATAGCAAGAAAATGGGCTGATTTCGTCAACCGATCGACAATCACCCATATCTTGTCATTCCCGCTGGGTGATTTAGGAAGTTGCGTGACAAAATCCATAGTAATCCGTTCCCATTTCCATTCCGGAATTTCAGGTTGTTGCAAGAGACCCGACGGTTTCTGGTATTCCACCTTGACCTTAGCACAGGTCAAGCATTTGCTCACGTATGAGGCTATATCCGACCTCATGTTTGGCCACCAGTAAAGCACCTTCAGATCTTGGTACATCTTATCCGACCCAGGATGAATAGAATACCGGGACTTATGAGCCTCATCAAGGACAAGCTCCCGTAGTCCCCCGAATAAAGGAACCCATATGCGTTCTGCGAAGTAGTGCAGGCCATCAGGCCTTCGCTCGAGGTGCTTGTCGGCACCGTGCATAGTTTCAGCCTTAAGGTTTTCCTCCTTCAAAGCTTCTAACTGGGCTAAACGGAGTTGATCAGGTAAGGATGAATGAATGGTGAGCTGCAACGCCCGAACGCGACGAGGTTTAGTCGATTCCTTCCTGCTCAAGGCGTCTGCTACAACATTCGCCTTGCCAGGATGGTACTTAATGGCACAATCATAGTCGTTCAGGAGTTCAATCCAACGACGCTGTCGTATGTTCAAGTGTTGTTGGTCGAAAATATGTTGGAGACTCTTGTGATCGGTGTAGATGGTGCATTTGGTACCGTACAAGTAATGTCTCCAAATTTTCAACGCGAAAACCACTGCACCCAATTCCAAGTCATGGGTGGTGTAATTCTTCTCGTGCACCTTGAGTTGACGAGAAGCATACGCGATCACTTTCTCGCGTTGCATCAACACGCAACCGAGACCATGAATAGAAGCATCACAGTAAACAACGAAATCATCAGGGCCTTCAGGTAAAGACAAAATAGGAGCAGAACACAGTTTGGACTTCAATTCTTCAAATGCTGACTCTTGTGGTTCACCCCAGTCGAATTTTCTATCCTTCTGCGTGAGAGTGGTCAGGGGTTGAGCAATCTTCGAGAACCCCTGAATGAAACGACGATAGTAGCCCGCAAGGCCTAGGAATTGCCGCACCTCAGTTGGCGTCTTTGGTGCTCCCCAGTCCTTGATCGCTTCGATCTTAGCTGGATCGACATGAATTCCTAGTTCATTAACCACATGTCCTAGGAACTGAACTTCGCGTAACCAAAAGTCACACTTTGAGAACTTGGCGTAAAGTTGTTCCCGTCGCAAGAGTTCCAAAACTAACCGCAGATGTTCCTCGTGTTCGGTCTTGTTCTTAGAGTAAATCAGGATGTCATCAATAAACACAATGACGAACTTGTCAAGATATGGTTTGCAAACGCGGTTCATCAAATCCATGAAAACCGCCGGTGCGTTCGTGAGACCGAAAGGCATGACCAAGAATTCGAAATGGCCATAACGTGTACGAAAGGCAGTCTTTGCAACGTCAGCTTCCCTTACCTGCAACTGGTGATAACCGGACCTCAAGTCAATCTTGGAATAATAACTAGAACCCTGGAGCTGGTCGAATAGATCATCAATACGTGGAAGAGGATAACGGTTCTTGACGGTCAATTTGTTCAGTTCTCTGTAGTCCACACACAATCGGAAACTTCCATCCTTCTTCTTAACAAATAGAATCGGGGCTCCCCAAGGGGAAGAACTTGGCCTGATGAAACCCTTGTCCAAGAGTTCCTGTAACTGACTAGACAATTCCTGCATCTCGGGAGGTGCAAGACGGTAGGGGGCCCGAGCAATAGGAGCAGCCCCTGGTACAAGATCAATACCGAACTCGACTTGACGATGGGGAGGAAGACCAGATAAATCGTCGGGAAAAACATCAGGAAACTCGCGTACAACAGGAATATCGTCGATCTTCTTCTCATCACCAGAGGAAACAGATAAAAGTGCCAAAACGGCTGGATAACCCTTTCGAAGACACTTAAGGGCTTTCATGCTAGAGATGATGTTTAGCGGAACACCACCCTTGATACCGTACACAGAAAGGAATTCTCCATCAGGGAGAGGAATCCGAATAATCTTGTCGTAACAGACAATCTCCGCGCGATACAAAGACAACCAATCCATTCCTACCACAACGTCAAAACTACCCAAAGGTACCGGCATAAGGTCGATGGGGAACGATAAACCCGACAACTCTAATTGACACTCCCGAAGGATACTAGTAGCTTCAATCTTTTTACCGTCAGCCAACTCAATAATATACTTAGTCTCTAATGGTACGGGTACTACATCTAGCAGTCGACTAACTCCCATGGATACAAAACTCTTGTCGGCACCAGAATCAAATAACACACTAACAGAACGATTATTGAGAAGGAACGTACCGGTAACTGTATCAGGATCCTGTCTAGCCTCAGCGGCTCCAATGACGAAGGCACGTGCATTTCTGCCGCCGCCCCCGTTGTTCCCATTACCGTTGTTTCCACCCTGCTTCAGTTTTGGGCAATCCTTCTTGTAATGCCCGGTCTCACCACAATTGTAACATCCTTGTCTTCCCGTAGTCCCTTGAGTAGTCGGAGCTGAGCTATTAGTCGGGGCCTGGGTCGATGGAAGTGTAACCCGACAATCTTTAGCATAATGCCCTGTTCGCTGGCAGCGATGACAACGGTTACTGTCGCAGTTCCCTTGATGGTGACGTCCACACTTGTTACATTTAGGCAGTTTCCCCGCATAACCACCCTGTTTGTTACCCGAAGAAGAAGAAGAACCCCCATTGTCGAACCTCTTATTCTGCTGTGCTGGCCCAGATCCCTTCCCGTCATTTTCCCACTTGCGCTTGTTATTCTCTGGAGCCGTAACAGTCGAACCCTTAGCAGGCAAAATACCCTCATTCACCTTTAAGTTGGTCATCCTATGAGCCGATCGGACCACCTCTGCGTATGTAGGATGATTTCCCGCAGCCACTAACCCTGCGATTTCCGGTACTAACCCCGAGACATAGTGTTCAATCCTCCTGAACTCTGGCACATGCAGATCAGGACATAGCACTGCCAACTCGTTACGCCTCACAGTATACTTCTCAATTTCAGACCCAGACATCTTGAGGTTCCACACCTCGTGCTCTAGCTTCTGCACTTCTTCCCTCGGACAGTATTCACGCTTCAGCAGCTGCACAAAATTCTCCCAAGGCATAGCATACGCCTCCCCAATACCCATATTCTGGGTGATGTTTTTCCACCAAGTCAATGCAACATCCTGGAATAACGCAGCAGCATACTTAACCCGATCTTCTGGGAGACAGTTACACATCAGAAACACTGACTCCACTTTCTCCAGCCACCTAAGCAAACTCACCGCACCCTCAGTGCCAGAGAATTCCTGGGGCTTACAGTCCCGAAACATCTTGTAGGTACACATGGGTGGGGGTGGGTTAACAGGGCCACCT
This sequence comes from Ambrosia trifida, assembly GCA_028751855.1. Lineage (NCBI taxonomy): Eukaryota > Viridiplantae > Streptophyta > Magnoliopsida > Asterales > Asteraceae > Ambrosia > Ambrosia trifida. Next base: position 26,630,747 of record CM054127.1, read on the forward strand.
GAAATGAAACGTATGAGAAACCACTAAGAATGTATACAAGGTTCACCAATGAGACAAAGAAATGGATAAATCAACTTACCACCACCGTTGTACCCTAACTAGGGGTGTTCAGAATTCGATTCGGATTCGAAAAATTCGAAATTCGATTTAGTTCGATTCGATTACCAAGAATTCGATTCGATTATTCAGAATTCGAATTCGATTCAATTCGAATTCGAGTCCAGTAAATCGAATATGAATCGAATACGAATTTATGATTTTAAATTCGATTCGATTCGAAATTCGAATAAAAACTATACTTGTATATTTTTTAAATATATATACACATATACACATTATTATATACACAAATTTACACATTGAAAAAAAAAGCACTTATAAATTTTGGTCAAACTCTAAGAACCCATAGTGTTTACAACTTTTACCATAACTATATTTTACAAGTTTACCTTATACATCACAAAACTCTAACAAAATATACTCTCTACTATTTTTACTATTCCCGTATTTGACATATTGTTGTTTATCAGTTTTTTAGATTTGTATTTTATATGTTAAAAACAATGAGTTTGTATTAGTTTTATAACCAAAGTAAAACATTTTATTATTTATGATGAATTTGAACTAAATCGAATTTATTCGAATTCGATTCGAATTCGAGTTTCTTATTCGAATCGAATACGAATCGAATAAATTGAATTTTAAACGAATACGAATCGAATACGAATTCAGGTAAAAATATTAAAAATTCGAGAAATTCGATTCGAATAATTCAAAAATTCGTTATTCGATTCGTTGAACACCCCTAACCCTAACTGAAAGACAGCTTGGAGCAAGTTGTTCAGATCAGCCTGCGATAGGTTAATACCTCCACGACCACCAGCACCACCGCGACCACCACCACGTCCACCATTGCGACCACCTCCACGTCCTCCTCGTACTCCAGACATGATTCTGGCAGAAAGAACGAGAAAATTTAGTTTCGCAGATAAAGATAACCACTAATGTTCACAAGATCAAAGCTAGATCCAATCCAGGACTATCCCTTCAAACCCAGAGTTCACTAGGGCTTCCATGCATTTCGGTTTATGATTTTGTGTGCACCCAAAATGATAAACCGCTCTACATGGTCCTCCAAGTGTTCTCCTAGTTCAAAGTTCGAATCACCGAACATAGACTCTTAGCTATACACCGTAATACTACGGTAGTTTATGGCAAGTGTTTCTATTGGAGTATGAAAGGGAGATGTCCGAGCCTTGGACAAATCTCAAAAGTATACGAGTTACCCCACTATACTACACTGCCTAGAAAGCAAGTAACCCAACCTAAGATAGAACGGATGATGTAACGTAGAAAGACCAACGATTTAGAGACACCCCGACAAGACCATACGTAAACCACCATAATGTTTAGTACCATGTGATCGTCTAGTGTGTGCGACTCGGCTATAGACTAGACTCTACATGCAGTCCTAGTTCACTATAACCATTGGCTCTGATACCAATCAGTCACACCCTCAAAATCCACTTGCGGAGTTTTACCGCGAGGCGCATGACAAACCAATATCCAAACCAACGATCACAATAAACAAGTCTAAATGAATATAATGCAATTTCAAAACATAGTTTAAAATCCCCGTTTACAGCGGAAGCTTATTCAAAACAGTATCTCAAAAGTAAACCAAATGTTCAACATATGAAAACCATGCGACTCTAACTAGACGCCGTGCAGACGCGTGCGCCCTAGTCCAGTAGTGCTACCTTAGCGACCTGAGAAAACATGTAAAAGTTTACGTCAGCACAAAAATGCTGGTGAGTTTACAGGTTTTGTAATCCAAGAGCCAAGTCCACCTGTCCATACTATAACAAATCGAAAACCAGTGTACGCTAGCTAGGCGTATGTTTTGTTACTACCACGATTGGAAAACCATTACTAACACGCATACCAGATGTTGTGCCCGAAAAGTAAACCAGTTGTTCCTATTGTTCCTGTTTGAGACAATATGCACTCGCCCGGCCCTCCAAGCCGACGAGCGGGGTTGGTCACTCCCAATAGCGCTATTCACATTTCCCCGTTGTGCAAACCCGCACATTCATGGTTCCCCCCGGGACTTCCAAAGATCGTGTAGTACACAATAGAAACCCATAGTATGACAGTAGTTACCAAATAATCGTTTTAACACATGTTTTCTCCCCCGAAAGTATGAAACCAGTTTAAAAGAGGGGCCGTAAACTCACCTTAGGTTGCGTTACTCCTTAACACGAGTAACTCAGCTGCTATGCTAGTCCCGTAAAGCGGCGACCTAACATATGACAGTTACAAGTACTTAGACTAATAACCCGCAGGTTAATTAGTCCCTAGATGTCCAGACCATAACCAAGTTCGTTTGAAAACACCGTGACTGTTTAACTGACCCAAAGTACAAGACTCGACATCCCATTGGTGACCCGAGACTCCCCGTGTTATGTTTACGCTCTCAAACATGCAATCATGTAAACACATTTAACATACGTTAACGCACAACAAGTTATAGCACATAGCTCACGTATCACCGAATTACATCCAAACATATGTTACCAAGTTATTAGATATGTTACGGGGTTCCTAGCATGTTCCTACATGTCAAATCGGGTCTCGGAATGCTAATTTACACTTACAGCAGCATTACACGCGATTAGGAAAAGTCAACTAGCATTTAGGTTGGTCAACTGGCATTTAGGAAAGCTAATCGCATGTAACTACTAGCATTTAGGGCTAATCGCATGTAACAACTAGCATTTAGGGCTATACCACATGTAACTACTAGCATTTAGGGCTATACCACATGTATCAACTAGCATTTAGGGCTATACCACATGTATCAACTAGCAATTAGGGCTAATCACATGTAAGTACTAGCAATTAGGCCCTAATCGCATGAAAGACTGGCGATTGGCCTCCTAATCGCCTCTAACATAGGCGATTAGGATTGCTAATCGCCTGTAACCTTGCTGTTCCGGTTTTTCGCGCGTTTAACGCTCCAAATCAGATCCAGAACGTGTGTAACCACCCAATATCATCCCAACAACTATTCTAAACATGTTTCAACTAAAACCCTTCGTTTTGCCTCGTATTATCAGCCCTGCATGCAATCACGTAATCCAAACACCATTCACATAGCATGCAACATCATACTAACATGCGTAACTATAACCCTAATAATCAATTCTCAGATTTTTATCATCATAATATCATTATTATTCTGATCTATCATAATAACATGTCATTCATTCATCTTGAATCATAAAAACCCTAGCTTTCTAATCATAAACACACATAACACATGTATACTAGTTAAAATCCGATTAACAACACTTATTAACGATTTTCAGAAAGCTTTTCCGTTTTAGAACAGGTCTGGACTATTAGGGATTGAATAAAAACGTTTAATAGATTGCATGGATGGAAACCAAACCTTAGATTTGTAAAAGGATGATGGATTAAGCTTGAAACCTTGTGTTTTGATCACAAATCGCGTTCCAGAGGTTGTGTGTGTGTTGGGGCGGGTTATGGGACGACTAGGGTTTGTATAATGAAGTTTAGGAGGTCAAGTATGGTATTTATAGTCGTTTTTAGTCGTCCAGCCCGTAACTAGCGATTGTGCAGCCTGTACACGCGATTAGGGATCCTAATCGCATGAACAGTAATGCATTTGGGCCTAATCGCATGAACAGTCATGCATTTGGCCCCCTAATCGCATGAACAGTCATGCATTTGGGCCTAATCGCATGAACAGTCATGCATTTGGCCCCCTAATCGCCCCTAGGGGCTAGTTTCGTGTGTTTTGCGCGTTAAACCCCGTTTTAACATATGTTAACACATATTCACATACCGACAAGTCACATAATGATTATAAACACATAACACATGTAAATACACATATTCACACTCGTTCACCAATTCCCGGGACTCGAGACTTGTATGTTCCGTATGCCTTGACGATCCTACAAATCGTCACCGTTTGTACACTTGGTTAAGGACTGACATCTAATGAACCTCTAGACCAACATCCAACGATCTTCTAGACTAACCGATAGTTCCCGAACCATAACTCGACTTAACTAACCCAGTTAAGTACAATATACGCGTGACTCGCTAAGGTAGACTTTCATCTAGACGACGTTGTTAACCAGAATTTGCCGGGTGTCACAAGCACGGCCGTGCACGGTCATGCAATTGTTCCGGGTCAACAAGTCAACATTTCAAAGTCAACAGAAGCAAAATGTCAGCTTACAGAAGAAGCACGGGCGTGCTAAAACACTGGGCACGGGAGTGCCTTTGGCTTAAAACCGACCAAAATGACAAGACGGTTACAAGTACGAGCAAGCATGGGCGTGCCATTACCTATGACACGACCGTGCAATGCCTGAAGGGGGACAATTCTATGCGAAAGGACTCTATAACAGTACCTGCTATCGAGTATGGGTGTGCCACAACCCTAAGCACGGGCATGCATGGTTTAAATTGCCTATCAATAGAGGCCTCTACTCCACATTTTGGGCATCCCTTCCCACTTTGAAAACCAACACTTCTCCACGAAGTTCCAGCCATCTTTGAGGATTGTGAGCGTCCTTTGGAGCCTGGGATCACTCCATAAACACCACAATCAAGAGAGAAACAACCTGAAATCACCTAAAACCACTAGAAATCTTCATACAACCCCTCACCATGTCTTGTACACAAACCTAACCTTGTGAGCTTATTGTATCAATCATGTTAGGTTAGATTTCTCTTGGTGTTGCTAGGGCGATGATGGAAACTTGGTATGAATTAAATAGTTTATCTTTAATTTAAAAGTGGTGTTTTGTACGCTTAATAATTCTTTCTATTCTAAATTTTGTTTAATGAAATAGTCAATTAATCACTTAGTCTTTGGTCTTGTGGGTGTCTTGATAGGAAGTGGGAGGACTCATAAGTGTACCCATGGTTTGTAACAATCCATGCACTTGTGAGCTAACCTAATCCCGCGAGTAGTGATTAGCCCATTTGTGGATAGAAATATACACACTTTGTGGCTTAATACTCTACTATCAAGATCTCACTTAGGGTCGGTACGGTCTTTATACTCGGTCCTGGTAATAAGCCAAGACTTGATTCGGCAACTTGGCTTTATTGTCTATGTGAAAGCTTTGGCGCAAGTCAAGGATTGGTGAACCCGTGTTGAAAGGAAACGGTCTTTATTTCCTTTCATTACTATATTACCACACAATTAGTAATAGACCACTCACTTTTTGATAAATTAATTATATCAAGTAGGGGATGCACGTGCTCTCGTTAGTCACGACTCCTCTATGATATTTAGTGGTAAGTTGTTCTGCATGCTCCGACCACCGACAAGTTATTCATAAAAGTCTAGAGTAGTTGGATGTCTGTATCGCAACATTGGGAAGTGGGTAATTCGGGGTTTGGTCGACACAGTCTCGAGTCATTTTTTCATTGTTGAGAGGTGAGCTGCCCGGTTTGGGAGACCCTCATAAAAATCTTAAGAACACAAGTCGTTTATACAGTTATGCGAAAACAATCATCTCTTGAAAATGTAGTTATGAAACTCTAAGTTAAGCACAAGTGCGCAACTTAAACACACCATTTAATAAAAGGTTACTATTATTTCATACCATGCCACATCTGATCCCGAAACAAAACCTTTTTGTTATTATTGATTTCTCTTACATCTTACATGTCTCTTCTACTTTTCTTCTCGCATTTTAAAAGTCTCTTAATAATTTTTTGGAAAGCTGAGTAGTAAAAATCGTGTCCTTGGATTCGATATTCGGTACCTGCACATTTCTATACTATCCTCGATAGGTGCACTTGCCTGTTTTGTGGGGTCTAGAACGTTGAGAAACTATTGTTCTAAATTATAAATTTATGAACTTGTAAGCGTCTTACTGTTTTCTAACATAATCCCCTTTTCACCAAAGCTTTTGGCATCTCCTCAGGGATTTTGCCATTTTTAAAGAAAAGAAGTTTAAGTTTTGTTAAAACCCACGCACCATCAAGTTTTTGGCGCCATTTCCGGGGACACGACTGTTTTAGAGAAAGGTTTTCTTAAAATTACTTACTTTTTTCTTAGTATTTTTATCAAAAGTTTTATCTTAAAGGTTCTTGAGTAGTGTATGAACTTGCGTCCCTTTTGGGTTGCTAATGAGCTGAGCCGAGCCCGAGCTCAACCAGGCTCGAGCCCGAGCTCGATTAACTTATAAGAACTCGAGCTCAACTCGTTGGTAATTTCCCAAGCTCGAGCACGGCTCGGGCTCAGCTCGTTTATTATCTATTAATTAATATATTAAATAAAATAAATATAAATAATAGTTCGTTTAGGCTCGTGAGCTCGATAAGTGAAGTTTGATCTCGGGCTCGTTTACTAAACAACTGTAAATGAGTGGTAAATATTATTATATATTTAAAAATATAATATTACACTAAGCTCGATAAGGCTCGATGAGCCTAACGATCTTCACATGACAGGCTCGAGCTCAGGCTCGATAAATAAACGAGCTTTGTTTTAGGATCAAGCTCAGCTCGAGCTTGATTAGGCTCGGCTCATTTCGAGCTTTTTACCAAGTCGAGCTCGAGTAGCTCGCAAATTGCTCGGTTCGTTTGCACCCCAACGTCCCTCGCCCATTCTTACACCTCCTCTTGAAGAACCTGAAAGATATTTTACAGCTAGAAGAAAAGAACAAAAATTAAAAATGGCACAAGTTGATAGAACCATCTCTGATTTTGCTAGACCTTCCATCAATGCTTTGGGCCCTAGCATTGCTAGACCTGCCGTTGATGCCAACCACTTCGAAATTAAGTCCCATGTTATCCACATGATAAAACAAAAGTGCACTTTTCATGGTCTACCCGATGAAGATCCCCATGCTCATATCGCAAATTACCTCAAAACTTGTGATACTTTTAAGTTACATAACGTCACTCCTGACGCTATCCGACTTCGCATGTTCCCTTTTTCCCTAAAGGATCGTCCAAAGCATGGCTAAACTCGCAACCCACAGGCTCCATTACCACCTGGGCCGACCTTGCCCAAAAGTTTCTCTCAAAATATTTCCCTGCAGCTAAGACCGCAAAGCTAAGAAAGGACATCACCACCTTTTTGTAAAGAAGAAGGAGAGTCACTTTACGAGGCTTGGGAAGGATTCAAGGATATGCTGAGGAAATGCCCCCATCATGGACTCGAAATTTGGTTACAAGTTTCGTCCTTCTACAATGGGTTGACAAACCAAGCAAGACAAACACTTGCGCGGCCGCAGGAGGAATTTTCAGGAACAAGAGACCGCAGGAAGCCTATGATCTCATCGAAGAAATCGCAGTCAACAGTTATCAGTGGTACAACCCTTGAAGTCGGCCATCAAAGACCGGCCTCTACCAAGTCTATTCCACCACTTGCTTGCAAGCTCAAATTGAAGCGCTATCAACTCGAATCAACCAACTGAGAAAAGCACAAGTCAATGCCATCACCGCAGCAGAGTTGTAGCTGCAAGACGGGAATCTTCCTCAGGCCACCGTGGAACAAGTTGACTTCATTGGTATAACCCGCCCGCCAAACAATCCTTACAGCAATACTATAATCCTGGCTGGCGAGATCATCCAAAACTTCGGGTGGAGAATGAACAATAACACCATGCAGCCACCCGGATTCAGTCAACAAAACAACCAGCAATGCCCACCAAAAAACGGTTATCTGTCCGTGGATAAAAGACTCACAAAACTCGAAGCCCGATCAGCAGCACGAATGGACGAGAAGTTCAACAATACCGACAAGAGGCTTCAAGGACTCGAGTCCACCATCAGGAACCTGGAAGTACAATTTGACGTGATGGCCAAGTCTCTCGCAGAATGACCCGTCAGAAGCCTTCCTAGCAACACTGAAACTAACCTAAAAGCCAATGTGAGTGCCATAAATCTTCGAAGATGCCGCGCTTATCCCGAACCAGCGGTACCTGCTCACAACTGAACCCGCTCCAGCCATAATCGTTCCCAATATCATCGCACCAGAAAACTCGACAGCCAGTTCACCAATGCCGGTTAATGAAGGCCCCGCAACCAACAAGAATCCTCCAATTGCTCTGCCGAAAGAACCGCCGTCGAAAACGGTACGGTGGGAATATCAGCATAACATACCTTATCCCGATCGATTGATGAAGCAGAAGACGAACGAGGAGTACCAGGAAGTTCACTGAACTCCTAAGTCAAATCCACGTCAACTTACCTTTTATAGAAGTCAACCATCAAATGCCCAAATATTCAAAATTCCTAAAAGACTTCTTGAGCAACAAAAGAAATCTCGAGGCAGCAATCAAGGGTAACAAACTGGAGTGCGCGGCCATACTCCAGCAAAGTCTCCCTATAAAGTTGACCGATCCCGGTAAGTTTTCTTTACCATGCTCTATAGGCAACTTGCCTACGAATTATGCCTTAGCTGAGCTTGGTGCGAGTGTGAACGTTATGCCCACTTATATCTACAAACAACTCAACTTGGGCGACCCACGACCTTTGATAGCTATGATCGAGTTGGTGGATGGTACCATAAATAAACCCGAGGGGATTGTCGAAAAGCTGCCTATCAAAGTAGGAAAATTTGTCTTCCCCGTCGACTTTGTCATCCTTAACATGGGCGAGAGTAATGTTCCTATTATTCTCGGTCGGCCGTTCTTAGCTACTGCCCAATCTACCATAGATATGAGTGAGGGAATTCTTACACTTCGGGTTGGGAACCACAAATTGCACTACACCTCCGGTGGAAAAGAATGCATGTCTGACGACCCATTTGATGTGGCCAACTTCATTGATAAACAATTAGACTATCAATTGAAGAAAGCCAAAGGCGCGGCAATAACACCACCAGAAGTATCAGAAGTGGGGCTTGACAACACCAAGTGGATAGACGAGTACTGGGAAAACCGTCAGAAGACTGGATGGAGAAAACGAAGTGGACGAAAGAAAAACACCATCAGTGTCCTAGAGGCAGGGAAGGAAGCAGTCTGAGCATCACGCGTTTTGTCCAGAAAAAGACGTGAAACGTGGCGCTACCGTGGAGGCAGCTCGGATCAGTAGCTTAGGACGAATAAGTTGGGAGGTTGGTGCATACGGTAGAAGAGTTGGTTAAGAACCATCAGGTCTGGTCGTTCACCCTTAATTATGGTAGTTCATGCCAAGTGATTTCTCTCAAGGAAGCATTCGTGTTGAGGCAGCTATGGGGATCGACCGCACGCAGACCGTTGGAGAACAAAAAGGGGAGATACTTGTTCCTTTTTACTTGCCCGCTTATTTTCTTTGGACACACATATCACAAATATTAATTTAAAAATTGTGTAAAAGAATTAAGTGTGAGTTGTTTAAATTTTTGCAAAATTTAAAACGCCTCAAAGCAGTCGGTAAACCGTAACTAAAAAGGCAGAGTTTTTAAAAGTGTTTTTGGAAACAAAAATATTTTCAAACTCTTTGAGTCCGCCCAACGATCTTGCGGGAGATTAAGGAGGTTTTTTGTAGCAAAAGAACTGTCTAAGGTGTTCCCGATTCCTTAAATAACCCCTATCCCTACATGTGATTATTATCGAGCCTTATCAAGCATACCAATACATATATATATATATATATATATATATATATACTACACATGCGCGTTCATTTTTCTTGAGTGATATTCCCCTTTGGCATGGAGCGATTAGAACTTGTGTGACTTATACGCTACAAGACCACATCAAAGTTAGTGTATGAAAATGATTTAGGCATTTGGGACTTACCCATCCCGTCACCATTGGCCTTCCATATATTTTCCCCACCCCTAGCCACCCATCTTTGAGCCTTAGCCTTTTTGTTTCCTTTCATCCATTCAGCCCCCGCCATGATGAAACGAGGGAAGTGTTGAGGTGTTAAGGAAGCTCTTTGGTAATTTTGGGACTTTGAAGCATAATCCGCATATCAAAAATCCAGAATCTTGATCGTGAAAAGGCAACAAAAGAACGCCATCAAAAGGGCATACCAAGTGTCAATAATCGTCCGACAAACATCAAGTGTAACCTGTTATACTCGTGAAAAAAAAAGTGTGCGAATAAAGATGTTGCAGAACTAATGGAATCGAGAGACCTTCAAAAGAAAAGTTTTGTAAGACTTTCTAAAGAGACCAAGTAATCGACCCAACCTAGTGGAGGCTATTAGGCGGCCCTCGCACCGAACGATTCACGAGAGTAGGCCACCGTCGAGCTATGAAGTCCAAGGAGAGATCAGCAATGCCAACTTAGAAGATCAGCGAGATTCCAACAAACACCTCAAGCACCAAACCCAAAGTTAGTCATGGTGGTAGACTCCATTCCGACCCTATCATCCATTATCTCAATAAACTAACCCTTGAAAAGTCCTTCTGATTCACACGCATCGCCTCAACAAAAGTGGTGGAGTTGTGATTTGCACACAAGCTTATGATTCGTGTCTTCAATCAGGTAGAACTTGAGTGCTCACCCCCCAAATTAAACCCGAGTGAATGAGAGGAGTGAGGAAAAAGGAAAGAGGGGCACCTTAGGAAGTGTTTTAGTAGTCTCACCGCAAACCAAGCCCGAAATCCAAAAGGTTTATTAAGCAAGACTCTTAGGAGGTAAGTTGAGATCGGCACATCGATTTAAGCTTACAATTTTTATCTCACAAAAAATTTGCCTAACGTTTGGTTTGCTTGAGGACATGCAAAACCTCAAGTGTGAGGTGTTATGATGTGCCGAGAAATTGACATGTTTTTCACACATATTCTCACCTATCTTACACTCGAAGTCTTGCTTTTATCTCAGTTTTATCATGATTTATCTCTTTTTGTTGATAATTGCATGATTGGAGGTCAGGAGTTGAAAAGAAGTGAAAAACGGCACAAAACGGCACTAACAGACGAATAATTGAAGACTTTGAAGCTCTGCCAGATGCAGCACGGCCGTGCACGGTCGTGCAACTGTCCTGGATCAACAAGTCAACATTTCCAAGTCAACAGAGGCAAAAGGTTAGCTTACAGAAGAAGCACGGGCGTGCAAAACACTGGGCACGACGTGCCTTTAAAGACGTGCTCCCCAAGTCTTAAAACTGACCAAACTGACAAGACGGTTACATGTACCAGCAAGCACAGGCATGCCATTACCTATGGCACAACCATGCAATGCCTGAAGGGGGACAATTTTGCGCGAAAGGACTCTACAACAGTACCTGTTGTCGAGCATATGCGTGCCACAACCCTAAGCACGGGCGTGCATGGTCTGAATTGCATATAAATAGAGACCTCTACTCCGCATTTTGGGCATCCCTTCCCACTTCAAAAACCAACACTTCTCAATGAAGTTCCAGCCATCTTTGAGGATTGTGAGTGTCCTTAGGAGCCTGGGATCACTCTATAGACACCACAATCAAGAGAGAAACAACCTGAAATAACCCAAAACCACTATAAATCTTCATACAACCCCTCAACATGTCTTGTAGACAAACCCAACCTTGTGAGCTTGTTTTATGAACCATGTTAGGCTAGATTTCTCTTGGTGATTCTAGGGTGATGATGGAAATTTGGTATGATTAAATAGTTTATCTTTATTTAAAAGTGGTGTTTTGTGTTTATTATAATTCTTTCTATTCTAAACTTTGTTTAATGAAATAGTCAATTAATCACTTAGTCTTTGGTCTTGTGGGTGTCTTCATACGAAGTGGGAGGACTCATAAGTGTACCCATGGTGTGTAACAACCCATGCACTTGTGAGATAACCTAATCCTGTGAGTAGTGATTAGCCCATTTATGGATAGAAATATACACACTTTTGGGCTTACTCCTCTACTATCAAGACTCACTTAGGGTCGGTACAGTCTGTATACTCGGTCCTGGTGATAAGCCAAGACTTGATTTTGCGACTAGGCTTCATTGTCTATGTGAAAGCTTTGGCGCAAATCAAGGATTGGTGAACCCGTGTTGAAAGGAAACGGTCTTTCTTTCCTTTCATTACTATATTGCCATACAATTAGTAATAGGCCACTCACTTTTTGATAAATTAATTAAATCAAGTAGGGGATGCACGTGTTCTGGTTAGTCACGACTCCTCTATGATATTAAGTGGTAACTTGTTCAGTCATGCTCTGGCCACCGACAAAATATTTATAAAATTCTAGAGTAGTTGGATGTCTATATCGCAGCATTGGGAAGTGGGTAATTCGGGGTTGGGTCGACACAGTCATGAGTCATTTTCTTTTCATTGTTGAGAGGTGAGCTGCCTGGTTTGGGAGACCCTCATAAAAATCTTAAGAACACAAGTCGTTTATACAGTTATGTGAAAACAGTCACCTCTAGAAAATGTAGTTATGCAACTCTAAGTTAACAACAAGTGCGCAACTTAAACACACCACTTTAATAAAAGTCTACTATTATTTCATACCAGGTCACATCTGATCCCGAAGCAACACCCTTGTTTTGTTATTGATTTCTCTTACAGCTTACATCTCTCTTCTACTTTTCTTCGCGCATTTTAAAAGTCTCTTAGTATTTTTTAGGAAAGCTGAGTAGTAAAAGTCGTGTTCTTGGATTCGATACTCGGTACTTACACATTTCTATTCTATCCATGATAGGTACACTTGCATGTTGTGTGTGGTCTAGAATGTTGGGCAACTATCGTTTTAAATTATAAATTTAAAACTTGTAAGCGTCTTACTGTTTTCTAACTTAATCCCCTTTTCACCAAAGCGTTTGGCATCTCCTTAGGGATTTTGCCATTTTTAAAGAAAATAAGTTTAAGTTTTGTTAAAACCCACGCACCATCAACTAGCCATGGTTGTCAATATATCTTATGTTAGAAATATAAGTTAGGAATCTTGTGTTAGATCTAGGCCTAACGTTCTAACTAAATTAATGACTTATATATATGTAGTATGGTTCTTTTGCGAGGATATGTCTACTGATAGTCACGCAATTCCAGTACCTAGCTTTGATAGTAGCCTTCAGATTGTAGACGTCGTTCCCGCTGAACCAACTGAGATCGTAGACCCCGATCCCAAGGATGCAGTTTTCAGAGGAGGATCCCGCAGAGTTTCCAGCTGCTATGGAGGTCGAAGTAGCCGCTGAGGGTGAGGGTGGCGATGCTACTGAGGATCCTGACCCGGGCGAGGAGGAAGAGGACCCGTCTATGGACGAGTCTGACTCTGACTCTGTTACCTCCCCGACCGGTGCTGCCAGCGAGCCGTCTGTTGACTCTCCACCAGTTGACCAACCTATTTCCCACCCCCTATTGCTCCCCTACCACCACACCCAGTCCCAGAAGTTAGAGTGTTTCCCCTTGGATGTAGAGGCCCTGTTCTCTCAGCCCCAGCCATGTCAGAGTCTGCTGAGTCACCGTTTGACCGCCATGCCCATGTCGACCACACCTATGTCCTACCCCCAGCTATATATGTTCCCCCAAGCAGAGCATTAGTGCCTCTTTTAAGGGGTGTACTCGCTGGGTTCCTGGAGCCTAGAGATTTCGCACCTGATAGAAGCCTACGTCGGGGTCGATCGAACTTTGAGGAGTCCGTGGCGTCGGTGGTACCTACGGTCTGTGGCCCTGAGTCCATCTGGTATTGAGTCCAAAGGCCACGAGTCGTGCTCAGTCCACCGGTTATCCCCGTTGAGCCCCCTATGCCTACAGCACCCATTCCACCCAAGACCATGTCGAGCCCACTGCTCTTGTTTTCGATGATGCCCCAGTCGCACCACCACCCCCTGTTGTCCACCATGAGCCATCACCTCACGATGCACCAGTGCCCGCTAGGCGTGTCAGTGTCGTGATGGAGGGTAGTTCTGCCCGTAGCTGCGACTTGAGGAGGGCGGGTATGCGAGCTTACCCTACTATCCCAGACACCCCAGTCACCATAGGCCCCAAGCTATTGACCACCACCCACCTTCTTATTGAACCGCTAGCTGAGCCATTCATACCACCCAGGTACCCACCTACACCATGACCCCACCAACCCCTACTATGCCCATCCCACCACCTATGTTGTACACCTTAGGTGCGGGCGACCCATACTTGATGGACTCACGCATTACCCATGGGGCGTCTGACCCGCCTCAGCCATTTGCACCCTTACCCTTCCCCGTACCACACCCTGACATACCCGGGCCTTCCTAGACCTATGGAGTGGCCCCATTGCCTGGACATGCTTTGGCTACCCTGTCCACCCTCGAGCAAGACTTCCAGGCGTTGCCTGATACGATGCAGCTCACTGTCACGCACATGGATTATCAGGCCTGCGTGATGTGGGCCCGCATTATAGACGCCCGGGACACCCTCACAGGCTACACCGATGAGCTCCTTCGCATGGATGCCATGCGGGGCATCACCGGTGAAAGTCGTTTTGCCCACAGATAGCACCTTTACGACCGCATTACGGCCATTAGCATGGCCATCAGCCTGAATGCCCATCAGTATCAGTATCCGCCACCCTCACCTCAGTAGAGCAGAGATACATCAGCTACGCGGATTCACAGCTAGGAGGCAACATTATGGATGTACAGTATTAGGAAGGATGTAGTATTAGTAGTACTTTTTGCATTTTACCTAGCTGGGCGGGTTGTGCCAGCCTATGTTATGATGTTTTGTTATATTTCAAACGATGTGTAAGGGATGCTGTGACCGTTGTTTTGTTATTGTTGAAACAAATGTTGTACTCGTTGCTTTGAAATTAATGAATATCATATTACTGTTATGGTAAAATATTTTCTTACATTGTGCATCCTGTGATTGTTTATGATGATTGTCTACTGTATATCTTGTGATTGTGATATTGTATTGTGATGCTATGTTATCGATTATATATGCGATGTGGTGTTACTTGTTCGTTGTGCGTGACAATATTTAGATTAATATTCGTCAAATTAGCCTTTGATATTCGTTAGTGAAATTAATGGAACCTACCAAAAGGAGTAACTCCAGCCACGCAGGACTGCCCACGACCCCCGGCGAGCTGGAACAGCTGATCTCTGAACGAATCGCACGAGCGATAGCGCAACGAGATGCTGCACGCACTGATGGGTCAGGAGACCGTACTGAGAGTGATCGCCGAGATCGGTCCCCCATTGGTAAGTAATTTAAAATGTAGTGAAATGTCGGGATGTTGTCTCGATGCTTCTTTCATATAATAACATATCTTCTTGTTGTTTCGGAAACTGCCTCTCGTGAGCGTGGTTGAATGTTGAAGGCTTTCTTAGACTGCAAGCCCATCAATTTCAATGGGACTGAAGGCTCCGTTGGCCTAGTAAAATGGTTTGAGAAGACTGAAGCAGTCATTCGTATCAGTAGCTGCACTCCCAGGAAAACCATGATGTACTCCACTAACCTGTTTCTGGATCATGCTCTGACTTGGTGGAATAGCCAAGTCCAATCTTTGGGTGATGGTGCTGCATACTCTCTATCCTGGTTAAAGCTTAAAGAACTCATGATCTGTGAGTACTATCCTGTAAGTGAAATCCAGAAGCTTAAATTTGAGTGCTGGAATCTTACTATGATTGGTTCGGACGTCGCTGGTTACACGTCCAGATTTCATGATCTCTCCAGATTAGTCCCTCAGTTGGTTACGTCGGAAAATATAAAGATTGAGAGGTATCTCTTTCGGTTAGCACCCCAGATTCACAGCATGGTCATGCCATCAACGCCTACTACCATGCGTGAGGCTATTAACCTTGCCTTGAGTCTGACCAAGAATGCTATCCGTATGGGCACGTTGGTAAGAAAGGGTTCTGGTTCGAAGGTTGCTGATGTGAAGGGTTCTGAGGGGACGAATTCTGGTTCTGGTTCTGTTGAGCGATCAAATCGCTCTGGGTTTGGCAAACGGAAGAGGAATGAGGGAAAGAAGGATGGGTCATTTGGGAACCAAAACAATAAGGGGAAGGGTATGTTGCGCCTGGTCAGTCTAACGATAGAAGGTCGGGAAATCAGGGAAAGAAAAATGAGGTTGCTTGCTGGAAGTGCCACCATACGGGGCACAAGGGTGAGGATTGTAGGGCCTGAGCGCCCAAGACTGGGGAAGCGAGGTCATGCTTCGCATGTGGTTTGCTTGAGCATTGGAAGAGGGAGTGCCCGAAGCTGAACAACGAGGCACATGGACGGGCATTTGTTATCGATGCTGGTGATGCACGCCAAAACCCTTACATGGTCACCGGTATGTTCCCTCTTAACAATCATTATGCTTCTGTTTAATTTGATACTGGTGCCAATTTTAGTTTCGTATCTGTTGATTTTAACCGATTACTTGGGTTAAGAACTAGTAAGCTAAATACACCTTACTCTATAGAATTGACCAACGGTAAAACTATAGAAACGAGTGAAGTGGCGAAGGATTGTAAGTTGGATCTTTGTGGACATGAGTTTAGTATTGACCTCTTACCGGTAGTCTTGGGTAGTTTCGACGTAGTCGTGGGTATGGATTGGTTATCTACACATCACGCCGTCGTTGTATGTGATGATAAAATAATTCAAATTCCTCTCGCGAGTGGTGAAACTTTTTCGATACAAAAGGAAAGGCATGGGATGCCATTGAGGATTATTACCTGCATGAAGGCTCAGGAGTGCTTGCGAAAGGGTCTTATTGCATTCTTGGCACATGTGGTATATAAGTAGGCTGGCGAGCGGAAACTCAAAGATATCCCGATTGTGAGGGACTTCCCTGATGTGTTCCCTAAATATTTTCTGGGGTTTCCACCCCCTCGACAAATAGAATTTCGTATTGATCTTGTCCCTGGAGTTGCCCCTGTAGTGCGATTGGCATATCGCTTAGCTCCATCTGAAATGCAAGAACTATCCAACCAATTGCAGAAATTATTGGATAAAGGTTTCATAAGACCGAGTTTCTCACCTTGGGGAGCTCCTGTCTTGTTCGTGAAGAAGAAAGATGGCACTTTCCGTATGTGCATCGATTACCGAGAGTTGAACAAGTTAACCATAAAAAATCGTTATCCTCTCCCTAGGATCAATGACTTATTTGACCAACTCCAAGGATCTAGCTTTTACTCCAAGATCGATTTACAATCCGGTTACCATCAACTTCGTATCCAAGTGGAGGATATACCAAAAACTGCTTTTTGTACTCGCTACGGTCATTATGAGTTCTTGGTGATGCCGTTTGGTTTAACCAACGTTCCTGCAGTTTTCATGGACTTGATGAATTGTGTATGTAAACCTTACTTGAATAAGTTCATGATCGTGGTCATTGATGATATATTGATATATTCTCGCACCAAGAAGGATCATGAAAATCACCTTCGTTTGATTTTGGAGCTGGTGCGTAAGGAGAAGCTATATGCCAAATTCTCAAAATGTGACTTCTGGATTAGAGAGGTTCATTTCTTAGGCCACGTGGTGAACGAGAAAGGCATACATGTTGATCTCGCCAAGATCGAGGCAATCAAAAATTGGGAGGCGCCCAAAACTCCTACTGAAGTTCGACAATTTCTTGGCCTTGAGGGTTATTATAGAAGATTCATTGAGAATTTTTCTAAGATAGCACAGTCCTTGACCATGCTGACCCAAATGGATAAAAAGTTCGAGTGGACTAAAAAACAAGAGTCGGCTTTCCAATTGTTGAAGGATAAGTTATGTGGTACTCCAATACTATCACTCCCTGACGGTAATGAAGATTTTGTGGTCTATTGTGATGTTTCGCATCAAGGGTTGGGTTGTGTGTTAATGCAACGGGAAAAGGTGATTGCATATGCTTCTAGACAATTAAAAGTCCATGAGAAGAACTACACTACACATGATTTGGAATTGGGTGCAGTGGTGTTCGCTCTCAAAATTTGGAGGCATTATCTCTATAGCACTAAATGCACGATCTTCACGGATCACAAGAGTTTGCAACACATTTTTTTATCATAAGGACTTGAATATGCGACAACGACGATGGATTGAATTGTTGAATGATTACCACTGTGAAATTAAATACCATCCCGATAAGGCGAACGTCGTAGCGGATGCCTTAAGTCTTAAGGAACGGGTTAAGCCATTATGTGTCTGATCTTTGGGCTTGACAATACACATGAATTTGACAGACCGGATTCATGAGGCCCAGAATAATGTGCTTAAGCCTGAGAATGTGAGGAAGGAAAGGCTTTGAGGAATGGTTGACTCATTGGAGCCTAAGGCGGATCAAGCTCTATATTTCATGAATAGAGTTTGGGTACCTTTATATGGTGGTTTACGTGAGCTGGTTTTGGCCGAAGCTCACAACTCTTGATATTTCATTCATCCCGGTGCGGATAAAATGTTCCATGACCTAAAGGAACATTATTGGTGGCCAAATTTCAAGAGAGACATAGCGGCTTATGTTGTGCGTTGTCTAACTTGTTCCAAGGTTAAAGCTGAACACCAAAGGCCATTTGGTTTACTCCAATAACCAGAAATTCCTGAATGGAAATGGAAACAAATTTCCATGGATTTCATTAAAAAATTGCTCAAGACATCGAGCGGCCATGACACAATTTGGGTGATTGTTGATCGATTGACGAAGTGTGCACACTTTCTTCCAATCCTCGAAACAGATAAATTGGAAAATTTGACCCGCATGTATATCAAGGAAGTAGTATCTAGGCATGGTGTGCCTATCTCTATTATTTCTGATCGAGATAGTCGTTTTACCTCTAGGTTTTGGCAAACCTTAGATGATGGCCTAGGTACTCGCTTAGACATGAGTACCGCATATCATCCATAAACTGATGGTCAAAGCGAGCGAACTATTCAGACCTTGGAAGATATGTTACGGGCATGGGTAATCGATTTCGGTGGTAATTGGGACACGCACTTACCACTCGTTGAATTCTCGTACAATAATGGCTATCATACGAGTATCCAAGCTGCACCATTTGAAGCTCTATATGGACGTAAGTGTAGATCTCCACTGTGTTGGGCTAAAGTCGGAGAAAATCAACTTACTGGGCCCAAAATTGTTCAAGAGACGACCGATAAAATCTTCTTGATAAAGGAACGTCTCAACGCGGCCCGTGACCGACAAAAAAGTTATGCGGATATGAGGCGTAAGCCTTTGGAATTTCAACTCGGCGATAGAGTTCTATTGAAAGTGTCACCTTGGAAAGGTGTTGCACGTTATGGGAAGCGTGAAAAATTGAATCCTCGATACGTTGGTCCTTTCGAAATCTTGGCAAGAGTAGGCCCTGTGTCTTACAAGCTCAAGCTACCGCAAGAGCTTAACAGGATACATGATGCATTCCTCGTGTCAAATTTGAAAAAGTGTCTATCCGATGATACCCTTATTATCCATTCCGACGAAATCCACATTGACCGTAAGCTTCACTTTATCGAAGAACCAATTGAAGTGACTAACTGGAAGGTTCAGAAGCTTAGGCGTAGTAGGATCAAGTTGGTCAAAGTGTGATGGAATGCCAAATGTGGTCCGGAATACACGTGGGAAAGATTGGATCAAATGAAGCGCAAATATCCTGCCCTATTCGAGAAGACACCCAAACCGAAGAACTTGAAGTGAATTCCGGGACGGAATTCTCTTAACGGGGGGAGAATATGACAACCGGCAAAATTAACGTAAATCCGTACTATATAATTATGCGTAATTAACGTGATTAAGTACAATTTCGTGTTAATTGTTTTAACTAAGCCTTAGAGAATAGCAAATTCCCCATAAGATGCATAGAAATGCACATGTTTAATGTGGAAGCACGACGACATCACGTGCAAATAAACTTGTCCGAAATGGACATTGGTGGTTACCCGATAACTATTAATTAATCGAAAACGATCCCGAACACTCGTGATATGAAATAAAGGGAATTTCCATGAAATATTATGTGTTTTGGAACTCCAAAACCATATGTGGAAAATCCAAACACAAATCTCCCATTAATAAATAAAGTTCGCGGATCGCACCCGATAAGCGCGTAACTTATAAATTCACCCAATTAAAGCCTAAATAACTTGCCAATGCCTAAAATAACTCATGTTTAAGGGTAACTAGGGGTTTATTATAAGTCCAGAATAGCTCGTAATAAACACGCGATTAAGAACCAAAAACCCTAAGCGATTTAGTTAGATTTAAACTAAATAATTACAAGATAATTAACAAAAGCAAGTGGGTCCCACCCTCCTTCATTAGGCCGGCTCCTAGGGGTGTGGATGCCAACCTAATGTTGCTTCTTTGGCCTTCTAAGATGATGAGAAATGAAGCATGCTTAGTCCTTTGTTTCATCTAAGTACAAATGGCTTTTCTTAAATATCTAACATGTATTCCATAAGATCATCACTTTAACAAACAAAACACTTCCAAACCACCACCAAAAACATATGGCCACCATCCACATAACACCATTCCACTTTGTTTTGCATCAAACACTCATAATATTACATCATTTCCATACCCTAATTAAGTGTGTACAAGAAACTTGGAGCTTAACCATTGGATGACACACTTATGCCTCATTTCCACTTGAGTTTGAGTCTTCCCTAGCCTTGTGCTAGTTGTAAGTTTCTTAATCTTACTTCTCGTTTATGTTTGTTTTTATTTAACATGTGTTAGAAGCAAGTTGTACATGGGTTAGGATAATAAACTTTCACATAATAAAACATATGTTTTACAAGACTAAAATGGGAGTGTTGATACATACATATGGGCCGTGAGTTTGTTACATGAATGTTAATGTTTTTGTTAGTTAAAAAGTTAACATACTCTTACACATGTGAAAGATTCTAACATAATATTTAACATGGGTTTTGATCATGGAATAATATGTGTTTTTACAAATTTAACATGGATTTACAAAAATATGACTTTGGCCGTGAGTTTTGGTATAAAAATGTTAGTGTTTTGTAGTTTTAGAAGTTCACATACACATGTATTTGAAGATGTTTTAAGTAGTTTTTATAAAAATAATTGAACATGCTTAAAATTGGTTTTAATCATCATAATATAACCATCTAAAACATAATAACATGATGGAACTTAAAAATATTACAAGGATCTAAAAACTACATCTTTAAAGACACTAACTTTGAAACACTAAAAATGGACATATTGGACACTATAGAATTAACACACCAAATACACATATTATTAACCCTAATAAGATGATATTGGACTATTGTTAGTGTTAAAATATAATAATAATTCATATTGACAAAGTTGATAAAAACAAGTTTACTAGTTTTGTGTAAAATTGTCATTTTTGAAAGATCTAGGTAGAAAAACTAGTTTTTTGAAAGTTAAAGGAATTATTTTGAAACTTTATAAGTTAAGGGGTATAAAATGACATTTTATAAACTTAGATCTAAAAATGTGACTTTGGAAAGTTAGGTGTTAAAAATGGAAGATGTTAATGTTTTGTAAAAAGTTAGTAAACTTACAAAAATGTATTTTTGTATAAAAATGTATTTTTTATAAAATAAGGTTTTATAAAAATATAGATTACCAAACATGAAAGAAAATATAAAAACAAAGGTTTTTCTAAAAGTTTGGTAACTTAAAGACTTGGTTAAATTTTGTGTAAAAAAGAACACTTTTGTATATATGGGAATACAAATGTATTGGAGAATTTTGTTATAAATAATCAAGTCTTGATTTTGAAAATAAAAATATTATTTATAAAGTTCCAAGTCAAATATGTAGGAATAAAAGGTTGTTTATTTCAAGAAAACATATTGTTGAGAACTTAGCAAAAATAACAAAAGTATGTATTTTGGACGTAGGAAAAAAATAAGCTACAACAGCAAGTAATTAATCCTATAAAAATATATACCTACAACTTGTAATATTCGGGACATGAAAATATATAAATACAAGTGATCAATGTAACGTATTTATATCACGTCGTGTTAACGGACTAAAATGTAAAGACGGGCGAATAAGTGTATAATGTATAACTTCCTAGAAGATACGTATATATGTTATTGCGTCTAAATGTGGAAATGAAAACATATATTTTGTGAACTAAAATATATAACTTGGGTGAAAATACATAACACTTTCCTAAGTTTTGAAAATCTATTCATGGGAGAATTAACGTAAATAATCTACAAAGATTTCACGTTTAAAACATGTCTACGAACTTGACAATATAAAATATGTTATCGAGTCGACAAGATCCTAGTATATTTATTTAATGGGAAAGTAAATATACGGTAAAGTGAGTCGAGTCGAGTGTTGAAAATGTAACATCGATCGGCAAAATCCTAGAATAACTACTTAATGGGAAAATAATTATACGGTAAAGTGAGTCGAGTCGATAATGATGTAATACGAGTTAATTAATACAAGAATACAAGTGTAACTTATACCAAGGGTAATCCATCACCAAAGAGCCACATAGTGGTGTTGGGAGTTGGGCATACAACTTGCCGAAACACACGTGCTATAGACTTAGTGATTTATACGTCTAGGACATTTGTAGGTGTTTAACCTTGGGCAAACTATTCTCTGAGTTTGGATTTGCTTAATTTGCTTGAGGTGAGTTTCACGGCGCTATTTTACTGTTTTTATTTTTGGGGGAAAGATATGTTATGTTAGGGAAATATGTGATACGTTGAATACTTGAGTTTGTTGTTCGTCACTCGGGGTGAGTCCTCGCTACTGTAACCATTTATTCGTGTGTATGTGTGAAATCGAAAACCGGAGGAATATTTGGATAGTACTATTGGTGCTTGAGAAGGCCCACCCCTAATCGATAGCGTCGACTATGCAACTGTGTATGCCAGGGTGCACGTATTCTGAACTATGTTGTTAATTTCCGTGAATCAACTATGAGCGAGGCATTGCTAGTCTTGGTTTGGTTATGGGCTCAAGTAGATTGTAGGAACTTGCAACTTCTACAATAGTCACTACTTGTGTTTATTTCCCAAAAAATGTTGTTGTTAAAATGTTTTGTAAATTAAAACCTGTGAACTCACCAATATTTATATATTGACAATTTTTAACATATCTTTCAGGTAACTAAGTGCGGGATGATCGCATGGCTAGTACGGGTAGGGATCTACTTAACGTCATATATTTGGGGGGGGGGGGTTACTTTTATTTTCCAAGGGGTTGGGATATAATCGTGAAACCTCTACTTTTGAATTTTAAATTATGATGTTTTAAGGATGTATGACGTGAAAAATAAAATATCTCTTTTCTTAATTACTTATAGTTTGTGTTGATCTTGGTTTTATACTCTTCGAATGCCGCACCACGTGTTTCCGCCAATGGCGTGGTGTGACACGCTGATCCATTGCAACAACATGCTGGTACAACATCATGAGTGCATCATGGGCGTCAAGTTACCTCAAATACTCGTTTATTGATACGTACCGACGTGCCATTTTGGATGACTAGGGGGATGCAAGTGAATGAGGATATTTTTTGATACGTAGCCTGACTTATAAAGAAACCCCATGGTTGATCTTGGGATTCGTAAAAGACTGTCATTAATGCACTGACAGACACCGACTGACAGTCGAAGTAACGGCTGCTGAGTATAGCAAACGTCACATAATGATGACGAATTATTAATTACGACTTGAAAGGTATGATGGTTACTGTCTAATAATCACATCAACATTAATACAAAACAATGTCATCATTGCTTACTCTAAAACGGTGTTATCACAAATCCAAACATACATACCGGTTTGACAATTAAAATAAACAAAGAAAAAAAAACTAGACCATTACAAATTAATATCGAAGAAACGTATCAACCAGATGGAGTTTCTTCACTCTTAGAAGACCCGGATGATGAACCAATCATAAAAGGCTCAAGAACGCCCTGGAGTGCAGACATGCCTTCGTCCCCAACCCTTGCTACTATACTGAGAGATAGCCTCCAAGGAGTCACTACTTTGGGCTTGCAAGGTATCCGTCGTCGGATCTTTTTCTCGTGATCAGTCGGGGGGGGGGGGAGTTTCTTGCCAACCAAGCCCACTTGGTTACCATACTCCAGACCATCGTGATAGCCGACTTCCATTGCAGCCTCATAGAAGGTGTTCAAACGGTCTTGATACTCTGCACTCCCGTGGATGTAACGGTGAGCAGCCGATATTCCCTTGGAGACTAACCAATCACGGTCGGCGTGGAACGCATCTATCTGGGACTGAAGTGTGGCGACCTGAGCCTTGGTCACGTCTGCGGAATTCACTGCCATATCAACACGTTCGTTAGCAGAAGTCAATGTAAGGTAGCATCCCGCTCTTCTTCAGCCCGTCTAACCCGAGACTCATAATTTTCAACTTCCCCATCCAGCAGCTTCTATCTCTCCATGTCCGCCCGAGCCTTCGCAGATTTTCCTTCTCTTTTTCAACCTCTTTTTCAATTGCTTGAAATCGAGCGTCCAGACGAAGGATGTGCTTGTTTTGTTGGTCCTGCCGGTGCAAGAATTGAACCTGCTCATCTGTATGCGATATTACCATCCGGGCTTTATCTTTCTCAAAAGTTTCATGGAGGGACGGCATACTGGCCAATTGCACCTCCGCATCACCCAGCATCTTTGAGATTTTCTCCTTCTCGGTCACAATGTCTAAATGCTTGACACGAAGGTCCAGCAACTCTCCCAAATCAGACCGCCAGCGGTTGAGAATTTATACAACGACGCCGTCCCATTGACACCGGACCCCATGGCGTTTTTGGCAAGCTGAGCATTATCCAGCCCTGCAAATAATACCTATCAGCAGGGGGAAGGCAAAGTTGGCCCAATGGCGGATAATGTCTAGATGAATTAGCCGGGTCGATTCAGCAATCTTCCGCCCATGAATATACTTGGCATCTTTTAAAGATGGTCGCTAGTTGATGCTCGGTACGTACACATTCACAAACATCTCACCGGATGCAGCTGACGATGATTTCCCGGACATTGAAGCAGACCGCATCTCACCTGGAAAACCAATTGGATGTTGTTGGACATCTAGAAGAAGTTCAGAAAAACTTTTCCATGAAAACTTGTGGGCATAGTCACTGAGGCACCCGCTTAACTATACACGGGCTTTGAAGGTGTCGCCGCTGATGCGGTGACAGGCGGAAGAGAAACCTTGAGAGATGAGCTTACAATCACTGTTTCCCCAATAGTTACAGTCGGTCCGGAGGAGGAAACATGGGTATGAATACCCACCTCCAGAGTAGTCAAAGCAGTCGCATCAGGTTTGGTAGATTGGCTTGTCGAGTGCACAACAAACTCGGCATCCCCTGTAACATTACGCATTTATTAATTATACGCTACGACGAGTGTATTATTTTTTTTGTGATATTTTGAACCCTAACACAATGATAAATATTCATACATATACATATATATATTTATATATAAAGGTTTATAATAATAATAATAATAATAATAATAATAATAATTATAATATTAACAATAAATGATAACACAAGATCTGTTTATTTGTTTTACCCAACCCATGACCTGAGCCCATCAAGATCAAGCCCAAACCCAACACATGTCAGGCCCAAGCATCAAGCCCAACCCCCCTTCTCCTCTTTCACGGTTTAAACAAAAAAATATGCCCCCCCACCAGGTTTCGAACCCGGACACCTCCACACACACATCCACGTCCCCACCACTTGATCCACACACATTTGTTGTTGATATGTAGATGTTAATTACATTTAAATACACATTAGCCTTTTTTTTTCCTCCTTCGTCGTACAGCAACAGATATGAACAAGTGTTTTAATTTTTTTTTTTCTTTTCAATTTTGATCATTCAATTCGTGTGCCTAAATTTATATAAGGATTAATAACGTGATTTCCGGCTTCATCCAACCTCAATCACACGCTAATTACCAATTATCATTGACCAATTTGATCAATACGCGTGAATCATTGAATGTGGGTCAAAACTTACCAAATCGAACACCCGGCCATTCCACTATAAATTAAGCTTTTGCGAGCCTTCACAACTCGCCAATACTCCTCTCTTAACCCCCAATCTTCTTAATTATATCCTGTTTTTGATCCACGATCGTTTTCTTTGACTTTTGGTTGACCGGCCAATCGAGCTCGATACGATCTTGTAAGTAACATTTGTTTTGTGGGATTTGTTGTTCGGCACTTACACAACATTAACCCTAAGATTAATTGGGTTAATGTTGTGTAAATCGTTCGATTTCTGATTCTAGGGCTCGTATAATATGAATTGGGGAAGAACAACGACAACAGTTAATATATATATATATAAATTAAGCAAACTGAATCCTAACACAACCACAGGTCTAGACCAAGTGGTTGTGTTGTTGCTTGGTCACTGAACAGGCGCGGGTTCGAATCCCAGCGGCCACAGTTTTTCTTTGATTTGTTGTTTTTACTTGACAAACAAACTCAAACCATTTTATATATATAAATTACCTTTAAATCTTGTAAATTCCTTTTTAAATATCAAAACCTTTTTATAAATTCTAAAAAAATTATTTTTAACAAATCTGATGTAAAAGTGTTACCTACAATTTTTAGTTTTCAGAAATTTATTTATTTAATATATATAATAAATAAATCAAGTTTATTCTATTTTATTTATAAAAATCTATAAAAATATCAAAACGATCTTATTAAATTCCACAAAAATTATTTTAAGTTTTTATAACATTAAGCTTTTCAGAAATGATTTTTATTTCTGAAAAACCGTTTATTTAATATTTTTAATCAATTTTTGTTAGTTTTAATCATAATTAAATCATAATAAATCCAATTTTTGTTATTTTTGCACCAAAATTTTATAGAAATTATTTCTGATCGTTTAGAACAGGAATATAAATTTTAAACTAAAAATTCTTTAATTTTAGTATTTTTGAATATTAAAGTTAAGTTTTGACAATTTGTAATAAATAGATTTAATAATCTATTTTAAGAAAATAATTTTATAAAAATTATTTTTATACTTTATAGATATCATTGTGATCATCTTAAATTTAAATTTCATAAAAAGATTTTTAGTCATTTATTTACTAAATTTCTCTCAATTGGCGAATATTTTTAATATTAATCGAACGAGCAATTATCCCCAATTCGAAGCCCTAGAAACTTATACATTTGTAGACTAGATAGACTTAGACATATTTATTACCTTATTATAGGGTGATACTTGACACTTTTGGGCAACACACTATTTTCAAGTGATAACATTTTACCAAGGTGAGTTTTACATAGCCCCTTTTATTTATCACCATTTTTGGGGTGAAACATGTTATAACATTATCATTGCAATTCAATCATCAATGTGTCTATGTGTTTTCTATGTTGCATTATGTCTTGAGCATGATTAGAGTAAGCACCATTCTAGCATAATCATTAACTCCGTACAAGCCGACGGTATACATTGATAGATCTATTGGACTGACAATCCCACCCGGATACGTGCCTCCTACAAAGGTTACGTGGGTGTTTGTTATCGCATAACATATTCAATTGGACCATGAGCGTATGGTATGTATCATTTTATAACAGTCATCAGGGTTGATTATGCACTCGATTTATTTCTAGTATGTTCTCACATATGGACTAGATTGACATGACACATGAATTGCACAACATTTTTATTCAATTATCAAAAACCTATGTAATTCTCACCAACTTTTGTTGACCCAAAACATTTTCAACTTAACATGTTTCAGGTTCTATTTGCTTGAAGATATGATTTGATGCTTGAAGATATGTGTATAGTTTTATTCAATTTGATGTACAAATTCTAGAACAATTGTATGTAATTCATTTAAATTAATTAATGGAATTTATTATTCACCATGAGCTACTGAACAATCATCAATACGTGACATCCCGATGTTTCCGCCATCGGTTGGGGTGTTACATCCCCGAGATTCAATCTAACCAGGGATGGCAACTTCTCAACGCCCATATCTTGGACAATAACTCCTTCAACACTGGATTGTTGTGCCGAGACATCCTCCATCCCTATCCGCTCACCTGTTTTCAAAAACCAAAACTTACACCAATCATTACCCGATCAAAGGTGGAAGCAGAACAACTAAACAAATGTGTGATACATGAGAAATTCTTACCTAGCTTTTTCTCCTTGGATTCAAGCAATTGTCTCCTCTTCTCAAGTAACTCTTTCACATCCGGGGAGGTAACGACCTTCCTCTTTTTGTACTTTTCTTTCATTTTCTTTTTTCCCCTTCAACCACCTCTTGGGGTAACGCAACACTAAGAGGATCAGCATATATGGGGGAAGCAATAACAATTCCCTGAGCAGACGAGGTGGTCCTCTCCACATTCCCATGACCAACCGCAGACGTACTTGCACCACTGGTGGAATGTTAAGGGGAAGGAAAGAGGAAATTAGGAAGCGTCTGACCAAGCTCATCAAGCCCGTCCCCCTCTAGAGGACGGTCATGCTCGATCAAGTGAGGAGCGGCCTCCGGGTCCAAAACATCAAAGTATTGCCATTCAACTACATAAGCAAGACTAGTTAGTAAACCTGAACATACAGTAAGTAGTCAACAGGTAGAACATACCTTGGTCCCATCTCCGGTACTCATGAAAGGACGTCTCGTCCACCCATACACGACTCATCCCCACAACTACTAAGGCGTGCTCCGGTATATGGGTGCATTCCGTGGGATTATTGATCAATGCCAGATACAGGGGAACCTTCTCATACACGATAGGCGCTGGACATTCGTCCGCCAGCTTCGTCTTTGATTTCGGGAAACGGATGGGCACTTTCACCGGTAAGACTCGTTCGTCAATAAAAAAGAACTTTTTTCTCCAATTCTTGTCCCGGATGCTTGATGGTTAATTCTGTATGCATGACATAGCACGGGGCGTGCGGTCAAAGGTAAAGTACTCGCCTTTGTACATCAACACATACAGCATTCAGAAGATCTCAAGACGGGGGACCATCCCGAGACCCCTAGCGCGGAACTCAAAATGTTGGATTTTGATCAAACCTAGGGGGTGTAGATGCGAAATGTTTACTTAGTAATATGACAATATATTGAACAAGAAGTTTGTAACCGGTAGACGAAAATGGGAGAATGTGAAGAACTCGCAATAGAGGGTTATCTTTCCTTCCTTTAACGGAAAGGCCACATCTTTCGGTGTTGGTAGTTCTGGCCCCCACTCCGCAGGTATATGATAGTCACTCAGGAAGGATTTTAGTGCCGTTAACGACCAACTACAGTTAATCTCGGCAACACTCATGACTGTGCGCAACGATCCAGCTTTGTATGCCATTATAATCGAATTACTGATCGAACAATGTGATGTTGGTTATGTATCGATCCTTCTGGGATTCTCGTCTCACATCTTTATAGGCAACCAAAACGACGGTTTGAATTTCAAATTAAACCACCAACAGTCACCACTCTTGTCACTCAGTCTGTCACAAACGGCTGAATTGACAATTGTGATGATGTCATGGCACGTGCATAGGTCATGCGTCACCAATCCTCATATTGATTTAAAAAGTACCCCTTTGATATCTTTTTTCCGTACTTATACTTAATTATTAATTTTCTTTTTTGAGTCTAGTAATATTCACAAGTTCTTATCACTAGACTGGGGGGACATGACAAGGTGGGGTCCGGCCCAACTAGATCGACCCACGCCATAAAAGGCCAACAAAACCCGGCCCACCTAATTTAAACAATAAAGTGACATGGATAAAACTCAGTTGATAAGCCAATCTTCTTATCACAACAACCAGGGAGCCTTTTACGAAAACATTCGTAAATGATAAGGCTTATATCCATCTCTTCCGGAAAGTATCATAATGGAAATACAAATCTTTCGGGTTATCGATAGAGGTTGGCCTCGGCTATAAAAAGAGGTCCAAGGTAAACCGTAGAATTCATTCCAACTCTCAATACTCTCACGTTTACTCCTACCTTCACAGATACTTATTCTCACGCCGGATGGTGGTCATAGGGATTCCCCCATTCCTGTGGCAAGTCCTGACGGTGTTCTATTTTGCAGTAATCTAGGTCCAACCTGTTCAGTGCAGATCGAACCAAGATCTCTCTATTCCTCCAAAAGACTATACCCCTCGGGTACTTGTTTCTTCATATACATTTTCCACTAGTTAACTTAGAGACATGAAATCAGCCCTGAATCTACTTGTCAATCATTTTCCACACAAGCAAACAGGTGGGAATAAGGAAAGCACAGTATAATCCCAAAGATAAACCTATATATATGTATATATACATATACATACACAAGTCTTAGTCGCAAGTCCTAAAACTCTGCCTACTATTTGTTGATTTCAGTACAATATGATGTTTGCGAGATCATAGCGGTGTCATTCATTAAAGTTCATACTGGCCAAGTATGAAAGCAATATATGAAACACACCATGATACTCCCAACTACCATATAGTCCTTCCATCATAAAGGTCGGCATACCAAACCTATACATCCCCTATTATACTAGCCTCTACCTACCAAGATTGGCACTTCCACTTGGCTTATAAGTCATAGTTTAGGTCTAGATACTTCAATGTTTACCTAAATCTCTTAAACTAATGCTCTGATACCAACTTGTCACACCTACCAAGATTGGCACTTCAACTTGGCTTATAAGTCATAGTTTAAGTCTAGATACTTCAATGTTTACCTAAATCTCTTAAACTAATGCTCTGATACCAACTTGTCACACCTCACCCAGGCTGGGGCACTTATAGTGACCAGTCGGCGTAAACTTATGGCGGAAACGTAATCTCATCATTGAACTTAAGTATTTATTACAATCCAGGGCGATCAAAGTACACCAAAGTACTCATCATCTAATGATAACAAAGCAAATATCTACAGTCTTCAAACACTCAGCTAGTATTCCTCAGTTGTTACTTCATCAACCTGAGATACATGCTCGAGTAATAAAAAATACTTCAGCACACAGCTGGTGAGCCACCTAAACTGGCTCATCAGTAAAACAACCACATAAACATTCATAATGATCAAGTATGAGCTCCTTGCATGTCACCATAATCATAATCCGGACTAAGCATTATATATTCACACCTACAGCCTAGACACACCCCATGAGGCTGTAAGTGTATGTCTACGCCTGAAAAATATAATAATCATTATAAAATATATATAACACGTACCCTGGATGCCACACCTATGGTTCGATGCATATACATGATCAATCACCATCAAAACAATTTTATGAGCAAGTATCAAGTTTGAAAATAGTTTAAGTAACTCCCCTCTTTATTAGTCATTTAGCAGTTGACAATTATACAACCCTAGGTTAGGTAATAGTACACCTAACTAATTATTATTATTATTATTATTATTATTATTATTATTATTATTATTATTATTATTATTATTATTATTATTACAGTTGGATATTGGTTAGCGTTACCTTGTTTAAGCATGGATGATCAGTTCATGCCTAACTAAGGCTAAGCTACCCAATACCCACCCCCAATAATAACCCTAATACCTAAAAATAATGGGTTAGGATCAAATACACAATGAAAGAAAAATAGGAAGTCGTATGAAGGTATCAAATGGACTCTGATTAAACTCATTCAAGCGGCATTGGAACCGTCTCATCGAACCCTACGATGTTAATTTTTAGGTCTTCATTTTTTGGGATTTTAGCTTGTAGTTTTTAGAATATACGTTACATCATTGTGTCTTTTATGTAGCATTGTGTCTTTTTCTTACTTTCATCATTGTGTCATCTTTTCAATTCATTGTGTCTTTTTTCTTCAGCATTGTAAATGTTCTCTGGGTATCACATTTTGGTAGGGGGACAGGTCATTGAAAATGTTCTCTGTGTATACGTGTATTATACAAACAAAATGTGATATGAATGAAATACCCTCATGTGTGTGTCACGTGAAGGTAAACTCAGTTAAATACTTAACCCCCGTTAGTCCTAATACCCTATTGTATTATTAAACCTTAACATGAAACTTAAAAACCATAATACTCAAAGATACTGAAATTAATGGTAAACCACAAGAACTAATTGTGTAGTTCTCTTCTCTTTTCTGTTTGATATTCATTTCCATACAGTTGGAGCGGGATGAAACCAAAAGCACTTAAACGAAACATAATTAATACGTTGTGGTAACAAAAACATATAATACAGAAAAAAACTCTCATAAAAGTTTATATAGATAGAAAACTCTTTAGCAACAATTAACAAATGAGGGATCCATAAACCTAGCTTTTACTAAAAAAGTGTATTTTTTATATTCATTTCAGCAATAAAATACTAAAATGAGTCGTACAATGAATGAATTGCATCATTTCTAGAAAAAAATTTAATAAAGCTACTTTTATTAGCTTTATTTTTTTTTGAACGATCAACAAATCTTATTTCACCAAAACGCTAGCGGGAAACTAGCGAATACACCATTACAAACACCAGACAGACATTAAAAACAAACAGGAAATCAAAACATAACAAAAGAACAGAAAACCAAAGTGCAGCAAGCTACCAACCAATACAGCTTAGATCAAAATGGCACCAATTATTCCAGTCAAGGGAAAACTTTCTAGCTCTTGATTTCACCCACAGGTAACTTAAAGCCTTGATGTCCCCTAATACCTTCTGTATAGAGCAATCCTTGTGTTCGAACACAGCTTCATTCCTGCACTTCCATAGAGCCCAAACAGTCGTCAAACAAATAGCATAGAAAGCTTTGCGCTTGTCGGCCGATCCATGTATAAACGAGTGCATATTGAGAATATCTTTAAATTGAAAGGCATAAATCGCTCCAACATTACACCATTGGGAGACTAGACACCAAACAGTTTGAGCAAGGCCACACGAGATGAATAAATGATCCACAGTTTCTGAAAAGTCGCCACAAAACGGACACCTATCCGGCCCAATGTTAATATTTCTCCGAATAAGAGCAGCCCGAGTAGGAATCCGATCCTGTTCAGCCCTCCACGCAAGTATCGACACCTTCTTGGGTACCCACGAGTTCCAGTCCAAAATGAAAGGCGCCTGGACAAACCGATGCTGATGAAGACTATGCTTTAAATCCGCTACAGTGAAACAGCCGTACGAACCCGAGTCCCAGACCCAATCGTCTGCTGCAAGCAGCAGCGTCGGAACAGGAACCCGGTCCAATAATTCCGTCAATTCCACCAATTCAGGCCCACCCGAAATCCCCCGATTCCAGTCCCAAACCCAGCCTAACCCATCGATGTTGACCCGTTCAGCAACTGAAACATGCTTGTGTCGTTCGAGAGCAAACAAAGCTGGAAAAGAAACGGCCAAAGGCACGTCTCCAAACCAGCGATCAATCCAAAACTTGATACCCAACCCATTCCCTAGAACCCCTTTGATGGCCCAACCCAAATCCACCCCAGCCCTTTTGATACATTGCGCCACTGTCGAAACCTGCTTCCAAGGCCCCGGCAAACCAAGTTTAGCCGGGACGGGAGACCAACTCCTATCCGAATGGTGAATCGCCCAAATGACCTTCCTCCAAAGTGCATTAGGATCAACTTTAAACCTCCACCACCACTTTGCCATCATCGCCAAATTAGCATCTTGAAGCGAACCAAAGCCAAGACCACCATATTGCACCGGAGCGATTACCTTTTGCCATTGCACCCAATTAGTTTTCGCCTTCTCCTCGGATCCTCCCCAGAAAAACACCCTCCTCAATTTATCCAATTCCTCCAAAACATTTAAAGGAGCTTTAAACAAAGAGAAGTAATACGTAGGCATGGCGTTTAAAACCGACTTGATCCCTAGAACCCCTTTGATGGCCCAACCCAAATCCACCCCAGCCCTTTTGATACATTGCGCCACTGTCGAAACCTGCTTCCAAGGCCCCGGCAAACCAAGTTTAGCCGGGACGGGAGACCAACTCCTATCCGAATGGTGAATCGCCCAAATGACCTTCCTCCAAAGTGCATTAGGATCAACTTTAAACCTCCACCACCACTTTGCCATCATCGCCAAATTAGCATCTTGAAGCGAACCAAAGCCAAGACCACCATATTGCACCGGAGCGATTACCTTTTGCCATTGCACCCAATTAGTTTTCGCCTTCTCCTCGGATCCTCCCCAGAAAAACAGCCTCCTCAATTTATCCAATTCCTCCAAAACATTTAAAGGAGCTTTAAACAAAGAGAAGTAATACGTAGGCATGGCGTTTAAAACCGACTTGATTAGTGTAACTTTATTAACTACCACACTGCAACGGAAATGGCTTTAATTACTTTTAACTAGTATGAAGCCTCCTCGTGTTGCGGGGGGCGTTAAACCAACATTAAAATGTTTTATCAAACCTGTAGTGTATTTAAAAACAAGTATAATAAATATACAGTACAAAGTTCAAGCTGTGTTCAGTTAAACAAGTGGAGCTTGATCTTTGAAATGCTAAACAAAGTTGAGAACTCAGCTCTTTTAGACTCTAATTTTACATTTTAAGGTTGGAAAGTGTAGAGGAAAAAAATGTAAATGTATAAAACTAAAAGGATTGAAAGTGATATTAAATTAGATGGAGAGACATATTAGTACATTACAATACTAATCACCGTACTATTACTAATTATATAACTATAGAGAGAGACATATAATTACTTTTGGTGCTATAAATAGAAGAAGAAAATGAAGATCCCTCATACCATCACAATATCATATCTTACCATGGATGAACTCCACGTGCTACATAATGTTATAATAATTGCGTTAGTGATATTCCTGTCATCACTCTTCCACTTATTATTCTCCAAAAAGAAACCAAACCATCGTCTTCCACCAAACCAAACCAAACCATCGTCTTCCAAAAAGAGACATATGTATTGTTGCGGACACTCCCGAACTCGCCCAAGACTTGCTCCATAAAAATGACCTCGCCTTCGCGTACAGACAACACACCTTAGCCATTGACCATATTACTTACGGTGTTGCCTTTGCATTCGCACCACACGGACCGTATTGGAAATTCATAAAAAAACTGTCCACGGTTGAGCTTCTAGGCACCCAAAATCTTGGCCATTTCCTCCCCGTTAGAGCACACGAAATCCGCGAGCTTCTACGAACGCTAACTATGAAATCGAAACAAAATGAGAGTGTGAATATGATGGATGAGTTGTTAAAGCTATCAAACAATGTTATATGTCAAATGATGATGGGTATTAGATATTCTGCTACAAGCAGTGAAGCAGTAGAAGCCAAACATGTTGCTAGGGAAGTGACAAAGATATTCGGAGAGTTTAATGTTTCGGATTTCATATGGATTTTGAAGAAGTTAGATTTGCAAGGGTTTAAGAAGCGGTACAAGGATATACATACAAGGTATGATGCTTTGCTTGAAAATGTTATATCTGAGAGGGAAGAAAACCGAAGAAAGGGGAAGGGAAATAATGATGGCAAAGGGAACGATTTTCTGGACTTGTTGCTTGATGTTATGGAGGATGAGAAAGCTGAGATTAAAATTACCAGAAACCATATCAAAGCCTTGATTTTGGTGAGTTTACTCCAATTAATACTCCTTTATACAAGGTTCTCACTACTAAAAAAACACCTTTAATGACACGCAAAAGATGACACACGCTTATTTTATGATACGCAAAAGTGTGTATCGTAAAAAACGTCATTGTTTGCAAAATCAGAAGAATTTATGACACATATTTTTTTGTGTCATTGTTTAAGTGACATAAAAAAAAATTATGACACGATCATGTGTCATCTTTATAATTTTTAAAAATTACAAAGTTTAACAATTCAATGGTCGACTTTACCGAAATGAACATTGATTTTCAATATCTTTACCCAGTAAATAATAAAAAATAGTTGTTTGCGTCATTTAGTCCAAAATTTTGATTTGTATCAACCGGATTGAACTTAATTAATAGAATGAGATTAAAACAGAAGAAATGTAGAGAGAATTAAAGTAAGACTCGTGCCTCTTTGTAGGAGGTCTTGGGTTCAATCTCAAACAAGATGCAAGTTAGGGTTCATATGATGTACTTTAGATGTAATATTTATCGTTAAAAAAAAACACGATAGAAACAAAAAGCAACTAACAAAACTTGAACCAAAGAACCCATTACTATTACCTCTAAACCACTAATAGAGTCTAGACTTAGGGATTAACTACATTATTAATAGGAATAGACTAAAGTAAATGCATGAAATAAGGGGGGTGTTGTAAGACTACATGCAGGGCTGAACAGTACATGAATTGTTTGATTGAAAGTTCGTTTATGTTAATTCGTTTAATAAATGAATGAACACGAATAATTAATAAAATCTATTCGTTCATTTTTGTTTGTGAACTTTCGGTAATGCATTCGTTTATGTTTGATAGTTCATTAAGTTCTTTAACTTTTATTTTTAATTTAAGTACTTTAAATTCCTACTAATAAATTATCTAATAAAATTTTAAAAGACGGGTCACCGCTAAAGATGTCACCGGTAAAGGTCGGATTTCTTGTAGTGGTATCTGTAACGTATCGACATTCACTATAGCCTAAAATACCAAAAAATATTCTATCTAAAACACATGGCCGGTTACGAGGGGGTGCGGGGAGGACTCCCGGCCCGGGCCCAATTTTTAGAGAGGCACTTTGAGCGGCGACGAGTGTTTTTCTTTCTACAAGTATTTTCTTTCTGTTTTCGACCCATTAAAAATATCTCATCTTGAACATCACTGGATATAAATGCAAGAAGGTGAAGAGTAGATAAGGAAGAAGATGAGTCAAATATGAAAAACTAGATTTGAAGGATACGACAAAATTAAAAAAAAAGTTGAAGTGTGTTACTTGAGATTTGTGCCGTGGTACAGTAATTGTGCGGCCTTTGCAGTAAATTTTAATATATGGTAGTATACAAAACAGTAATTGTCTCACGTTTTTGCACATGGTGCAAATCAAATTCATTTTATTAAAAAACTTTTGAAGTCTAGACATAAGATAATGGCCTTTCAAATTATTATGGAATTTTAAGAAAGTGTGGTTTTTTCATGAGCCAATTAGCCAAACATATTAAAATTTATA
The DNA here is from genome assembly GCA_028751855.1 of Ambrosia trifida. Classification (NCBI taxonomy): domain Eukaryota; kingdom Viridiplantae; phylum Streptophyta; class Magnoliopsida; order Asterales; family Asteraceae; genus Ambrosia; species Ambrosia trifida. The sequence goes on from CM054127.1 coordinate 26,667,707, forward strand.
ATTATTACGACACTTTCAGTTCTATATCCGGTAGGGAACCGGTAAGGACACCAGTTCAACAACTGCTTCGGTTATGAAAACATAGCTTAAAAGACCTAAGACTTAGGGGCACATATTTCACAGCTCGGCCCGGGCACATGAATTTTCAGGGACGGCCCTGCTAAAACAAAACTTCACGTAAAAAAATATATTGGAATGTAAGAAAAAAATAAATTATCCATAGTCGGGAGCATTGGCTTTTAAAAACAAAAATTAATGAACGCAAGTTGTTATAAACAAAAATTAATTATCCATAGTCAAGTTTCTAAAAATAAGTTTCTAGTATTATGCCCGCGCGCTTCGCTGCGCAAATACAATTCTAAAAAAAACATGGCAGCGTATTGCATTTTAATTTGGCTAAATTTCGTAAAGCATGTCTCTTTCTCGCTTTCATTCTCTTAAGAGACGGCTTTTGAAAGTAAATTTAAGATTTAACAATCAAAATTACAATTCTTGTTTTTTTTTACAACCCACATATGTTTTTATGTTTATTTTGTTCATACAATCATTCAAGCTTAACTTTCTTAGTATAATATAATGATTTTAGAATTTATATTTATATTATAGTCATTTTGCGGTTGATCTAGACGGTCACTTTGTCTTTTTAATTGAAATCATATAAGGGTGAGGAGCTTCAAAAAAACTCACATGATAGTAATGAATGTGATAATTCAAATACATTATTAAGTCTCTAAATTGATTATATAGTTATAGTACAAGTGTATAATGCAATAAGGGGTAATATGGGAAACTTTTACATGACATATCTATGTTAAAGCATGAGTCTCTTGATATCCCATCTTAAAATGGGTGTAAAATTACTTTTCTAGACATGTCTCCTCCTTAATAAGGTAACATAACATAGAATACAAAGGAAGAAAATAAAAAATAAAATACAAAATAATATAGTTACTTTCCTTTAAGTTTTCGTTTGTAATCTTGGCGAATTTTTAGGACTCGTGTGTTGATGTGGGACCGTTAAACCAATTAAAAAGTTGACATAAAAGCGTTAAACCACGCATACGCGTTATAACTTGTCAAATTTAGACCGAAACGTAAAATATTATCATTCAAAAGAATTATTGTTATACACACACAGAGAGAGGTCAAATGATAAATAACATGAAGTAAATGTTGTATGACGTAATCCAATCGATAGAAAACCATCAAAACAAATACCGATACTGGTTTCCAGAACACTGCTTCTGATACTATTTATACCAACACCGTTGTTATAAAAGTTGTGGGACGTATAAACTTGTGTTTTACCTCAAGCAGAAAATGTAAAAACAAATACAGATAACGATTTTGATAACACGTGTACTTGTTCCAATAACACTGATACCGCTAACGATGTTGTTTGGTCACCGTATAGCTATTTTGAATAAAACTCCATTTCTAATAAAATTTGGTCACCTATAGCTATTTCGAATACAACTCCATTTCCAATAAAATTTATATCAGACATTCAAGACAAAATAAAATATGTGCTTGTAGTAGAAAAAAAAACCTACCTTTGTGACCAAAATAGAAAAACAAAACATTATGAAATGGAAGAAAACCAAAACTTTACTATTCTCTAGAACCAAATAAAAAAGGCAAAAGATTATGAAAATCCTTGGTGGCAAAATTTGAAAAAACAAAAACATATTACTATTCTCAAACTTAAAAAAATAAAAGTTAACCTTTGTGAAAGGAAAACTTTCCTAAAAAAATTTATGTCCAAATTAGGATAAACAAAAGTTCACTATGTCTAAAGTTACTTTTTGAATAATAGTTAAACATATACATTTTCTTTTGAATTTCTTTGAATTATATAATCTTGCGGATTGTATTTTCTGCATGCTAAAGAACAAAATGAAATTGTTTCGTAGGATTTTTTTACAGCAGGAACAGAGACAACTGCCGTAATCATGGAATGGACCTTAGCTGAACTAATCAATAACCCTAAAGTTATTGAAAATGCAAGACAAGAGATTGATGCGGTTGTAGGAAACAAGAGGCTAGTTGAGGAATCTGATGCACCGAACCTGCCTTATATTCAAGCCATCATAAAAGAAGCCTTCCGACTTCATCCACCGATTCCCATGATCATACGCAAGTCAAACGAAAGTGTCACTGTTAAAGGATACGACATCCCCGTTGGCTCCATGTTGTTCGTTAACGTTTGGTCTATCGGCAGAAACCCAGAGTACTGGGAAAGCCCATTAGATTTCAATCCAGACAGATTTTTAGAAGGTGGCGCTCTTAAAGGCTCTTTAGATATTAAAGGGCAAAATTTTAAACTTTTGCCTTTTGGAACTGGAAGGAGAAGTTGTCCTGGTATAAGTATGGTCATGAGACAACTCCCAGTAGTGATTGCTTCGCTCATACAATGCTTTGATTGGAATGTTAACGACAAACAAGAGTTGAATATGGATGAACGGGCCGGACTAACTGTTCCAAGGGAAACTAATCTAGTGTTTCTCCCTTCAGTTCGTAAAAACGCTCCGTTTATTGTTTAGAGCTGGGTCTGTTGGATAATCTTGATGGGTCCGGTCAAACTTGGGTCATGAAATAAAAGGTAGTATGCATTTTACGGGTCAACTAAAATGGGTTATGCAGTTTTAGAAGTTTTGTTTGATTGTGTTGTGCTATTAGTTGTCTGGTTCTTAAGGAGTGTTAGTAGCTTTTGAATAAAGAAAGTTTGTTGAATAGTTCTTTTAGTCCGCTGGATTTATATGCCTATTCAAGTATTGCTTTTGTTAATGACTAAAGTACCTTGCTTTTCATATTCCTTTTCTTTTGCAATATCAATAAATTAACCTACTGTTCTTGTTTCTTTTACTTTGTCAACTTAGATTTAGTAAGTCAATACAAAAGACTTGAAACCAACAATTGGTATTTTGAGTATTCATCTTAAGAATATTTATACATGGGAAGTACTATAAAAGACATGAAATAAATATATATCTTGGTTAAAGATAGGTATATCTTATTGTGTTGCTTATAATATAGTGCTAACGAGTATCCTTCATATACCAATGTCTCTTACTTTTACCTTTAAAAGAGTGTAATCCCCTTGCCTTCTCATTAATTTACCAAATATTTATAATACATACAATCCCTATAAATATGAAAGGGGTAATCATACAATTATGATTTACAATTATACTAAATATATTACGCTAATACACCCCCGCAGTCGAAGCGGGAGGAGACCGGATGCTGAGACTGTCACTAAAGTCTTCAAATCGAATCCGAGGCAATCCTTTAGTGAAGATATCTGTCACCTGGTACCGAGAAGGAATATGAAGAACCCGCACCTAACCTTTTTGAACTTGTTCACGAACGAAGTGGATGTCCAATTCTATATGTTTGGTGCGCTGATGCTGAACATGATTGCCAGATAAGTAGATAGCGCTCACATCATCACAATACATGAGTGTCGCGCAAGAGAGAGGATTATTGAGTTCGAGAAGCAAATTTCTTAACCAACAAATTTCAGCAACCACATTTGCAACCCCGCGATACTCTGCCTCTGCACTAGATCTAGAAACGGTGGACTGACGCTTGGAAGACCAAAAAATGAGATTGTCACCAAAATAAATATAGTATCCACTGGTGGAGCGTCTGGTATCAGGACAACCAGCCCAGTCTGCATCAATGTAGGAAATTAGAGACTGGGTGGTTGAACCGTGTAAAGTGAGGTCGAAGTCCGCAGTGCCTTTGATATATCAGATAATGCGCTTTAGGGCATTCTAGTGATCGACTCGAGGAAAGTGCATGTGCATACAAACCTGTTGGACAGCATAGGAGATGTCAGGCTTTGCGAAGGTAAGGTACTGAAGTGCCCCTGCAAGACTACGCTATAACATAGGGTCATTGTAACGCCCCAAATCCATTTATCGTTAGTAGCTCTTGGTGACTAACTTGGTTGTGTAGAATAGAGTTAACTATGATATGACTTGTTGTACGAAAAAGCGGTTAACTTGGTTACTAGTGTTGGTTAAATATGTGGTGACAAGTTAGTAACCCATGTTTTAGCATAAATTGACAAACATCAAATAGGGAAGGCTGAACTTGAATAGCACAAAGTAGTGGGTTAAGTAGGGGAAAAACAAAAGAGAACTCTTGGGAAAAAAGACTTAGAATTGATCAATTGTGAAGGAAGAACACCCCAAACCCTTAAAATCAAATCAGCCCCAACTAAAGCCCTAAAACTGAAGGTTTGATATGCATGTTGAAGAAATCAAGTTCTCTAGGCCTAGCAATCATAAGGTAAGTTATAGAACACACTTGATGGATGTTTCTTGTTAGGGAAATTCTTGAATGATTGAATATAATGTGTGTGTTCTTGTAATCTATCATAAATTATGGAATGTGTATTAGAGAGCACAATCTATGTTTAAAATCCCGTTTTTGGGTTTTCTAGCTGTCAAAAAGTTGCATTTCCCATACATATGGATTCTTATAAATTGACAAAATCACATATGGGGTCAGAAGAAGGTACTCACAAATCAAACATGGCACGTACATGAAGACATATTATATATGTTGGAAGGAATGCGTGAAAGGTATGATTTAATAGTTTAGTAAGAAGTAAGTAGAATGTAGACGTAATGAAGTTAAGAATATGAATGTGGATAAAAGTATGACAGTAGGGAGGATAAAGATCCAAGGGAGAAAAACAACCCAATAAGTTGTCTAGGGGTGGGTAAAGAAATAAGACATGATTTAAAATTCATCTTTCTCATAATGTGACGTAGTGATTTATGGGACGCCATGTGTACGGTAGGATTTACTAATACACTAGCCATGTATTAGCCCATACCATACATATGGATTCTTATAAATTGACAAATTCACATATGGGGTCAGAAAGAATGGTAAGCGAGTATGTAGAACAGGTGTAGCATACCTTTATTGATAATTGGATGATAAATTAATCATTAAAAGGTGCAAATTCAATTGAGAAGAAATTGACCTTGTGACAAGATGCACAAGTCAAAGTGTGGAAATTGACTTTGTGGCGAGATGTGCAAGTCAACATGTGGAAATTGACTTGTGGCAAGATGCACATGTCAAAATTTGGAAGTTGACTTTTGCGACAAGATGCACAAGTCAAAGTGTGGAAATTGACTTTGTGGCAAGACGCACAAGTCAAAGTGTGGGAATTGACTTTGTGGCAAGATGCGCAAGTCAACGTGTGGAAATTGACTTTGTGGCAAGTTGCACAAGTCAAAAGTGTGGAAAATGACTTCGTCGCATGATACACGAGTCAAAAAGGGGTAGATAATTAACTTTTTTGCAAGAAGCGTATATACACGTGTGACCGTGAGAATCATCACAGGTATCCCTAGCAAATTGGGAAGGTAGAATAACCCACATGATGGGTCAAATTGGTAGAAAAAGTATAGTAATGTAAAATGACCCACGTAAGGGGTTAAATTAGGTGGAACATTGTAGAAATGTAGAATAACCCTTGAAACGGATTGAGATGTCCATAGGTGAGCATGGATCAAACATGTATTGAATGAATAGTTCGAGTTAGTAGATAAGTATGGCCCAAATATGCGTTGAATGCATATGCTTGAAACTATAGGTAAGTACAGCTCAAACATGCATGAATGAGATGTAGAATCCATATTTTTTGTAATGTCGAACGGGTATGAAGAAGAGAATTGCATTACCGTCTCCATCAATGAAAAATTTTAAAAATTGTAAGTATGTAGTTAATAATTTCGTTGGGATACACGTGATGTGCAACCAACGAAATGAATAAATAGGTATTATACCTAGAGTTTTTATTGATGTGGGTAGAATTACACAGTAACTAATGATAGAAACGAATTGTGGAAAGATAGTTAAGAATGCATTAATGGTTTGACTATGTGAAAAAAAATTGATTGGTAAGAGTAACACATGTATTAATAAGATTGCATAAAATGCTTATCGTATGAAATAAACATAATCAATTATTAACTAGGAGTTGTTGGTGTGACAAGTAAACATAAATACATGGCTAAGAACTGTATGAATAACTTAATTTGACAAGGAAATTAATATTTTCTTTTTGCAAGAAATGAATGAATATTGTTTTCATAAGCTTTCCTAGATTAAAAAGGAAGTACAAAGCATACTTCCAACTGTCATTAGAAAGATTAGAAAGGATTGGTGGTCGAATGTCATAAATTAGTAAGAAGTGACAATTTGAAGGGTCAAACTGCTGAAAGAGTGAAAGGTTTGTGAAAGTAACAAATAAAATGTAAGGATCTTATGTAATAATGTTAAATGTATAGCATGGTTTTGTATTTAAATGGGAATTTTATGAAAGAAATATAGATAGATAGACCTTAAATGTGAAAGGAACCTTCAATGGACTGTTGAAAGTCTCCTATATGACCAACTGTTGATTTTGTAGACACGAATAATCTAACTCTTGATATGATGAAACCAATAGAATTGGTGAAAGGATGACTACGAGTTGGAACTAGTCATGTGAATGATTTGGACCAAGACATGTATGGCATCAACATTGGATAGAAGTGAACCTATTTGGCTTACATATCGTTGGCTAACGCGTGCCATGAAAGCAAGGTTAGTAAAATGCTTAGCTTATGATTATTACATAGAAAGAGTTAAATTGAATAGTACCTCTGTACGAATAAGTGATAGTTCAAGTATGACGTGGTATGGAATGTTTGACTTTTAAAGGTCAAGGAAAAAAATGGATGACTTTCATCCCCTGCTTGATATCATTGAGAAATATGCATGTGTGTGAATTGTTAGTAGTGCACGAACGAACTAAGAAATAAATAGGCATGAATGAAATGACTTGAAATTTCACCCTAACGGGTGTGCATAGTAAATTTAATTATAGTGGGTATAGAATGAGCTTTAATGTTTGAATTAGTAGGAAAGAGATAGTAACTATGTTATGATAAGAATACCATGACTGAATGTTTGCAAAATACGTATGTATATAGGCTAACTATTTGTGTTTGGAAAGCAATTAGAAGGTATACTAATAGTGGAATATTGTAGTAATCTCGTGATGAGTGCCTTGTGACTAATGCGGGAATGAAAGATTAAGTAGGGTTTATGGGTTAAAAACAGAACTAATCGATTTATTATGATTAATAAATGCATGAAAGCCTCTTGTAATTATAAGAGCGTGTGAATAAACATATGAATATGCTTGTCATGTGTAAAGTTATTTTATAGTTTTATAATGTTAGCTTGCGACATGGCATTAAATTTCGAATGAAATGAGTGAGTAAATAAATAAGTAGGGTTGATGTGGGGTGAGGGTTTTGCATTAAGCAAGAAATTGGGCGTTGATAGACTAAATGAGTGCCTGAAAAATAATAATAAAGTCAACGCACTAGGAAAGTGCATTGTAGTTATATGGTAAACGGTTTTCCACCACATATTAGGTATGTGTTCCAAATAAGCCAGTTGAATGACTAAACGAACGAAGGATAATGGTAGGATTGGTATAGTAGTAATAAAGGGGGTTTCGGTCCAAATCCATTTATCGGTAGTAGCTCTTGGTGACTAACTTGGTTGTGTAGAATAGAGTTAACTATGTTATGGCTTGTTGTATGAAAAAGCGGTTAACTTGGTTACTAGTGTTGGTTAAATATGTGGTGACAAGTTAGTAACCCATGTTTTAGCATAAATTGACAAACATCTAATAGGGAGGGCTGAACTTGAACAGCACAAAGTAGTGGGTTAAGTAGGGGGGAAAACAAAAGAGAACTCCTGGGAAAAAGAATTAGGATCGATCAATTGGGGAGGAAGAACACCCCAAACCCTTAAATTCAAATTAGCCCCAATTGAAGCCCTAAAACTGAAGGTTTGATCTGCATGTTGAAGAAATCAAGTTCTCTAGGCCTAAAAATCATAAGGTAAGTTATAGAACACACTTGAATGATTGAATATAATGTGTTTGTTCTTGTAATATATCATAAATTAAGGAATGTGTATTAGAGAGCACAGTCTAAGTTTAAAATCCCGTTTTTGGGTTTTCTAGCTGTGAAAAAGTTGCATTTCCCGGAGATAGGACCGTCGGATCATTCTAAAATTTTGACAGAAGCTTTAGTACATAGATACAATCACATCCAACGGTGGGATAGTGAACTAGAGGCCTGGAAAGTGGGTTTTTACTGACCAGAAGACAGCAGCTCAAAAAAGAGCTTTCTGGCCACTGTTCTGCTGTTTCAGTGATGATGGTGGCGTGTTTAGGTGGTATAAACTAGTGGGGGTTGTAGGTCTCGTTGAGAAGGTTCCATGGACTCCTAAATCACTTAAATCAGAGTTCGTTTGATATGGTTTCAACCTCTACTCGCATTTGTAAGTTTTTCCCAAACTTAACTCCTATTTATGTAATTGAATTCACATGTGTATTAAGAATGATAATAATGAAAATAATAAAATATGGATAAGTGGCTATTAACTTTAGGTTAACTCATTAGATGGATTTAATTGCTATGGGTGATCATAATGTCATGAAATAGTTGGTTAAGCCAATAATGGGATAATCACCCAAACGGGTCACTTGGGTGAATGGATTAAATGTGTTGGATTATATCCCAAAACTTATACATTGGTTTATTGGTGAACTAAAAGTAAGATGTCATGAATTTATAGTGTGCACTAATCTATAAGGTGCACACATAAAGTGCACTATTTCTATAAAGTGACCCGTTATATGTTCTAATGGTTTGCAAGTTCGACTTGTTGTTAAAGTAGGAATGACACGGATTGAAAGATAACGGGTCAAATAGATGGAATGAACGAAAACATTCCTTCGGGCAAAGGTAAGTGACTTATGAACTAAACTCTTAGTTTAGTAAATGAACGTTTATGTATTAGTGTATAATGTGAAACAAGAATAAAATGGTAATTTGTGGTAAGACAAGTGAATGGATGTTGTTATTGAACAAGTATACTTCAACTCACAACAATGAAAGTAGTTGGGATAAATGGGTCTACAAAGATAAAAAAAAATGAAGTGAGGGTATTTTAAGCATGAAACATACCCGAGATTTGCAAATATGGCATAAGAATGAATGGTACAACGTATAGAGTATGTGTATGTGTGTATATATATATAGGGTCAAGATACTGTACAAATGGTGTTTTTTGTAAGAAGTGTAAGAAGTGTTTTGGACCATTGGATAAATTAATGGATGGCTAAGATTGATCAATGGCAAGATTGTAATTAATGTTTTACTTATAATTAATTAACTTGATTATCTAGGGGTAAACATGTCAATTGAATGTGTGTTAAATTGGTAACCACCAATTTATCTTTAATGAAAGTCAAACACACACTTATTATGTAAAAGAAAAACTCTCTCCTGCTTCTCTCCTCCTCCACCCTATTCTGCCTCATCTGACCAACGATTAAACACATTATAACAAAAAAACAAACTTCATCCTTCAATGGTTCCTCATATCTTAATCGTTTCTTACTTTATTAAGTGTGGGTGTTGTGGTGTTTTCGGGCAAAGACGGAAAAAAATGTCAGAGATCGTGGCTGAAAAACTACGAGCATGGTGTTTTAAACATCTGGAATCACTATATTGCATCCTGTTGTGTTTTACGCTCCTCAGTTGTATGAAGGTTTTGTTAGGTTTCTTTGTGTATTTGTCGGGTTTCAAACATGGTGTTTAATTTGTTTCCTTTTTTATATGTTTTTTTTGGTTCGTGGTAATCAGGATTGTTTAAAAGTTCTTGATTGTTGATGGTTGGGGATGTTGTGTTTTATCATGATCATCCTGTTGTGTTTTATACTCATAGGTGATATGAAGGTGTGTTCAGTTTTCTTTGGTGTTTTTAAGAATATGGAACATGATTTGTACATATAACACCATGGATTGAAAACAAATATAAAATTTTATTGTATGTTGTGTTTTATCATGATCTTCTAATTGTGTTTTATACTCATACGTGATATGAAGGTGTGTTCAAATTTTTTTGGTGTTTTAAGAATATGGAACATGATTTGTATATATAACACTATGGATTGAAAAAAAAAAATACAAAATATTACTGTATGATAAAAACACTATGGATTGAAAAAGCAAAATACAAATATCACTGTGTTAAAAAACACCATATGGATTAAAGGTCTTATCTAGATGTTTGGTGATGTTATGGAAGAATAAAAAAAAGATATAATCTTCCTAAAAAAAAGGAAATGTAACTAAATGTATTAAACTTCCCAAAAATAATTAATGGATTAATTATAATTATTAGTTAAATTGACTAATCTACCCTTGTTGCAAAATAAATAATAATGCCATGTGTCAAGTTTCTATTGCTTCTTACACTTCTCACAAAAGTTAGCCTTTGTACAGGAACCTAAATCTATATATATATCTCTCTCTCTCTCTCTCTCTCTCTCTCTCTCTATATATATATATATATATATATACATTTATTCACGGGTATAATTATTTAGATCAAATTATATAGTTATGCAAGGTTATACATGAGGTAAACCATTTGGTATGTAAAGTTGTCACACATTGGATGATTACGTTATAGAGCGTATGCATAGGTTCCTTACACTCGGGTAAGTATGAAAGTGTTATGTATGTAAAGGTTGGTCATTATATGTAGATTGGTCATAAAAATCAGAGATGTCATTTTCTCCTAGTATATACATGAATGGAGAATAGTATGACATGTCTAGATAACTCGTATGCGCGTATGTATTGTTGTGTTATTAACCTTTTGTCATGAGGATGGTAATAGAGATGCAGGTATGTAAGTATGAATGCAGGGAAATCGGAGGTTAGGACCCAGAGATCGGATCCGAACTTGCAAAAGGCAATTGGACATGATCATTGAGTATTGTGGATGTTATCTCCACATTGTGAATAATTGCATGAAGTCACTTAATGAACTAACGAAATAGTTATGTGATGGTTGTAGGTTGTCTAGTCTACCTCGCAAAGAAAGGAATGGTTGGAGATCGAGTCAGGACACGGATTGTACGGGGTCGCGGTTATGTTACCTAACAAAGATAAGTAGTATTGAATGTAATTAAGAAATAATAAAAGATGCAACACCTATATTATCTTGTAAATATGTTTTCAAAACATTCAAGAATGTTTTTATAAAGCAAGAAATTTTCCGGTTCGTATTTCCGCTGCGTATTTTCTGTTAGAATGGTTTAGGGTGTTACACTCATGAAAGGGGTCCCCAGTTGTGGAACTAAGTTTGATGTTATTGTCGACCGGGGCAGAAACGGGATTACATGACTACATACCGGCTCGTGCAATAATGTCAGTGGCATAAATATGCTGGGAGAGAAACATACTGTCACGAATGTGCACCACTGAGATGTCAAGAAAATAGCTGAGAGGGCCAAGGTCCTTCATAGCAAATTCGGTTGCTAATTTTGCCATGAGAGAGTGACAAAGTTTGTCAGACGATGTGACCAGAAGAATGTCGTCGACATATAGAAGAAGATAAGTTGTATCAGTCCCGTGATGAAGTGTAAAAAGAGAGGCATCGCTCTTGCTGTGATGAAACCCAATAGACAGTACAAAATCGGTGAAGCGCTGGTACCAGGCCCGAGGTGTTTGCTTGAGACCATATAATGATTTCTTTAGTGAGCAAACATAGTCAGGGAATTGTTTGTTGCGAAATCCCTGTGGCTGGTACATGTAAACAGTCTCATGGAGATTCCCATGAAGAAACGCATTAGTGACATCCAGCTGATGGATGGACCAGCGCTTAGATAAAGCAATGGAGAGAACTGTCCGTATGGTGGTCGGTCTAACTACCGGACTAAAGGTCTCCCCATAATCGACCCCAACCTATTGTAAATGACCATCACAAACTAACTGGGCCTTGTACCTTTCCAAAGAGCCATCCAACCTGTATTTATGATTAAACAGCTACAAGCTACGTATAACATTCATATCTGGCTGTCTAGGTACTAATTCCCAAGTTCCGTTTCTAACTAATGCATTGTACTCAGTGGTCATGGCAGAGTACCATTCCGGAATAGACAAGGCATCGGTAGGGGTTTTTGGTATGGGTATGGCAGATGTAGAGGTGGAGGTGGAGGTGCTAAGGTTAAAAGGTTGTTGGGGTTTAAAAATGCCACTCATGGAGCGGGTGTGCATGGTTCGGTTGGGTGGTGGTGGTGGCGGAGGCGGTGTAGTGTCGGGGGTTGAGTGGCTTGGCGGAGTGTGTAGTGATGTGCGATTTGGGCTTTGGGAGAAGGGAGTGGGCCGTGGAGTGTCTAGGTGTGGGCTGGAAGTATGGTTGGGTGAAACAGGTGAGGTATTGGGTAGGGGGTTTGTGGGCCGGATGTTTGGGATGTTTGTAGGGTCGATGTAGTGGGCTCAGTGTTGGAGGAAGGCATAGGGCAGGGTATGGTAGTAGTTTGAATGTGAGGTGAGAGATGGTAGGGGAATGGATCGGACAGAAAGTCATAAGTTGGTAGGGTTTTGATGGATTGTCTAAATGGAAAAGTGGTCTCGTCGAAAGCTACGTGTCGTGAAATATAAATCTGTTTGGTTTCAAGTCAAGACACCGGTACCCCCTATGGGTAGGTGGGTAACCAAGAAAGAAGCACGGATGACTACGGTTTTCGAGTTTGTGAATGGTATAAGTGGGGATGAGAGGGTAGCAGAGACAACCAAAAACATGAAGATGATCATAGGTATGGGTGGATAGGTAAAGTAGTTCGGTGGATGTTTTATTTTTGGTGACTTTATTAGGGAGAATATTTAGTAAATAAGTTGCGGTTTCGAGTGCAAAATGCCAAAAATGGGTGAGTAAGAATGCATGGGCCATGAGGGTACGAATGATGTTGTTTATGGTGCGGATTTTTCTCTCGGCTTTGCCATTTTGAGAGGAGTTGTAGGGACATGATAAGCGGTACAGTATACCATTGGTCGTGAAAAATTTTTGAAAAGAATTATTAACATATTCACGACCATTGTCACATTGGAAGGTTTTTATTGTACTTTCAAATTGAGTTTTAATGGTGGAGGCAAATTGCATAAACGCACTAAACACATTGGATTTATTGGCGAGTGGAATGGTCCACAAAAAATTAGTGTAGTCATCCAAAAACAAAACGTAATACTTATGACCAGACGAACTAACAACAGGAGAAGTCTAAACATCACTATGTATTATATCAAACGGTTGGGAAATACACGTAGTAGAAGCAAAAAACGGTAGTCTAATACTTTTACCAAAAATGCAAGAGTCACAAACATGTTTTTGTGAATTATTAAAAGAAACAGAAGTAGCAGTTTTAAATGAATTCAAAGACTGACGTCCTGGGTGGCCAAGACGTTGGTGCCAGAGGTCAGCAGAGATGCAAGCAAAGGCAGTGTGTGAGGTGGAGGAGGACCCGAGCACCAGAGGGTAGAGATCACTGATGCTGTTGCATCGCAGGAGCAGGGTCCGCGTCTTGAGGTCCTTCACAAGAAAACCAAACGGGTTAAATTCAACAGACACAGAATTATCCCTAGTAAAACGACGGACAGAAATAAGGTTTTTGACTAATTTTAGTGAGTAAAGGACATTTTTAAGTATGAAGGGAGGGAAAGGTTTGGGTAGGTATTTTGTGCCTTGTCCTAAAACCGGAATTGTATTACCATTACCTACAATAATATGTTGAGGAATGCATGAATTAGAAAAAGAATGGAAATCACCTTGTTCATGAGACATGGTAGAGGAGGCACCGGTATCCATGTACTGTGTAGGGTCCTGTAGTGACATGGTGTATAAAGCCTGTTCAATATCAGTGGGATTGTAGGCCGCATAATTGTTCTGTTGGGGGCGCGGGCCTAAAATTCCCTGTTGCTGGGCCGAGGACAGATTGGGCCTGTTTGAAGTGGGGTAGGGGCATGGGGGTGGGCCAAGGTGAGAATGTTTGGTTTGTAGTGTTTTGATAATGGGCCGAGGCCCCTGATGTGTTGGGCGGACTGAATGAATGACCAGTAGGCCATGTGGGAGCCTAAGGAAAGAAAGATGGCTAGTATGGGTTTTGAGGATTTTGGAAACTGTTGCGCCCGTAGGTACCACGTCCGCGACCACGGCGGCCGGAGCGACCGCGGCAGCGTCTGTAGGACCGTTCGTTGGTGCGGTTAGGTTCGATGGTGGGGGAGCGGGTGGTTGTAGCAGTGAGGGCCTCAGACTCCGTTTTAGAGGCGTGTAAGGCGCGCTTGGCTTTGTTGGTTTCGGTTTGAAGCAATTTGGAACGGGCATTGTAAAAGGATGGTAAAGGATGTTGGTTTTGTAGGATAGTGGAGATACCTTCGTATTGTTCGTTCAACCCAGCCAGCAACTGTAATACTAATCAATCATTATCCACTGGCGCGTCCACATTAGCAAGTTGATCCGTGAGGACTTTCAAGGCTTGACAATAGGCGGATATGGAGGGGAAGCTGTCCAGACTAGTATTTGAGAACTTTTTCATGAGATGGATTGCACGAGCCGCTTTGTTGTCATGAAACAAGTCCTCAATGGCGACTCATGACTCATAGGTGTTGGAAGTGTTGTTTATGATAGTGTGGAGGAGATCATTGGAGATCGTACTGTATATCCATCGTAAAACAATGGCATCCAGACGATCCCAATCGTTGGGAGATGTGGTGGAGGGTTCGGCTATAGTTGGATCGGGTGGAGGGGGACGCGGTTTGAGGTGGTCTTCAACCATAAAAGCTTTGCAGTGAATTCTAAATAGGGTCACCCATGACGAGTATTGAGAAGACTCGATTTCCAGAAGTATGGGGATAAAATTCTTTATATTTGAAATGATTGTGGCGGGGTGAAGTTTGAGTGCAAGAGGGAGGGCGGGTATTATTTTGGATGATTCAAAAGAGGATGTAGACATGATTGTATGTGGGAATAATAAGGTGAAGAGGATGACAGAGTAGCGTCGATCGGACTAGACAGAGGGCAGTTCGATGGCGGCAGCAAGGAAGAAGAGGTGGGAGATGTGAATGGATAGGGAGGTAGTTTAGGGATCCTGCTTTGATACCATGAAAGAGTGTAATCCCCTTGCCTTCTCATTAATTTACCAAATATTTATAATACATACAATCCCTATAAATATGGAAGGGATAATCATACAATTATGATTTACAATTATACTAAATATATTATGCTAATAATCTAAATAACTAGATTATATCCCGTAAGTTTTCTAAGATAGATAAATTTAATATGAAGTGATAAAATATGTGTTATAATGTAATATAGAAATTAATGTACTATAATATAAGAAAACAACAATTTTAATCATATGAAGATGCATGTTTGGATGAGGAGTGTTGTGCCTGGTTTTAGTATTTATAAAAGATAACATTTTTCCCGGTGCCAAAAAATTGGTGTTTTAATTCCAAAACATTGGTTTGAGAAAAAGAATATTTTTTACTAAACCATTAAACAAGTTTTAAATTTATAAGTAAACGATAAGTACTTAGAAACTAAAACCAACACATAGGCAGATAACCTGATGTGTATAGTATAGGTTTCTAGGGTAAATACCGAGTATCGAATTCCTAGAGAACACAATTTCCCCTACTCAACCTTCTATCACATTAATTAATCGGGTTTGAAAAAGAAAATAAAATGTAGGGGCTTTAAAAGAAAAATTGTTTTTGAAAAATGTTTTGCTTTTTAAAATAAAAGATAAAAATAGTAGGCATAGTAAACATGCACATCTCAGGGACCCTCCGTATAAGTAGCTAAATTTATTATAGTAGTAGTATTAAGATTAATTATTGGCAAGGAGGACATGGGTGAACGGTCCCTTCTGAGTTGGGGATGAGAAAATAAATAAACAAATAAATAAATGATGACGTTCTTGCAACTCTATGGGTCACGCACAGGGGAAGTGTATGAGTCCCCATAAGGGTGTCTTCGGACTACTGGCCCGTAAGCCGTCGTTGTAACACCCCGCCTCTAATATCATCCAATATTGTCAACTTTGCCCACTAAAGGCTCACGGATTTGTTTTTGGTTGCCCGAGTGAAAACTTTCAAGGAGGTCACCCATCCTAGTACTACTCCCACCAGAGCACGTCTAACCATGGAGTTTTCATGTGCTCCACAGCCAACTAAGCCCAAAACGCGTTGGTGATTTATGAAGCAGGACATTACTTATGAACCAATATCTCTCCTGTCCACGGGAGATGTGGGATATGCCTAGGGTGTTTCAATCACCCCCCCCCCTCAGGGACTCATCTTCCTCGATGAGGTTTGCCCCACCATCCCGGATGGCAGGAGGTCACCCATCTAATACTACTCCCACCTGAACACGCTTAACTATGGAGTTTTCATGTGCTCCACAGCCAACTAAGCCCAAAACGCGTTGGTGATTTATGAGGCAGGACATTACTTATGAACCAAGATCTCTCCTGTCCACGGGAGATGTGGGATATGCCTATGGTGTTACAATGAACTACTCATACGATCCCATCCTCGACCAAGATAATCAAGGTAGGACAAGGCCTACCCTTGGTGGGATGTTAGGATGGCCCTAAGGCCTCCCACAAGGCCCCAAGATCTCTAGAAGAAGCTTGGAAGTCGGCCCGAGAAGGCATAAGAATGGGTGCCAAATGATTGAGTTGAGCTTGTTATTTATAGGCAAATCAGGCCCTACACGCCCGTGCCTCCTGTTGTGTCACGCCCCTACACGACAGCTGGTACTATTGTAGAGTCCTTTCGAACAGAATCTGTCGGGCTTCAGGTTTTGCACGCTCGTGCCAAGTGGGTGGCACGCCCGTGCAGGTCAGTACACTCCCAGTCTTGGTCGGTTGAAGCCTTGGGGAGCATGTATCAAGGTGCACGGCCGTGCACAGGGGTGTGCACGCTCGTGCAGGTCGGTAACGTGGACTTTTTGCCTATTGCTGACTTGGAAATGTTAACTTGTTGACCCGGGACAGGTGCACGGCCGTGCTGCATCTGACACAGCTTCTAAGTCTTCAATTCCTTGCCTTTTGTGCCGTTTTTCACTTCTTTTCACTTTTCGACCTCAAATTCGGCAATTATCAACAAAGAAAGATAAATCATGATAAAACTAAGATAAAAGCACGATTTTGAGTACAAAACGGGTGAAAATATGTGCATAAAACATGTTAAAATTTTGGCACGTCAAGGAGCAGAGCTAGAAACAACCATTGTAGGGCGTGATTGAGGCGGTGGTCTTGAAGGTGTGACATTTTTTTTTAAATGAGTAGTTTTAACCTATTTTGCTCTTGATGAAAATAACATTCCTAGTTTGAACATGATTACTGACTTGCCTAGACATGATTAATTAATTACCTGAACACATTGGGTTTCTTTCCCGTATGAACAAAAACCGACAAAAAAGTTGTTTTTTTTTTTCGTTTTTTATAGCACTATGGTAATCGTTGGAACGTTCGTTAATTTGGTGTAATTTTTTTTTTTTAAATATCACATATAAAAGTTATTAACATTTAAAAAAAATGCAATAAAAGAGAATTTAATAAAAAAAAATTGTGGGTGAAACATAAGAGAGAAAAAGACTTTTGGATGGAAATAAGGAGGAGGATGTCACATGGCACACCCAAGGGGGAGGATGGCCTCTTTGAATGCCATGTAGGATTTAGTGCTTTGGTTTATTAATATATACTAGGTGAAATCCCGTCTGAAAACATGTGAAGACTATATCATTTTTAGTAGAACCTGTCTCCATTTTTACTAAATAACAAATCAAGAAGCCAGTCATCTGTTGTAAGCAAAATCTGTTTAGTAAGGTCTGTTCCTTTGAAGATAGCCAGTTGATAGATACTGATCAGATGTTGTAAATACTGAAGAATGTTACAACCATGGATGGATAAAATCAACAGACGCATGGAAGCTCTGTTGGGAGAACAGATATTAAAAAGAAACAAACAATCTTAATCTTCAACTGAGATTTCATTACAAATAGTTTATGCCTGAACATTTAGTCAGATTTTTCTAAAAGTCTTTTGAGATAAAATAACCATCTGTTTGACCAAAGTTTTGAAGTGTTCAAAGGTATCATGACTTCATTGTATACTCTGTTTACCAACTAGTGGGAAAGCCCACGCGTTGTCGCGAGTGTTTATGTCTTTTTGGCACATGTTCCGTAGTGGGTGGGTGGGTGTGTAAGATATGACCCATTAAGTATA
Organism: Ambrosia trifida; assembly: GCA_028751855.1. Lineage (NCBI taxonomy): Eukaryota > Viridiplantae > Streptophyta > Magnoliopsida > Asterales > Asteraceae > Ambrosia > Ambrosia trifida. The sequence continues at coordinate 26,685,897 of CM054127.1, forward strand.
GGAGTTACAACCAGTAAATGGAACTAAACTCTGACCTCTATATGTCCAATACAAAAAGGCGAGTATTATTGCATGATATTGGCTGATTGGGGTCTTTGAGTACACAAACTCTATCACAACTTTAATTGCATTTATTTTGTTGCTAAGTATTGGTTTACCTTGAAAACACCATGTTGGACAATGAAATTTTCCCACCAAAAGCATATATCAAATAATGAAAATCATTGTGTGCTAGTGTTATGTATGGAACTGCTTCTTAGAGGATGAGATTTATCATATCATTACTCATAAAATGACCATTATTTGGTAACCATTGTTGTGGCGTAACATTGGTGGTGGCCATCAAATATCACACATTTTGGAAATTAAGTAATCATGAAATAACCAGTTGGATTTTGTTCACTGTAAGCCCACTTCCAAAGCCTCTGGATACCATTTGATCCAAGAGCTACAATACCAACTCCAAAATTTGCATAAATTATAACTATCTTGGTCAGCATCATGCAACAAACATTATTAGCTGACGATTTCAACCAATTAAAATATGGAACGATCTGGGTCATGTTTATCTTGAATAGGTCAAATAGGCTAAATCAATAATTAGCATAAAACAAAGTGGGCCAATAGATAAAGACAAGTACGTAGCGATAAAAATTTTAATATGTATAGTCTAAGTAAAAAATGAGGTCTTCTTTTTTAACTGCTGGCCAGAACCAACCGTGAGTTTAAATAACTCTTCTTCTCTATACCAACACTATGGGAAATGACACTTGTGTATTCCTAAATTTTGGGGAGATGGTGTGCGCTTTTCTTCTACATGAACTAAAGCAACACATTCAACGACATAGTAGCTTTTATCCGTTTATTGCATGAACTTCACCATGTGAATGTAAGCACTTTTGTGCAGCCCCATTATGGTGTATGAGTTAATAAACTTAATATTTTGCTCAAAGTGTCCTAGATCTGCTGGTTGGTTATCAGGCCGTATAACAATTTCATATCCACCATAACATATCAATTAATACATTAATTTAAATAAACCATAAAGTAATATACGTTTGTACTCCACCTTGAAGCCCATTTCTTTTGGACACTTGTATTGAGCTATGGGCCTATGTCGTTTCTTATGTTAATAAGAATTATTTTAGAGAAAAAACATTATTTGATGTCTTTATTAACACGGGTGGTTGTTCTTTTTTTGTTCTACAAAGTTTTTAAAGTATAAATGTAACTTCAAATGCATAACTGAATGTATATAAAATTATCTGCAGTTGTTAGAATTATAGTTACCAACTATAACATTTGTTATTTTCCCATTAAAGATGAGTTATTTTGAATGCTTTAAAAATAGGTGATGCTAATGGTACACCCTCATAATATTTGCACACCTACCTATACCTCTCACGCGTCATAAATGCCCAACAGTCGCTAGTCTTGTCATACTTATACGTCGGGTATAGAGTTATACACGACGTATGGGTCTGACAAGCGAAGTACGAGGGCACAACATTGTGATTGCCAGATTCTCTATACACGGCACGACGCATAAAGAGGGAGGGTGTGCAAATAAAAGTGGAGATACGTGAAGCCTTAAAAATACACTTACTACACATTAAATAATAATTGAATATTGTAAAACAAGGGTCGTTCTAATTAAACCCCTCAAACTTCTAATTAAACCCCTTAAGCCAGCCGCCTCGCTTAGGCCTAAGCGAGGCGCCTGGAATATTGTTTTCAGAGGATCTTAAGCTTTATGTCTAATCAGGCAGTCAGGCGCCTCGCTTTGGCCAAAGTGAGGCGCCTGACTGCCTGATTAGACATAAAGCTTAAGATTCCCCTGAAAACGATATTCCAGGCGCCTCGCTTAGGCCTAAGCGAGGTGGCTGAGAGTTTGATTAACCCTGATTAAACGTAAAGTCTGATACTCTCTCGAATTAATTACCCAGGCGCCTCGCTTTGGCCTAAGCGAGGTGCCTGGTCCCATCAGATTTTGGCTATAAATTCATTCGATTTCATTATAAACTCGTTCGATTTCAATTCTTTGTCCACAACATATATAACATGTCGTATTACGACTTTATTTTCGGTGATTCTTACGACTCTAATAATAATAATAATGTCGAGGAGGGGTTGTCATATAATGTCGAGCAGGGTCCGTCATATAATGTCGGACAGGGTTGGTCTAGTAGTGTCGAGGAGGGTCAGTCTGGCATTCGTTACCGTGACAATACGGTAGAACTGGACTTGAATACACAGTGGAAGGACCCGTATGAATTTGAAGACGAGCCTAGTCAACCTGCCTACGGTTATACTTACGACGCTAACGGTGGTGATGACACATTTGAAGAACAAGATTGTACGCACTATGAAGACAGCGCTGTCGATGAGAAGCGGGTAGAAGATCAGGAGGAAGGACCTAACCCGATCAACCTTTGGTTCGAGACTAACCGGACATTTTTGACACGCGTTGAGTTGGTCGATTGGGTACATGATACGGGAATGGCAAATGGTGACGTCATAGTTATAAAAAGATCGAAGAAAAGAGGAGAACAGTTCGTGAAGGTATATATTTCAGTCACTATTGTTTTTAAGATATTAACAAATGCGTATTTTATAAATTGTTATTTAAAAAGCAACAATAAACTTAGCTTATAAATTAGTTACTAAAAGCACGTGTTTTATCGTTGGTCAAGGTTAATTCCCTACGGGTGCACCAGTGGTTTTCGGGTCACACACCTTTAGGATTACGTTTCTCCTTTCCTAAGAGTATTGTTAATTTTTAAATAATAAACTTTCTTATAATTATTTATTTAAAAAAATTATAAAAAAAAAACTTATTTTCTAATAAACTTATTTTTGTTAAGATTGTATTTCAATGCACTCTTGGGGGGGAGCATAAGAGTGTGGCTTTGGTGAGGAAGACGGGTAGCAAAAAAATTGGCTGCCCGTTTAAGTTGACAGGGGTGTTTGAATCTCGGACACGGGTTTGGAGGTTAAAGGTGAAAAACCCGACGCACAACCACACTCCCTTTGAACACTTAGAGGGTCACCCGTATGCCAGAAGGCTTTCTGTGGATGACAGACAACTGGTCGGGGAGATGACAGAGAATGATGTTCCCAAGCGTAGCATCTGGAGAATGATCGTTTCAAAGAACCCGGAGAAAAAGACTACCCTGAAAGATATACACAATGCGGCTCAGATGATGAATGCTGGAAAGGGAGTCATTCCCAAAGGTGCAATGGAGCATCTCGAATACTTTCTGACGGAGAGAGGATTCACCTACTACACGCGTGCGGATGAAACCACGAAGGCTCTCACGGATATTTTCTTCGTTCACAAACATTCACATACTATGTGGTGCGCATTCCCGCATGTGCTGATGATTGACGCCACCTACAATACAAACATGTACAATATGGCGTTTGTTCAGGTAGTGGGTATGGCGTCGACAAACCAGTCGTTTTCGATTGCCCATGCGTTTATTTCTTCTGAGAGGATTGATAACTACATTTGGCTGTTGGAGAGGATAAAGTCTATGTTGGACAAATGTATGGAACCGCGAGTGATTGTGACAGACAGGGACCTTGCGCTGATGAACGCGTGTGATGTGGTTTTCCCAAAGGCGTACAAGTATCTATGCCGGTTTCATATCTCGCAGAATATCAATAGGAACAGCAAGAAGGAGTTCACGGATAAGGAGTGGAAGGAATTTGTTCGAATGTTTGGTGGTTGTGTGACTCTGCGACGGAAACCCTATACGAATACAATTTGGGGCAATTTCAGTCATATCTGGAAAAGATGGATCGGCTAGGTAAGTAGTTTTACATAATTACATACGTACTTGTTTACATACTCACGCCTGACAAGTTTTGGTTATATTTTTCAGACGTTTTTTCTTACACGAAGAATAACTGGTTGGGCCGGTTCCGTCAAAAGTCTGTGTCAGCGTGGACTAACCAAACGCTGAACTTCCGCCAGACCACTACCAACAGAGTTGAGGGCATGCATGCCAAAATTAAAAGTTACCTTCCAAGCAATCGCAACTCGTTGTCGACAATTGTGAAGTCCGTTGATCAAATGGTTGATAAGCAATATAGAGACATTAAAAAAGGTTTTGAAGAAAGCCTAAGAAAAACAATGAACCACCACAAGAAGCAGCCATTGCTTGAAAAGTTACTTCGGAAGGTTAGTAAACATGCTCTTCAGTTGATATACGAAGAGATCGACCGTCTTCAAACGTCCATGCGCCGTTACAATAACACTTGTGGATGCCAACTTTATAATAGTTGTGCTTTGCCATGTGCCTGTCGTCTCGAGCAGTTACAAATTAATGGTAATTAGCACTAGTGTCCATATGATTTTACTATATAATTTATTACATGATTTAACTTTATAACATATGTTAATTTTTCAGGTCAGGAAATCCATTTGTTCTCGATAGACGTGTTCTGGAGGAAGCTTGACTTCAAACCTGCGAAGACTGGTTGCGAAGATATAAATGTAGATAAGGTGTGGGCAGAATTAAAGGAAACGATTGATACAAAACCAGTTTTTGCCCAATTAAACTACCTGGACAAATTTGCACAAATCGTCACAGGCAACTACTCCCCCAATAAACCGCCTGTTGTGCAAAAGAAAACCCGTGGTCGTCCAACCAAGAAGCAGCAAGAACACAAGAGAGAACAATCTGCAAGAAAGAGCTTGCATATGCCGGTTGAAGAAAGTGGGTCCGACGAGGAGTTTGAATTTCCCCGGCACAGCTCATTCGTACCATCACAGGAGGACCTCGTACGACCTTCCCAGTCCCAGCCATGCCCTTCTTACGAGCTTCACCGTCACAGCTCTTACATACCGTCATCGTCCCAGGGGTGCATCATTTGGGATAAATTCAATTTCCCAAAGCTTCCGCGGACAAAAAAGTCAGAGAACTTAGTAAGGACATATGGGGATAGAATTCCATCTGTGTTTCACCCATATATATCTAAAATAACGGATGTGAGACCTGATGGTCATTGCGGTTTTCGAGCGGTAGCTGTGGGGTTAGGGATAGGTAAAAATGAACATCTGGTTGTCCGATCCCAAATGCTACTCGAGTTGCGCAATAACGAAGGCTTGTGGAGGTCAATATTTGATCCGAATAACGAAGGGCATTATCAGAGTCCCTGCGATAGCATTTCTTTTAGAGGGGTGGGAGATGCCCTAGAAGAGCATTGGATGACGACGCCGGAAGCGGGGTTTCTCATTGCACAGAGATATGGAGTTGTTTTTCATACACTCGACATTAGAGGTTCTGATACAGTTTTCCCTCTATTTTTAGGCCCAAGTTGTTCTATGCCGCCTATTCAGACGGTAGCAGTTTGCTTCGTGGATCGACATTAC